>CM065817.1:138309230-139509230 GCA_033398695.1 Orobanche coerulescens
AAGTACACAATAACAATACGTAATCCCCGGCAAAGGATTACGGTCTATCAAACTCACTCGAAGTGATCATATTATCTTTAAACATACAAAACCAACACACATATTCCGAGAACACATATTCACAAAGTATACGAATTATCGTTGAAAGACAACATTTATCGAGGACATACCGATCCCTTTTTACGTTCATTAAACATTTGAATTTCGTATAAAAATCATTTATCAACAATTATGCCTATGAAACATGAAACGTATGGGCAAGATACTTGCCTCGAAATTGGTACGCAAGTATTCCGACGAACACGGCTCAACCGGAAAGCTTCGAAACGCCCGATGCTATCGAAAAGGAAGAGGACAACGAACGGAAAAGTTTAACTCGGTTTCTTCGTAAGAAACTCGACCCTAACATCATATAATTAATAAATCAATGATCATACGATGAGGAATAATCGTAGAATGCCCGAAAACCCCTCTAAGACATTTTACCGGACACCTTCAAGGCGTTGATCGAGAACTCGACCAAAACAACGAATCGATACGATCCAACCATGGAATAACACGGGAAAAGATATAAAACATCTAAATAATCATCAATCAATCACAATACTAAGTTAAATCGGATTAATCGGACGAAAACAACCAAAATACCCAAATTCCCCAAAACTAGATTTCTAGGAAATCTGACCTGATTCGGTAGATCGGAGGATGTTATAGGATGGATGATTGATGATTTGAACTCCAAGACTTCATGGATTTATTTTACAACAACATCTCTCCATGATGAACTAATCTCCAGCCGCGGAAGGGAAGAACATGAGTGAGAAATGACTGAAGAAAAACGCTGCCAGGCCTTAAATAGGCCGACTGCCGGCCGGGTTACGTACGTAACCGGCCAAGGCTTACGTACGTAACCGAGTCACTGCCCCAAAACTGCCGGCCCGTTACGTACGCTACCGGCCAGGGCCTTACGTACGTAACCGGCCTTACGTACGTAACGGCCGAGCACTACCGGCCGTAACTCGGCCGGCCCACTGGGCCTGCATCGCCGGCCATGACTCGGCCGGGGCCAACTCCGACGGCCCGAACGACCCCAAAACCCGAACCTGAATACGAATCGAAGATACGGTTACGAAGTACTTGCAAAGACGAATCCGAGCACTAAGAGAACACACGATCCCGACCACCCGAAGGCTCGAAATTCAACAACGGAAAGTAATTACCCCAAACTGTGGGAAATTACGAAAATGGCCCAAAACGCCCGAAATACACGATACATGATCGAAACACCAAGACGAAGCTTGCAACATGAATAATAACATTAAATGAACTTACGAGAAAGTCGCAACAACAGTTTCGGACGAGATTCGCAAGAATTGAACTCAAGTGCGGAAAAACCGCTAAAAAGCACGGAACTCAACAAAACGACACTGAAACGAGCTCGGATGACAAAAAGTGCAGAATTAATCATTCTCGGAATGACGAAATGGTCATGAGTGAGTCGTCAAAACGGACTTCCGCCGAAAAAAAGAAATTACTAGAAATCGAAATTACGGGTATTACATTCTACCCTCCTTAAAAGAAGTTTCGTCCCGAAACTTAAAACAAGTAGGGAGAAGAAATATCCCGTCAGGAAAAAATCAACGAGATACACAAGAAGTGCGTAACTAACGCCCAACGGCGAAACGTTACAAACAACGCAAAGGAATATACGGTGTGAAAACACGCTCCACGACGACCAACACAACGCCACCTGTAGAAACATAGTAAAACCAACAAGTGACAAACATCATCAAATAGATAATACAATCAAGTCAATTATCCGAACAATCACAAAACACTAAGCACCATGCACAGTCGAGAAAACGAAAAATAAACACAAAACAATCCACTTCGAATAAAAGAACTTGATCTCCGAGATTCGAAACAACCGGGTAAGGAAATAACATAACATACAACTGATAGACCACGCCCCTCAGGGACTCCTCGGAGTTGGTCCTGATTTCAGTGCTCAAATCTGTGCCTCAGAAGGCTCGGTGACCAACTCGCAAAACTGAACTCGGTGTCCCTCAAGCCCGCACTTGTAACACATTACTAGCGGAGAAGGGCAATGTGCATGGACATGCCCCGCCACATTGCAGTTAAAACACCTCCTGGCTTTACCAGGAGTCAAAGCAGAAGACTTGGAACTCTCAGTCCCACGCAACGAGCGACAGAGCTTTACAGCCGAAAGACTACGACGTTGCGAACTATAAACACTAACTCCTGCACTATCCACAAGGTCATCGGACTTCCTCTGCTTCTTCGAATCGGGCACACGCTCCGACGATAATGAAGCTAGTTCACGGGCCAAGGGTCGATCTTGGTAGTCCCTCAACGAAGTGCAAGTGAGTCCCGACATATACACGTGAATCTCTAGCTTCATTCGTCTGTCAAAATGAAAGATCCTCTCTTCCTCGGTTCTCACCTGATCTCGCACATAACTGAGTTGTTTGCTATAGTCGATGATAGCCTGTGACACTGAAACATCTTGCGGCTCTGCCGAATAAAATTCGTGAATCCTCTGCTCTCTAATCGGTTTCGGACAGAACTCAGCTTCCATAAATGCCTGGAACTCCGCCCACGTGACATCACGATCATGAGGCTTAACAGCCTCCCACCAATTAACGGCATCTTTGTCAAGAAGGTACTGCGCAATAGGTACCTTCCGCTCTTCAGGACAATCGACAGCCTCGAATATCTTTCCCAACTGGAAAAGCCAACCATCCCAGCCCAACGCATCCGCAACACCGGCGAATCGAGGGGGATTCATACGAATTACCTCCCGAAGCCATTGGTTTGTACCAGTGTTCTGAGTCACATCTGTAATGCGCTGAACTGCCTGAGTCAACTGAGTCATCTGTGTAGCTACCTGCTGTAAAATAGTAGCGACACCGATACCGGCATCATCACCGGCAGCATGATCTCGACCACGCGTCTGATTGCCACGACTACGACCTCGGCCCCTCGGCATACTAAATAAGTAATTACTCAGCACAACAAAAAAATCATAACATATACCACATACAACAATTTCCATCGTAAAGCAACATGCATACTAAAATCATAGCAACGACGGTATCGTTCAGCAATCTCAACGGCCCGAACGATAACCAGCACATAATCACAAAACATCATGGAATAATCACACATATACACGAACATACCAACCCAAGCTTCAACAGCTCACACTCGCGTGTCAACACGCAAATCACCACGAGGCGATAAACAGTAAATATCAGTTCACACCTCTCACAGAGGGCTAGAATAACAATTGCGTGGCAACGCCTCAACATTCATGCCACCAATTCGATCATACTCGGGAGCTAACATCATAACGACAATGCGAACATCATACATACATTCCCGGACCGCAAACGGGAATTGATAGGTTTTTAAAAACGAAAACCACCTTTTTGAAAACAGTTTGGAAACACCAGTTGATCTTGAGTATCATTTTACAAAAAGTTGAACAAACATCATTTTCGAGACTTTGAAAATCATCTTGCGTTTGAACAAAAATGAGGACACCTCCTCTTAGTGAAAAGCTTTCATAATATTCGACCCTCGGGTCTAAGTAAAATTGTTTATAAAACATTGAAAATATCTCAAAACATTTTGGTCCTCGAGTTAGAAGAATTTTGAAATATATTGTGGCACCTTGGATGTACCACGAGAAAATAATTCATTTTAAAAGTACGTCTCGAAATTTATTTTCTAAGATACTCAAGATTTTCAAAGATAATTCAATGGGCTAGAATGCCCAAAATTTGAGTAATTACATGGAACATTATAACGCCGTGGGCCCCACGCGAGAACCCACCGTGCTAAAAATCATTTACAAAACGTCAAAAGGGTTGATGACGGTAATATTTCAAAAACTCACAAAAGCCATTTACAAAAATACTAAATACCGTCATAAGAATTTCGCCAAAATGATCAAGGCCATAATGCCAAAAACTTGGTGAAGGGAATCGGTTTTCGAAATAAAACTCAGTTGGTAAAATACCGAAAGCCATTAAAAAGAACTCACGCAGCGGATAAAAGAAATACAGTCCAACATGCACAATCCATCAACATTACTCCTCATATGAACGAGATATGAGAGTCAAATAACCACATATCACGAAATCAAAAT
This sequence comes from Orobanche coerulescens, assembly GCA_033398695.1. NCBI lineage: Eukaryota > Viridiplantae > Streptophyta > Magnoliopsida > Lamiales > Orobanchaceae > Orobanche > Orobanche coerulescens. The sequence goes on from CM065817.1 coordinate 138,313,405, forward strand.
CCAAAAGAGGATTTCGTCACTTAACAATTAATCATAAAAATAGCTCGTGTCACACGAGGCACAACACAAAGAAGGGAGACTTACATCCACAGGTCGCACGAAGATGATGATCGCCCCACGATACCAATCACGACCAATAAACTCAGACGACGCGTCGCGACACGACTCAGTCAGACAAAATCCGACGAGACAAAACTCAACAGACACCATCGACCCGGCGGCTAGGTTTCCACAACCTAAGCTCTGATACCATTTATGTAACACCCCCAATCCACTCAGGGATATTACACGCCGTAGACCCTCTCCTCGAGATCTACCAGGCTGGTAACAACATTTAACATCTCGACAATGCCTTCAAGGCAAAAATGACTCAGTAGACCAATTTGGTCTTTCAATAAATACATACAACTCGAATACAACTCATGCCCACGCAGGGGTCAAAATACAACCACACCCGTACAACGGGAAAAATATATCAGCGGAAAATAAAGTACAACTAAACCAATACGACATCACGGGTCCTCGTGTGATTAGTATCGTTTATCTTTCATCATCCTTCATGCCGACCCTGTGCTCTGCTCCAAAACCTGAATGCAATACAGACATCCACCCCCCGAATACTCGGGGGTTAGCAAAACCCCACTGTTTTGCTAGTGCAAGTATAAATTACGAAAACGAGCCATACATATCATACTCCATGGAACATGTTAATCATAAACATACTTCCCGAGGTAAATCACTTAATCAAAACGGTTAAATCGAAAGATAGGGGTAAACCCAATATACATCTTGTGAAAACATTTTACGATCTCGGGAGTTTTGAAAACATTTGGGATTTTAAGAATTCTCAAACCTTTCAAAAACATTTAGGGACACAGCCCAAAAGTCATTTTCCCAAAACATAAATTCGATAACAACAAATGGGGTCCACGACCCGATCATACCATAACAACCTGTTTCCACAGATTATTCGCGTCCCGTGCTAGCAAGCCACGAACCTCAGATGCTCCCGTAGAACAAACCCGAGTGAGTAACCCACAGGGAAACTATATCAAATCACATGTCACCATAACCGCAGTCACGTGACTACAAGCACATATACGTAGATAATCAAACCACAACCATAAGTTATCCCGGCATCGCGCTAACAAGCCACGAACCTCGGAGTCCCCGCAAGACATACCTGATGATAACCCCACAAGTTATCTCGGCATCGGGCTAACAAGCCACGAACCTCGGAGTCCCCGCAAGACATACCCGGATTGGATAACCCTACGGTCACGCCCGACCCATACTAGCAAGTATGGATCCCGGAGATTCAACAATCCTACCCGGAGGCACATCACATACATCAAGCACACAAAAATAATCACTTATCAAGCCAAACAACATTAAGCATCACAACCTCCTTTCAAGGAGTAACAACTAATATCACACACATTACGTTCTTACCGAACAAGTACACAATAACAATACGTAATCCCCGGCAAAGGATTACGGTCTATCAAACTCACTCAAAGTGATCATATTATCTTTAAACATACAAAACCAACACACATATTCCGAGAACACATATTCACAAAGTATACGAATTATCGTTGAAAGACAACATTTATCGAGGACATACCGATCCCTTTTTACGTTCATTAAACATTTGGATTTCGTATAAAAATCATTTATCAACAATTATGCCTATGAAACATGGAACGTATGGGCAAGATACTTGCCTCGAAATTGGTACGCAAGTATTCCGACGAACACGGCTCAACCGGAAAGCTTCGAAACGCCCGATGCTATCGAAAAGGAAGACGACAATGAACGGAAAAGTTCAACTCGGTTTCTTCGTAAGAAACTCGACCCTAACATCATATAATTAATAAATTAATGATCATACGATGAGGAATAATCGTAGAACGCCCGAAAACCCCTCTAAGACATTTTACCGGACACCTTCAAGGCGTCGATCAAGAACTCGACCAAAACAATGAATCGATACGATCCAACCATCGAATAACAAGGGAAAAGATATAAAACGTCTAAATAATCATCAATCCATCACAATCCTAAGTTAAATCGGATTAATAGGACGAAAACAACCAAAATACCCAAATTCCCCAAAACTAGATTTCTAGGAAATCTGACCTGATTCGGTAGATCGGAAGATGTTATAGGATGGATGATTGATGATTTGAACTCCAAGACTTCATGGATTTATTGTCCAACAACATCTCTCCATGATGAACTAATCTCCAGCCGCGGAAGGGAAGAACATGAGTGAGAAATGGCTGAAGAAAAACGCTGCCAGGCCTTAAATAGGCCGACTGCCGGCCGGGTTACGTACGTAACCGGCCAAGGCTTACGTGCGTGTCAGTCATCGCCCCAAAGCGCCGGCCCGTTCGTGCGTTACGGCCGGGCCTTACGTGCGTAATCGGCCTTACGTGCGTAGCGGCCGAGCACTACCGGCCGTAACTCGGCGGTCTGCTGGGCCCGAACGGCCGGCCATGACTCGGCCTGGGCCAACTACGACGGCCCGAACGACCCCGAAACCCGAACCTGAATACGAATCGAAGATACGGTTACGAAGTACTTGCAAAGACGAATCCGAGCACTAAGAGAACACATGATTCCAACCACCCGAAGGCTCGAAATTCGACAACGGAAAGTAGTTACCCCAAACTTTGGGAAATTACGAAAATGGCCCAAAACGCCCGAAATACACGATACATGATCGAAACACCAAGACGAAGCTTGCAACATGAATAATAACATTAAATTAACTTACGAGAAAGTCGAAACAACAGTTTCGGATGAGATTCGCAAGAATTGAACTCAAGTGCGGAAAAACCGCTAAAAAGCACGGAACTCAACAAAACGACACTGAAACGAGCTCGGATGACAAAAAGTGCAGAATTAATCATTCTCGTAATGACGAAACGGTCATGAGAGAGTCGTCAAAACGGACTTCCGCTGAAAAAAAGAAATTACCAGAAATCGAAATTACGTGTATTACAGCCGCGGCACACTCCGGCCGAGCCGCGGCACACTGCCGACCACTGGGAGCCATTTTTGGGCCTGTGCCGCGGCACACTCCCGCTGGGCCGCGGCACACTGTGCAGCCTATTTATTGGCCATTTTTCTCACTCGTTTTCTTCCCTTCCGCGGCTGGAGCTTGGTTAATCATGGAGAGATGTTGTTGGACAATCAATCCATGAAGTTTTGGAGTTCATATCATCAATCATCTATCCTATAACACCCTCCGATCTACCGAATCAGGTCAGATTTTCTAGAAATCTAGTTTTGGGGAATTTGGGTGTTTTGGTTGTTTTCGTCCGATTAATCCGATTTAACTTAGGATTATGATGCATTGATGATTATTTAGATGTATTATATCATTTCACTTGTTATTCCATGGTTGGATCGTATCGATTCGTTTTTTTGGTCAAGTTCTTGTTCGACGCCTTGAAGGTGTCCGGTAGAATGTCATAGAGGGGTTTTCGGGCGTTCTACGATTATTCTTCATCGTATGATCGTTGATTTATTAATTGTATGATGTTAGGGTCATGTTTCTTGCGAAGAAACCGTGTCGAACCCTTCCGTTCATCGTCGTCTTCCTTTTCGATAGCATCGGGCGTTTCGAAGCTTTCCGGTTGAGTCGTGTTCGTCGGAATACTTGCGTGCCAATTTCGAGGCAAGTACCTTGCCCATACTTTTCTCGTTTTATGGATATGATGATCGGTGGTCGTCTTGATGTGTTTGTTTGGTTATTTGAAATGAAGTTCCAAAGGATTTCGGTTTGGCCTCGTTAAAGGCTTTCTTTCAAAACGCGTGTGTTTTGTGAATGGTGTTTTGAGAATTGATTATGATTTGATTATTTTGAACGTTGAAGGATTTTATGATGATACTCCTATTGTTTAAAGTTATGGAATCGTGTATTCCGTATTTAATCTTGTTATTGTATTTTTGAAGAGTTTGGTAATGGTGTCGAGTTAATGGCCATCTCTAGTGAGTATTCTTAATGAACTTACATTCTTAGCATGTTAGTATTGCATGAGTAACGTGTGTGTGTGTGTATGCTCACTACGGGTTAGATCCGACGGGGTCTCGGTTGTAATATCCGCAATTTTGAATTTCTGTAATTTTCTTTTTTTCGGCGGAAGTCCGTTTTGACGACTCTCTCATGACCGTTTCGTCATTTCGAGAATGATTAATTCTGCACTTTTTGTCATCCGAGTTCGTTTCGGTGTTGTTTTGTTGAGTTCCGTGCTTTTTAGCGACTTTTCCGCACTTGAGTTCGATTCTTGCGAATCTCGGTCGAAACTGCTGTTTCGAGTTTCACATAAGTTCGTTTAACTTTGTTATACGTGTTGCGAGCTTTGGTTCGGTGTTTCGATTATGTATCGTGTATTTCGGACATTTTGGGCCATTTTTGTAATTTCCCAAAGTTTGGGGTAATTACTTCCGTTGTCGAATTCCGACACTTCGGGTGGTCGGAATCGTGTGTTCTCTTAGCTCTTGGATTCGTCTTTACAAGTACTTCGTAACCGTATCTTCGATTTTTACTCAAGTTCGGGTTTCGGGGTCGTCCGGGCCGTCGAAGTGGCCACGGCCGAGTCACGGCGGCGAGGCTGGCTTTGGCGAGTTACGGCCGTAAGGTGCGATTCTGGCCGTAAGGTGCGATTACGGCCGTAACGTGTGCGATTCGGCCGTAAGGCGTGATCGAATGCAGCCGTATGGCGCTGGCGGCTTCGAGGAAGGCGATTCTGGCCGTAATGTGTGCCAGTTACGGCCGTAAGTGTCCGGCAGGTGCTGGGCAGGCTTTTTGACGAATGCCGGTTACGGCCGTAAGTACTTCCGAGTACGGCCGTAAGGTCCGAGTTACGGCCGTAAGGCAAGCTGCCTTCTGGCCGTAACTCACGGCTATATATGGGCTCGCTCAGCCAGACTTCATTTTACTCGATTTTTTCCCTTCTTTCGGCGACTGGCGACGGGTGCGACGGGAAATGGAGTTCTTGGCCAATTCTAATCATTTCCAAGGCATTTTGGAAGATCCTTGTTGATTATATCATCATCTAATCCGTGTGTTTCGTCGAATCAAGGTATATTTCTTGATTTTCCTTCAAGTTGACTTTTCGGAGAATTGTTCTTGATTTCGTTTCTAATCCGATTTTGATACATCGGTTGGTGTAGTATGATGTTATTAATCGTGTTCTATGGGTTGTATATCCATACTTCAAGTTTGTTCAACTCGATTAGCGATTCGAGTGTTCTTGGGAGTTATCGAACATTGAGTGTTCGATTAAATGTCCCAATGAGTTTTCCTTCGATAGTTTGTTGGGATTTCCATTGTTTTGGCCTTGATTCTCGTCGTAACCATGTGTTATTGTTCCTTCCGGAGGTTTATAGGTGTTCGAGGATTCCGATGTTGAATCCCTTTGGTGATTGACGATTCGTGTGGTGTTATTCACGTAGTAATTTCGGTGCTATCGCGTTCTTGATAATGTTCGGGAGTTTGGGGCCGTTCGACCGTATTTCATCCATCGTCTTGTTGCGATTGTGGTTTCGAGGCAAGTACCTTGCCCATACTATTCTTGTTTTGTGGATATAATAATTGGTGGTTGTCTTGGTGTATTTGTTTGTTTGTTTGAAATGTTTTTTCAAAAGATTTCGGTTTGGCCTCGTTAAAGGCTCTCTTTCAAAACGCGTGTGTGTTTTGTGAACGGCGTGTTTTGGGAATTGATTATGATTTGATTATTTTGAACGTTGAAGGATTTGAAGATGATACTCCTATTGTTTAAAATTATGGAATCGTGTATTCCGTATTTAATCTTGTCATTGTGTTTTGAAGAGTTTGATAATGGTGTCGAGTTAATTGCCATCTCTAGTGAGTATTCTTAATGAACTTACATTATTAGCATGTTAGTATTGCATGAGTAACGTGTGTGTGTGTATGCTCACTACGGGTTAGATCCGACGGGGTCTCGGTAGGGGTCCACGGAGGGGTGGATCCGCGAGCTTGCTTTTAACCACTATGGGTTAGATCCGACGGGGTCTCGGTAGGGGTCCACGGAGGGGTGGATCCACGGTTAATTGTGGTGCATTTTGCAAATGTGATTTGATTATGGCATTTCCGGAAATGAGTGCTTTTGAACGGTTTTCATGATTGCATGCATTGACTAAGTGTGTAAGAGGTAAGTTGTTCGTTTGGCCTACTTGGCTAGGATGGCACTAGAGTATTTTGTTGTTTGTGTTAAATCCTTTATTTGTGGATTTTGATGTTGGGAGACGAACCTTGTGGTCGTTCTTGTGTACTGTGAGTTGATGAGATTTGGGGCTAAAATCCCAATGGTTTTGTAAAAGTCATTTTACGGATTTGGGGCTAAAATCCCAACGGTTTGGTAAAGGTTATTTTACGGAAAGTAAACCTTTGGGGTGGTGACCCCTTTTGTCTTTTGGTTTTCGAAAAGTAGGATTTGAGAATCCTAAATTGTTTTCTATTAAAACTCCCGATGGTATTTCAAATCATTTTATAAATTGTTTCCCTTGATATTTTGATCTTGAAATTTTGGGAAGTATTTACTCAAACTCTTGCCTCGGGAAGTGTTCATCCTTTTGTATTTGAATCTTTGAGGATTCCGAATTATTATCGTTCGTGGAATGTGAATTGTATGGCTCGTATTTGCACTTTGTTCTTGCACTAGCAAAACAGTGGACTTTTGCTAACCCCCGAGTATTCGGGGGGTGGATGTCTGTTTTTGCATTCAGGTTTTGGAGCATAACACAGGGTCGGCACGAAGGATGATGAAAGATGATCGATACTAATCACATGAGGAACCGTACTTTGTTTATTGGTTCAGTTGTACTCTATTTTTCCGCTGCTATATTTTCCCGTTGTACGAGTGTGGTTGTATTTTGACCCCTGCGTGGGCATGAGTTGTATTTGAGTTGTATGTAATTGTTGAAAGACCAAATCGGTCTACTGAGTCAGTTTTGCCTTAAAGGCATGGTTGAGTTGTTATATGTCGTTACCGGCCTGGTAGATCCTTGAGGAAAGGTTCTACGGGGTGTAATATCCCTGAGTGGATTGGGGGTGTTACATAAATGGAATCGGAGATTAGGTTGTGGAAACCTAGGCTGTCGGGTCAGTGGTGTTTGTTGAGTTTTGTCTTGTCGGATTTTGTCTGACTAAGTCGTGTCGCGACGCGTCGTTTGAGTTTGTTGGTCGTGATTAGTATCGTGGGGCGATCATCATCTTCGTGCGACCTGTGGAAGTAAGTATCCCTTCTTTGTGTTGTGCCTCGTGTGACACGAGCTATATTTATGATTATTTGTTAAGTGATGGAATCCTTATGTGGATTTTGATTTCACGATATGTATTTAATCGACTCTCGTATTTGATTTATACGAGGAGTGTCGTCGCTTGTGATGTCTTTTTATTGTTGTTTTTGTCTGTTGCTGATGATTTTCGAATCGATTTGCACGTTTTACAAGTTCTCTTGTGGAAGCTTTGTGCTTATACACGTTCGACTTGTTCACTAGCCAGTGCGGGAGGGTCTTTAGAGGCCTCGAATGGGGCCAGTGGTTTTGTTCTGAATGTGGTTATTTGACTCTAATATTTTGTTCTTATGAGGAGTAGTGTTGCTGGATTGTGCATGTTGAACTGTATTTCTTTTATCCGCTGCGTGAGTTCTTTTGTAATGACTTTCGATATTTTACCGACCGAGTTTTATTTCGAAAACCGATTCCCTTAACCGAGTTTTTGGCATTATGGCCTTGATCATTTTGGCGAAATTCTTATGACGGTATTTAGCATTTTGTAAATGGCTTCTGTGAGTTTTTGAAATATTACCGTCATCGGCCTTTTTGGCATTTTTGTAAATGGTTTTTAGCACAGGGTTCCGGCCGGGACCCACAGCGCTATGATGTTCCGTGTGATTACCTGAAATTTTTGGGCATTCTAGCCTTTTTGGCATCGTCCTTTTTGGCATTGAATTATTTTCAAAAACTTGAGTATCTTAGAAATAAATTTCGAGACGTACGTTTCAAATGAATTGTTTTCTCGCGGTACCTCTAAGGTGCCACAATCTGTTTCAAAATTCTTCTACCTCGAGGACCAAAATGTTTTGAGATATTTTCAATGTTTTATAAACGCTTTTACTTAGACCCGAGGGTCGAATATTCTGAAAGCTTTTCACTAAAAGAAAGTGTCCTCATTTTTATCAAATGCGAAATGGTTTTCCAAAGTCTCGATAACGATGTTTCACGTTTGTATTTTTTTGAAAGGTGATACTCAAGATCAACAGGTGTTCTTCTAAATTATTTTCAAAATGAGGTTTTCGTTTTTAAAACAAATCCATTCCCATTTGAGGGTTGGGAATGTATGTATGATGTTCGCATTGTCATTTTGATGTTTGCTCCCGAGTATGATCGAATTGGCGGTGTGAGCGTTGAGTCGTTTTCCACAGACTTGTTGTGTTAGCCTCTGTGAGAGGTGGGATGTTGGTGTTGAATGTTGTCGTCTCGTGGTGATTTCTGCGTTGTCGCGCATGTGCGAGCTGTTAGAGCTTGGTTTGGTATAACCGTGTGCATCGGTGATCGTTCCGTTATGTGTCGGTTGTTTAATGTCTTGTTACCTTGCTCCTGTTTTTGTGAATTTCGTGGACGAGGTCGGAGGTAATACCCGTACTATTTTGACTTCTGTATTTTCTCTTTCTCCAGTCTATCGATTCGCTCATGTTCGTTGACACTTTATGAACTTGTTCTGTATTTCGGTTTCATCGTCCGAACGAACTGTGATCTTGTTGTGGGTCGATCTGGTTATCGCTGTGACTTTTTCGAGTTCGGTTCGATTCTTGTGAACCTTGTTCGGGAGTGACATCATCTGGTTCTATTAGTTCTTTTATTCGAAGTGGATCGGATTTGGAACTCTTGTGTATTCTACTTTGTCCTCATTTATGTTCGTTGACATTTCTGAGCTTGTCCTACCCCTTGTTTTTGTTTATCGAACAAGTGTGGTATCGTTTCGGAATAACTCGTTGTCGTTGTGACTTTTCAATCGCTATTCCCTTTCCTGTGGATCTTATGGGAATGCATGTCTGGTATTTCTCACCAGATCGTCCTGGGAGTTGTTGTTTGAATTTTATTATCCTTCGTGTTTCGGACATGATTGTTCGATCTTTGTTGTCTCGATTGTTTACTTGTTCGGTTTTTGTTCTCGTTTCGTGATTGTTGAGCATTCATGATCCTTCTTAATTCCCTTAAGTTTGGGAAATTAGTCTCGTTTTCGATCTTCTAACCCTTGGGCGGTGGAATTCCGTATTTGTTCAGCGATTGGCTCGCGCTTTGATTGATGTACCGTTGGGTTGGTCAATCGTATTGACTTTCGTTCATTGTGTTTTGTGATTGTTCGGATAATCGACTTGATTGTATTATCTGTTTGATGACACTTGTCACTTGTTGATTTTATTATGTCTCTACCGGTGGCATTGTGTTGGTCGTCCTGGAGCGTGTTTTCACGCCGTATATTCCTTTGCGTTGCTTGTAACGTTTCGCCGATGGGCGTAAGTTACGCATTTCTTGTGTATCTCGTTGAGTTTTCCTGGCGGGGATATTGCTTCTCCCTACTTGTTTTAAGTTTCGGGACGAAACTTCTTTTAAGGAGGGTAGAATGTAATATCCGCAATTTCGAATTTCGGTAATTTTCTTTTTTCGGCGGAAGTCCGTTTTGACGACTCGCTCATGACCGTTTCGTCATTTCGAGAATGATTAATTCTGCACTTTTTGTCATCCGAGTTCGTTTAGGTGTTGTTTTGTTGAGTTCCGTGCTTTTTAGCGACTTTTCCGCACTTGAGTTCGATTCTTGCGAATCTCGGTCAGCTATTTGTTTAGTTTCCGTAAGTTCGTTTAACTTTGTTATACGTGTTGCGAGCTTTGGTTCGGTGTTTCGATTATGTATCGTGTATTTCGGACATTTTGGGCCATTTTTGTAATTTCCCAAAGTTTGGGGTAATTACTTCCGTTGTCGAATTCCGACACTTCGGGTGGTCGGAATCGTGTGTTCTCTTAGCGCTTGGATTCGTCTTTATGAGTACTTCGTAACCGTATCTTCGATTTTTACTCAAGTTCGGGTTTCGGGGTCGTCCGGGCCGTCGGAGTGGCCACGGCCGAGTCACGGCGAGGGCTGCTTTGCCGAGTTACGGCCGTAAGGTGCGATTCGGCCATAACGTGTGCGATTACGGCCGTAAGGCGTGATCGGGTACGGCCGTATGGCGCTGGCGGCTTCACGAAGGCGATTCTGGCCGTAATGTGTGCGATTACGGCCGTAAGTGTCCGGCAGTCTTTGGCGAGCTTTTGACGAATGCGGTTACGGCCGTAAGTCTGCCGAGTACGGCCGTAAGGTCGAGTTACGGCCGTAAGGCACTGCCGATTACGGCGTAACTCTGCCGGCTATATATGGCACAGGCTCGGCGACTTCATTTTACTCGATTTTTTCCCTTCTTTCGGCGACTGGCGACGAGTGCGACGGGAAATGGAGTTCTTAGCCGATTCTAATCATTTCCAAGGCATTTTGGAAGATCCTTGTTGATTATATCATCATCTAATCCGTGTGTTTCGTCGAATCAAGGTATATTTCTTGATTTTCCTTCAAGTTGACTTTTCAGAGAATTGTTCTTGATTTCGTTTCTAATCCGATTTTGATACATCGGTTGGTGTAGTATGATGTTATTAATCGTGTTCTATGGGTTGTATATCCATACTTCAAGTTTGTTCAACTCGATTAGCGATTCGAGTGTTCTTGGGAGTTATCGAACATTGAGTGTTCGATTAAATGTCCCAATGAGTTTTCCTTCGATAGTTTGTTGGGATTTCCATTGTTTTGGCCTTGATTCTCGTCGTAACCATGTGTTATTGTTCCTTCCGGAGGTTTATAGGTGTTCGAGGATTCCGATGTTGAATCCCTTTGGTGATTGACGATTCGTGTGGTGTTATTCACGTAGTAATTTCGGTGCTATTGCGTTCTTGATAATGTTCGGGAGTTCGGGGCCGTTCGACCGTATTTCATCCATCGTCTTGTTGCGATTGTGGTTTCGAGGCAAGTACCTTGCCCATACTATTCTTGTTTTGTGGATATAATAATTGGTGGTTGTCTTGGTGTATTTGTTTGTTTGTTTGAAATGTGTTTTCAAAAGATTTCGGTTTGGCCTCGTTAAAGGCTCTCTTTCAAAACGCGTGTGTGTTTTGTGAACGGCGTGTTTTGGGAACTGATTATGATTTGATTATTTTGAACGTTGAAGGATTTGAAGATGATACTCCTATTGTTTAAAGTTATGGAATCGTGTATTCCGTATTTAATCTTGTCATTGTGTTTTGAAGAGTTTGATAATGGTGTCGAGTTAATGGCCATCTCTAGTGAGTATTCTTAATGAACTTACATTCTTAGCATGTTAGTATTGCATGAGTAACGTGTGTGTGTGTATGCTCACTACGGGTTAGATCCGACTGGGTCTCGGTAGGGGTCCACGGAGGGGTGGATCCGCGAGCTTGCTTTTAACCGCTATGGGTTAGATCCGACGGGGTCTCGGTAGGGGTCCACGGAGGGGTGGATCCACGGTTAATTGTGGTGCATTTTGCAAATGTGATTTGATTATGGCATTTCCGGAAATGAGTGCTTTTGAACGGTTTTCATGATTGCATGCATTGGCTAAGTGTGTAAGAGGTAAGTTGTTCGTTTGGCCTACTTGGCTAGGATGGCACTAGAGTATTTTGTTGTTTGTGTTAAATCCTTTATTTGTGGATTTTGATGTTGGGAGACGAACCTTGTGGTCGTTCTTGTGTACTGTGAGTTGATGAGATTTGGGGCTAAAATCCCAATGGTTTTGTAAAAGTCATTTTACGGATTTGGGGCTAAAATCCCAACGGTTTGGTAAAGGTTATTTTACGGAAAGTAAACCTTTGGGGTGGTGACCCCTTTTGTCTTTTGGTTTTCGAAAAGTAGGATTTGAGAATCCTAAATTGTTTTCTATTAAAACTCCCGATGGTATTTCAAATCATTTTATAAATTGTTTCCCTGGATATTTTGATCTTGAAATTTTGGGAAGTATTTACTCAAACTCTTGCCTCGGGAAGTGTTCATCCTTTTGTATTTGAATCTTTGAGGATTCCGAATTATTATCGTTCGTGGAATGTGAATTGTATGGCTCGTATTTGCACTTTGTTCTTGCACTAGCAAAACAGTGGACTTTTGCTAACCCCCGAGTATTCGGGGGGTGGATGTCTGTTTTTGCATTCAGGTTTTGGAGCATAACACAGGGTCGGCACGAAGGATGATGAAAGATGATCGATACTAATCACATGAGGAACCGTACTTTGTTTATTGGTTCAGTTGTACTCTATTTTTCCGCTGCTATATTTTCCCGTTGTACGAGTGTGGTTGTATTTTGACCCCTGCGTGGGCATGAGTTGTATTTGAGTTGTATGTAATTGTTGAAAGACCAAATCGGTCTACTGAGTCAGTTTTGCCTTAAAGGCATGGTTGAGTTGTTATATGTCGTTACCGGCATGGTAGATCCTTGAGGAAAGGTTCTACGGCGTGTAATATCCCCGAGTGGATTGGGGGTGTTACATCGGTAGGGGTCCACGGAGGGGTGGATCCGCGAGCTTGCTTTTAACCACTATGGGTTAGATCCGACGGGGTCTCGGTAGGGGTCCACGGAGGGGTGGATCCATGGTTAATTGTGGTGCATTTTGCAAATGTGATTTGATTATGGCATTTCCGGAAATGAGTGCTTTTGAACAGTTTTCATGATTGCATGCATTGACTAAGTGTGTAAGAGGTAAGTTGTCCGTTTGGCTTACTTGGCTAGGATGGCACTAGAGTATTTTGTTGTTTGTGTTAAATCCTTTATTTGTGGATTTTGATGTTGGGAGACGAACCTTGTGGTCGTTCTTGTGTACTGTGAGTTGATGAGATTGGGGCTAAAATCCCAACGTTTTTGTAAAGGTCATTTGACGGATTTGGGGCTAAAATCCCAACGGTTTGGTAAAGGTTATTTTACGGAAAGTAAACTTTTGGGGCGGTGACCCCTTTTGTCTTTTGGATTTTGAAAAGTAGGATTTGATAATCCTAAATTGTTTTCTATTAAAACTCTCGATGGCATTCTAAACCGTTTTATAAATTATTTCCATTGATTTATGATATTTCGATTTTGAAAGGTTTTCTCAAACTCTTGCCTCGGGAAGTACTTTTCGTTTCGTTTGGATCTTTGAGGATTCCTGGTTATTGTTATTCGTGGAATGTGAATTGTATGGTTCGTATTTGCAATTTGTACTTGCACTAGCAAAACAGTGGAGTTTTGCTAACCCCCGAGTATTCGGGGGGTGGATGTCTATTTTTGCATTCAGGTTTTGGAGCATAACACAGGGTCGGCACGAAGGATGATGAAAGATGAACGATACTAATCACACGAGGATCCGTCGATGTCTTATTGGTCTAGTTGTATTTTCTTTTCCGCTGCAGTATCTTTTCCCCGTTGTACGGGAGTTTATTGTATTTTGACCCCTGCGTGGGTATATGTTGTAATTGAGTTGTATATTTTTATTGAAAGACCAAGTCGGTCTACTGAGTCATTTTAGCCTTAAAGGCGATGTTTAGATGTTTGATTTTAGTTATCAGCCTGGTAGATCCTCGAGGAGAGGGTATACGGCGTGTAATATCCCTGAGTGGATTGGGGGTGTTACATAAATGGTATCAGAGCTTAGGTTGAGGAAACCTAGGCTGTCGGGTCAAGTCGTGTTGTTTGAGTCTTGTTTCGTCGGATTTTATCTGACTGAGTCGTGTCGCGATGCGTTGTTTGAGTTTGTTGGTCGTGATTAGTATCGTGTGGCGATCATCATCTTCGTGCGACCTGTGGAAGTAAGTCTCCCTTCTTTGTGTTGTGCCTCGTGTGGCACGAGCTATTTTTATGATTATTTGTTAAGCGGTGGAATCCTTATGTGAATTTTGATTTCACGATATGTATTTAGTCGACTCTCGTATTTGATTTATACGAGGAGTGTCGTCGCTTGTGATGTCTTTTTATTGTTGTTTTTGTTTGTTGCTGATGATTTCCGAATCGATTTGCACGTTTTACAAGTTCTCTTGTGGAGGCTTTGTGCTTATACGCGTTCGACTTGTTCACTAGCCAGTGCGGGAGAGTCCTTAGAGGCCTCGAATGGGGTCATTGGTTTGTTCTGAATGTGGTATTTTTTTCGTTTATTTCCGTTTAAAGACATGTATTGTCTTGATTTTAAACGTTTTGATGCGTGTACTAGGAGTTGTTTCAGTGAACATCGATATGCGTGAGTTTTGGGCATTCTGGCCTATTGGATTTTTGAAAACCTTGAGTATCTTAGAAAAATAAATTTTGAGACATATTTTTTTTTCAAATGAGTTATTTTCTTGTGGTACATCCAAGGTGCCACAATATATTTCAAAATTTTTTTTCTGCCTCGAGGACCAAAATGTTTTGAGATATTTTCAATGTTTTAGAAACACTTTTATTTAGACCCGAGGGTCGAATTTCTGAAAGTTTCCACTAAGGGTAAGTGTCCTCATTTTTATCAAATGCGAAATGGTTCTCCAAAGTCTCGATAACGATGTTTCACGTTTGTACTTTTTGAAAGGTGATACTCAAGATCAATCGGTGTTCTTCTAAATTATTTTCAAAATGAGGTTTTCATTTTGAAAACCTATCCATTCCCGTTTGAGGGCTGGGTATATATGTATGATGTTCGCGTTGTCATTTTGATGTTTGCTCCCGAGTATGACCGAATTGGCGATGTGAGCGTTGAGTCGTTTTCCACACATTTGTTGTGTTAGCCCCTTGTGATAGGCGGGATGTTGGTTTTGAATATTGTCGCCTCGTGGTGATTTCTGCGTTGTCGCGCATGTGCGAGTTGTTAGAGCTTGGGTTGTTATGGCCGTGTGCATCGGTGATCGTTCCGTTATGTGTCGGTTGTTTAATGTCTTGTTACCTTGCTCCTGTTTTTGTGAATTTCGTGGATGAGGTCAGAGGTAATACCCGTACTATTTTGACTTCTGTATTTTCTCTTTCTCCATTCTTTCGACTCGCTTGTTCACTACCTTGTTCTGTATTTTATTCTAATTGAAAATTTTAGTTTGGCCACTATTAATAATATCAGTTATTAAATAAATTACTTTATTGTTTATTTGAGAATCTAATTTGACCAAATATCAAATTTATATTAATTATATTTATCTAAAATTTTGAATACCACATCGATTCTAAAAGAGATTCTGTCGATTGGAGAACTATATTAATTTCCGTTTTTCTCATATTGTTACATATAAATTAATTTCTTGTGCATAACTTGACGCGGATGCCACTACCAGACAAGGTGGCAGGGGCTCTATCACACTTGCCCAAGGTATAGTGTTCGACTCCCCCATGCCCCAGTTTCGTAGCGTTATTTTTTTTCTTTCTCTTATTGTTACATATAAATGAATTTCTTGTGCACGACTTGACGCGGATGCCACTACCGGAAAAGGTGGCAAGGTATTTAACACAATTGCAATGGGTCTAAGGTTCAATTCTCCCTGGAGCCAGTTAGCTTCTTTTTTTATATGTTGTTTATTGCCAATTTTCTTACCAATTTTTTTGCTGTTTATTGCACAATTTTTTTATCAATTTTTTTTATCTTAAACCAAACACAGAGAAATTAATTGCTACTTTTTTATATTATATGGTGTAATTGGGGTATGCAAAAAAAATGAAATAAAAATATGTAATATAATTCCAAAAGACTTGTAAATTAATTTGGTTGAGTAAAAGAATTAAGTAATTGATATGTAGTCATATTGATTGACATATAACTTTTTTGTATTATATGGTGTAATTGGGGTATGCAAAAAAAAATGAAATAAAAATATGTAATATCATTCCAAAAGGCTTGTAAATTAATTTGGTTGAGTAAAAGAATTAAGTAATTGATATGTAGTCATATTGATTGACATATAACTCTTTTGTATTATATGGTGTAATTGGGGTATGCAAAGAAAATGAAATAAAAATATGTAATATAATTCCAAAAGGCTTGTAAATTAATTTGAGAATTGAGTAATTGATATGTAGTCATATTGATTGACATATAACTTTGTAAAAAGTCAATGGATTTTAATGATTATTCATTTATTTTTACATGTGGTCTTTAGGGATTATCGTTAATGCATTTAGCAAGGTTATTCATTCAGCCCATTTGCCAAAGTCGGGACCGGAGAAAATTATCCCCTTTGCGTTATTTTTTTGTTTTTCTCTTATTGTTACATATAAATGAGTTTCTTGTGCATAACTTGATGCAGATGACACTACCGGACAAGGTGGCAGGGGCTCTATCACACTTGCCCAAGGTATAGTTTTCGACTCCCCCCAGGGTCAGTTTTGTAGCATTAGTTTTTTCCCATTTTTCTCTTATTGTTACATATAAATGAACTTTTTTTGCACATTTTGACGTGGATACTACTACCTGACAAGGTGGCAAGAGATTAAACACAATTGCAATGGGTCTAGGGATAATCAACCCTAGACCCAATTAATTAACTTGTTTTTTTTATATGCCTATTATTGCACACTTTTTTTTACTATTTTTTTATCTCGAACCAAGCACATACCAAAACATTTTTTTATGAAAAATCTCAAATTGCATTTTCACGCATCTGAAACCAATTTTTTTGTTAGCCAATTTTTACACTTCATTTTTTTTCACTATTTATAATCGCACAGAAAAAAATACAAATAAATAAACAAAAAAAGTACCACACATCTGTAATGTGTTTCTTTAGATGTCTATATTTTCAAACAAAATACGAAAAAGAATTATTTCTGTATATTAAATTTGATTTATCTGTATTATTTCTTCAAAGCTCCTCTACTTTGTTAGAAAGAAAATCCCGGCACTCATACATTATTGGAACAACCAATGCATGAAATAGCAATTTATTGGAAATTACATTGCATCTATAAATTTTTTTATTGATTTTTTTCTCAGGAAAAAGTACAAATAAATAAATAAATATAATCTATTTCTTCAAAAAAGAATAATAAATAAACATTTCTCCAAAATATTTGATTCATGTAAACATTGTTCTATAAAATCTTTTTTTTTTGTTAAAAGGAAAAGTACAACCATAAATGTGTTTAATAATTGCTAGAGAGTGACAATTACTAGATTAGCCAATTTTTTATTCATAAGAATATATCCATAAATTACAATATTGCATGTCATAGGTTTCAACCCTGCATGGTTTTTTTTTTTTTTTTGGTAAATATCCATTTTATTACCAAAAGTGGCCAGAGGCTGAGGTACAAACTTACACAATCCAACAGACTAATACATATCAATCTAGCTAATCAAGGCAATGAGCTTAGTTGTGTAACACCCCTGATATATTCAGGAATATTACAGCGCCGTAAATCCTTTACGTAAGAATTTACAAGGCTGGAGAAGCGAAATGACAATAACAGATACCAACTAATGAAATTACTGAAATATAATACAACAGTCTTGTTCAATACCGAGAATACAATTATCCAATGAAGGGTTATTAATACATCACAAAAATCCAAACATCTTAAACTGACGACGCACTCGAGTACTTATTGAAATAACCAACAAACAACAGACAATAAAACCCGGCCGGAACATCACTCTGCACCCTCGTCGTCATGCAGCTCCAGTGGTTGTTTCCCCACTCTCCTGGATCCTGAACATAAATAAATGTTCACCCCCGCAGGGGTTAGCACAACGATGCTAGTGAAGAGATAAATTCACCACTAGAAGGGGGGTTGAATAGTGGTGATGCGGAATACCGAAATTTCTTGCGAGTAAACAGAAAATACTGCGGAATTTAAAGACTCAAGAATTTATAGAGGTTCGGCAACTTGCCTACGTCCTCTCTCCGAATTTCTTTTTCTATTGGCTTAAGAAAAACCACAATCTTGAGTCGTCTTCTATCGGTCCGAGTTCACAACCTTTACAGTCGCTTGTCTTCTATCGGTCCAAGCTCAACCTTTCCCTCAATATAAATGTTTGTTTATCTAGTGTTCTATAGGAACTAGATAATCCTCACTATACGAATATGGGAGTATAATCCTAACAATGCCGGATCAAAGATCCTAATAACACCGGATTAGTGACTCTTGATTCGTTTCTTTTACGCTCAAGTGTAAGTGATGCAACACTTACAACCAAATGAAAGAATACAAAGAATAATAGATATTACAATGAAAATCACTCTTGTATCTTTTTTTTCTCACAACTTGAAATGCAATAAAAGATATAAAACTGAGCTCAAGGATGCTTTGATTGCTTGTATGCTTGTATGCTTGAATGCTTGAAGTTGTGTATTTGATACCCAAGTCCTTCGGGTATTTATAGGTGAGATCCATCCTTCAAATGCTGAAAAACATACTATTAGCGTGCGCTAATAGTGCCTTGTAGCGTGCGCTATCGGTTTTTGACTTGGAATCTCTGAACGGTCACAAAGACTGTTGCAACGGTAAAATACCATGGCTAGCGTGCGCTAGTAATGTATTGGTAGCGTGCGTTAACGTCTGGTCAACTAGTCTTCGATCTTGACTTTGACAATGTCCGATTGTTTCTCCAACGACTCTTTTTCCAACGGATAGATTTACGATTATCGTGCGCTAGCAAGTATGCATAGCGTGCGCTAGCATTAATTAAATCCAACTTTTCCAGATTTTCCGGATCTGCATTGACTCTTGCCTTCCAACGGTAGAAATTCAAACGGTAATATGCTGACTCCTTTTAGCGTGCGCTAATGCCTATACCTTAGCGTGCGCTACTGATTTCTTTCATTAACATACGTTACCTTGTGTAGCGTACGTAAAGGCCTTAACGAATTGAGTCCAGTAGCTACTGGACTACAGACCGTAATATTGGTAGTGTGCGCTAGAGCTGAGCAGTAACGTGCGCTATATCCTTGCTTTAGCGTACGTAAGATGATGTTAGTAGCGTGCGCAACATCCATTTCTGATTTCCTTCCAAACTTCACTGACCTCTGGAATAATACGATAGCGTGCGTTATTTTTACTGTAAAGCGTGTGCTAACTGTAGTTGATTAGCGTGCGCTAACATTGAATAGCTTGCGTGCGCTATCGATCAGGCGACTTCACTTGGTCAGGTGACTTGTGCAGGTGTATATGTATATCCCGATAGCGTGCGCTACTATATGATGAGTAGCGTGCGCTAGCTTTATTTAGCTCCTTCAAAATATTATCGAGCCGATATTGATCTAATTAAATGTTTTGAATGTAATAATCATCAAAATACATTTTGAGTCAACAATCTCCCCCTTTTTGATGATGTCAAAACATTTAATTAATACCTGCAAAAACATTTTGAAATGATTCGAATCAAGGTAAACTTGTTCGATATGTTAGTATATTTTGGTTTTTGGAGTATTCTCCCCCTTTTTGACATAAACAAAAAGGAACTCCCCCTGAATTGTTGCATTATAACAAATATTAATGAAAGTGCCATTATTCAAAGTGTAAACAACAATACTTGTAAACAACAAATGCCAAACACTACTACAAAAACAGCTTTTACTGACACTTAGTTTCTGACACTTTATCAAAAGTGTCAGTAACTTCAGACATTTCTCTCATTTTTTATTTTTAACATAATTGTGTCATGAGATACTGACACTTAAGTATCAGTAAATTGAGTATCAAAATTTACTGACACTTAAAATATCAATAATAAAAAAAATGTACATCCCAAGAATAGAACCTGGGACGTGGTGATTTCATCACCAAACAGAAACCAACTCAGCTACATGAATAATTTACATTGATTCACAATATTATCTACAATAACCATAACAATGAATATTAATTAGTAATCAATATTAAGAACCAATATTATAGAAACCGTCAAACACTTAACCCTAATTCATCTTCTTCCGCAGCCTCCCTTCTCCCGTAACACGTTCTTTCATCTTCTTCCTTACAGTTGCAGCGCCAAATCCCCCATAACCCCAAATTCTGATTCTCCTACTTCTATCCCAATCGAATTCAATCCCTTTACCACAAAACCCTAAAGCTTTCAGATTATAATTATCCCATAAAAGTTAAACAAAACAGCTATATTTGGCTATTGAATCTGTGCTCAGTAGCTCAATGTGGGAATAGCTTGTATGTTACTTCAGCATGCACGGTAAATTCCTACTTTTTGGTTAATTTTTAGTACTTCTTGCAAGATTATATAGTTTCTAATCTATTTATGGACAACTTTAGTTAAATAATATGATTATTTTTGTGTTGTTGCTCAGAGATTGTTGAGTAGTGACTTTGAACTTGATTTTATGATTCTTTATATGTGTGTTTTCACTGTTTAATTTTCATAATTTTTTTTGATGCATTTCGTTTTTTTATAATTAATTAGTTTTATGAAGAAAACCCTAGAATTTGTATTAATCTTTGATATTGTATTTTTGTTTCTGAAATTTTTCATCTGGTCAGATTGTTAAATTTTGGGTTTTGTTTTTGATTTGCTGCTGCCATTGTTTTTGCAAGAAAAACTCCATGTTTGGTAGGCTTGTAAAATGCAAGAAAAAGTTTTTCAAAAACAGCTTTACATGCTAGTTTTCAACATTGATTGAGAATCGGCATTTTTAAGTTCCTTCGGGTCCACATTGTTTGTGTAACTTCTGTGTTTTTTGTGGTTTGAGATCATTGTTGGCAGCTTGACTTTCTCTTACTCCAGATTTGCAGTATTTATTTCTCAGTCTAAATATTTCTGGACTGCGACTGATTTTTTCAAAAAATCTGCTTTATGTGTTTAAGTAAATTTCCTGTTGCTTTCATGTTATTTCTTGTAATGATTATATTAAACTCTAAATCTGTTCTTATGTATTTCGTTGGGGTTTTGATTGTAGTTTGTAACAACTACCGTTAAACTTGTTAAAGAGGGGGCAGTCTCGAGTTGAACACGAAGGTAAGCATAGTTTCCCAATTCTAATAAAAGATCATGTTTTTTTTTATGTTTCGAGAGTTCTACCTTCGCGTAGTCTCTGTCCATATTGTAAGGGCCCATGAGGTAGTTTCTTTTATCTTCTGAGCTTTTAAAACACCAGTTGCCGCTTCTTCTGTTTAATTGTAGAATAGTGTATTTGTACTCCTTATTTTTTTTCCAAGCCCTTGTGTGATTTCACTGTTTAATGTTTACAATTTTTTTGTTACGTTTTACAAATTTATAATTACATAGTTTTATGGAGAAAACCCTACAATTTGTATTAATCTTTGATATGGTATTTTTGTGTCTGCAAAATTTTCATCTGCTCAGATAGTTAAATTTTGGGTTTTGTTTTCGATTTGTTGCGACCGTTGTTTTTGCAAGAAAAACTCCATGTCTGGTAGGCTTGTAAAATGCAAGAAAAAGTTTTTCAAAAACAGCTTTACATGCTAGTTTTCAACATTGATTGAGAATCGGCATTTTTAAGTTCCTTCGGGTCCACATTGTTTGTGTTAATTCTGTGTTTTTTGTGGTTTGAGATCATTGTTGGCAGCTTGACGTTCTCTTTCTCCAGATTTGCGGTATCTATTTCTTAGTCTAAAGATTTCTGGACTGCGATTGATTTTTTCAAAAATCTGCTTTATATGTTTAAGGAAATTCCTTGTTGGTTTCCTGTTATATTTTGTAATGATTATATTAAACTCTAAATCTGCTCTCATGTATTTCTTTGGGGTTTTGATGGTAGTTTGTAACAACTACCGTTAAACTTTTTAAAGAGGGGGCAGTGTCGAGTTGAACAGGAAGGAAGGTAAGCATTGTTTCCCCATTCTAATAACAGATCATGTTCTTTTTTTTTATGTTTCGAGAGTTCTACCTTCGCGTAGTCTCTGTCCATATTGTAAGGGCCCATGAGGTAGTTTCTTTTATCTTCTGAGCTTCTAAAACACCAGTTGCCGCTTCTTCTGTTTAATTGT
Source organism: Orobanche coerulescens (assembly GCA_033398695.1). NCBI lineage: Eukaryota > Viridiplantae > Streptophyta > Magnoliopsida > Lamiales > Orobanchaceae > Orobanche > Orobanche coerulescens. The sequence continues at coordinate 138,335,409 of CM065817.1, forward strand.
AGAATAGTGTATTTGTACTCCTTATTTTTTTTTCCCAAGCCCTCGTGTCATTTCACTGTTTAATGTTTACAATTTTTTTGTTATGTTTTACAAATTTATAATTACATAGTTTTATGGAGAAAACCCTACAATTTGTATTAATCTTTTATATGGTATTTTTGTGTCTGCAAAATTTTCATCTGCTCAGATATTTAAATTTTGGGTTTTATTTTCGATTTGCTGCGACCGTTGTTTTTGCAAGAAAAACTCCATGTCTGGTAGGCTTGTAAAATGCAAGAAAAAGTTTTTCAAAAACAGCTTTACATGCTAGTTTTCAACATTGATTGAGAATCGGCATTTTTAAGTTCCTTCGGGTCCACATTGTTTGTGTAACTTCTGTGTTTTTTGTGGGTTGAGATCATTGTTGGCAGCTTGACGTTCTCTTTCTCCAGATTTGTGGTATCTATTTCTCAGTCTACATATTTCTGGACTGCGATTGATTTTTTCAAAAATCTGCTTTATATGTTTAAGGAAATTCCTTGTTGGTTTCCTGTTATTTTTTGTAATGATTATATTAAACTCTAAATCTGCTCTCATGTATTTCTTTGGGATTTTGATGGTAGTTTGTAACAACTACCGTTAAACTTTTTAAAGAGGGGGCAGTGTCGAGTTGAACAGGAAAGAAGGTAAGCATTGTTTCCCCATTCTAATAACATATTATGTTTCTGTGAAAATAATTAAGTGCTACATTTACTACAAATGCTACATTACAACATATCAATATTCTTCTGGTGTTTGATTATTTATTTGTAGTTTTGTATATGAATTTGCTTAAGTTTGTATACCATGGCTTATGTTAAAATAAAATGATATGAGTTATTTGTTATCATCTTTTTTGGACATAGTCACTTAATGTTGGTGATTTCTTGGAGGTCTATAGTGTTGGTGATAGGAGGTCTATAATGTTGGTGATTTTTTGGAGTTTTCTATTTTGGATGTTGAAAACGTAATATCAGTTAGATATCCTTGCACATTATGTTACAATATGGAGTTTCATAAGCTTTAACTAGTAAAGCTTCATTTATTTGAAAATGATTTTCTTGAGTCGTATGTCATTTGGACTAAGCTGGTCTTTCTTCCTCCACAAACTATCAGAACATACACCTAGTAAAAAATTTAGATGTCAAGATTTTAATTCTGGTCTTCTGATGATATATGTATATGTCATAAATAAAGGTATTTTAATTCTTGTTTTCTTCATACTTTTGCTTTCCGAATCTGGTTGTCCATCTTTACGTGTTCTTTTTTGTTTCGAGAGTTCTACATTCGCCTAGTCTTTGTCCATATTGTAAGGGCCCGAGTTAGGTTCTTTTATCTTCTGAGCTTTAACACTAGTTGCCGCTTCTTGTGTTGATAAAATATTTAATACTACCTTATGTTATCATTTGGTCGATATTAAAAGAAAAAGATATTGAGCAAGTTAAGGAAACAAAAGATGTTTCACAACCATTATTGCTCAGGCAAGCATTCATTTTTGTTAAATTGAATTATTTTTGTGGCAAAAATATTTCTTATATGCATGTTTATGAACTGTACAGCCTGACACTGAATATTATATATGCACAGGTAAAGGTATTGGAAATGGACAAAACTTGGATAGCTTGTGATAGAAGGTCTTTAGAGTATAAAATTGGTGTTGCTGATTTCTTAGAATTTGCAATTTTAAATGCTGAAAACCGAATGTCAATCCGATGTCCTTGCACCTTTTTTTGTAATATGGAGTTTCATAAGCCTGAACTGGTCAAGCTTCATTTGTTTCAGAAAGATTTTCTTGAGTCGTATGTCATATGGACTAAGCATGGGGAAGTTGACCCTTTTACCTCCACAAAGTGTCAAAACCATCCACCTAGTGAAAGATTTAGATGTCAAGATTATAATAATGTAGTTGATATGGTCCAGGATGTTTATGAGCATTATGATAAAGACCCTAGTACTTTAAAACACATGCTTGATGATGCTGAAAAACCTTTATATCCGGGTTCAAAGCATTCAAAGCTTGCCGGTTTGATGAGGCTCTATAGTGTTAAAGGGAATTATGGGTGGTCTGATAAAGGGTTTTCAGCTTTGTTAGATGTCCTTGCTGATATTTTGCCTATTAATAATGATTTGCCTAGGTCAGTTTACGAGGCTAAGAAAACTATGAAAGTGTTAGGCTTAGATTATGAGAAAATACATGCTTGTCCAAATGATTGCATTTTGTATAGAAAGGAGTTTGTTGATCTTGTTGAGTGCCCGAACTGTGGAGCATCTAGGTGGCAGAGAAAAAAAATTGGTTTGAAAAAACTAAAAAATGGTGTGCCTGCAAAGGTGTTGTGGTATTTCCCCCCTATTCCTAGGTTCAAAAGAATGTTCCAATCACCACAAACTGCTCAAAATTTGACATGGCATGCAAATAAGAGAATTAAAGATGGCAAACTTCGCCACCCAGCAGACTCACCATCTTGGAAATTAATTGACAATAAGTGGCCACAATTTGCAGAAGAGGATAGAAATCTTCGTTTAGCTCTATCAACGGATGGGGTTTGTAATATCCGCGTTTTCTATTTTCGGTAATTTCTATTTTTGATGTATGTTCGTTTCGGACAACTCGCTTAGCACTGTTTTGGAATTCTGAACCTATTTTGTTCTTGGAGTTTTTCCGTTTGGTCGAGTTTCGAGGATGCTTTTGCATAATTTCATTTTGAATTATATCTTGCCGCATGTGCGTTTGATTCTCGTAAAACTTGTTCGTTTTCGTTGTTTTTCGATTCGTATAAGTTTGTATGGTTGAGTTGGTCGTGTTGGAACTTTCGGTTTGTTAATCCGACGTTGTATCGCGATTTCTCGGGCATTTGGGCCGTTTTTGTAATTTTCATAAGTTTGGGGAATTTCGCCTTATTTGCTTCGTTTCAAACTCTCTAGTGATCGAGATTATATTCTCTTTCAACGCTCAACTTTGTCGTCTTGATTATTACGTGTTTATGATTCTGGATTCTGGTCTTGCTTCGTTTTTCGGCACTTGTGCGCTGTTGGCAGCAGTGGACTGTGCAGAACTGCTGCCTGAGTAGCGCACGCTACTCAGGATTTACTTGCGTGCGCTATCATTGTGTGGTTAGCGTACGCTAACCTGGGGTTCGTAGCGTGCGCTATCGATTTCAGGCAGTTTCGGTCAGTGGGTTCAGTACTTCGGTACTGGACCAGGCAGCGTACGCTAATCAGCGTTAACGCACGCTAATCCCCATTACTAGCGCACGCTAACCATGTTAGTTTGCGTACGCTAACGGGAGGTCAGAAGGCAGACTGTTCTGCCATGCCCCGCTAGCGCACGCTAATGCTTGTGCATAGCGTGCGCTAAGTCTGTTAAATATAAATAGGACAGCAGCAGTCAACTTCGTCATTTTTCCTTCATTTCCTATCCTTCTCGGCTTTGAGCGATTCCAGGCGGGGGTTAGGGCCGATTCCGACTGTAGATCACCATACACTACCACCGTGCATTCCTTGCGTGGATTCTTCAAGTTCCTAATCACTTTCCACCATTCGAATCAAGGTAAATATTCCCAAAACCCTTGTTTTGAGATTTTGGGGGAATTTTAGGGATTTCGTGGGATTTGACTCTTTTAGTCCGAATTATTACTGGGTTATCGCTAGACTTCGATCGTGCACGTGTAATCCTTCATTTTATTGATGATTTGTGGTTTTAAACTCCAAGTTTTCCATTGTTCGTCACTTATAGTCGACGATACCTAAGTTATGTTCGACTAAGGGTTTCAGCGGGTAAAACTAGGATGTATTCCATCATTTACGTAGTTTTAAGATTGTTGTCCATCGTTATTGTGTTAGGATCGGATTTGTGAGGGTTGTTCGGGCCAAAACCTTTCCGTTCGCCGTTTTCCTTCACGTAGTATTAATCAGGCAAGTACATGTATTACATTCCGTTATGTGCATATGATTTTGATGCGAATGATGTAAATGGTGTTATTGAACGAATGTGATTGTTTCTCTTCCACCTGGGGATGGCGTGTGGACTCTGGGGGCCGATACTAATGGGTACGGCCATGGAAATGGACTGGGGTGCGTGTGTTGATGTTCTTCCACCTGGGGACGGTTCGACGGGACCTCTGGGGGTCGATACTAATGGGTACGGCCGCGAAAGTGGTTTCTCACCTGGGGATGGTCCGACGAGACCTCTGGGGACCGATACTAATGGGTACGGTTGCGAGTTACCAAGCGTGGATAATTGTGATGTGGAAAACGTGTTGATATACTGTTTTGGTGTCAATGTGATAATCCGGAATATTGATTTTCAAAATGATTTTTCCTAACGATTTAATTGCGTTGAATCATGTATGTATATAATGTTGTGTAATTATGTGCTTGCACTAGCTATTCGAATGCTAACCCCTTAAATGGGGGAAATGCGTCTTATGCATTTCAGGTACTGGTCGAGCTGAGGAGCTGGCACGGGATGCGCATGCAAAGGATGGGTTGGCATGATGATGATGTGGCTCGAGTCTGCATTTTTCAAAACTGTTTTGTCATTGCATCTGTTGAGTACTGGAGATAGTTGGTTTATCTTTGAACATGGTTTAAGTCCCCTGCGTGGGCAACATTTTGGTATTTAACTTATGTCTCATGTACTCCGATAAAATGTTTTGGCCGAGGCCACGGCCTTATTTACTTTCTTTTTGGGTACACCTTTCATGTTATCATTGTGGTTCATGTGTCACGAGTTAGCCTGGTAGACCTCACGGGGGTCCTACGGCGTGTAATGTCCCATTTGTGAATTGGGATGTTACAATTATGGTATCGGAGCTTAGGTTTTGAATACTTAGGCTGTCGGTGAAATTTGGGTATGTCAGTTGCGTCATTAGAGTCAGTCGTTGAGCCTAATATCATCATGCTACCGTCTTTTCGTGCGACCCGTGGCTGTAAGTCTCCTCGAACTCTTATATTTCTGTATTGTTCAGAATCGTGACTTATGTTACCAACTTTGTGAACTGTGAATCTTTCTGATATTGTTCTTTTCTTATTTTCCTTCAGTATGTTGAGAGGTCGTGGTAGACCGGCTAGGGGACGCGGCCGAGGCCGTGGTCGTGGTGCTGATAATGAGGAGGGCTCACTTTCCCAGTCCTCTGCGGACTCAGCCTCTCACTCAGTGCCGTCGGGTAATAATGCCGACGCCTGGCTACCGTACTTGCCAGCTTGGTAGACCAACTTACTCGAGATAGCTCGGGGTGGACGTCGAATCCGCCCAGACACCTAAGAGGAGGCTAGTAAGTGGCTTCAGATGGTGACTAAGATGCACCCTCCTCGTTTCTCCGGATCTTCTGACTCCCTCGGTTGGGAGAATTGGCTCTTTCAGTTGTCCAGGACCTTTGATGCCGTAGCTTGTCCTGAAGACAGGAGGGTACATATTGCCCAGTACCTCCTGGATAAGGAAGCTGCGGAATGGTGGGAGGCCGTTGCGCCCAGAGACCGTCGGGCCACTTGGGATGAGTTCAGGGCTGCTATGGAAGCAGAATATTGTCCGCCGCCAGTCAAGGAGCGCAGAATTGTGGAGTTCTTCACCGCTACACCTCAAGATGTGCCTATTTCTCAGGCCATCATTACTTACAATCAACAGTTGGGTTTCGTGAGGGATCAAGTGAGAACGGAGGCTGATAAAATCCGTTACTTCAATATGCGCATGAAGCCGCATATTAGATAGAGTATGGCGCCGCTCATGTGTGCCACTTTGAAGGAATACCAGGATCGCGCTCTGGCGATCGAGATGGCTGTCCCGGAATCAGAGTCGGTTTCGGAAGCTAAGAAGCAGAAGACTGCTGGTGGGTTCTCGGCCGGAAAAGGTGGTCAGTTTTCGAGGTCTCGTTCTGCTCCTACACCCGGGAGGAGGCCGTTTCATCAGGCCGGTGGATCTCAGGGTAACCGTTCAGTCCAGTCTGTTGCACCTAGCGGGAGAGTCTGTTTTAATTGCAGTCAGCCCGAGCACGTTGTGAAGGATTGCCCACTTCCGTTAGTTACTTGCTTTACTTGCTGACAGACCGGGCATCGAGCAGCCCATTGTGAGAGGGCCACCAGGGCCGCTAGATTTTCGACTACCACTGCCGATCAGAGGGATCACAGTTCACCAGTTACTCATGCTCCGCAGGGTTCGAGTCGTGGTAGAGGTCGGGGTCAGCCGAATCACCGCGCAGCGTCGAGTTCGGGCTCAGTCCATCCCCGATTATATCAGATGAGGCGCACGGAGGAGGCAGACATTCCGGTGGCGTCAGGTACCACTCAGATCCTTTCTCATCCAGTTTCAGTACTTTTTGATTCGGGTGCGACCCATTCCTTTATAGCTTCGGATTGTGTGAGTCGTATTGGTTTTGACTGCTTGTTTGAATGTGAGCCGTTTGTAGTGGGTACGCCCAGCGGGGATCGTATGGTTGGGGACCGGGAAGTTAGGGATTGCCCAGTGAGGATCGGGAGCCGGGATTGGCCCTCGAATCTCATTGTTATAGACCTCAAGGGTGAGGATTTGATCCTCGGGGACGATTGGTTGGATCGTCATGGTGCTATCATGAACTATCGGACTCGTACCATCACGATAGTTGCCGAGGACGGCACCGAGCATACTCTCGTCGGCTGTAAGCCGGGTAGATCTGGGTGTGTGATTAGCGCCTTGAAGGCGATGAAACTTTTGAACCAAGGTTGTGTCGGCTACTGGTGTTTCGCTCTGCAGGCGGAAGATGGTGGGGTTGACATATCGTCGATTCCAGTTGTTAGCGAGTATCCCGATGTATTTCCGGATGACTTGCCGGGATTACCACCACATCGAGAGGTGGAGTTTCCTATTGACCTTGAGCCGAATGCGGCCCCTATTTCTCGAGCACCGTACCGTATGTCACCGTCGGAGATGCTAGAGTTGAAGAATCAGCTGGGAGAGTTATTAGATAAAGGGTATATTCGACCGAGCGCATCGCCTTGGGGTGCGCCTGTACTTTTTGTTAAGAAAAAAGGATGGATCGCTTCGTTTATGCATCGACTATCGAGAATTAAACAAGCTAACCATCAAAAATAAATACCCTTTGCCCAGGATTGACGATTTGTTTGATCAGCTTCAGGGGGCGACAGTCTTTTCGAAGATTGATTTGCGATCGGGCTATTACCAGTTGAGGATTCGGGACGTCGATATTCCGAAAGCTGCCTTTCGGACGAGATATGGCCATTACGAGTTTGTGGTTATGCCTTTCGGGCTAACCAATGCCCCAGCAGTGTTCATGCAGTTGATGAACAAAGTTTTTATTGAGTATCTGGACAAATTCGTAGTCGTTTTTATTGACGATATTCTTTTCTATTCACGGAGTCGAGAGGAGCACGCCTTACATCTTCGGATTGTATTAGACACTTTGAGGGCTGAGCAGTTGTACGCGAAGTTCTCTAAGTGTGAGTTTTGGCTCGAGGAAGTGACGTTCCTCGGGCATGTGATTTCAGCAGAGGGAGTTCGGGTAGATCCGCGAGAAAATAGAGCGGTGATGGCTTGGGAGCCGCCTAAGAATGTGAAGGAGGTGAGGAGTTTTCTGGGTCTTGCCGGCTATTACCGTAGATTCGTTGAGGGATTTTCTAGGATCGCTAGACCACTCACTCAGTTGCTCCAGAAAACTCAGAAGTTCGAGTGGACTGCAGATAGGCAGGACAGTGTTGACGAGTTAAAGAGACGTTTGACTACCGCACCCGTGTTAGCGTTGCCTCCGGGGATCGAGGATTTCGTAGTGTACAGTGATGCTTCGGGCCTTGGTCTAGGATGTGTTTTGATGCAAAGAGACAGAGTGATTGCGTATGCGTCCCGCCAGTTGAAACCTTATGAGGTGAATTACCCCACGCATGATTTGGAGTTAGCTGCGGTCGTTTTCGCCTTAAAGATCTGGAGGCATTATCTCTATGGGTCGTCATGTAAGATTTTTACCGATCACAAGAGTTTGAAGTATATCTTCAGTCAGAAGGAGTTAAATATGAGACAGCGTAGGTGGTTGGAGCTAATTAAAGATTACGACCTCGAGATACTTTACCATCCGGGTAAGGCTAACGTAGTGGCGGATGCGTTGAGCCGTAAGCCGATGGCGTTGCGGATGTTAGAAGTACTTACACCGCAGTAGGATCCAGCGAGATCTTATTTGTCGAATATTGAGGTTTGGGTTCGAGAGTTCAGGCCGATTATGTGCATTAGAGATCACTTCGTCCTTGACCGATGATATCAAGGCGAAACAGTATGATGATCCGTGTTTGGTCCAGTTGAGGGAGGATGTGAGGCAGGGGAAAGCCCCTGGATTTGTGGTTCAGGATGATGGCGTTCTGAGATTTCGCGGCAGACTATGTGTACCGAATGATATTGAGCTGAGAAAGAAGATCTTGAGTGAAGCTCATACCACGCCTTACTCCATACATCCTGGTACGAATAAAATGTACAAGGATGTGAGGAGCAACTACTGGTGGAGTAATTTGAAGACAGACGTTAGCGAATTTGTGTCGAGGTGTTTGACCTGTCAGCAGGTTAAGATTGAGCATCAGCGACCCGCGGGGTTTTTGCGACCACTTCCTATCCCGGAGTGGAAATGGGAGGATATTTCTATGGATTTCATTACTAATATGCCTAGGACTCGGAATGGAATGAACATGATTTGGGTTATTGTCGATCGACTGACCAAATCAGCTCACTTTCTGGGTATTAAGGACACTTGGGGCCCGGAGAGACTAGCACAAGTATTTATTGCAGAGGTCGTGAGATTGCATGGGACTCCTAAGAGTATTGTTTCGGATCGTGATGGCCGGTTCGTGTCACATTTCTGGCAGGCTGTTCATCGAGCTTTGGGGACTGAGTTGAGACTCAGTACATCTTATCACCCTCAGACTGACGGGCAGTCAGAGCGGAAGATCCAGACGTTGGAGGATATGTTGAGAGCCTGTGCCCTAGAATGGAAGGATGATTGGGAGTCGCACTTGCCATTGATCGAGTTCACGTACAACAATAGTTGGCACGCCTCGATCAAGATGGCGCCATTTGAGGCGTTGTATGGGAGGAGGTGTAGATCGCCGTTGTGTTGGGACGATGCGTCCGAGCTGATTGGTACCGAGCCCGATATGGTAGTTGAGACGAGAGAGAAGATTACTCTGATTCGTTATAGATTGTTAACGGCCCAGAGTCGGCAGAAGTCTTATGCCGACACGCGTCGCCGTCCGTTGGAGTTTGAGGTGGGAGATCATGTTTTGCTTAAGGTGTCGCCGACACGGGGAGTTTACCGCTTCGGCCGGAAGGGTAAACTTAGTCCGAGGTTTATTGGGCCGTTTGAGATTTTAGAGAGAGTGGGAGAGCTTCCCTATCGGCTAGGCTTACCGCCGTCCCTGAGCCACGTTCATAACGTATTTCATGTTTCCCAGCTTAGCAGGTACATATCGGATCCTAGCCATATTATCGATTTTGGAGAGATCGAATTGGGACCCGACCTTACCATCGAGGAGAGGCCGATTCAGATTTTAGGGCGTCGGGTGAAGCAACTTCGTCATAAAACCATCCCTCTGGTTAAAGTTCAATGGTCGAGACATGGGTCCGAAGAAGCCACATGGGAGACGGAGGAGAGTATGCAGTCGAGATACCCCGAGTTGTTCGCGTTGTAAGTTTCGGGACGAAACTTATTTTTAGGGGGAGATAATGTAATATCCGCGTTTTCTATTTTCGGTAATTTCTATTTTTGATGTATGTTCGTTTCGGACAACTCGCTTAGCACTGTTTTGGAATTCTGAACCTATTTTGTTCTTGGAGTTTTTCCGTTTGGTCGAGTTTCGAGGATGCGTTCGTTTCGGACAACTCGCTTAGCACTTGTTCGTTTTCGTTGTTTTTCGATTCGTATAAGTTTGTATGGTTGAGTTGGTCGTGTTGGAACTTTCGGTTTGTTAATCCGACGTTGTATCGCGATTTCTCGGGCATTTGGGCCGTTTTTGTAATTTTCATAAGTTTGGAGAATTTCGCCTTATTTGCTTCATTTCAAACTCTCTAGTGATCGAGATTATATTCTCCTTCAATGCTCAACTTTGTCGTCTTGATTATTACGTGTTTATGATTCTGGATTCTGGTCTTGCTTCGTTTTCGGCGCCTGTTGGCGGCCGTGATGGGTATCTTGAAGCTTGCTGAGTAGCGCCGTTACTCGGGATTTACTTGCGTGCGCTATCATTGTGTGGTTAGCGTCGCTAACACAGGTTAAGTAGCGTGCGCTATCGATTTCGTGCGATTTCGGTCGATGGGTTCGATGCCCGATCTTTGGACGAGCGGTATCAGACGCTAATCAGCGTTAACGCACGCTAGTCCCCATTACTAGCGCACGCTAACCATGTTAGTTTGCGTACGCTAACGGGAGGTCAGAAGGCAGACTGTTCTGCCATGCCCCGCTAGCGCACGCTAATGCTTGTGCATAGCGTGCGCTAAGTCTGTTAAATATAAATAGGACAACAGCAGTCAACTTCGTCATTTTTCCTTCATTTCCTATCCTTCTCGGCATTGAGCGATTCCAGGCGGGGGTTAGGGCCGATTCCGACTGTAGATCACCATACACTACCACCGTGCATTCCTTGCGTGGATTCTTCAAGTTCCTAATCACTTTCCACCATTCGAATCAAGGTAAATATTCCCAAAACCCTTGTTTTGAGATTTTGGGGGAATTTTAGGGATTTCGTGGGATTTGACTCTTTTAGTCCGAATTATTACTGGGTTATCGCTAGACTTCGATCGTGCACGTGTAATCCTTCATTTTATTGATGATTTGTGGTTTTAAACTCCAAGTTTTCCATTGTTCGTCACTTATAGTCGACGATACCCAAGTTATGTTCGACTAAGGGTTTCAGCGGGTAAAACTAGAATGTATTCCATCATTTACGTAGTTTTAAGATTGTTGTCCATCGTTATTGTGTTAGGATCGGATTTGTGAGGGTTGTTCGGGCCAAAACCTTTCCGTTCGCCGTTTTCCTTCACGTAGTATTAATCAGGCAAGTACATGTATTACATTCCGTTATGTGCATATGATTTTGATGCGAATGATGTAAATGGTGTTATTGAACGAATGTGATTGTTTCTCTTCCACAGGGATGGCGTGTGGCCTCTGGGGGCCGATACTAATGGGTACGGCCATGGAAATGGATCAGGTGCGTGTGTTGATGTTCTTCCACCTGGGGACGGTTCGACGGGACCTCTGGGGGCCGATACTAATGGGTACGGCCGCGGAAGTGGTTTCTCACCTGGGGACGGTCCGACGGGACCTCTGGGGACCGATACTAATGGGTACGGTTGCGAGTTACCAAGCGTGGATAATTGTGATGTGGAAAACGTGTTGATATACTGTTTTGGTGTCAATGTGATATTCCGGAATATTGATTTTCAAAATGATTTTTCCTAACGATTTAATTGCGTTGAATCATGTATGTATATAATGTTGTGTAATTATGTGCTTGCACTAGCTATTCGAATGCTAACCCCTTAAATGGGGGAAATGCGTCTTATGCATTTCAGGTACTAGTCGAGCTGAGGAGCTGGCACGGGATGCGCATGCAAAGGATGGGTTGGCATGATGATGATGTGGCTCGAGTCTGCATTTTTCAAAACTGTTTTGTCATTGCATCTGTTGAGTACTGGAGATAGTTGGTTTATCTTTGAACATGGTTTAAGTCCCCTGCGTGGGCAACATTTTGGTATTTAACTTATGTCTCATATACTCCGATAAAATGTTTTGGCCGAGGCCACGACCTTATTTACTTTCTTTTTGGGTACACCTTTCATGTTATCATTGTGGTTCATGTGTCACGAGTTAGCCTGGTAGACCTCACGGGGGTTCTACGGCGTGTAATGTCCCATTTGTGAATTGGGATGTTACAGGGTTAATCCACATAGTACACTTAATAGTACTTATAGTTGTTGGCCTGTTTCTTTGATTGCATATAACCTTCCTCCGTGGTTATGTATGAAGAAAAAGTTTATGATGTTGTCTCTTTTGATATCTGGTCCTAAACAACCTAGAAATGATCTAGATGTATACTTAGCACCCTTGGTTGAGGACTTGAAACTTCTCTGGGATGAAGGTGTTGATGTTTATGATGCATGGAAGAAAGAAACATTCAACTTACGAGCTATCCTAATGTGGACAATCAGTGACTTTCCAGCATATGGAAACCTCTTTGGTTGTACTGTTAAGGGATATTATGCTTGCCCAGTTTGTGGAATAGACACCTGTGCATCTTGGCTACCACATAGTCGAAAAATGTCTTATATGGGCCATCGTCGATTCTTACCATGTGGACACCCATTTCGAAAACTTAAAAAGGTGTTCAATGGGAATCAAGAGTGGGGTGAGCCTCCTAGGACTTTATCTGGTTTGGAAATCTTAAATATGGTAGAAGCTATTGATACTAAGTTTGGAAAGAAAAAAGTTAAGAAACGAAAACTTGACGATGTTGATGGCGATGATGATGAGGGAATAACTAGAAAATTGTTCAAAAAGAAATCTATCTTTTTTTCCCTTGATTATTGGAAACATTTGTTAGTTCGCCATCAACTAGATGTGATGCATATCGAGAAAAACGTGTGTGAAAGCATTTATGGTACACTACTTCATCAACCGGGTAGGACAAAGGATGGGTTTAATGCTAGAAAAGATCTTGAAGATCTTAAGCTCAGGGGAAAATTAATTCCTGATGATAACAACAACAAAAAAAAAGGTTTTGCCTCCAGCTCCATACAGCTTGAGTAAAAAAGAAAAAAAACAATTATGTGAAACTTTATATGATGCCAGAGTACCCGATGGCTATTCTTCGAACTTTCAAAAACTTGTTTCTTTGGATGAATGTCGACTTCAAGGACTAAAATCTCATGATTGCCATACTCTAATGCAACAACTCCTGCCATTGGCTATTAGAAATTGTTTGCCTGTGAATGTTAGAAAAGTTATTATCAGATTGTGCTCTTTTTTCAATTTGTTGTGCTCTAAAGTCGTGGAACCCGGTACCCTTGACCAAATATAGAAGGATCTTGTAATCAATTTATGCCTAATGGAAAAGTACTTCCTACCAAGTTTCTTTGATATCATGATTCATTTGACAATCCATTTAGTTGAACAAGTTAGATTATGCGGCCCCGTTTATTTTCGATGGATGTACCCTTTTGAGAGAGGGATGAAAACCCTTAAATATTATGTTCGTAATCGTTACCGTCCTGAGGGTTGTATCGCGGAAAGTTATGTTGCTGAAGAAGCACTACAATTTTGTGCTGAATACCTCTCTGATTGTGATGATGCTGATTTTACAATCGAAAAGCCTTTGGGAGGTGGAAATTGTAAGTCAGTCAATGATCTTTTGCTGGCGCAAGCACATCGTTGCGTTTTAATGAACACTTCTGAAATACAACCATATATTGAGTAAGTTCTTGATTATTCTATTTATAAGTAACATGTTAATAGAGTTGTAAGATTTTAGTATAATAAATAAATTTTACTTTTATCTCACTTCAGGGAACATATGTGTTATTTAACGTCAACACACCCTTATAAAGCAAAGAAACATCTGTGGTTGCAGAATGAACACACTCGTACATTTGCCACTTGGTTACAGAACAAGGTTAGAACTTATAGGTGATTATAATAACACTTATAAAGGTTAACTTATAATAAATTCATATTATATAATTAATGTGATTCTTTTTGAATTTCAAATTATAGATAGCGAGATGATAGGGAAAATAATGTGCCGGTTGGCCAAGCAGTGAAGTTGTTGGCAAACAAACCTCGTTCAAGCGTGTTAATATATCCTGGCTATCATATTAATGGCTGCAATTTTGCAACGAAGCAGGATAATAATCATGTAACTCAAAGCGGTGGTGTTAGGATTGTTGCTAACACTCTACAAATATCAAGCTCAAAGACAAACGACCTCATTACGGTGACATGGCCTTCTCTGAGTCATTGATGAAATCAGCGACTTGATTATATGATGGTTAAGAAGATACTTTTCAAATGTGATTGGGTAGATAGTCGAGGGTTAATGTGGATGATTTTGGTTTGGTATCGTTGATCTAAATCGAATTGGTTATAAATCGATTGTTTTATTCTAGCTTGTCATGCAAATCAAGTATTCTATGTGAAAGACCAATTAGATGACAAGAAATCGGTAGTCCATTCGGTGAGTGACAGAGCATATAAGGTAGATGGAGAAAGATGTGAAGATATTGATGTATACACTCCATTAAGCAACAAACTTCCAGTGTGTGAGCTAGATGAGAAGGATGATGAGGCAATTTATGACAGAAAAGATTGTGATGTTGTTCCATTAAATGATGATTAACAGATGAATAAATGCACTATTGTAAATAGTGAGTTCTTTTTTTTTTACTACTGGTGTATTACTTTTGAAGTTAATTTCTGTACTAACTTCCGTAAACATCTCTCGATTGCAGGAAATATGGCTGAAAATAATGAGTTGGCTGAAAATAATGAGTTCAAATTTCCAGAACTTGAGGGAAGGCCGAGAAGAAGGAAGCAAACAAAAAAAAAGGGTTGCAAAAGGAAGAATTTGCTAACCACAATTTGATTGAGTAAAATTCTTATGGTGTTCCAGTTGGAAAGGGAAGAAATGATCTCAGGAGTTATATCGGTATTATCGTGCGAGAAACAATTTCGATTTTACATGATGATTGGAGGCATGTTCCAATGGACATAAAGGATAATTTGTGGCTTCATTTTCAGTGCATTTCGGTTGTTTAATAATATATTAGATTAGTTTCCATGTCTGTAATGCATATATTGTGTTTGAACTGGTGTAATTCTGGATGGTTTTATAGAAAAAGTTCAAGTTGAGTGTGAAAAGTAAAAACCAAGTGTTGAAATGGATGGGGGTTGCATTAAGGAACTTTAGAAGTGAGCTGGCTAATGATTTCATTTTGCCTTACAAAGACGATCTTACGTCATTGGCTTTGCCTCCTATTGAATATCCTAGCATTAAAAGAAAAGATTGGAAGTTTTTTGTTGATAAGGTTGTCTCTGAAGAATTCCAGGTATATTGTTTATTACTTTAGTTGGTTTATTACTAAGCAGGCATTATAACTATTTTGTTCTGAAATAACTATTTTGCGGGAAAAAGTAAGAAAGCAAGAGAAAAAGAGCTAAGAATGTCTACAATCATCGGTTGGGCGGCCACGAGGATATGGTGGCATGTTGTACAGAAAGTATGTAAATACATATACGCCATCTAAATATAAATTATTTTGAGGTTTAATACATTTTCATTGTTATTAATCTAATACGGAAAAGCAGTGGAGTTTACGAGCGAGAAATTGATCGTAGTGATGCTTGGTTAATGGCACGGTGACGATAAAGGAGAGTATGCTCCTGAAATAATGAAAGTAGTTGACAAGATAGTAAGTTAAATTGTACTCTTATTAGTAATAATGACTAAAAAAATCTATAATATTGCACTCTTATCAAGTAAAATTGTACTCTTATTAGTAATAATGACTAAAAATTGTACTCTTATTAGTAAGTAAAATTGTACTCTTATTAATAATAATGACTAAAAAAATCTATAATATTGCATATTTACTTTTGTAGAGTGAATTGAAGAGTCAAGCTGAAGAAGGAACGTTCCAATCATCGGGGTCAAATGACATTTTAGGTGTAGCCCTCCAGAAGCATCCAAGTGGAAGTAGGATACAAGGATTGGGGCAATTTATCACCCCATCCATGTACTTCCACATTCCTGATGCTACAGAGTTGGCGAAGGAAAGAAAGATGTATCAAGAGAGTTTCCAGTTCATGTCTAATCAACTGGAAATTATGAATGCGAGATTGAATGCATACAGCAACACTGAAATTGGAAGTTCTAGCTTTCCAAAACCAAAATCTTTCTCTGGTAATCTAACTGACAAACAGTCCCCAGAAATTCTTGGAAAAAGAAAGGTTAGTAAATGAAATATTACATGTCTTTATTATATCCTATCTTGGTATACATGTACTAATAATGGTATATATATATATATATATTTATTTCATAGGCTATTTTCCCTTTGCAAAAAAGTACTCCGAAGTCTGTGAAGAGTAAAATAAATAAGATTTGTGAAATAACTCCACATAAGCTAGATTTCGAAGTTACTTCAAAACCTACCCCGAAGAAGAATCCTATGTTATTAGAAGAATCCTTTAAGCCATTACCTAAACCAATTTCTCCGAACTCTCCTGTAAATGATGTGCAATTTATCTACGACAAGAGAGTACAAAAGAATGAACTACTTGTCATCAAACCATTGGATCGGAAGCTTGACCGAAGTAAGAATATTCGAGGAGCTGCACAATCAAAAGAGAGTCGCAAGAGTGAATATATAAACATGTTCACCATGTTTGTTGAGAATTCACTACCGCGATCGATCCTTATTGGGCATGACACAACAACGTTCGGTGAAATTTGGGAAACGATTACGGATAAAGTGATTTGTGATGAAATCATCAACTTTCGAATGTTTCAAATTGCGTTATTGACATATGGATCAAGTACGGTACAAGTGTATTATGTGATGCTATGATTTTGTTTGATCTAAATGTACTTCATACGGTGTTTTTTCTTGTAGGTATTTGTGCGAGGAGATGGACGAGCGGAATTGTCAACCCATTTCGATTTGGGCTTTTGAAAAGCTACATCCAACAAAGTTCGAGTAACGACAAATCCCAATACATTTGAAACTTTTGGGTTTGGTGAGTTAGGACAAGTCGTCGTATTTCCTTATAATCCACAGGTATAATTTTTACTTTTCTTGTTCATATATTTTATTAGATAATAATAAGTTATTTTTAATATGAATTTTCATCACAAAGCGTGATTTCATTTTTTAGTGGCCATTGGGTGTTGTTTGCAATTGACTTAGTGAGCCGTACAGTGTATTATCTTGACCCCATGAGACATAGTCCCGATGAAACCATCAAACAAATAGTGAACCAGTTAAGTGTTTTACTTAGTTTATGCTTTCATGTTCTTAAACTTTCATTTTTGCATTTCTTTACCAATGGTTTAAATTCTTCTTTGCAGGGGCATTAGAATATATCAATCTTTGAAGTGTGATAGAAAGATTAATGTGCAGTGGGTCTCTGTGAAGGTAAAAATGGCGAAATCGAAATATGTTGAGTACAAATTTTAAACAAAAGCATTACTTAACTGGTCTTCTTTTGTAGTGTCCAAAGCAACCTAGCTTTTTTGAATGTGGCTACTACGTGATGAAATATATCGAAGATATCGTTAAGGATGTGAACATTCTAAAAAATAATGTAAGTATCAAAATTTTTAGTGTTGTTAAATTTCTAAGCAGTCTTGGCGGTCCAACCACCCGCTGGAGGCTTCGCTACTTTGAAATGAAGCAAGGTGGGCAAGTTGCCAATTAGGCGCCGCCCATTAGTGTTAGGCGGGCGCTGGACAAGCGAAAATCTGTCCTTATTTAGTTATTATTAAGTTTACAAATGCGAAAATCTGGTCTGCTTCATTTTTAGTTTTTATTAAGTTTACAAATGCGAAAATGCAGTGCGTAATTGCGAAAATCTGTCCGCATAATTGCGAAAATCAGTGCATAATTGCGAAAATCAGTGCATTCGCTCAAGAAAATCTGGTATGTTTGCTCAATCTTATTAAGTTTACAAATGCGAAAATCAGTCCGCATAATTGCGAAAATCAGTGCATAATTGCGAAAATCAGTCCTGTTTGCTCAAGAAAATCAGTCATTTGCTCATAAGAAAATCTTATTAAGTTTACAAATGCGAAAATCGTCCGCATAATTGCGAAATTCAGTGCATATATTGCGAAAATCAGTCTGCATAATTGCGAAAATCAGTCTGTTTGCTCAATCTTATTAAGTTTACAAATGCGAAAATGGTCCGCATAATTGCGAAAATCAGTCCGCATATATTACGAAAATCGTATGCATAATTGCGAAAATCAGTCTGTTTGCTCAATCTTATTAAGTTTACAAATGCTTCAATATTCTGGTGACACTCTTATTTTTGTGAATTTGAAATGTCAGTTCAAAGGAATGGATAACTACAGCATGAAAGATCTTTCGGAACTACGTGATCGATGGGCTACATATGTTGCCAAGTTAATTACAGCATACAATCGTGAGGTAATTTTAATATGAGTCATTTATATACAAAATTCTTCTGAATATCTATGGAACATTAGAAGTTGTACAGGTGGGAAAAATTTGATTCTTTAATATTATGAGTGACTATATGTATGTTTAAAAAGAGTGTAATGATTTACATTCCAACAATATAATTACAGCATGGTTTGTATAATTGCCAAACCGTCTCGTTTCCCGGTCATGGTTCCCTTTCCCATTCCCATTCCCATTCCCACTCCCAGTGTGTTATCTCCGACAATAAAGTAAATCGCCATCTCAAAGTCCTTTAGCCGCAAGCTCCAGGAAAGAAGAGCATGTAGACAGTCGTGCGCTGAGACCTCAAAACCCATAATTAGAAGAACAAATGCAGCCATTTCCAATTGTTTTTTTTTAGGCGTACATGTGAGCCGTTTTCGCTTCCTTGATGTGCGAGTCTAATGATACAGTGTCCTGTTGGATATCATGCATATAGATTGCAGTAAATAAGTCTTACTATACTATTTGGAAGTGGTAAAAACATACCATGAAAGAAATAAGGAGAATGGGCATCTTAGAGTAGGAGTTCTGGGAAATTACAAAAATTACCCCTAAGGCTTGAGGTCTTCCCTCATTACGCAAAAAAACTTGCTTTACATAAAAAGATTACTGACGCAATCAAATATTTTCACAATTACATCCCCAACTTTTCTATAAATTACAAATAACAAAAGTTTTTCGTCTTACATTTACACGTACATCCTTCAACTTTTCCATAGAGTACAAATAGCCATATGAAAAAAGTTGGGGTTATCTATAATATATATAAAATGTTGGGGTCGTAATGTAAAATATTTGATGATATCATAAAGTTCGGTCATGTCAACTAATTGATTCTTTACACTTGTACAGGTGGGAAAAATTTGAAGTTGTTGAGCATGTCGGTGTGGTGGGACATTGTTGTTGCTGATGGTTATCATTGTATTTTGCATTGTATGCTTAAGTTGATGGAGATTGTTAGAGCTGGAGGATATTTTTTGTGTTGATGGAGATTGTTGTTGATGGTTATCAATGTATTTTGCATTGTATTTTGCTTATTATCAATGCTGATGGACATTGTTAGAGCTGGAGGATTTTTTTTTTTGAGGTTTGGCAGCACATTTGGGATGCTAATTGGTTTTGTATTGCTTGGTTTTGTATTGCTCTTTTTAAGTGCATTGCATTTGGGATGTTTTATAATTGAATTGTCTGTTTGAAAATTTCAATTTATGGTATTTTTTTCATGTAATTAAACAAAAAATGTAGTATTCATAAAAATAGAATTGAGATAAAAATATTTTTTTAACAAATCTGAGCATATACTGACACTAAAATAGTGTCAGTAATTTTTTTTACCGACACTTTATAATAGTGTCGGTAATGCTAAAGCCAGAACATACTGACACTAAAGTTTAATGTCAGTAAAAAAATTAATTACTGACACTATTTTAGTGTCAGTAAAAAAAATACTGACGCTATTTTAGTGTCAGTATTTATTAACACTTGTATTACTGACACTAATTTTGAGTGTCAGTATTTTCTGGCTTTAGCATTACTGACACTATTACAAGCTGTCAGTAAAATTAATTACTAACACTAAAATAGTGTCAGTAAAGGGGAAAACTGTACTAGTGAAATGAAGTGAAATGCGAATTTCATTAAGATAAAATGCAAGTAATACAACGAGTTTTCATGACATGAAATATAAAGATTGTTCGAACAACAAGATTCTACATCCAAACATCAAAAATCCTCAAATCTAAGGGTCGGAAGAAGACGAGGGGAAAGGGAACGAAGGGTGTGTGAAACGGATGAACTCGGATATCAACCCGCGCACTTCCCGGACTTCCGAACGTAGAGCCCGAACATCCTCTCGAATCTCAGCCTGAGAGGTCTCGATGCCCCGCATCCGAGCACAAAGGTCGCTTTCCTCTTCTTCCGTGACAACATCTCTCATAGGGCGCTTTCCTTTCGAAGTAGGCTTCCTCACGAACTCCCCGGTTTGCATTTCGCGAAGAGTATGAGGTCCCCGACGAGTGATTTTTTCTTCTGCAGTAGGCATCCGCGACCCTTTCTCTACTTGGTCGTCGTCGCGTAGGTACGGAAAAAGGATCCAGCCTCTGTTGGACGTCCGGACATAGTGCATAGCCTTAAGCAAAGCGTCCGAGATCTCATGACCGAGGGAGACGGGGACTGCCTTGTCCTTCGACAAGTCGACTTGGTGAAAACTGAAAATGGCCGAGAGAATTGAGCCATAAGGCATTCCAGCCTTGCGAGAACGAGATGCGTAGTTTTTCGACCGAAACAGGTCGCCCTTCACCTTCATCCAGCTAATGATGATATCGGCAAAATTAACTTTATCGTCATTGAGAACTCGATACACCACTTGCTTGTCCACTCCCACTAGTTTGTGCTGGGAATTCACCTTCGGCATTAAGCATTTTGTGAGAGCTACCAGAAGCAGGCGAATATTGACCCCAAAATCGTTGTTTTCGAAAAAGTCGTCCGTTATGTCAATAACGGCCTTTGAGCTAAGAAACTCTTTGACATCTATTTCCCCGACTTCATTATCATCGGCCAAAGATTTTCCAGTACAAACAAAACCGTCACAGGGTAAACCAAAAATTTGATACAAAACATCTGAGGAAATTTTCACCCGTGTTCCTCCGACAAGACTTCCTAAAACAAGGGCTGAAGACCCTTCCCTTTCGGCCACATGGAGATTGGCATAAAACTCTCGGACGAGTTCAGGAAAGATGGGGTTTTTGCATTCGACAAAACGGGCAATACCAAGCGAGGAGAAGAAATTGGAAATATCGACATTTACCCGTTCCAGACTCGAGAGATTGAAAAAGTAACAGTCCGTGATGTGTTCTTGTGGAAGGATGTCAAAGAAAACCCTCGAGGCGGTGGAGGAGATGAAACGATTCGCATCAAATTGGGTGTTGAGAGGTCGTTTGAGGTTTTTGTATTGTTTTGCCATGGCTGATCGATTCTTGCTCGACATTAATCGGAGAAGGAATTGAAGTTTGAGGAGGTTTGAAGAATCCGATTAGCGGCTAGGGTTTTTGCAAGACGGGAATGTTCTGCCGATTGCGTACGTTAGGAAGTGTGTTTGTGTGCCTGGGTAGTACGGCATATATATCGTCAATGAACTTTTAGTTTGCGTACGCTAGGGTTTATAGAATTAGCGTACGTTAGGCAGAAATGAAAGGCTTACTGGACTGTCCAGTAGCTAGAATGGAATTCGAAAAATTTTAATTAGCGTACGCAAGAAAGTAGGGTTTAGCGTACACTATCGAAGGAAGTGTTTAGCGCGCGTTAAGAAAATGAAGCTAGCGCGCGCTAGCGAGTGATCCGAATCAAGGATTTTGATGTTTTGAGTAGTAAGCTTATTTCAAAAGTTGTCTACATGTCCCATGCCAAGTTGTAAACGAATGGAGTTAAATGATTCTTCGGGAAGAGGTTTTGTAAAGATGTCAGCAAGTTGGTCCTTCGTCCCGACAAATATTAAATAGATGTCTTTTTTCTGAACATGATCACGTAAAAAATGATGTCTAATATCTATATGTTTGGTTCTACTATGCAACACAGGATATTTGCTCAAATTAATTGCACTAGTGTTATCACATAGGATAGGGGTATTTTCAAAATGTATGCCGTAGTCGCGGAGTTGATTTTTAATCCATAGCACTTGAGCACAGGCGCTCCCTGCAGCGACATATTCGGCATCAGCTGTAGACAATACTACACTGGTTTGCTTTTTACTTCCCCAAGATATTAAACAAGATCCAACAAAATGACATGTACCACTAGTACTCTTTTTGTCAATTTTGCATCCGCCGAAATCGGCGTCACTATAGGCAATTAAATTAAAATCCAAGCAAGAAGGATACCATAGACCTAGTCCAATAGTTCCTTTCAAGTAGCGAAAAATGCGTTTACAAGCAATTAAATGTGATTCCTTGGGATTAGCTTGGAATCGAGCACAGAGACATGTAGCAAATATTATATATCCGCTAGATGCGATCAAATATAGCAAAGATCCGATCATACCTCGATATAATTTTTGATCTACGGATTTGCCATTTTCATCTTTCTCAAGCTTTAATGATGACGACATTGGCGTAGATATCACCTTGCTATTTTCCATATTGAATTTCTTGAGGAGGTCGTTTGAGTACTTCGTTTGATGGATAAAAATTCCATCTTTGCATTGTTTGATTTGAAGTCCGAGGAAGAATGTTAATTCTCCCATCATACTCATTTCGAATTCTCCTTTCATAAGATTAGAAAAATCTTGGCACAAGGATTCATTAGTAGCTCCAAATACAATGTCATCAATGTAGATTTGGCAAACAAGTATATCATCATTTAGTATTTTAACAAACAAGGTATTATCGACTTTGCCTCTTTTATAATTATTTGCAATTAAAAATTGACTTAAACGATCATACCATGCTCGGGGTGCTTGCTTCAACCCGTAGAGTGCCTTGTTGAGCTTGTAGACATGATCCGGAAATTGATGGTCTTCAAAACCGGGAGGTTGCTTGACGTAGACTTCTTCTTGAATGAACCCATTCAAGAATGCACTTTTCACATCTATTTGAAATAGTTTGATCTTCTTGTGGGCGGCAAAAGCACATAGCAAGCGAATGGCTTCGAGTCGAGCCACGGGAGCAAAACTTTCCTCGTAATCAAGACCTTCCTCTTGATTATATGCTTGAGCGACCAAACGAGATTTATTTCGAATCGGGTAGCCGTCGTCGTCACTCTTGATTTTATGCACCCATTTAGTTCCGATAATTGTTTTATCTTTAGGAGCAGGAACGAAATTCCATACATTATTGTGCTTGAATTGCACAAGCTCCTCTTGCATTGCCATCACCCAACTTTCATCATCGAGAGCTTCGGATATATTCTTGGGAACTATTTCGGATACAAAAGCACAATGAGCCATAAATTCGGTGGTTCTCCTTCGGGTTTGAACACCGTCTTCAATGTTTCCAATCACGAGGTCCTTCGGATGGACTTTGATGTGCCTCCAATCTTTCGGTAAATCAACGATTGTGTTCGTTTCGATTTCCGAAATTTTCTTCACTTCGGGTGAGGGATCCGGAAAAGTACCTGCATCATCAAAATATTCTACCTTTCTCGGGGGTGAGATCATATCATTGAATTTAACGTGTATGGACTCTTCAACTTTATTCGTTCTAATATTATAAACACGATATGCTTTGCTATTAGTACAATAACCAAGAAATATTCCGGAGTCGGATTTGGCATCAAACTTTCCCAAGTTATCCTTGCCATTGTTCAAAATAAATACATTGCAACCAAAAGGATGAAAATAAGCAATATTGGGCTTTTTGCCCTTCCATAATTCATACGGGGTTTTAAGATGAGTTCTACAAACATGAACCCGGTTAATCACATAACATGCCGTAAAAATTGCTTCGGCCCAAAAGTATCGTGGAAGAGAGTATTCATTAAGCATTGTCCTCGACATTTCTTCCAAAGATCGGTTTTTCCTTTCAACAACTCCATTTTGTTGAGGCGTTCTCGGAGCCGAAAAATTGTGATTAATACCGTATTTATCACATAAAAGTTCAAACGGGGTGCAATCAAATTCACCTCCGTGATCGGTGCGAATAGAAATTATGGAGAGATTTTTCTCATTTGATACCAAACGACACCATTTAGAAAACTCGGAAAATGCATCATCCTTATGTGCTAAAAATCTAACCCAAGTAAATCGAGAGAAATCATCAACAATAACCAAAGTGTAAAGTTTACCATTTAAACTAACATGTCTAGATGGTCCAATCAAATCCATATGCACGAGTTCAAGAACTCGACTAGTGGAAACCTCGAATTTTGGTTTAAACGATTCTCGAGTATCTTTCCCTTTTATGCATGATTCACACAAATGCTTTCTATCAAACTTGAGTTTGGGCAATCCACAAACAAGGTCGTGTCTAGATAAAATAGAAATAATAGGTAAAGAAGTATGCCCCAATTTTCGATGCCATAAATATGCATTGTCATCCAAGGTAATAAGACATTTTTCATTGAATGAACTTTTATCGTTAAGATCAACAATATAGATGTTTCCACATCTCAAACCAATGAATGTAATTTTATTATTTCTAAACGCCGTGCAATGCGTTTGCTCAAATAGAATTTTAAAACCTTCATCACAAAGTTGTGAAACGCTAAGGAGGTTATGATGCAAACCTTCAACAAATAGTACTTTGTTGATAGAAGGAGAAGGTTCCTTACCGACTTTGCCGATTCCTTTGATTTTTCCCTTTTGATTATCTCCAAAGGTCACATGTCCTTGATCTTGATATTCGAGGTCTTCAAATAAGTCCTCGGAGCCGCACATGTGCCTTGAGCATCCGCTATCAATATACCACTTGTTTTTCCTTGGTGCTGGTACCTACAAAAGTAGAATTTCTCGGTTTTTTCGGTACCCAAGCCCGTTTGGGTCCTCCAAAGTTAACTATGCTTATAGCATTCGGACCAATTGTCCCTTTAGGAACCCATATTTGCTTAACTTTGATAGTTCTTAACTTTGAATGAGCATTAACATTGTGAACTCGTTTGAACGGATCTTTTGAGTTCTCGGTTTTAGTTTTCTTTATTTTGTCAAGGTTGATAAGGGATTGCTCCCGTTTAAAAGGATCGAAACCAAGACCGTGTTTGAGCAAGGGCGATTTTTGAATAGATAGGAGCCTTTCGAATTTCTCATTTCCGAGAGTAAATTTGTTCAAAATATATTTTAGCTCCTTTTGAGTTTTTGTTAACTCGATTTTCAAAACATTTTCTTTTTCAAGACATGATGTATGGTCGATCTCAATAGTTTTGCCCTTGTTTTGAAGAGAGGAGTTTTCGAGTTCTAGAGATTTTATTTTTCTCTTTAAAGATATGTTTAATTTAACCATCTCGTCATACTCCGTATTTAATGATTCAAACGCACTCAACAACTCATCATCATGATGAACTTCTTGTGAATCACAAAAATCAAAAGAGTCATATTCGTCATCATTGAGTTTAGAGCTTACCTCGATATTACTTTCGGAGTCGAGGGCCATGAATGCAAGATTTGCGTCTAGAGATCTTTCAATCTCCTCCTCGTCATCACTCCAAGAGGCGATTAGGACCTCCTTCTTTTTGAATCTTTCCATTTGAGGTTTTGAAGAGGATCCTCGGCATTCTTTGGCATAATGACCGGCTTGACCACATTTCCGACAATTATTGTCGAACTTCTTGATGGGAGTATAGCCACTCTTCTTTTGCTCCGGTTTGCCAGCCCGACCAAGAAAACTTCGCCTCTTTTGAATTAGGTTTTTGTACCTTCTAAAGTTTTTGGCATAGAGAGCGAGTTCCTCATCGTCTTCATCTTCGGCAACATCTTCCTCAACGTCGCTATCAACATTGAATGCGACTACTCTTTCCCGAGGCTTTGATTTTGTGCCTCTAGACTTGAGAACGATCTCATAATTGATGAGTGACCCGATGAGGGCACTAAATTCGAGCTTGTTGAGATCTTTGGACTCCATGATCGCGGTGACCGTGGCATCCCATTCTCGTGGCAACGATCGAAGAATTTTCTTAGCTTTGTCGCTACTCGATATAGGCTTTCCGAAAGATGCAAGACCATTTGTTATATCCGAAAATCGATCCAACATATTTGTGATCATTTCCTCGTCTTTCATGGAAAATAATTCGTAGTCATGGAGTAACATATTAATTTTGGTCTCCTTGACTTGGGTGGTTCCCTCATGAGTGACTTCGAGAATTTCCCAAATTTCTTTTGCACTTTCATAGGACGATATCCTATTGAGTTCTTTGGGATTAAGAGCGCAATAGAGAAGTTGAGTAGCTCGTGAGTTGACATGCGTGTTTCTCCAATCCTCATCGTTGAATTCTTCGATCTTTTTCAATGATCCATCCTCTTTCTTAGCAAGTTTAGGACCAAGAGCAATAACTTTCCAGATTTCAATATCGTAGGCTTGAACGAAGATCGCCATCTTCTTTTTCCACGTCATGAAATTGGAACCGTCGAAGAAAGGAGGACGGTTGAGAGCATTTCCTTCAATTTGGCCAAGAAGTGCCATTTGCGGATCTTTTTCTCTTAGGTGGTTAGACCTTTAAAAAGAGACCCTCTTCGATACCAACTGAAGAGATAAATTCACCACTAGAAGGAGGGTTGAATAGTGGTGATGCGGAATACCGAAATTTCTTGCGAGTAAATAGAAAATAGTGCGGAATTTAAAGACTCAAGAATTTATAGAGGTTCGGAAACTTGCCTACATCCTCTCTCCGACTTTCTTTTTCTATTGGCTTAAGAAAAATCACAATCTTGACTCGTCTTCTATCGGTCCGAGTTCACAACCTTTACAGTCGCTTGTCTTCTATCGGTCCAAGCTCAACCTTTCCCTCAATATAAATGTTTGTTTATCTAGTGTTCTATAGGAACTAGATAATCCTCACTATACGAATATGGGAGTATAATCCTAACAATGCCGGATCAAAGATCCTAATAACACCGGATTAGTGACTCTTGATTCGTTTCTTTTACGCTCAAGTGTAAGTGATGCAACACTTACAACCAAATGAAAGAATACAAAGAATAATAGATATTACAATGAAAATCACTCTTGTATCTTTCTTTTCTCACAACTTGAAATGCAATAAAAGATATAAAACTGAGCTCAAGGATGCTTTGATTGCTTGTATGCTTGTATGCTTGAATGCTTGAAGTTGTGTATTTGATACCCAAGTCCTTCGGGTATTTATAGGTGAGATCTATCCTTCAAATGCTGAAAAACATACTATTAGCGTGCGCTAATAGTGCCTTGTAGCGTGCGCTATCGGTTTTTGACTTGGAATCTCTGAACGGTCACAAAGATCAAGCAACGGTAAAATACCATGGCTAGCGTGCGCTAGTAATGTATTGGTAGCGTGCGTTAACGTCTGGTCAACTAGTCTTCGATCTTGACTTTGACAATGTACGATTGTTTCTCCAACGACTCTTTTTCCAACGACTAGATTTACGATTAGCGTGCGCTAGCAAGTATGCATAGCGTGTGCTAGCATTAATTAAATCCAACTTTTCCAGATTTTCTGGATCTGCATTGACTCTTGCCTTCCAATGGTAGAAATTCAAACGGTAATATGCTGACTCCTTTTAGCGTGCGCTAATGCCTATACCTTAGCGTGCGCTACTGATTTCTTTCATTAACGTACGTTACCTTGTGTAGCGTACGTAAAGGCCTTAACGAATTGAGTCCAGTAGCTACTGGACTACAGACCGTAATATTGGTAGCGTGCGCTAGAGCTGAGCAGTAATGTGCGCTATATCCTTGCTTTAGCGTACGTAAGATGATATTAGTAGCGTGCGCAACATCCATTTCTGATTTCCTTCCAAACTTCACTGACCTCTGGAATAATACGATAGCGTGCGTTATTTTTACTGTAAAGCGTGCGCTAACTGTAGTTGATTAGCGTGCGCTAACATTGAATAGCTTGCGTGCGCTATCGATCAGGCGACTTCACTTGGCCGCGGTGACTTGTCCTGGTCGTATATGTATATCCCGATAGCGTGCGCTACTATATGATGAGTAGCGTGCGCTAGCTTTATTTAGCTCCTTCAAAATATTATCGAGCCGAGATTGATCTAATTAAATGTTTTGAATGTAATAATCATCAAAATACATTTTGAGTCAACAGCTAGTACAAGTACAATAATCATACAACAGTGATATAATCAACAATTATATCATAACAAGTTTCTCCAACGAGAAATATCAACAACACATATCATATCAGAACAGTTTCCAACCTACTGATGGTATTCCAACGATCCAGCGCACACAGCTATAGATTCCCATGATGATCCCGTCGGACCAACACATGGTGGAACTACCTGTCCAACGATCCAGCGCATACAACTATAGATTCCCATGATGATTCCTGTCGGATCAACGCATGGTGGACATATAATCACAACACATTTACACAATACAATCACATCATAACTGTCATAATATACACAATTCTAATTAGAGTACTTGCCTTGGTTCGTTGACAAGAATAAAACATCCACGAATATCAAAATACTCGAAGGTCGTCCCCTTCGATCAATCACGTAACAAGCTCGAACCTTAACAAAAGAAATAATAAAGAATTTATCTCACGTCGTACGAATGTCTAACAATTCAATTCACGGCCGAAAGTTCATAAAATGCAATCTGCCTAAACTTCTTAGCGCATGCTAAGTACTCTGTGTTAGCGTGCGTTAAGTCTGCTCGATAGCGCACGCAAACAACAAAGCCTAGCGTACGCTAACTATGCAAGGTCAGTACTTCACTGATCAGCTGACTGGCTCGTCTGATGGCCTAACGTACGTTACGTACCAAACGTAGCGTACGTTAACTCATGCTCGATAGCGCACGTTAATATACATAGATTAGCTTGCGCTAACTGTGCATGGAAGATTACTACTGGGCAGTAGACTGACTCAACATGATCAAACCAAATGAAATCTTCAGTGCTAATTCATGTTACCTCCATGAATATCATGTTCATATGGTTTTGAATGATCTTACGGATAACAACAACTTTGGATTCTAGAATATGTATATTATTATAAAACCATATTCCATTTCGATTACCATTCTTCATGTGATAATTCGGAAGGCTTAACGGTCGATATCAACACCTATATATAAATCAAAACTATCATTCTGAAGTTTGAATAACGTTCCATCTTTACAAGATAAATCTTTCCATGATTGTAACACCCCCAATCCGCTCAGGGATATTACACGTCGTAGAACCTTTCCTCAAGGATCTACCAGGCTGGTAATGTAACACCCCGAGATATTCGGAATAATTACAGCACCGTAAACCCTTTAAGTAAGGATTTATAAGGCTGATTTAAAAGAAATATAAATATAAGACATCAATACTGCGGAAATTCAAGTTTACAAAACCATTCAACTGGTTCAACGAGTAATTAATACAACCATATCGAAATGATATTAATACGACACGCGTACTCGAGTACTGAAATCAAAACAAGAAAATAAATCACCAACAACAACAAACATCACTGAACCCCTTCGTCGTCATGTCGGATCGTGGTCGCTTTTCCTGCTCCTCGGCTACCTGAACATCAAAACAAATGTCCACCCCCGAAGGGGTTAGCAAAACGATGCTAGTACAAGTATCATATTAAACAATTCGAATATGCATCAACAATACATAACAAGATACACCACACGGACTTCCGCTACCGGAATCCGACAATGCGAATCCACAAGATTCCATTAACACAGCAAGGGTATTCCAATGATCCAGCGCCCTCAGCATAGATCCCAAGATGATCCCGTCGGACCAACACGAGGTGGAAATAACCCGTCCAATGATCCAGCGCCCTCAGCCTAGATCCCAAGATGATCCCGTCGGACCAACACGAGGTGGACATCCGATCCAGCGCCCTCAGCATAGATCGTACAACGTACATAAATACAACTCATGCATACACATATGCCAAATCATTATGTTCATCAACATGAACATACAAATACTAGATAACGAATATCATGACAATTCAAAAAATTAATCTCCATGTTCAACAACATGAATAAACCACAAACATTCTCAAAATATCAATTTTAACACATTACGATACTTGCCTCGAAGATGGTAAGAACGAAACACTTCAATGATCTCAACACACTCGAAGGTTGCCTCCTTCGATCAATGTAGCAAGCTCGAACCTTAACAAAAGAAATGATATACAAATCATCTCAAGTCGAACGATCGCCTAACAATTTGGTCTACGGCCCAAAAGCTCAAAATATGCAGTCTGCCTGAACCACTTAGCGTACGCTACATACTCTACGTAGCGTGTGCTAAGCCTGCCTGTTAGCGTACGCTGTCGTCTAAGCCTAGCGTACGCTAGCCATAGGCTGACAGTTCTCTCTGATCAGCCGACTGACTCGGCTGATATCATAACGTACGTTACGTAGTAAACGTAGCGTGCGTTAACTTATCCCCGATAGCGCACGTTAACTTATGTATGTTAGCGTGCGCTAACCGTGCATGTCAGATTACTACCGGTAGAAAACTGGATCTAACGGTGATGAACTCATGAATTCTATGGTGATAAAACAAGTCGTCCCCGAGCATATCATGCTAATAAGGTTTGTGAAAGTTCTTTACGTACTAAATGACTATGAGATACAAAGATACGTATAATCATCACAACGCCATAGTTCATCTATATCTTCAAGGGATATCCTGAGTTCAATCCGTTATAAGTCTCAAAACGTATGATCCTTCTATATAAATGCATAAGAACTTGAAAATCTCCATATACTGATCACAAATCGGTTTGAAAATGCTTAGGAGTCCATAAACTAAAAAGGTTCAAAGGTTCATACGATGAATAAGTGCCGAAACGTCGAAAATATCCTTCTAACACATGATGATCGATTTGAACGAAATAACTGACTATTAAAACATAATCAAACGTCCTTTAGAACACTACTAATATTGGTGAAGAATCACCTACCTCAAAGTAGTGAAGAACAAGGAGAAAATCGAAGCAATCCAACGTCGAAGGCTCGAACACCAATCCTCAATGATCTACAATCTTCAATACAAGCTAGGATGCTGATATGAAGTGTTTAGGATGTAGGGAGTAATACTCTAAGTATAAGGATTCGGATGTGGGAAGAGAAAGGACTGAAAATACGAAAAGGATGCTGTCCTATTTATAGGAAATGGTTATTAGCGCGCGCTAGTCCATACTCGTAGCGTGCGCTAACAGCTACTGACTTCACTGTACTCAGCACTTAGCGTGCGCTATGCACATGCCTGTAGCGTGCGCTAAGGCGTTGACTTGGCTTTTCCCGAAAGCCCTGATCTCACCTACCACACGTCTCAATCAAATTGACCACGCATAGCGTGCGCTAATGTTCCTTTGTAGCGTGCGCTATGGATCCATGTTAGCGTACGCTACACATAGCCGATAGCGTGCGCTACATGCGCATAATTACAATTTTTAAATCACAATCATGAAATCATACGCTCGACAACGTCGGATTATGAAATACGGAGAATAATACTCAGACAAAAGTACAATAATTACAATATCACAAGTTCCAAAAACATATCAGAAATCTCGGGTATTACATCCTTCCTCCCTAAAAATAAGTTTCGTTCCGAAACTTAAGATGAAAACAACTCCGGATATCTAGCCTTCATACTTTCCACTTCAGCTCCATGTCGTGACCATTGAACTTTAACCAAGTGTATTGGTTTATTTCTCAACTGTTTGATCCGACTCTCAAGTATCTTGATTGGTCTCTCTTCGAAGGTGCCATCATTAGCTATCTCGATCTCGTCGAATTCAATGACGTGACTGGGGTCCGGTACATACTTCCGCAATTGGGATACGTGAAACACATTGTGAACGTGACTCAGCGATGGCGGTAAGGCCAACCTGTATGCTAAATCTCCAACCCTCTCGAGGATCTCGAATGGTCCGATATATCTAGGACTAAGCTTGCCTCTCCTCCCAAAACGGAAAATCCCTCGTGTAGGAGACACCTTCAATAGTACATGGTCTCCAGCGTCGAACTCTAGAGGGCGACGACGTACGTCTGCATAAGACTTCTGTCGACTCTGGGCAGTCAACAGTCTTTCTCGAAAAGACGAATTCGAACACTAGGAGAACACACGATTCCGACCACCCGAAGGCTCGAAATTCGACAACGGAAAGTAATTACCGCAAACTTTGGGAAATTACGAAAATAGCCCAAAACGTCCGAAAATCACGATACGTGATCGCATAACTAAACCAAAGTTCACAACACGTCTAACAAAGTCAAACGGACTTACGGGAAACTCGAAACAGCAATTTCGGACGATATTCGCAAGAATCAAACTCAAGTGCGGAAAAGTCGCCAAAAAGCACGGAACTCAACAAAACGACACCGAAACGAACTCGGATGTCAAAAAGTGTAGAATTAATCATTCTCCGAATGACGAAACGGTCATGAGCGAGTCATCAAAACGGACTTCCGCCGAAAAAAAGAAATTACCGGAAATCGAAATTACGGGTATTACATTCCACCCTCCTTAAAAGAAGTTTCGTCCCGAAACATAAAATAAGTAGGGAGAAGCAATATCCCCTGCCAGGAAAACTCGACGAGATACGCAAAAACTGAAAACTCGCGCCCGACGGTGAAACGCTGCAAGAAACGCAAAGGAACATACGGCGTGAAAACACGCTCCACGACGACCAACACAACGTCGCCGTTAGGGATATAATAAAACCAACAAGTGACAAGCGTTATCAAATGGATAATATAGTCAGGTCAATTATCCAAACGATCACAAACACAACGAACGAAAATTAATATGATTGACCACCCCTACGGTACATCAATCAAAACGCGAGCCAATCGCTGAAGAAATACGGAATTCCACCGCCCAAGGGTTGGAAGATCGAAAACGAGACAAATTTCCCGAATATAAGGAAATTAGGAAGGAGTCTGAACGCTCAACAATCACGAAATGAGATCAACAAAAACCGAACAATCAAACGATCGAACCACAACGGTCGAGACCACAAAAATCGAACAATCATGTTCGAATCACGAAGAACAATAAAATTCAAACAACAACTCCCAGGTTCATGTCTCGGTTCGAGACAATATTTGATCCGGTGAAAACAACAAGATGTGATTCACATAAGATCCATAGGAAAGGGTATAGCAATTGAAAAGTCACAACGACAAACGAGTAATTTCGAAACACCACACTCGTTCGATCAATAAAAGCAAGGGATACGGCAAGCTCATAAAATGTTACCGAACATAAACGAGTCGACAGAGTCGAAAATACAGAAGTTCAAAATCCGACCCACTTCGAATAAAAGAACTAGTAGAACCAAAAGATGTTACATCCGAACAAGGTTCACAAGAATCGAACCGAACTCGGAAAAGTCACAGCGAAAACCAGATTGACCCAAAACAAGATCACAGTTCGTTCGGACGATGAAACCGAAATACAGAACAAGTTCATAAAGTATCAACGAATATGAGCGAATCGATGGACTGGAGAAAGAGAAAATACAGAAGTCAAAATAGTATGGTATTATTACCTCCGACCTCGTCCACGAAATTTACAAAAACGGGAGCAAGGTAACAAGACATTAAACGACCGAAACATAACGGAACCATCACCGATGCACACGGTCATACCAAACCAAGCTCTAACAGCTCGCACACGCACGATAACGCAGAAATCACCACGAGATGGCAACATTCAATACCCACATTTCACCTCTCACAGAGGGCTAACACAACAAATGTGTGGAAAACAACTCAACGCTCATGCCGCCAACTCGATCATACTCGGGAGCAAACATCAAAATGACAATGCGACATCATACATACATACATACCCAGCCCTCAAACGGGAATGGATAGGTTTCAAAAACGAAAACCTCATTTTGAAAATAATTTAGAAGAACACCGGTTGATCTTGAGTATCACCTTTCAAAATGTACAAACGTGAAACATCGTTATCGAGACTTTGGAGAACCATTTCACATTAGATAAAAATGAGGACACTTTCTCTTAGTGAAAACTTTCAGAATATTCGACCCTCGGGTCTAAATAAAAGTGTTTCTAAAGCATTGAAAATATCTCAAAGCATTTTGGTCCTCGAAGTAGAAATTTTTTGAAATATATTGTGGCACCTTGGATGTACCACAAGAAAATAACTCATTTGAAAAATATGTCTCGAAATTTATTTTTCTAAGATACTCAAGGTTTTCAAAAATCCAATAGGCCAGAATGCCCAAAACTCACACATATCGACGTTCACTAAAACAATTCCTAGTACACGCATCAAAACGTTTAAAATCAAGACAATACATGTCTTTAAGCGGAAATAAACGATAAAACACCACATTCAGAACAAAACCACTGACCCCATTCGAGGCCTCTAAGGACCCTCCCGCACTGGCTAGTGAACAAGTCGAACGCGTATAAGCACAAAGCTTCCATAATAGAACTTGTAAGACGTGCAAATCGATTCGAAAATCATCAGCAACAGACAAAAACAACAATAAAAAGACATCACAAGCGACGACACTCCTTGTATAAATCAAATACGAGAGTCGACTAAATACATATCGTGAAATCAAAATCCACATAAGGATTCCATCACTTAACAAATAATCATAAAAATAGCTCGTGTCACACGAGGCACAACACAAAGAAGGGAGACTTACTTCCACAGGTCGCGCGAAGATGATGATCGCCCCACGATACTAATCACGACCAACAAACTTAAATGACGCATCGCGACACGACTCAGTCAGAATAAATTCGACGAAACAAGACTCAAACAACACGACTTGACCCGACAGCCTAGGTTTCCTCAACCTAAGCTCCGATACCATTTATGTAACACCCCCAATCCGCTCAGGGATATTACACGCCGTAGAACCTTTCCTCAAGGATCTACCAGGCTGGTTTCAACATATAACAACTCAACCATGCCTTTAAGGCTAAAATGACTCAATAGACCGATTTGGTCTTTCAATAAATACATACAACTCAAATACAACTCATGCCCACGCAGGGGTCAAAACACAACCACACCCGTACAACGGGAAAAATATAGCAATGAAAATAAAGTACAATCAACCAATAAACGATGCACGGTTCCTCATGTGATTAGTATCGATCATCTTTCATCATCCTTCGTGCCGACCATGTGTTATGCTCCAAAACACGAATGCAAAATAGACATCCACCCCGAATACTGGGGTTAGCAAACTCCACTGTTTTGCTAGTGCAAGAACAAAGTGCAAATACGAGCCATACAATTCACATTCCACGAATAACAATAACCAGGAATCCTCAAAGATTCAAACGAAACGAAAAGTACTTCCCGAGGCAAGAGTTTGAGAAAACATTTCAAAAATCGAAAGATCCCAAATCAATGGAAATAATTTATAAAACGGTTTAGAATGCCATCGAGAGTTTTAATAGAAAACAATTTTAGGATTATCAAATCCCGCTTTTCAAAACCCAAAATACGAAAGGGGTCACCGTCCCAAAGGTTTACTTTCCGAAAAATGACCTTTACCAAACCGTTGGGATTTTAGCCCCAAATCCGTAAAATGACCTTTACAAAACCATTGGGATTTTAGCCCCAAATCTCATCAACTCACAGTTCACAAGAACGACCACAAGGTTCGTCTCCCAACATCAAAATCCGCAAATAAAGGATTTAACATAAACGACAAAATACTCTAGAGCCATCCCAGCCAACTAGGCCAAACGAACAACTTACCTCTTACACACTTAGTCAATGCATGCAATCATGAAAACCGTTCGAAAGCACTCATTTTCGGAAATGCCATAATCAAATCACATTTGTAAAATGCACCACAATTAACCGTCGATCCACGTCTCCGTGGACCCCTACCGAGACCCCGTCGGATCTAACCCGTAGTGGTTAAAAGCAAGCTCGTCGATCCATGTCTCTGTGGACCCCTACCGAGACCCCGTCGGATCTAACCCGTAGTGAGCATACACACACACACGTTACTCATGCAATACTAACATGTTAAGAATGTAAGTTCATCAAGAATACTTACTAGTGATGGCCACTTACTCGACGCCGTTATCTAACTCTTCAAAACACAATAACAAGATTAAACACGGAATACACGATTCCATAACTTTAAACAACAGGGGTATCATCAAGCCTTCAACATTCAAAACAATCAAATCATAATCAATTTCCCAAAACACACCGTTCACAAAACACACGCGTTTTGAAAGAGAGCCTTTAACGAGGCCAAAACAATTCTTTTGAAAATTCATTTCAAACAACCAAACAAACATACCAAGAAGATCACCGATCATCATATCCATAAAATAAGAAAAGTATGGGCAAGTTACTTGCCTCGAATAAGAACAACGCATAGAATCGACCGAAGTGAGAAGACTCGAACCGACTACGAACCCGCCGACTCCACCGAAATCCAAATCGCGATAATAAACTACGAAGGACAATAACAACAATGAAATGAATTCCATAGCACGACTCAAAGCCGTTGAATTCAAAGAACGAATGACGAAAGTTCAAGTGTTTTCCCCAAAACGGCCAAGAACACGATTCGTCCCGACAAAACACGAAAACAGAATTCCAAGTTGAAATATGGATATACAATCCATAGAATGTGTTTAACAACATCATTTAACCACAATCGATCCATCAAAAACGGATGAATAACGAGATCGAGAACAAATCCCCTAAAAAGTCGATTCGAAGGAAATCAAGGAATATACTTCGATTCGACGAAGAACAATGGATTAAATGATGTTAAACACAAGAATACTACCAAGATTAATCATACCCATCATGAATTAATCAACAACACGGAACGAATCGGACAAAAATGCAAAAACCCCCAAATTCACGAAATTAGGGTTCTAAGGAAGATTACCTTGATTCGCTGGATCAAAGGATGATAACGGATGATTGATTGATGATATAACCACAATAACTTCGAGGATTTGTTGTTAAACAACATGGCTCCATGGTAAGCACACCCTCAGCCGCGGAAGAGAAGGAGAAGAAGGAGAAAAATGGCCAAAAACCCGTCTGCAGGACCTTAAATAGGCTGCACAGTGTGCCGCGGCCCAGCGGGAGTGTGCCGCAGCACAGGCCCAAAAATGGCTCCCAGTGGTCGGCAGTGTGCCGCGGCCCGGCCGGCGTGTGCCGCGGCACCCGGTACAGTCGGGTTTGGCCGAAGATGCCACACGAGGGTGCCGCGGATCGGACGAGTGTGCCGCGGCACTGACTCGGCAGTGTGCCGCAGCCCATGGTACAACTGCCGAGCACTACCGGCCGTGACTCGGCCAGTGCCGGCCTGGGCCCAGATTGCCCGGCCATGACTCGTCCTGGGCCAACTCCGACGGCCCGAACGACCCTGAAACCCGAACCTGAATACGAATTGAAGATACGGTTACGAAATACTCGCAAAGACGAATTCGAGCACTAGGAGAACACACGATTCCGACCACCCGAAGGCTCGAAATTCGACAACGGAAAGTAATTACCGCAAACTTTGGGAAATTACGAAAATAGCCCAAAACGTCCGAAAATCACGATACGTGATCGCATAACTAAACCGAAGTTCACAACACGTCTAACAAAGTCAAACGGACTTACAGGAAACTCAAAACAGCAATTTCGGACGATATTCGCAAGAATCGGACTCAAGTGCGGAAAAGTCGCCAAAAAGCACGGAACTCAACAAAACGACACCGAAACGAACTCGGATGTCAAAAAGTGTAGAATTAATCATTCGCAGAATGACGAAACAGTCATGAGCGAGTCGTCAAAATGGACTTCCGCCGAAAAAAAGAAATTACCGGAAATCGAAATTACGGGTATTACAATGATCAATTCTTTAGATTCGTCTGACGTTAAAGTGAAGTTCATGATTGCTATGAAGACACTACTAGATTCGGATTTACCAATGATAGAAGCTTCCTCTACTTGATCAACGTAATAAGATTCGAATCATGATGTTCATAATCAAGGTACTTAAGGCATATTCATCTCAATATTCCAAACATGATGTGCTTTGGATAATTCATCCAAAAAGATCAATACTAGCTAACATGATCATCTTATTCTCCATAACACGAATCTAGAGTTGAAGATAGAATCAACATACCTTAATATGACGAAATCACTGAACCACAAGGTAGAATCCGACTCCGGTTGGTTATATGCCACTTCAAGGTGTTACTTCCCTTCAATGATCACTCACAAGTAATATCCAATGTTCAAGGATCAAGTAGATGTGTTCTAAGTATGTTAGGAGGATAATTATTGCCCTCTGGTCTCTCAAAACTGAAGAATGAACGAAGGAAATGGGAATAAAAATGAAGTGCTGGCCCATATATATACTTTCTGCACAAAGCAGATTAGCGCACGCTACTAAGCATTCCTTAGCGCGCGCTAATAAGAGTTGACTTCAAAACTGTCCAGGTTCGTCCGCGGGAATCTTACCCGGACCCATGTCCCGGCTGGCGTATGTGTTAACCGCCCAGCTCAATAATTGAGTGCCTAGCGCACGCAACTCCTACATACGTAGCGTGCGCTAGTAGTAGCCGATAGCGCGCGTTAAGCTACATTCTTAGCCTGCGCTATCACGAGTTTGCATGAAAAATGTTGATATACTTATGTACAAAGATACCAATGTAAGAAATATCATACTCCAATCATCGAGATCACAATTTTGAATAATACAGGGTTCGAGTACAGGTAAAATACACAGTAATAAATCCGGATATTACAAGTTGATTATCTAGCTTTGCGTTCATATGACATCTAACACTTATCATTACTTGACAGTTCCTCACTAATTGACTCACTCCATATGCATGATTTTGAAACTTCCTAGCATTTCGCTCTTTCCACCCTTGGTAAATCACCACAGAAAGAACAAGTCTATAGAATGGCTGCTTTACAGTTTTGCAACAGCAGTGTAATGTCAGGAATTCGATTTCTTCTTGCCATGCAACTGTAAGTCTTGAGATTCCACTCCAGCTCTTGATTTGTTGCCAAACTTGAGAGGTATAGGCACACTTGAACAGCAGATGCGGAATATCTTCATTATCCTCTCCACAAAGGCAGCAGATGGGATCCACAAACATTCCAATACACACAAGATTATCACAAGTCACTAGCTTCCCAAGAATAGATAACCATACAATAAATATACACTTAGGATGAGCTGGATTACAGTTCAACAGTTTGCTCCATCCTACATGTTGCACCTCACCCCTCAAGCTCAAGTATGTCTTCCTTATTGAAAAATGAGATAAGTAAAATAGATTCATACCTTCACTAGTGTTCTCAACATATTCTCTAGCCTCCAAGATCTTCCTCACCACTGTAACACCCCCAATCCGCTCAGGGATATTACACGCCGTAGAACCTTTCCTCAAGGATCTACCAAGCTGGTAACAACATTGAACATCTCAACAATGCCTTCAAGGCTAAAATGACTCAGTAGACCGATTTGGTCTTTCAATAAAAATATACAACTCAATTACAACTCATGCCCATGTAGGGGTCAAAAATACAACCACACCCGTACAACGGGAAAAAAATATAGCAACGGGAAATAAAGTACAACTGAACCAATACCCAATGTACGGTTCCTCATGTGATTAGTATCGATCATCTTTCATCATCCTTCGTGCCGACCCTGTGTTATGCTCCAAAACCTGAATGCAAAAACAGACATCCACCCCCCGAATACTCGGGGGATAGCAAAACTCCACTGTTTTGCTAGTGCAAGAACAAAGTGCAAAATACGAGTCATACAATTCACATTCCACGAATAACAATAACCAGGAATCCTCAAAGATCCAAACGTAACGAAAAGTACCTCCCGAGGCATGAGTTTGGGTAAAACATTTCAAAACCGAAAGATCACAAATCAAGGGAAAACAATTTATAAAATGGTTTAAAATGTAACACCCCCAGGATATCCGAGGTATATTACAGCGCCGTGAATCCCTATATGGGACCCACCAGGCTGAACAGCATCATACACAACGACTCACAGAAACGATAAAATAACACCACGTCATAGAGACGCAAAACAGAATAATCCACCCGGTTCAACCGGTCAAACATAACATCATCAATCAACACAACATAATGGGCAACAATACAATCCGGACGAACAAGAACTCTTAAGTACTCGAGTACGACTATTAGTTCAAAAACCACAAAAGATGAAAAGATAAAAGACATTAAGACGTCACTTATGCACTATCATCACGCATGGCCATCATCCGTGTACCGGTCCAGCGCCCGCTCGTCTCGATAAACCTGACCTGAAATTCATAAAACGAATTTCCCCAAAACGGGTCCCCAGAGGGGTTAGCAATTACGCTAGTACAAGTAACCAGATGAACGACTTACATCTTACACATATAGTAAATGTATGCAATAAAGAAAACCGTTCGAAAGCACTCATTTCCGGAAATGCCAATATCAAAATCACATTTGTAAAATGCACCACAATTAACCGTCGATCCACGTCTCTGTGGACCCCTACCGAGACCCCGTCGGATCTAACCCGTAGTGGTTAAAAGCAAGCTCGTCGATTCACGTCTCTGTGGACCCCTACCGAGACCCCGTCGGATCTAACCTGTAGTGAGCATACACACACACACTATTTCTCATACAATACTACTATGTCAAGATTGTAAGTTCATAAGGATACTTGCCTCGATTAAATAGACGATGACACGAACGGGACGGAAGAGTTGAACACGACCGCAAGGAACCGGCGGAAATGAACCTAACGATTCGAATAACACAATCACAACCAACTCTAGACGATAACGGAAATGGAATACACCCGGAAACCCGCCTACGATTCATGTATATTCGTACAAAAATAACAACGAGGGCGGACCACAACCAAACCCTCTCGATTCCGTAAAAATCCGCAAAATATCCATGTATCCGTAGGAAAACTAAAGATACTAACAATATTAATCGTATTCATCACGAATCCATCAACAAAACGGAACGAATCGGAAGTAAAACCCAAAACCCCCAAATTAATCGAAAATAGGGTTCTAGAAATATTACCTTTGAAGATTCAAGTACCAAGATCCGTAGAACACGCGTTAGATTGATTATCCGAGCCTCACAACCGAAAGGAAATGATGAAAATCGACCCCCGAATGAAGAATGCTTGAGAAGTTCTCTCCCCCTTGGATCTCCCTCTCTCGCGCAGGTGAAATGAAGGTGGAAATGGCCGATTTCGTCTGATAAAGACGAGTTTGTACAGTTGACCGCTTTGTGTGCCGCGGCACAGACGAAGTGTGCCGCGGCACAGGGCAAAAATTTACTCCCAGGTTTCGGCAGTGTGCCGCGGCACAGCCTGCGTGTGCCACGGCACCCGGTACAGTTGGGTTTTGGTCGCAGAAGACACACGAGTGTGCCGCGGCACCGGACAGGTGTGCCGCGGCACTGGCCTGGCACTGTGCCGCGGCACCGGATGGGTGTGCCGCGGCACACAGTACAGTTTGTTCGACCAACAACTGGAGGAATTTGTGTGCCGTGGCACGCACATCTTGTGCCGCGGCCCACACCCCATAATGGGTTCCAAAATGATAAAAATGATCCGGAAAGAGAATAAAACGATAGGAATCAATATTTGGGAACCAACAACACGAAATGGATCCACGGCAACCCCGAAACGGCGGTTCCCCACAACATAACGAGAATAAAGTTCAACAGTTTGACAGGAAGGACACGCTGAAAAGTACACGAGGGTCACTACGATCGAGAAATACACCAAAAACGAAAATACAAGGGAAAGAAAATACGGATATTACATTCTACCCCTCTAAAAAATAAGTTTCGTCCCGAAACTTAAGAAACAAACAACTCCGGGTACCTAGCACGCATGTTATCCTCGGTTTCCCAAGTTGCCTCCTCGACACCGTGTCTCGACCACTGCACTTTGACCAAAGGGATGGTTTTATGCCTCAATCGTTTCTCACGATGCTCCAAAATCTTCAAAGGACGCTCTTCAAAAGTAACATCCTCGGCGACATCAATCTCACCATAATCAATGACGTGACTAGGATCCGGGACATATTTCCTCAGCTGGGAAACATGAAAAACGCTATGAACATGACTCAAGGCTGGAGGTAACGCCAAACGGTACGCCAACTCAGCGACTCGCTCGAGGATCTCAAAGGGGCCAATAAATCTCGGACTCAACTTCCCTTTCTTCCCGAAACGAAAAACTCCCTTCGTCGGCGACACCTTTAGCAAAACATGGTCTCCCACCTCGAATTCCAAAGGTCGACGACGGACATCGGCATACGACTTCTGTCGACTCTGGGCAGTCAACATCCGTTCCCGAATTAATTCTATCTTCCGCCTCGTCTCTAAAACGACATCCGGCTCGGTCCCGACCAAATCGGACGCCTCATTCCAACAAATCGGTGATCGACATCGCCGCCCATAAAGTGCCTCATACGGTGCCATCCGAATCGACGCGTGCCAACTGTTGTTGTACGTGAATTCGATCAGCGGCAAATGTTCCTCCTAGTCACTATTCCAATCGAGAGCACAGGCACGCAACAAGTCCTCGAACGTCTGGATAGTGCGTTCCGACTGTCCATCTGACTGGGGATGGAAAGAGGTACTCAAACGCAACCGGGTACCCAACGCCTTATGCACCGCCTGCCAGAAGTGCGATACAAAACGGCCATCACGATCCGAAACAATAGACTTCGGGGTACCATGAAGTCTCACGATCTGCGCGATAAACACACGAGCTAACTTCTCCGGGCCCCAAGTGTCCTTGATGCCCAGAAAATGTGCCGACTTGGTCAGACGATCGACTATCACCCATACCATATTCATGCCCGACCTCGATCTCGGCAGACTCGTAATGAAATCCATCAATATATCTTCCCATTTCCATTCCGGAACGGGAAGTGACTGCAAAAGCCCAGCCGGTCGCTGATGCTCGATTTTGACTTGCTGGCAAGTCAAACACCTTGCTACAAACTGCGTGACCTCCTCCTTCATGTCATTCCACCAGAAGTTCCTTCTCAAGTCCTTGTACATCTTACTCGAACCAGGATGAACGGAATAAGGTGTAGCATGGGCCTCCCGAAAAATACTCTGTCTCAACTCTGAGTCGTTCGGCACACAAAGCCGACCCCGAAACCTCAAAACACCATCTTCGTGAATCACAAATCCAGGAGACTTTCCTTTAAGAACGTTCTCTTGGATTTGAGTAATCATCGGGTCCTCTAACCGCTTCATCTTAATCTCATCGATCAAAGACGACGAAATTTCCAAAGCACAAAATTGTCCGACAGTTCCCGGCAACAGAACCTCAACATCTAACTCGATCAAAGCTCGCCGAAGCTCGGACTGAGACGTAAGGATCTCAAGCGATCGCAATGCAATCGGTACGACTCAAGGCGTCGGCCACGACGTTCGCCTTGCCCGGATGATAAAGGATCTCGAGGTCATAATCCTTAATCAGCTCTAACCACCTCCTCTGCCTCATATTCAACTCCCGCTGAGTAAATATGTATTTCAGGCTTTTATGATCGGTAAAGATCTAACATGCAGAGCCGAAAAGATAGTGACGCCAAATCTTGAGTGCGAATACGACTGCCGCTAACTCCAAATCATGGGTAGGGTAGTTAAGCTCATACGGCCTCAACTGTCTCGACGCAAAGGCAATGGTCTTGCCGTGCTGCATTAATACGCACCCAAGACCCTGACCCGAAGCATCGCTATAAACGGCGAATCCCTCGTTGCCACATGGTAACGCCAAAACCGGAGCTGAAGTCAAACGCTTCTTCAGTTCCTCAAAACTGAACTGCCTCTCGTCATTCCAGACGAACTTCTCGGATTTCTGGAGCAACTGTGTAAGTGGTCGAGCCAGTTTCGAGAAACCCTCGACGAACCTACGGTAGTAGCCAGCCAAACCCAAGAAACTTCGGAGCTCTCTCACGTTTTTGGGCGGTGCCCAATCCAATACCGCCTCGATCTTCTGCGGATCTACACGAACCCCCTCGGCTGAAATCACGTGACCCAAAAACATCACTTCCTTCAGCCAGAACTCACATTTCGAGAACTTCGCATAGAGTTGCTCGGCCCTCAAAATGTCTAACACTATCCGCAAATGATGGGCATGCTCTTCCTCGTTCCTCGAATAAATAAGAATATCGTCAATGAAGACGACGACACACTTA
Organism: Orobanche coerulescens; assembly: GCA_033398695.1. Lineage (NCBI taxonomy): Eukaryota > Viridiplantae > Streptophyta > Magnoliopsida > Lamiales > Orobanchaceae > Orobanche > Orobanche coerulescens. The sequence goes on from CM065817.1 coordinate 138,379,494, forward strand.
TCCAAATACTCAATAAAGACTTTGTTCATCAACTGCATGAACACCGTCGGCGCATTAGTTAACCCGAAAGGCATAACTACAAACTCATAATGTGTGTATCTCGTCCGAAAAGCTGTCTTCGGCACATCGGACTCTCTCACCCGGAGCTGATAGTATCCCGATTTCAAATCAATCTTCGAGAATACCGCAGCTCCCTGCAACTGGTCGAACAAGTCGTCAATTCTCGGCAAAGGATACTTGTTCTTGATGGTCACCTTGTTTAGTTCGCGATAGTCGATACACAAACGTAGTGAACCATCCTTCTTCCGCACAAACAGGACCGGTGCGCCCCAAGGCGAGGCGCTCGGTCGAACATACCCCGACTCAAGAAGCTCACTCAACTGCTTCTTCAACTCTGCCATCTCTGAAGGTGCCATGCGATAGGGCGTCTTCGAAATAGGAGCCGCGCCCGGCTCTAACTCTATAGCAAACTCAACCTCACGATCCGGTGGCAATCCCGGTAACTCGTCAGGAAATACATCCGGAAACTCATTAACGACTGGAATCGACGAAAGCTCGACTCCACCATCCTCCGCCTTCAAGGCATAGCACCAATAACCAGTACACCCCTTTCGCAGGAGACTCATCGCCTTCAAGGCATTAATGACGAATTTCTGGTTTCCCCTCTTTCGTCCCGCGAAAGAGTGCTCGGTGCCGTCCTCGGCTAACATAGTGATGATTCTCGTGCGGTAGTTCATGATCGCACCATGCCGCTCGAGCCAATCATCCCCGAGAATTAAGTCCTCACCCTCAATACCCACAACAATAAGATTAGAGGGCCAAGCCCTCTCACAAATGAACACAGGCAGTCTCGAACCTCCCGATCACCAACGATCCTATCACCGCTAGGAAGCTTAACGATGAAGGGCTCACAAGGCGTCAAGCGGTCGAGACTCAAGCAGCACACAATCCGGAGATATGAGCGAATGCGTAGCACCGAATCGAAAAGCACACTGACGGGATGAGAAAGAATATAAACGGTACTGCCGCCACGGTAGCCCATTGGTCATCGGCTTCCGCATCTCATAGACACGCGGGTGGGCTGAGCCGACACCTGGAAGCTCCTCTTAGAGGGCTGACCCCGACCTCTTCCCGACTAGCACTCGGCGGAGATTGAGAGCAAGCGATCCACGATTCACACTTGGTTCCCTAGGCGTAATGGAAGCCCGGGCACCAAGAATTCTCTCCTCTCGGCCACAGTAGCCTTGTGGCCGGTGGCCACTGCGATTACGTCGACAAAGGGCTCAAACAAGTACGGTAGCGTGGCTGTCTGAACACAATTGAAACACTTCACATCGCGGAAAGGAGCCTTGGTAGTTCCACGAGGACCCCCGGTGAGCAGGCTGGACCACACCGCCGGGAAGTTAGCGGTGGGATCTCTGCGACCCCCACTCTTGTGGCCGAAAAGTTCCGTGGACTTACGCTTCTTACTCTCGCGGGCCGCCTCACTCGCCGTCACAGACATATCATAAGCAAGGGCCCTGCTCTGGTAATCTTTCAATGTAGTGCATACGAGCCCCGACATATAGTCCCGAATCGGCAACTTAATCCGTCTGGAGAAATGGAAAATTTTGTCACTCTCCTCGGCAACTTGGGTCTTCACATAACCCAACTCCTTATTAAAATCAGCAATAGCTTGAGATACGGGGATATCCCGCGGTTGAGCATCATAAAAAGCATGTACCCGAGCACATCGACGGCCACGGCAATATTCGGTCTCCATCAATTCTTGAAACTCAGCCCACGAAGCAGCATGATCTTTGGGCCCAACGGCCTCCCACCAGTCCGTAGCGTCCCCTGTGAGAAAGTATTGAGCAATAGAGACTTTACGGTCCTCGGGACAGTTAGTGGCAACGAAGACCTTAGATATCTCCTTGATCCACCCTTCCCAGCCGATCGGGTCTGAAGCTCCCGAACCGAGGAGGATGCATCTTGATAACATCTTGGAGCCAACGATCCGCTCCGCCCGATTAGCGTGGGCCTGATCTGGGTTACGAACCGCTGAGCTATCGCCGCCATTTGATTCACCATTTGCCGCATAACGGCCGCAATACCGAGGTCGGCACGCTCTGAGAAGAAGAATGGCTATGACGGTCGCCCGATCGCCGGCTCCGAAAGCTGCGACGTGGCCGCCCACCGGCCGCCCCACGTCCCGGCGCGTCCACGACCACGCGACCACAACCTCTTCCGGCATCCATCTGGAGTTAAATAAGTAGCAAAAGCCATACGAGGGTCGATGAGAAAATAACAATCACAAGTCGAGAATCAAAGGTACGATACAAGGAAATAATGAGCAGAGGAAGGAAAACTTACGGACCTTTGGTAATCTAGGAATCATGGCAGCGTGATGACGATGTGCAAAACAAAACACCACAAGACTCAATAAACCGACAAGCCTAGGTATCCATAAACCTAGTGCTCTGATACCATTTTCTGTAACACCCCCAGGATATCCGAGGTATATTACAGCGCCGTGAATCCCTATATGGGACCCACCAGGCTGAACAGCATCATACACAACGACTCACAGAAATGATAAAATAACACCACGTCCTAGAGACGCAAAACAGAATAATCCACCCGGTTCAACCGGTCAAACATAACATCATCAATCAACACAACATAATGGGCAACAATACAATCCGGACGAACAAGAACTCTTAAGTACTCGAGTACGACTATTAGTTCAAAAACCACAAAAGATGAAAAGATAAAAGACATTAAGACGTCACTTATGCACAATCATCACGCATGGCCATCATCCGTGTACCGGTCCAGCGCCCGCTCGTCTCGATGAACCTGACCTGAAATTCATAAAACGAATTTCCCCAAAACGGGTCCCCAGAGGGGTTAGCAATTACGCTAGTACAAGTAACCAGATGAACGACTTACATCTTACACATATAGTAAATGTATGCAATAAAGAAAACCGTTCGAAAGCACTCATTTCCGGAAATTCCAATATCAAAATCACATTTGTAAAATGCACCACAATTAACTGTCGATCCACGTCTCTGTGGACCCCTACCGAGACCCCGTCGAATCTAACCCGTAGTGGTTAAAAGCAAACTCGTCGATCCACGTCTCTGTGGACCCCTACCGAGACCCCGTCGGATCTAACCCGTAGTGAGCATACACACACACACCATTTCTCATACAATACTACTATGTCAAGATTGTAAGTTCATAAGGATACTTGCCTCGATTAAATAGACGATGACACGAACGGGACGGAAGAGTTGAACACGACCGCAAGGAACCGGCGGAAATGAACCTAACGATTCGAATAACACAATCACAACCAACTCTAGACGATTACGGAAATGGAATACACCCGGAAACCCGCCTACGATTCATGTATATTCGTACAAAAATAACAACGAGGGCGGACCACAACCAAACCCTCTCGATTCCGTAAAAATCCGCAAAATATCCATGAATCCGTAGGAAAACTAAAGATACTAACAATATTAATCGTATTCATCACGAATCCATCAACAAAACGGAACGAATCGGAAGTAAAACCCAAAACCCCCAAATTAATCGAAAATAGGGTTCTAGAAATATTATCTTTGAAGATTCAAGTACCAAGATCCGTAGAACACGCGTTAGATTGATTATCCGAGCCTCACAACCGAAAGGAAATGATGAAAATCGACCCCCGAATGAAGAATGCTTGAGAAGTTCTCTCCCCCTTGGATCTCCCTCTCTCGCGCAGGTGAAATGAAGGTGGAAATGGCCGATTTCGTCTGATAAAGACGAGTTTGTACAGTTGACCGCTTTGTGTGCCGCGGCACAGACGAAGTGTGCCGCGGCACAGACGAAGTGTGCCGCGGCACAGGGCAAAAATTTACTCCCAGGTTTCGGCAGTGTGCCGCGGCACGGCTGCGTGTGCCGCGGCACCCGGTCTGATTGGGTTTTGGTCGCGAAGACACACGAGTGTGCCGCGGCACCGGACAGTGTGCCGCAGGCCTTTCGCAGCGTGCGCGGCACCGGATGGGTGTGCCGCGGCACACAGTACAGTTTGTTCGACCAACAACTGAAGGAATTTGTGTGCCGCGGCACGCACATCTTGTGCCGCGGCCCACACCCCCTAATGGGTTCCAAAATGATAAAAATGATCCGGAAAGAGAATAAAACGATAGGAATCAATATTTGGGAACCAACAACACGAAATGGATCCACGGCAACCCCGAAATGGCGGTTCCGCACAACAATAACGAGAATACCGTTCAACAGTTTGATAGGAAGGACACGCTGAAAAGTACACGAGGGTCACTACGATCGAGAAATACACCAAAAACGAAAATACAAGGGAAAGAAAATACGGATATTACATAAAATTCCACCGAGAGCTTTAATAGAAAACAATTTAGGATTATCAACTCCTTATCTTTCCAAAAAAATCAACAGGGTCACAACCCAAAGGTTTTGTTTTCGCAAATAGAAAACCGAAAACAGTTCACAGGGCCAAAACCCAAATCACGTGTCCTCGACGGACATAAAATCAATACCAACTCGTGAAGTTTTTACTCGTGAATCCAGGACTCAACCCTTTAGATTACCCTTCGAGGCCCCATCGAACCTACCCAAGGTGAGTAAAATACATTCACTAAATAAACACCAACCTGTGAAGTTTTTACTCGTGAATCTCGGACTCAACCCATTGGAATTCCCGCCGTGGCCCCGTCGAACCAACCCACGGTGAGTAAAATACGTTCACTAAATAAACACCAACCTGTGAAGTTTTTACTCGTGAATCCCGGACTCAACCCATTGGAATTCCCGTCGTGGCCCCATCGAACCAACCCACGGTGAGTAAAATACATTCACCACTCGTGAATCCAGGGCGCAACCCATTGGAATTCCCATCGTGGCCCCGTCTAACCAACCCACGGTGAGTGAAGTAATCATGCACAAATAACATATCACACAAAGGATATCCAAACAATTCACCCAGAGGCATCAAACACTTAGCAAAACACCACGTCAAACCACAATGCACCGAAATGAAACAATATACGTCCACACGCAATTACCCAGTGCATCATCAACACCAAACATATCCATAGGATTCACATAGTCACTTACAACCCACACAATTTACAAAACACACGCGTTTGAAAGTGAGCCTTTAACGAGGCTAGCCGATTCTTTTGAAACTTCATTTCAAACAACCAAAAAAACACACCAAGACGATCACCGATCATCATATCCACAAAATAAGAAATGTATGAGCAAGGTACTTGCCTCGAATAAGAACAACGCGGAGAATCGACCGAAGTAGGTTGACACGAACCGACTACGAACCCGCCGACTCCACCGAAAGCCAAATCGCGGTCATAAACTACGAAGGACAATAACAACAATGAAATGAATTACCTAGCACGACTTAAAGTCGTTGAATTCAAAGAACAAATGACGAAAGTTCAAGGGTTTCCACCAAAACGGCCAAGAACACGATTCGTCCCGTCAGAACACGAAAACGGAATTCCAAACCGAAATATGGATATACAATCCATAGGATATGTTCAACAACATCATTTGACAACAATTGGTTCGTCAAAAATGGATAGAAAATGAAATCAAGAACAAAACTCCCAAAAAGTCAACTCTAGGGATTCAAGAAGAAATACCTTGATTCGGTGAAGAACAATGGATTAGATGATGTTATAATAACTTAGGATACTCCAAAACACCTTGGATGGAGTAGAAATCGGCCAGGAGCCCAAGCCCTAGTCGCCCTCGTCTCAACCCGCGGAGGAAGAAGAATAAATGAAGAAAAATGAAGAGTAATGACTGCTGTCCAGTTTATATACTGGACAGCTTAGCGTGCGCTAATCCTACCTGATTAGCGTGCGCTAATCCTACCAAAATGTACAGTTAGCGCGCGCTAGCTACAAATGTTAGCATGCGCTAACGTGACCCCCAGACCCAGTGCAGTAGCTCCTGGACTGCCCTGAAGTACCGGGTAGCGCGCGTTATCCTCCCCCAGCGTGCGCTACCTATGCACCCTAGCGCGCGCTATGTTACTAAATAGCATGCGCTAACCAACGTCCTAACCCAGTCCACTAGCCTCTGGACTGTTTCTGCACCATCCGTTAGCGCGCACTAACGGCAACACTTAGCGTGCGCTAACTCCGGTTACTTAGCACGCACTAGCCAAAAAGCGTAGCGTGCACTAACAACTCAGAGAGACAGCAACAGAACATCTCAGAAATGGGTATGACGACATACCCACAACTTTAGGAAATTACAAAACAGCCCCAAATGTCCGAAACATCACGATACGACAACGAATAATCAAACCGAAGCTCACAACACGTATAACAATGTTAAATGAACTTACGAGAAACCCGAAACGACAGTTTCGAACGAGATTCGCAAGAATCGAACTCAAGCGCGGGAAAGTCGCTTAGGAACACAGAACTCAACAAAACGACACCGAAACAAACTCGGATGTCAAAAAGTGTAAAATTAATCATTCTCAGAATGATGAAATGGTCATGAGCGAGTCATCAAAACGGACTTCCGCCGAAAAAAAATTTACCGGAAATCGAAATTACGGGTATTACATTCTACCCTCCTTAAAAGAATTTTCGTCCCGAAACTTAAAATAAGTAGGGAGAAGCAATATCCCCTGCCAGGAAAACTCGACGAGATACAAAAAAACCGAAAACTCGCGCCCGATGGCGAAACGCTGCAAGAAACGCAAAGAGACATACGGCGTGAAAATACGCTCCACGACGACTATCACAACGCAACCGATAGAGACATAATAAAATCAACAAGTGACAAGCGTCACCAAACAGACAATACAATCGAGTCGATTATCCGAACAATCACAAAACACAATGAACGAAAATCAATACGATTGACCAACCCAACTGTAGCGACCACTTTTCTAAATATGATTCTTCACAATTTTAAGAAGAATAAATAAAAATGCTGCAGCGGAAATACATCTCAAAAGACAAACTTAATAATTGAAAGTAATCTTCTCAAGTCATTGTTAAAACAAAACATACCTTTGACGTAAAAATAAAACAAATTGAACACTTATTCATAAACATAGTTTGAGAATAACATTAAATAAATAAACATCTAATCATAGGCTTGATCATCCCACTCTCAATCGCATGCCACATTGAGCTCCTCAACCTGAAAGGGGTTAAATAGTGGGGTGAGCTTCCAACTCGCTCAGTGTGGAGGATACGCAATATGTCTACTTTAATTACTAAATATATTAGCATGTACAAACAACATGACTGATAAATTCTGAAGCCCGTCGGCTAGCCCAAAGGCTTTATGCACAATTAAGTGCTTCTGACTGGTTTGCACATTTAAGTGCTTCTGACTGATTTGCACATTTAAGTGCTTCTGACTGATTGCACATTTAAGTGCTTCTGACTGATTTCACGTGCACATACGAGACAATATATAAAGCAATTAAAATAAACAAAAGCGTAATAAATCCCACACCTGGATAAAATGCAGTTCTTGAACTTGAATGTGATGAGATGCTTGACTCGACAATTCTAGGCCCGTAAATTCTTGTTATTATCTACAAATAATGATAATAGTTTATTATTGATATAATACTATAATTGAAATTAATCTACAAGACATAACTGGAATTGAATATTAATATTATTAGAGAAATCTACGTATTTAATGGCTTGGATGGATAATGCTGAATTTTAATTATTGAAAAGCTGATTGAAGTAAAATTGAAGAAATTAAATATTTAAGGACTGAAATTGAAGAAGTTATAAGGCTGATTGGAGTTAATCCGTAAGAATTAACTATCGGAGGGCTGGAAATGAAGGAATTATAAGTAGTCTGGGGTCAATTGATAGAATTATAAAACTTAGGGGCTAAGATCGAAAGGGATTAGAAACTTGGGGCTAAAATGGAAATTATGAGGTTATAAAGTTCTTCTCCACGATGAGAAATCATTTCTCATCTCTCTCTGCCAATTCTCTCCAAAATCCCTACGACCGCTGCAAACCCAAAATCCTTCACCCATCAAACGAAAGTCCGTGGATAACACTGCGCCGCGGTGACCATCGATCGGAGAGGCGCCATACCCTCGCCATGAACTTCGCTTTCGGGTAGGCCGGCAAATCTCACTGAACTCCCGGTGGTAGGAACAATGGGATCGCGGTCTCTGACTCCGACTAAACTCAAAGGCGGCGACAAGAAGATGAAGAATAAGGTATGTTAGGCTTGAACCTCTTTCTCTTTGTCCGATTTCCCACCAGAAGTGCTAGTTCGGTAATCGTCTGAGTTTTGGGTTGTAGTCGGATCTGGTTATGCGGTTTGGGGCTTGGAATTACTGAGTTTGATTTATGATGGGTTGAAGAGTTGAAACATATGCACCCGAACCAGGGAAGGAACCGAAACCGGCACTCGGGTGAGAAGGAAGGAAAGGGGCGTCTGAGGTGGAAGGATTAGAGAAGGAAGAAAAATAAAATACCAAGAATGTAAAAGTTCTTACCTCTCTGTATCTGGTGGATGAACAAAACGTGAAGAATTTCTCTATCTGGTGGATTATAGTTTTGCTGTAAATGAAATTTCCTGGTGTGTGATTTGTGTAAATTTTCGAAGATGATCGTTTGCTGGACAGAAAATTGTGAAATGTTCCGAGTTTAATTTGTTGTTTGTGGTTTTATACTGGAAATCGATAACTGATTCTTCCCATGATGAATAACTTCCCTTCCTCCCCCTCAACTCCACTCTTGCCAACCTCCATTCTGAGAACGTGGAGTTCCCACCTTTGTGTCCGTGTGGATTATTTCCAACTAGGTTGGGTTATAAATTTTTAATTGGGCTTGGACTTTTAATATTTGGGCTTGAATTAATTATACGATTTGGGCTGGATATTATAATGGGTCTGGCTTAGGCCGGCCCAAAGTAAATGGATTAAATTAATTAAAATGAAATTGTGAAATTTTATGGCTAACGATTAATATCACTTAAAATTTGACTCGGGCCTAGAAATGACGATATGAAACACGATAAAATAAAATAAGAAAAGACACGACATGAATCACGTGACTAGACATGAATTATAATGACAAATGAATTTGCATGATCATGAAATAAAATGAATTAAACGATAAATTATTTGGGCATTAATTTAATAAAATTGAATATGTTTTCTATAATTAACAATAAATGTGTGTGTGAAATCGGGGCGTTACAACCTACTACCCTTTAACAAATTTTCGTCCTCGAAAATTAAATTACGTACGTTGAAAAATGAATGTTGGATAGTTAGAACGGATCTCCTCTTCACATTCCCACGTTGCCTCATTTGGTCCATGACGACTCCATTGAACTTTCACTAATTTAACCTCTTTATTTCGTAACTGGTGTACCTTAAGCTCCAAAATAGCTATAGGTACCTCCTCATAAGTCAGATTCTTGGCTACATGCAACTCTTTGAAATTGCATACATGACCAGGATCATGTACGTATTTTCTCAGCATGGAGACGTGAAAGACATTGTGCACTCCTATTAATTCCATCGGCAATGCCAAATTATAAGCAAGATCACCAACACGACCCAAAATCTCAAAAGGTCCGATATAACGAGGCTGTAGCTTTCCCTTTTTACCGAATCGTATTACTCCTTTCATCGGCGCTACTTTCAGTAACATCTTCTCTCCAATCTCAAATTGGATATCTTTCCCCCGTTTATCCGCATAAGACTTCTGCCGATCCTGGGCAGTCTTAATTCTACTTCTGATTTCGGCTATCTTCTCTACAGTTTGCCCGATCAATTCTGGACCCAAAATTTTTCCTTCTCCAACCTCACTCCAATAAAGGGGCGATCGACATTTCCTTCCGTACAGAGCCTCATACGGGGCCATTTGTATAGTAGCTTGGTAACTATTGTTATAAGCAAACTCTACTAACGGCAAAATATTCTCCCAATTCTCACCAGTATCAAGAACACATGCCCTCAACAAATCTTCAAGTGTCTTGATAGTCCGTTCAGATTGACCATCGGTTTGCGGATGATATGCAGTACTAAAATTCAACTTAGTGCCCAATGCACTCTGAAGACTCTTCCAAAATTTCGACGTAAATTGCGGATCTCTATCCGATACGATTGACACTGGAACACCATGTAGCCTCAAAATCTCCCGAATATAAATCCGTGCATATTGTTCCATACTGTGAGAATGTCATTCTCACAGGTAGAAAATGAGATGACTTCGTCAAACAATCTACTATCACCCAGATAGCGTCGTTCTTCCTCACGGTTTGTGGTAGACCAACCACGAAATCCATTGTGATATGCTCCCATTTCCATTATGGGATTTATAACGGTTGAAGTAAACCTCTTGGCCGTTGGTGTTTTGCCTTCACCTGCTGACATATCATACACCTCTCCACAAATACACCAATGTCCCGCTTCATTCCTCTCAACCAAAAGAACTTCTTCAGGTCGTGGTACATCTTTGTACCTCCTAGGTGAGCGGAGTATGGTGCATTGTGAGCTTCTTCAAGGATTTGCTTCCTAAGGGATGGATCCTTAGGAACACATAACCTCCCATCATAAGTCAAAACATCATCTGCGGCAACGGCAAATTTCTCAATACTCCCAGCTTGTGCTCGATCCTTCATCTTGCACAAGAATCTATCAAGTGGTTGAGCCTCCATAATCTTATCCCTCAAGTTTGGTTGCAAGACCAAAGATGATAGGATTGCTTTCGAACGTTTTGAAGACTCAACTATCTCAATCCTCAACTGGGAGAACTCCTTTATCAAACTTGTAATAACCCGTAATTTCGATTTCCGGTAATTTCTTTTTTTCGGTGGAAGTCCGTTTGGACGACTCGCTCATGACCGTTTCGTCATTCTGGGAATGCTTAATTCTACACTTTTTGACATCCGAGTTCATTTCAGTGTCGTTTTGTTGAGTTCCGTGCTTTTTAGCGACTTTTCCGCACTTGAGTTCGATTCTTGCGAATCTCATTCGAAATTGCTGTTTCGAGTTTCCCGTAAGTCCGTTTAACTTTGTTAGACGTGTTGTGAACTTCGGTTTGGTGTTTCGATCATGTATCGTGTATTTCGGACGTTTTGGGCCATTTTCGTAATTTCCCAAAGTTTGGGGTAATTACTTTCCGTTGTCGAATTTCGAGCCTTCGGGTGGTCGGAATCGTGTGTTCTCTTAGTGCTCGAGTTCGTCTTTGCGAGTACTTCATAACCGTATCTTTGATTCGTATTTAGGTTCGAGTTTCGGGGTCGTTCGGGCCGTCGGAGTTGGCCCCGGCCGAGTCACGGCCGGGCAGTCTGGGCCCAGGCCGACACTGGCCGAGTTACGTACGTTAGTGCTCGGCAGTTACGTACGTAAGGGACGGTTACGTACGTAAGGCCCTGGCCGGTAACGTACGTAGCGGGCCGGCAGTTTTGGGGCAGTGACTCGGTTACGTACGTAAGCCTTGGCCGGTTACGTACGTAACCCGGCCGGCAGTCAGCCTATTTAAGGCCTGCGGACGTTTTTCTTCAGCCATTTCTCACTCCCTTTCTTCTCTTCCGCGGCTGGAGGCGTGGGAATCATGGTGGAATGTTGTTATACAATTAATCCATGAAGTTTTGAGGTTCATATCATCAATCATCCATCCTATAACATCCTCCGATCTACCGAATCAGGTCAGATTTCCTAGAAATCTAATTTTGGGGATTTTGGGTATTTTGTTCGATTTCGTCCGTTTAATCTGATTTAACTTATGATTGTGATGGATTGATGATTATTTAGATGTATTGTATCGTTTCCCTTGTTATTACATGGTTGGATCGTATCGATTCGTTGTTTTGGTCGAGTTCTTGATCGACGCCTTGAAGGTGTCCGGTAAAATGTCATAGAGGGGTTTTCGGGCGTTCTACGATTATTCTTCTTCGTATGATCGATGATTTATTGATTATATGTTGTTAGGGTCGAATTCTTGTGAAGAACTCGAGTCAGAACTGAGAGTCGTGGTTTTGTAATCTGTGAGTTGTTACTCTTCCACCTCGGGATGGCATGTGGCCTCTGGGGGCCGATACTAATGGGTACGGCCACGGAAGTGGACTTGGGTGCGTGTGTTGATGTTCTTCCACCTGGGGACGGTTCGACGGGACCTCTGGGGGCCGATACTAATGGGTACGGCCGCGGAAGTGGTTTCCCACCTGGGGACGGTCCGACGGGGCCTCTGGGGGCCGATACTAATGGGTACGGCCACGGGTTACCAAGAGTGGTTGCTGTGATATTGATGTTGATGTTTTGATGATTAATTGTGATGTGTCCGGAGTATCACAATTCTTTGCGCTCGGGGTCGAGATACATTATATGTCAGATCTTGGTGTTTGGCTAGAATGGCATAGGAATAACGTGTTATGTGTAATGTGTCCTTGTAAGTGAATTGCAGTGGATGATCGGGTCGTGGACCCTGTGTTTTGTGACCGGAATGGTTGGGTCGTGGACCCCGTGTTTTGTTAACGGATTTGTATTTTCAAAAAAATGAACTTTGGGGCTGTGACCCTAAATGACTTTCGAGGAATTAAGAACTTTTTAATTTCTAATGTTTTCAAAACTCCCGAGATTTGGAAATGTTTTCAAAGTGATTACTTGATTCGTTTCTACTTTCAAGACTTGAATTATTTTTTTTAACTAAATATATCTCGGGAAGTCTTTCATTGTATTCTCGGAATGTGTTTTGTATGGCTCGTTTTTGCACTTTATACTTGCACTAGCGAAACAGTGGAGTTTTGCTAACCCCTGAGTAATCGGGGGGTGGATATCAGTATTGTGTCCAGGTACATGCAGGTTTTCGGGAGCAAGTCACAGGATTGGTATGAGGGATGATGAAAGACGAATGATACTAATCACACGAAGGCCAGTTTTGGGTTAAGTTAGTCGAAGTCCATTGTATTGTCTTTTCCGCTGTCTTATTGTTTGTTGTTGCAAGTATTTTACCCTTGCGCGGGTATGAGTCTGGATGAGTTTATGTATTTTGATTTGTAGGTCAGTGACGAAAGACCAAATCGGTCTATTGGTTCGTTATTTTGATTCGTCGGTATGTAATGTAATGTGTTGTTTTGATGTCTAGCCTGGTGGATCCTCACGGAGAGGGTCTACGGCGTGTGATATTCTCGGATTGATCTGGGGGTGTTACATTTATGGTATCGGAGCTTAGGTTGAGAAAACCTAGGCTGTCAGGTCGAGTTATGTGTTGTTGAGTCTTGTATTGTCAGATTTTGTCTGACTGATGTTGTTGCCCAAAATATTTATCCGAAGATTAATACTGCTGGAAGACGGACAACAAACAAGGTTGCGGGAGCACTTCCGAGAGAAGATAAATAAAACAAGATTTGCCGGGTTTGTTAGGCCCGGGCTTGAATGCTCTCGCGAGATGTTATTAATACAAATATTCGTGGATACAAGTATTAATGAGAGAAATCTAAATACAATGAGTGTAAAAAGACTCTGTTGATCCGGCTCTTGAGCGAAGCTAGGTGTTCTTCGTCCCGGTAATCTTTCGAGGAGAAAAGGCCGAGAAGTAAGAAAGAAAAAGCTGTTGCCAAGAGTTGGATGTTAGCCAAGTGTAGGTGATTTGCTCCTGTATTGCGTATGTATTGGAAGAATGTCAGAGAGTGTAGGGTGTTTAGAGAGTCAGAATCTCGGGCCTGCGTAAGAGTTTTCGGTCCGGACAAGTCCGGGAGCCTTGTATATAGAGGCCGAGGGCCTGTCCCTAGTGGGCGATCGCCTTTGCATTTAATGCAATGGGGCGATCGCCCAAAGGTTACGTGGCCGCCCGCCAAAGTCCAAAGCTACGGTGGTGGCCACTGCGGGCCCAATGAGGATCAAAGACGCGTCCTAAGCACTCACAGGAGGTCCCACTTAGCTACTTTCGGCGGACTTTGTCAGTAGGTGACAGGCTGTAGTCACATGTCTTGTCCGCCAACTCCTTTCGCAGGGCTGGGCCATGCTGGTAGGTGAGGTAGGAGACAGGTTTGTCAGCGCCTTTTGCGGATCTGCACGTGGGGTCATCTTTGAGACTTGGCTTTGGCCGACTGGATGGCCATCGGCCCGTCACTGAAGGTTGGCAACGGTCGGTCACCAAGGGTCGATCAGCAGATGCCCAGAGAGGTCGGTCACCAAAGGTCGATCGGCAGATGCACAGAGAGGATCGTCCGCTAGTCGATCGCCAGGAGTCGGTCGCCGAGTGCCGAGTGATGATCGTATCTGAGGTCGATCGCTCGGTACCGGGACTTGTCCTGGGACCTTCCTTTGGCCGATTTAGCTAGTCCGCTGGGTTGAGGCTTGGTCGCCTGGTCGCTGCTCGGCAGATCTGCCTTGGCCGCTCGGCAGTAAGTCGGTCGCTCGGCCTCGGAGGCGATCGCCAGTCGGAAGGTGTTAAATCTTGACACAACAACTGAGTCGTGTCGCGACGCGTTGTTTGGAATGTCGGCCGTGATTAGTATCAGGGTGCAGCCATCATCTTCGTGCGACCTGTGGATGTAAGTCTCCCTTCTTTGTGTTGTGCCTCGTGTGACACGAGCTACTTTTATGATTATTTGTTAAGTGATGGAATCCTTATGTGGATTTTGATTTCACGATATGTATTTAGTCGACTCTCGTATTTGATTTATACGAGGAGTTTCGTCGCTTGTGATGTCTTTTTATTGTTGTTTTTGTCCGTTGCTGATGATTTTCGAATCGATTTGCACGTTTTACAAATTCTCTTGTGGAAGCTTTATGCTTATACGCGTTCGACTTGTTCACTAGCCAGTGCGGGAGGGTCCTTAGAGGCCTCAAATGGGGTCAGTGATTTTGTTCTGAATGTAGTATTTTATCGTTTGTTTCCGTTTAAAGACATGTATTGTCTTGATTTTAAACGTTTTGATGCGTGTACTAGGAGTTGTTTTAGTGAACGTCGATATGTGTGAGTTTTTAGGCATTCTAGCCTAATAGATTTTTGAAAACCTTGAGTATCTTAGAAAATAAATTTCGAGACGTACCTTTAAAATAAATTATTTTCTCGCGGTACTTTCAAGGTGCCTTATAGTGCCGCAATAAGTTTCAAAATTATTCCAATTGAGGACCAAAATATTTTGAAATATTTTCAATTATTTTTAGAAATGCAGTTGCTTAGACCCAAGTGTCAAATATTCTGAAAGTTTTTCACTACAAGAAGGTGTCCTCATTTGTGTTCAAACGCAAGATGATTTTCAAAGTCTCGATAACAATGTTTGCACTATTTTTTGTAAAGTGATACTCAAGATCAACTGGTGTTTCCAAACTATTTTCAAAAGGTGGTTTTCCTTTTTAAAACCCATCATTTCGTGCTTGTGTTCGGAGAAGGTGTGTATGATGTTGGTGTTGTTGTAGGGTGTTAGCCCTCCGAATTGTGATTGAATTGGTGGTGTGAACGTTGAGTCGTTCGCCACGCATATGTTTTGTTAGCCCTCTGTGAGAGGTGTGAACTGGTGTTTACTGTTTATCGCCTCGTGGTGATTTGCGTGTTGTCGCACTAGTGTGAGTTGTTAAAGCGTGGATTTTTGTGCGTTATACACATGGGTGATTTTTCATGATGTTTGTGATTGTGTGCTGGCGATCGTTCGGGATGTTGTAATCGTCGAACGATGCCGTTGTTGTTGTGATTTTTGTATGCGTTGATATGTTATGCTAAGTTGGCATCTCCGCTATGTTGTTTTGCGACGTTATGCCCCATTGTGTCTAGCATTTGTATTTTCGGTATGCCGAGCCGAGGCATTTCAACCGTGATGTGTCGGGGCATGCACGTGTAAATTGTCCTTCTCGTCAGTAACACATTTCAAGTGGGGACTCGAGGGACACCAAATTCAGTTTTGCGAATTGGCTACCGAGACTTTCGGAGTTCGCGCTTCAGCGCAGTTATCAGAATCGGCTTTGAGAGGCCTTTGAAGGATGTTTCTGTCAGTTGCTTGTTGTGTTGTCGCCTTGATTTCGTGTTGTGAGTTTCGGGAACGACACTTCTTTTAGAAGAGGTCGACTGTAATGACGTATCATTTTTGACTTCCGCATTTCCTCTTTCTCATGTCTGTCGACTCGCTCGTGTTCGTTGATACTTTCCGAACTTGTTATGTATTTCGGTTTCGTCGTTCGAACGAGCTGTGATCTTGTTTTGGCTCGATCTGGTTATCGCTGTGACTTTTCCGAGTTCGGTTCGATTCTTGTGAATCTTGTTCGGAAGTAACATCTTTTGGTTCTACTAGTTCTTTTATTCGAATTGGATCAGATTTTGAACTTCTGTATTTTCGACTCTATCGACTCGTTTATGTTCGTTGACATTTTCTGAGCTTGTCCTGCCCCTTGCTTTTGTTGATCGAACGAGTGTGCTATTGTTTCGGAATAACTCATTTGTCTTGGTGACTTTTCAATTGCTATTCCCTTCCCTGTGAATCTTATGTGAATGCACATCTTGTTGTTTTCACCGGATCATATATTGTCTCGAGTCGAGATGTGAACCTTGGAGTTGTTGTTTGAATGTTATTGTTCTTCGTGATTCGAACATGATTGTTCTATTTTTGTTGACTCGATCGTTATGGTTGATCATTGATTGTTCGGTTTTTGTTGATCTCGTTTCGTGATTGTTGAACATTCATACTCCTTCGTAATTCCCTTAAGTTTGGGAAATTAGTCTCGTTTTCGATCTTCCAACCCTTAGGCGGTGGAATTCCGTATTTGTTCAGCGTTTGGCTCGCGTTATGATTGATGAACCGTTGGGTTGGTCAATCGTATTGATTTTTGTTCGTTTTGTTTTGTGACTGTTCGAATGATCGGCTTGATTGTACTATCTGTTTGATGACGCTTGTCACTTGTGGGTTTTATTATGTCTCTACCGGTGGCGTTGTGTTAGTCGTCGTGTAGCGTGTTTTCACACCGTATATTCCTTTGCGTTGATTGTAACGTTTCGCCGTTGGGCATGAGTTACAAGCTTCTTATGTATCTCGTTGAGTTTTTCCTAGCAGGATATTTCTTCTCCCTACTTGTTTTAAGTTTCGGGACGAAACTTCTTTTAAGGAGGGTAGAATGTAATAACCCGTAATTTCGATTTCCGGTATTTTCTTTTTTTCGGCGGAAGTCCGTTTGGACGACTCGTTCATGACCGTTTCGTCATTCTGGGAATGATTAATTCTACACTTTTTGACATCCGAGTTCGTTTCAGTGTCGTTTTGTTGAGTTCCGTGCTTTTTAGCGACTTTTCCGCACTTGAGTTCGATTCTTGCGAATCTCGTTCGAAACTGCTGTTTCGAGTTTCCCGTAAGTCCGTTTAACTTTGTTAGACGTGTTGTGAACTTCGTTTTGGTGTTTCGATCATGTATCGTGTATTTCAGACGTTTTGGGCCATTTTCGTAATTTCCTAAAGTTTGGGGTAATTACTTTCCGTTGTCGAATTTCGAGCCTTTGGGTGGTCGGAATCGTGTGTTCTCTTAGTGCTCGAGTTCGTCTTTGCGAGTACTTCGTAACCGTATCTTCGATTCGTATTCAGGTTCGAGTTTCGGGGTCGTTCGGGCCGTCGGAGTTGGCCCCGGCCGAGTCACGGCCGGGCAGTCTGGGCCCAGGCCGGCACTGGACGAGTTACGTACGTTAGTGCTCGGCAGTTACGTACGTAAGGGCCGGTTACGTACGTAAGGCCCTGGCCGGTAACGTACCTAGCGGGCCGGAAGTTTTGCGGCAGTGACTCGGTTACGTACATAAGCCTTGGCCAGTTACGTACGTAACCCGGCCGGCAGTCAGCCTATTTAAGGCCTGCATACGTTTTTCTTCAGCCATTTCTCACTCCCTTTCTTCTCTTCCGCGGCTGGAGGCGTGGGAATCATGGTGGAATGTTGTTATACAATTAATCCATGAAGTTTTGAGGTTCATATCATCAATCATTCATCCTATAACATCCTCCGATCTACCGAATCAGGTCAGTTTCCTAGAAATCTAATTTTGGGGATTTTGGGTATTTTGTTCGATTTCGTCCCTTTAATCCGATTTAACTTAGGATTGTGATGGATTGATGATTATTTAGATGTATTGTATCGTTTCCCTTGTTATTACATGGTTGGATCGTATCGATTCGTTGTTTTGGTCGAGTTCTTGATCGGCGCCTTGAAGGTGTCCGGTAAAATGTCATAGAGGGGTTTTCGGGCGTTCTACGATTATTCTTCTTCGTATGATCGATGATTTATTGATTATATGTTGTTAGGGTCGAATTCTTGTGAAGAACTCGAGTCAGAACCCTTCTGTTCGTCGTTTTCTTCAAGCTTCTCGATCGTGGGTGTATTCATTTCCTTTACCGGAGAATCGTAGGTGTTTGAGGTGTCCCGACTGAGCCGTGATTGTAGGAGTGTCCGGTATCGATTATCGAGGCAAGTATCTTGCCCATACATTACGTGTTTTGTGGATATAATGGTTGCTAAGTGTCGATATGTGCTAAATAAATATTTATAACCATTTTTCAAAAGAATCGGTATATTTACCATCATGGTTTTCGTAAAGGTGACCCGTGTGGGTCGGGAATTAATATGCTTAGTTGATTATGTGTGCTAGTTTCGAGTATAGGATCACCTTACTTTCGTGTGATGTCATTATGTATGATTATGGCGTCGGTAAATGTAAAGTGTAATTCTCTTGTCAAATTATGTGCTTGGAGTCCCGTGGTTATGGAAGAATATGTGAGTTTTTGGTGATATTGGTTGTGTCGTTCGGTGCTGTTGAGATCTTGTGCTCCCTTGTGAATTGATATAGTTCTGGGTCGTGAGCACGTGTTGGATAATTTGGCCATTCTAGCAAGGTACCTCGACTATATATATTTTGTGTGTTTGACCTTTGAGAGTCGTGGTTTTGTAATCTGTGAGTTGTTACTCTTCCACCTGGGGATGGCATGTGGCCTCTGGGGGCCGATACTAATGGGTACGGCCACGGAAGTGGACTTGGGTGCGTGTGTTTATGTTCTTCCACCTTGGGACGGTTCGACGGGACCTCTGGGGGCCGATACTAATGGGTACGGCTGCGGAAGTGGTTTCCCACCTGGGGACGGTCCGACGGGGCCTATGGGGGCCGATACTAATGGGTACGGCCACGGGTTACCAAGAGTGGTTGCTGTGATATTGATGTTGATGTTTTGATGATTAATTGTGATATGTCCGGAGTATCACAATGCTTTGCGCTCGGGGTCGAGATACATTATATATCAGGTCTTGGTGTTTGGCTAGAATGGCATAGGAATAACGTGTTATGTGTAATGTGTCCTTGTAAGTGAATTGCAGTGGATGATCGGGTCGTGGACCCTGTGTTTTGTGACCGGAATGGTTGGGTCGTGGACCCCGTGTTTTGTTAACGGATTTGTATTTTTAAAAAAATGAACTTTGGGGCTGTGACCCTAAATGACTTTCGAGGAATTAAGAACTTTTTAATTTCTAATGTTTTCAAAACTCCCGAGATTTGGAAATGTTTTCAAAGTGATTACTTGCTTCGTTTCTACTTTCAAGACTTGAACTATTTTTTTTAACTAAATATATCTCGTGAAGTCTTTCATTGTATTCTCGGAATGTGTTTTGTATGGCTCGTTTTTGCACTTTATACTTGCACTAGCGAAACAGTGGAGTTTTTCTAACCCCCGAGTAATCGGGGGGTGGATATCTGAATTGTGTCCAGGTACATGCAGGTTTTCGGGAGCAAGTCACAGGATTGGTACGAGGGATGATGAAAGACGAATGATACTAATCACACGAAGGCCAGTTTTGGGTTAAGTTAGTCGAAGTCCATTGTATTGTCTTTTCCGCTGTCTTATTGTTCGTTGTTGCAAGTATTTTACCCTTGCGCGGGTATGAGTCTGGATGAGTTTATGTATTTTGATTTGTAAGTAAGTGACGAAAGACCAAATCGGTCTATTGGTTCGTTATTTTGATTCGTCGGTATGTAATGTAATGTGTTGTTTTGATGTCTAGCCTGGTGGATCCTCACGGAGAGGGTCTGCGGCGTGTGATATTCCCGGATCGATCTGGGGGTGTTACAAAACTCTCCTGATCGGTAAAGCAAGCTTAGTCGCCTCTAGTCTTCCGACTCAAGCCATCAGCTACCACATTAGCCTTACCCGGATGGTAATGAATAGTACAATCATAGTCCTTCACCAATTCTAACCATCGCCTTTGTCTCATGTTAAGATCCTTCTGTGTGAAAAGATACTTCAAACTTTTATGGTCCGTGTATATCTCATATTTCCCTCCATAGAGATAGTGACGCCAAATCTTCAGCGCATGTACTACAGCAGCCAACTCCAGATCATGCGTTGGATAGTTCAACTCATGTTGTTTAAGCTGTCTCAATGCATAGGCTACTACTTTACCATGTTGCATCAGAACACAACCCAAACCTTGCTTTGAGGCATCACTATAAATAACAAAATCTTCCATCGGATCAGGAATCGTTAATACTGGTGCCGAGGTTAGTCTCCCTTTCAACTCTTGAAAACTTTCCTCGCACTTGTCGTTCTATTCAAACCTCACGCATTTCCTTGTTAACTGGGTCATAGGAGTGGCGATTTTCGAAAATCCTTTGATAAATCTCCTATAATAGCCAGCTAGGCCCAGAAAGCTGCGAACTTCGCTCGCATTCTTGGGTATTCCCCAACTACTCACTGCTACAACTTTATCGGGATCAACCTAAATTCCTTTTGAAGTCACCACATGTCCAAGGAATCCAACTCTGTTTAACCAAAACTCACATTTCTTGAATTTAGCATACAACTTTTCCTTGCGAAGTGTCTCCAATGTAATCCTCAAATGTTCTTGGTGTTGTTCCTTGTCCTTAGAATACACCAAGATGCCATCTATAAAGACGATCAGGAACTTATCCAAGTAAGGTTGTAACACCCCGTTCATCAAATCCATAAAGACTGCCGGTGCATTACTCAGACCAAAAGGCATCACTACAAATTCAAAATGTCCATAACGGGTTCTGAAAGCCGTCTTGGGAATGTCACACTCCCTAATCTTCAGATGGTGGTACCCCGACCGTAAATCAATCTTCGAAAGGGTTCCGTCTCCCCTCAACTAATCGAATAGATCCTCGATTCTCGGTAGTGGGTACTTGTTCTTCACCGTGAGTCGATTCAGCTCTCTCTAATCTATACACATCCGAAGTGACCCATCTTTCTTTCTTACAAACAGTACTGGTGCACCCCAGGGTGACACGCTAGGACGAATAAATCCGAGCTCCAGTAGCTCTTGAATCTGGACCTTCAATTCTTGAAGTTCCTTCGGAGCCATTCTATATGGCGCTTTGGATGTAGGGGCCGCCCCAGGGACCAAATCAATGCTAAACTCCACTTGCTTTTCGGGTGGGACTCCCAGCAAATCTTCTGGAAACACATCCAGAAACTCTCGTACTATAGGCACGTCTGTAGGGGACACCTCATTAGTACGAGTGTCGACCAAACTCACCAAGTAACCCTGACATTTGTCCTTCCTTAGACCTCTCAGTGCTTTCATGGATGTGATTACTCTTGATACTGTCCTACTCTTAGTACCATAAAAGGTGATCGACTCGCCTTCGGAACATCTCAATGTTACCTTCTTCTCACGGCAGCTTATATCGGCATCATGTCTATCAAGCCAGTCCATACCAAGGATCACATAAAAATCCATCGAGTTAATCAAATACAAGCTAGCGTCAAATTAGTGAGGATCGTATTTCCTGACGGTAAGCTAACCTCAAGAGAGTCAACAGTTCTAACGCTTCTATGACCAATGGCATGATAAAATTTTGCAGACATGAAAGTATGTGTGGAACCAGTGTCAAATAAAGCGAAGGCAGGAACATTAGAGATCATAAGCATACCTAACACCGTGCGGGGATTCTCATATGCGTCCTTATTTTGGTTTCCATTCCAATGCCTCTTACCGGTACTAGGCTTCGTAGACTGTTGTTGATCCAGATTATGGCTAGCCTCAACCTCTTGGGCTCGAAAAACCATCTCGATATAGGGTAGGACCCCATGACCAGCCACGATGTGACGAATACTCGGGCGTAAACCACTTCGGAACTTAAGGGCCCTCTTTCAATCTGTATCCACCATGTGCTCCACAAAGAAGCAGATTTGGTTGAATTTTCTCTCATATTCTTCAACCGTCATTCCTCCTTGTTCAAGACTCCAAAACTCTCTCTCCATCTTCTCTCGGTAGTGCTGTGGGTAGTACTGTTCCATCACTATTTCCTTGAACCGATCCTATGTTAATGCAGCACGCTCGGCCGCCAGCCTCAAATGCCTATAGCTTATCCACCAGCGTCTAGCATCCTCCACCATTTGATATTGGACACAAAGAATTCTTTGCGCATCGGTGCACCTAATGAGCTCAAAGGTGCGCTCGAGCGACATGAACCATTCGTCAACAAATGCGGGTCCTTCTCGACTGTTGAATGATGGTGGTGTGAAACGTCGGAATTGTTGCACAACTTGTGCCTGAGTAGGAGCTGGCACGTTATTGTTCTGGTTATTCTGTCCTCCATTATCACCACCACCAGCACCAAGATTGACATTCTCACCATCGAGATTATCTCCACCTCGGTTAGTTGGGCATCCACGTCTACGAGTTGCCATTATCCTAAGGTATATCATTCTCAATGATCCTTCAGTACTTGCCCAACGAGAGAGACGAATAAAATCAAGAATTACATTGCATCTATGGGTTGAGAACCACAGATTTCTAGCAATGATGATTTACGCATGTCACACATATACTTATGAATTTATAAGAAAACAATTTCATGTCCAAATATTTTATCATAATATTCTTATGTACAAAATAGACTGAAGATGCATCTTTAATGCATGAATCATGGTTGATCTGGTAAACTGCATTTATCACATAATGAATAATAAGAACTTAGTGTACCTTGTAATCGACGTGGAGCGGCAGAGGTGGATGATCATAATTGCTAAAAATATTGACTACTTGCGAAAATGAAATTTCAATTTATAAAAAGAAACCATTTTAATGAGTCTACAGAACCGTAGACCCTCTATGATACCACTTATATAGTGACCACTTTTCTAAATATGATTCTTCACAATTTTAAGAAGAATAAATAAAAATGCTACAGCGGAAATACATCTCAAAAGACAAACTTAATAATTGCAAGTAATCTTCTCGAGTAATTGTTAAAACAAAACATACCTTTGGCGTAAAAATAAAACAAATTGAACACTTATTCATAAACATAGTTTGAGAATAACATTAAATAAATTAACATCTAATCATAGGCTTGATCATCCCACTCTCAATCGCATGCCACATCGAGCTCCTCAACCTGAAGGGGTTAAATAGTGGGGCGAGCTTCCAACTCGCTCAGTGTGGAGGATACGCAATATGTCTACGTTAATTACTAAATATATTAGCAAGTATAAACAACATGACTGATAAATTCTGAAGCCCGTCGGCTAGCCCGAAGGCTTTATGCACAATTAAGTGCTTCTTACTGATTTGCACATTTAAGTGCTTCTGACTGATTTGCACATTTAAGTGCTTCTGACTGATAGCACATTTAAGTGCTTCTGATTGATTGCACGTGCACATACGAGACAATATATAAAGCAATTAAAATAAACAAAAGCGTAATAAATCCCCACACCTGGATAAAATGCAGTTCTTGAACTTGAATGTGATGAGATGCTTGACTCGACAATTCTAGGCCCGTAAATTCTTGTTATTATCTACAAATAATGATAATAGTGTTTGAGGAGAAAAGTAAAGACAGCAAATCAATTGTATTGATAACAATGAATAGAGGGGCCTTTATATAGGCATTCCAAAGAGAGTCTTTCCATACATAGGATTCCTAGTTAAGGTAAGACATCTAACAGGATGCAACTACTTATGGAAGAGTCCAGAACCTTCCATAACTCTTATTCCCCTACAACTAGTATTAGGTAAGACACCAATACGGGAAGGATTTCCCGGAACACTCCCCCTGTGTCGAACGCTAATACTAACATGGTGCACACGGTGTTGCCTCGGTAAAAAACCTTTCCAAGTCAAATAAAACCCCGTGGGAAAAAAAAGACTTTGGTGAAGAAAAAGAGCGCAACGCACCAACTACAAATGTCAGAATCATGTGAAGTATACTCCCCCTGAGGTATACATGACAGCTCATTCCATCGAGCCATCTTTAGTTGAGCTCGGATAATCGACACATGCCGATGCTTCTCACATGTTTCTCAAATGTAGATTTCGGCAGAGATTTAGTGAACAAGTCTGCGATATTCTCATCGGAACTCACTTGTTTCACTTCGATATTCAGCAATTTCTGCTACTGCTGATTATAAAAGAACTTCGGCGCAATATGCTTGGTATTGTCACCCTTTATGAAACCTAACTTCATCTGCTCAATGCATGCCGCATTGTCCTCAAAGATGCAAGTAGGGGTTGCTGTAGTGGGATCTAATCCATACGTTCCTCGTATATGGTCTATGACTGACCGTAGCCAAATGCACTCCCTTACGGATTCGTGCAATGCAATTATCTCTGCATGGTTCGAGGAAGTAGCAACCAGGGTCTGCTTGGTAGATCACCAAGATATTGTTGTATTCCCAATGGTGAACACATAACCAGTTTGGGAACGTCCTTTATGCGGGTTAGAGAGATAACCGGCATCAGCAAATCCAACTAACGTGTCATTAGGATTCTCTGCATAAGGGGTAAGCTTGCTCGCTTTAGCACTTCTGGTAGTCAAGCTATCATGCTTAGCTGCAATATCAGAGGAAGATCGACGGTCGGTATGCATCGTCTTAACCTCAACAATTCCTTTCGGAATATCGCTCTCTCTTGCGTAGGGAAAGAACAATCCAAGGTCACTGGAGCCTTTCAAGTATCAAAAGATGTGTTTTACTCCATTCCAATGCCTTATCGTGGCAGCGGAGCTAAATCTCGCTAACAGATTCACAGAGAATGCGATGTCTGGACGAGTACATTGAGCCAGATACAATAACGCACCGATTGCGCTAAGGTACGGTGTTTGTTCTCCAAGGACCTCTTCATCCTCCTCTTTAGGACGAAACGGATCCTTGTTCATTTCCCGACTTCGACCAATCATGGGGGTAGCAAGAGGATGTGCCTTGTCCATGCTAAATCGCCTGATCATTTTGTGGACATAGGTAGACTGATGAATGAGTATGCCATCATCTCGATGTTCTAGCTCTAAGCCCAAGCAGAATCGAGTCCTCCCCAGATCTTTCATCTCGAATTCGGATTTAAGGTAGCGGGCCGTTTCATTGACCTCGTCTATGGTACCGATGACATTCATGTCATCTACATAGATGGCTACAATCACGAATCCTGCATCTTTTATTTTCACGAATATGCATGGACAGATGTCACTGTACTTGTATCCCTTCCCAACCAAGTATTCACTTAGGCGGTTGTACCACATCCTTCTGGATTGTTTCAACCCATACAGTGAATGACGCAATTTCACAGCGTACGCGCTCCGTGGTTTAGAGCTACTTGATTTGGGCCATGAAATCCCTTCGGGGACTTTCATATAGATATCCGTATCTAGATCCCCATAAAAATACGCTGTAACCACATCCATAAGCTGTATGTTCAGTTTTTCGGACACTACCAAACTGACTAAGTAGCGGAAAGTGATGATGTCCATAACGGGAGAATACGTCTCCTCGTAGTCAATGCCAGGGCGCTGCGAGAAGCCTTGGGCAACTAGTCTCGCTTTGTAACGCATGACCTCATCCTTATCATTGCGTTTACGAACAAAGACCCATTTATGTCCAACTGGTTTAACGCCCACGGGTATTAGCTCGATACGGCCAAATACCTCACGTTTAACCATTGAGTCTAGTTCAGCCTGCATTGCATCTTTCCATTTCGGCCAATCGGCTCGTTGTTGACACTAAGCAACCGAGCGCGGCTCAGCGTCGTCGTCTTCAATAATTTCTTGAGCGACGGAGTAGGCAAAAGCATCGTCGACTAGCGTGGACGACCTGTCCAATAGTACGTATTCACTCGTACATTGCATCGAGATTTCTTTATTTTCTGACATCAACAAAGTTTCCGACGCGTCCGTCGATTGTTCCATTGTTGATTCGAGGACATATTCGTAGTCAGAGATAATCTCGTGTGACGGAGTCACTGTGTCGATGATGAGAGGATTTTGTGCCTCCGTTCCTCTTCTCTTTCGAGGTTCGGTATCCTTTCTACCCACTGGCCTCCCCCTCTTTCGAGCAGGGATAAGAGCAGCCGAAGCAGCCGTCCCACCACTAAGGTTGACGCCGGTGGCATCATTCCTTTGGGCGGCTGAACCTTGCCCTATAACTGGGACTTCTAACCTTGCAGGAACATTCGCAGCGGGAATGGTAGATCTTGTTACTTTCGCAGTATCAGTAAAGCTGTCGGGCATCGAATCCGCAACTTTTTGAAGACTGAGAATACGTTGCACTACTAGCTCGGATTGAGCTGTGCGGGGATCTTGATGAGGCAAGGAGGGAGCACACCGCACAATTTCTGGCGTTCAATCGAATCGTTCGATTCCTCTCTCCCCTAACGACGGGAAGTTTGTCTCATCAAAGTGACAATCGCAAATCTTGCAAGAAATGTATCTCGTGTCAAAGGTTCCAAATAGCGGATAATTTTAGGCGATTCATAGCCAACATATATACCTAATCGTCTTTGCGGACCCATTTTGAAATGCATTTGTGGGCGTAATTGGCACATATACCGCACAACCAAAAATGCGTAAGTGTGAAATATCAGGCTCATATCCAGTTACCAACCGGTACGCACTAAACGGTTGATTGGCAGTGGGTCGAAAGCGAATAAGTATAGCCGCATGCAAAATTGCATAACCCCAGGCAGAAATCGGCAAGTTGGTGCGCAATACCAATGCTCGGGCGATAAGCTGTAACCGCTTAATCATAGCCTCGGCAAGGCCATTCTGCGAATGAACGTGGGGGACGGGATGTTCAACATTAATCCCAATGGACATGCAATAGTCGTCAAAAGACTTTGACGTAAACTCTCCAGCATTGTCCAATCTTAATGACGAGATTGGGAAGTCGGGGTGGTTGGCCCGTAACTTGATGATTTGTGCTAGGAGTTTAGCAAATGCAGCGTTTTTCGTGGATAGCAGAGCGACGTGTGACCATCGCGTCGATGCATCAACCAGAACCATAAAATATCTGAATGGTCCGCACTCTGGTTGAATAGGTCCATATATGTCCCCTTGAATTCTTCGTAAGAAGCGAATATTTTGTGTTGAGTCTTTAGCAAAGGACAAAGAGGGTATCAACTTTGCTAGTGAACATGCTTTACAAAATGATTTATGGGCATTAGAAATTGCCACGGAAGCCTCGGGATTTACAAGAGATGCACCGTCAACCTTATCAGGGCGTGCGGTCTTTAGTCCCGGTGATACGGTATCAAGCTCACTCACATCAATGCCGATATCGAGTGGTGCTTCCAATCTTTTTCTGGACTTGAAAAATGGATGACCATGTGAGTTTTTCAAAATGCGAATCATCATGTCGCGTCCAGGGTGACCGAGTCGGTCATGCCATAGTTGGTATGCTTCGGAATCACACAGTTCGTGACTCACAGCATAGGATTCAATAACCCTTATTGTAGTCTGGTATAAACCACTACTTAGACTCATAAGTTTCTCGAGAACATGGCGTCTTCCGCATTCTGCCAGAGTAACACACAAAAATTCTGTCCCATTCTCACAATGTGTATCAAGGTGATAACCGTTGGCACGGATGTCCCTAAAACTTAGCAAGGTTCGGTTTGCTCTTGGGGCATAGAGAGCATTTGTGACATTAATATGCGTACCATTAGGTAGAAAGAAATGAGCAGGTCCCCTCCCTTGAATTACTTGGGAGGAACCAATCATTGTTGTCACTGAGGATATGTATGGCACAATATCCTTGAATAATTGCCTATTCCGAAGAATAGTGTGGGTTGTTCCACTATCAGCAAGGCACTCAATTTCGCCACGAGACATCTACAATAAGACATGAAACTCGATTAGTCTTATGATTAGAGACATAGCGAAAACTCATTAACATCGAGTTTGGGGAAATTCGACCAAGTTGGTTAGGATCAAAGTTAGCACAATCGCTGGAAATAATTTCCGCGCAGCTTGACCTTTGTTCACTAAAACAGCAATAACTTCTTCGTTAAGAAGGCTATGGACGAACGGTCAGTTGTTTTGGAAACTAGACATCCGTATATTTCTGTCCATAGGTCGTTCACTTTCTGGATCATTAAAATAAGATCTCAGTGCTCGTTTCAATTTGCTATTTTGGTATTTCCCTATTGTTGAGTGATAGAGCAAGGTTGAAGCCTTTTTTTAAAGGCATTATTGTTGATACAATACTATGGAAATATGGCCATAGGAGCGTTTAAATACTTTAAAACGCATCTTGGTTTTCGATTTATATCTCTACTAATAATCATTTCGGTAACTCCAACTTGGTAGACTTGCAGAGAAAGTAGGAATGTCGGTCTGACTAAAAATTTGTTTAAAAACCACTGATTCCGTTTGAACTCTCAAAGCATAAACAAATACCAAGGAGGATGCGCCTAGTCTTGATCAAAAGTTTTGATGAAATCCTACCAATGTATCAAATTTTTAACCAAGCAATTCATTGCTAGCAATTATTTTGTGATAAACCAAACATGCTTTCGAAGGGAAAAAATAAAATTCGTCTTTGCACAATCACAGCAATTAAAAGAATTTTATTCATCATGGCCAACTTTATTACATTAATGAAAATCCAAAATAGTTCTCGGAAACTAGAAACAAGACAAAACATCACCAAAGCGTAAAACTAGTCAAAGTCGGCAACATCCATATGTTGGTCTTTGTCCGCAATGGTGAGAGGAGGGATCTCGGTCTGGATCTCAATATGGTTCACCTCCGTATTCTCATTATCTTCTTCCATGTAATTCGACTCTTGAGTCAAATATTGTTTATAGTGCTTGTAGTAAGCTTGGATGTTCTTTGGCGCTTTGCAATTGCGGTAAGTATGCTTCTTCGATCCGCAAGTATAGCAATTCCGGCCTTCCTTTGGAGTGGTTCCATTCCCGGCGGCAGGAGGCGGCCCACGTGGTTGGGTTCCACTAGGTCCCGTGGCCGAGCCACCTTGCCTCTTCCACACGTTGGAACGACGACCTCGTCTTTTCCCTCGCTTGCTCGAGTCATGCATCCGTGGTGCTTGCAAAAACTGAGTAGCGTTGCCTTTTCTATTTTGTCATGGTGCTTTCCTGTGGGTAGCCTGATTCACTTCTGGAATCGGCTTCATACCAGATGGGCACGCATTGCTATTGAGAATAATCTCATGGTGCCTTTCTTTTTTCGCGACGTGGGAGATAAGGTCACTAAAGTTCTTAATTCTCCCTTCCTCATAGGCAATGCGCAGCTGATGAGCAATTACACTTGCTCCCACGGGAAACGTGTTGAGTCTTCTCGATCAAATCTTGATCAGACTTCTTGACACCACAAAAACCAAGATCAGCGCGAAGATCGAGGATAGCTTGATTATAGGCTTCCACATTCGCAATCCAAAAATCGGATTTGCTCCCACTGAAGTTGCAATTCGGGGAAGCGCTGATCATGCACATTATTAAATCGTTGTTCGAGTGTATCCCATAGTTCTTTGAGAGTTTGCAAGTTCATATAACACTTTTTCAACAATGGATGTATATGTCTACGCAAGTACATCAGTGCATTAGCTTTGGTTTCCTCGCTCGATTCTTGAGCGGTAGGCTCGTTAGAGGGAAAGATGGTGGTGGTAAATCTCTTACCGACGAACGCCAAGCGAACGTCTGAGACCCACCTATGGTACTCCTTACCAGCATGGTCAAGGATTCCGAACTCCGGATGAACATTGGAGCTTTGTGCCATCTACAAGATATAAACAAGAGGAAGTTAGTCTTGTTGGATTTTCAGTGACAATGTAAACGGTCACAATCGATGCTTTTAAAAGCATGTAACATAACCGTTACTCGATTTACTTCCCTTAATTGTTGTTTAGTAAAGTCGACAAAAAAACGGCGATATCAGATCGCACCCAGATACGTGGTGTATGCAACAACCACAAGTATCGACTTTTCAACAATTCCGTGACTCCCCCAGGACCGTCACACAGTTTTCTTCGACACGCAGAGATACCGACTTCTCTCGCAGTCTCATCCACCGCAAAGTAGCGTGGGAGATTAAGAACCCAAAACCCGTGTCCCCAAAAGAAAAATTCCCAAAAGGAGAGAATTGAAATAGGGACAAGTCAGATAATTACCTCGATTATAAAATTAGGCACGTCTTTGAATGCATGGTGTGCTTCGATCTACCGGTTGGTACTCGATGCGGCGACGTGAAACCGGAGCGCAATTTTGGCGCTTAGAAGATAAGTTGATGTTCGGGTTTTGGTCCGAGAGTCGGAACCGGTCCGACTAAAGGCTGATCGAGCCGGCCCAGTCGGGCGGCGCGGCGTGAGGCGGCGGTCCGCGGCTCTGGGCGCGGGCTGTCTTGGCGGCTTTAGGCGATCTGGCGGCGAGGTCCGGCAGGCGGCGCGCGGTCCAGCGGCTCTGGCGGCAGGCTGGCTTTGGCGGTCAGGCGGCGGCGGAGGTCAGCGGTGGAGCGGCGGCTCGCGGCTCTGCGGCGCTGGCTTTGGGCGAGGTCCGGCGGGAGGCGGCAATGGTCGCGGCTCTATAATTGAAATTAATCTACAAGACATAACTTGAATTGAATATTAATATTATTAGAGAAATCTACGTATTTAATGGCTTGGATAGATAATGCTGAATTTTAATTATTGAAAAGCTGATTGAAGTAAAATTGAAGAAATTAAATATTTAAGGACTGAAATTGAAGGAGTTATAAGGCTGATTGGAGTTAATCCGTAAGAATTAACTATCGGAGGGTTGAATGAAGGAATTATAAGTAGTCTGGGGTCAATTGATAGAATTATAAAACTTAGGGGCTAAGACTGAAAGGGATTAGAAACTTGGGGCTAAAATGGAAATTATGAGGTTATAAAGTTCTTCTCCACGATGAGAAATCATTTCTCATCTATCTCTCTGCCAATTCTCTCCAAAATCCCTACGACCCGCCTGCAAACCCGAAATCCTTCACCCATCAAACGAAAGTCCAGCGGATAACACTGCCGCGGTGACCATCGATCGGAGAGGCAGCCATACCCTCGCCATGAACTTCGCACTCAGGTAGGCTAGCAAATCTCCGCCTGAACTCCCGGTGGTAGGAACAATGGGGTCGCGGTCTCTGACTCCGACTAAACTCAAAGGCGGCGACAAGAAGATGAAGAATATGGTATGTTAGGCGTGAACCTCTTTCTCTTTGTCCGATTTCCCACCAGAAGTGCTAGTTCGGTAATCGTCTGAGTTTTGGGTTGTAGTCGGATCTGGTTATGCGGTTTGGGGCTTGGAATTACTGAGTTTGATTTAAGATGGGTTGATGTGTTTAAACCTATGCACCCGAACCAGGGAAGAAACCGAAACCGGCACTCGGGTGAGAAGGAAGGAAAGGGGCGTCTGAGGTGGAAGGATTAGAGAAGGAAGAAAAATAAAATACCAAGAATGTAAAAGTTCTTACCTCTTTGTATCTGGTGGATGAACAAAACGTGAAGAATTTCTCTATCTGGTAGATTATAGTTTTGCTGTAAATGAAATTTCCTGGTGTGTGATTTGTGTAAATTTTCGAAGATGATCGTTTGCTGGACAGAGAATTGTGAAATGTTCCGAGTTTAATTTGTTGTTTGTGGTTTTATACTAGAAATCGATAACTGATTCTTCCCATGATGAATAACTTCCCTTCCTCCCCCTCAACTCCACTCTTGCCAACCTCCATTGTGAGAACGTGGAGTTCCCACCTTTGTGTCCGTGTGAATTATTTCCAACTGGGTTGAGTTATAAATTTTTAATTGGGCTTGGACTTTTAATATTTGGGCTTTAATTAATTGTAGGATTTGGGCCGAATATTATATTGGGTCTGGCTTAGGCCGGCCCAAAGTAAATGGATTAAATTAATTAAAATGAAATTGTGAAATTTTATGGATAACGATTAATATCACTTAAAATTTGACTCGGGCCTAGAAATGACGATATGAAACACGATAAAATAAAATAAGAAATGACACGACATGAATCACGTGACTGGACATGAATTATAATGACAAATGAATTTGCATGATCATGAAATAAAATGAATTAAACGATAAATTATTCGGGCATTAATTTAATAAAATTCAATATGTTTTCTATAATTCACAATAAATATATGTGCGAAATCGGGGCGTTACACCAACGGTTCATCAATCAAAATGAGAGCCAAACGCTGGACAAATACGGAATTCCACCGCCCAAGGGTTGGAAGATCGAAACGAGACTAATTTCCCGAAGGAGTTTGAATGCTCAACAGTCACGAGACGAGATCAACAAAAACCGAACAATCAAACGATCGAACCACAACGGTCGAGAAAACAAAAAGCGAACAATCATGTTCGAATCACGAAGAATAATAAAATTCAAACAACAACTCCAAGGTTCACAAGAATCGAACCGAACTCGGAAAAGTCACAGCGATAACCAGATCGACTCAAAACAAGATCACAGCTCGTCCGAACGATGAAACCGAAATACAGAACAAGTTCAGAAAGTATCAACGAACACGAGCGAGTCGATAGAATTGAGAAAGAGAAAATGCAGAAGCCAAAAATAATACGAGTATTATATTTGACCTCTTCTAAAAGAAGTGTCGTCCCCGAAACTCACAACAACGAAATCAAGGTGACGACACAATAAGCAACCGACAGAAACATCCTTCGAAGGCCTCTCAAAGATGATTCTGATAATTGTGCTGAAGCGTGAACTCTGAAAGTCTCGGTAGCCAATTCGCAAATCTGAATTCGGTGTCCCTCGAGTCCACACTTGAAATGTGTTACCGACGAGAAGGACAATTAACACGTGCATGCCCCAGCACATCACGGTTGAAACGCCTCGGCTCGGCATACTGAAAATACAAATGCTAGATACAATGGGGCATAACGTCGCAAAACAACATAGTGGAGATGCCAACTCAGAACAACAAAGAATCATAACACATATCATATACAATGATTACTATCGTAAAGTAATACACACACAAACACTACAGCAACGACGGTGTCGTTCGGAGACCTTAACGGCCCGAACAATAACCAGCACATAATTACAAACATCATGAAACAATCACACATGTACACAAACGTACAAACTCAAGCTTTAACAGCTCACACAGGTGCGATAACACGCAAGCCACCACGAAATGACAACATTAAAGATCGTCATCATACCTCCCACAAAGGGCTAACAAAACATGTGCTTGGCGAACGACTCAACGTTCACACCACCAATTCAATCACAATTCGGAGGGCTAACACCCTAACAACAATACCAACATCATACACACCTTCTCCGACCACAAGCAGGAAATGATGGGTTTTAAAATGAAAACCACCTTTTGAAAACAGTTTGGAAACACCAGTTGATCTTGAGTATCATTTTACAAAAAGTTGAACAAACATCATTTTCGAGACTTTGAAAATCATCTTGCGTTTGAACAAAAATGAGGACACCATTCTTTTAGTGAAAAACTTTCAAAAATATTCGACCCTTGGGTCTAAGCAACTGCATTTGAAAATATCTCAAAATATTTTTGGTCCTCAACTGGAAATTTTTTGAAATGTATTGCGGCATTAGAAAGCACCTTGAAAACACCGCAAGAAAATAATTCGTTTTAAAAGTACTTCTCGAATTTTAATTTTCTAAGATACTCAAGGTTTTCAAATAATTCAATAGGCTAGAATGCCCAAAAATTTCAGGTAATTACACGGAACATTATAGCACCGTGGGTCCCGCGTCGGAACCCACCAGGCTAAAAACCATTTACAAAAACGCCAAAAAGGCCGATGACGGTAATATTTCAAAAACTCACAAAAGCGATTTACAAAATATTAAATACCGTCATAAGAATTTCGCCAAAACGATCAAGACCATAATGCCAAAAACTCGGTTAAGGGAATTGGTTTTCGAAATGAAACTCAGTCGGTAAAATATCGAAAGCCATTACAAAAGAACTCACGCAGCGGATAAAAGAAATAAAGTCAAACATGCACAATCCAGCAACACTACTCCTCATATGAACGAAATATGAGGGTCAAATAACCACATATCAAGAAATCAAAATCCATAAGAGGATTCCGTCACTGAACAAATAATCATAAAAATAGCTCGTGTCACACGAGGCACAACACAAAGAAGGGAGACTTACATCCACAGGTTGCACGAAGATGATGATCGCCCCACGATACTAATCACGACCAACAAACTCAGACGACGCGTCGCGACACGACCTAGTCAGACAAAATCCGACAAGACAAAACTCAATAGACACCACTGACCCGACAGCCTAGGTTTCCACAACCTACGCTCCGATATCATTTATGTAACACCCCCAATCCGCTCAGGGATATTATACGCCGTAGAACCTTTCCTCAAGGATCTACCAGGCTGGTAACAACATTGAACATCTTGACAATGCCTTCAAGGCTAAAATGACTCAGTAGACCGATTTGGTCTTTCAATAAAAATATACAACTCAATTACAACTCATGCCCATACAGGGGTCAAAAATACAACCACACCCATACAACGGGAAAAAAATATAGCAGCGGAAAATAAAGTACAACTGAACCAATACCCAATGTACGGTTCCTCATGTGATTAGTATCGATCATCTTTCATCATCCTTCGTGCCGACCATGTGTTATGCTCCAAAACCTGAATGCAAAAACAGACATCCACCCCCCGAATACTCGGGGGTTAGCAAAACTCCACTGTTTTGCTAGTGCAAGAACAAAGTGCAAAATACGAGTCATACAATTCACATTCCACGAATAACAATAACCAGGAATCCTCAAAGATCCAAACGTAACGAAAAGTACCTCCCGAGGCTCGAGTTTGGGTAAAACATTTCAAAACCGAAAGATCACAAATCAAGGGAAAACAATTTATAAAACGGTTTAAAATGCCATCGAGAGCTTTAATAGAAAACAATTTAGGATTATCAAATCCTTATCTTTCCAAAAAAATCAATAGGGTCACAGCCCAAAGGTTTTGTTTTCGCAAATAGAAAACCGACAACAGTTCACAGGGCCAAAACCCAAATCACGTGTCCTCGACGGACATAAAATCAATACCAACTCGTGAAGTTTTTACTCATGAATCCAGGACTCAACCCTTTGGATTACCCTTCGAGGCCCCGTCGAACCTACCCAAGGTGAGTAAAATACATTCACTAAATAAACACCAACCTGTGAAGTTTTTACTCGTGAATCCCGGACTCAACCCATTGGAATTCCCGTCGTGGCCCCGTCGAACCAACCCACTGTGAGCAAAATACGTTCACTAAATAAACACCAACCTGTGAAGTTTTTACTCGTGAATCCCGGACTCAACCCATTGGAATTCCCATAGTGGCCCCGTCGAACCAACCCACGGTGAGTAAAATACATTCACCACTCGTGAATCCAGGGCGCAACCCATTGGAATTCCCATCGTGGCCCCGTCGAACCAACCGACGATGAGTGAAGTAATCATGCACAAATAACATATCACACCAAAGATATCCAAACAATTCACCCAGAGGCATCAAACACTTGGCAAAACACCATGTCAAACCACAATGCACCGAAATGAAACAATATACGTCCACACGCAAATACCCAGTGCATTATCAACACCAAACATATCCATAGGATTCACATAGTCACTTACAACCCACACAATTTACAAAACACACGCATTTGAAAGTGAGCCTTTAACAAGGCTAGCCGAATCTTTTGAAACTTCATTTCAAACAACCAAACAAACACACCAAGACGATCACCGATCATCATATCCACAAAATAAGAAATGTATGAGCAAGGTATTTACCTCGAATAAGAACAACGCGGAGAATCGACCGAAATAGGTTGACACGAACCGACTATGAACCCGCCGACTCCACCAATCGCCAACTCGCGGTCATAAACTACGAAGGACAATAACAACAATGAAATGAATTCCCTAGCACGACTTAAAGTCGTTGAATTCAAAGAACAAATGACGAAAGTTCAAGGGTTTCCCCCAAAACGGCCAAGAACACGATTCGTCCTGTCAAAACAAGAAAACGGAATTCCAAACCGAAATATGGATACACAATCCATAGGATATGTTCAACAACATCATTTGACAACAATTGGTTCGTCAAAAATGGATAGAAAACGAAATCAAGAACAAAACTCCCAAAAAGTCAACTCCAAAAAGAAATACCTTGATTCGGTGAAGAACAATGGATTAGATGATGTTATAATCACTTAGGATACGCCAAAACACCTTGGATGGAGTAGAAATCGGCCAGGAGCCCAAGCCATAGTCGCCCTCGTCTCAACCCGCGGAGGAAGAAGAATAAATGAAGAAAAATGAAGAGTAATGACTGTTGTCCAGTTTATATACTGGATAGCTTAGCGTGCGCTAATCCTACCTGATTCTCGTGCGCTATCGAAGCATCAGAACAAAATGTTCTGCCAAAATGTACAGTTAGCGCGCGCTAGCTACAAATGTTAGCGTGCGCTAACGAGACCCCCAGACCCAGTCCAGTAGCTCCTGGACTGCCCTGAAGTACCGGGTAGCGCGCGTTATCCTCCCCCCAGCGTGTGCTACCGATGCACCCTAGCGCGCGCTATGTTACTAAATAGCGTGCGCTAACCAACGTCCTAACCCACTCCAGTAGCCTCTGGACTGTTTCTGCACCACCCGTTAGCGCGCGCTAACGGCAACACTTAGCGTGCGCTAACTCCGGTAACTTAGCGCTAGCTAGCCACAAAGCGTAGCGTGTGCTAACAACTCAGAGAGACAGCAACAGAACATCTCATAAATGGGTATGACGACATACCCACAACTTTGGGAAATTACAAAACAGCCCCAAATGTCCGAAACATCACGATACGACAACGAATAATCAAACCGAAGCTCACAACACGTATAACAACGTTAAATGAACTTACGAGAAACCCGAAATGATAGTTTCGAACGAGATTCGCAAGAATCGAACTCAAGCGTGGGAAAGTCGCTTAAGGACACGGAACTCAATAAAACGACACCGAAACGAACTCGGATGTCAAAAAGTGTAGAATTAATCATTCTCAGAATGATGTAACGGTCATGAGCAATTCATCAAAACGGACTTCCGCCGAAAAAAAAAAAGAAATTACCGGAAATCGAAATTACGGGTATTACAACCACCCAAGAGGCTTTTTTAGGAATGTAACACCCTCAATCCGCTCAGGGATATTACACGCCGTAGACCCTCTCCTCGAGGACCTACCAGGCCGATAACTAAAATCAAACATCGCCTTTAAGGCTAAAATGACTCAGTAGACCGATTTGGTCTTTCAATAAATGCGTACAACTCAAATACAACTCATGCCCATGCAGGGGTCAAAATACAACCACACCCGTACAACGGGAAAAATATACTGCAGCGGAAAATAAAATACAACTAGACCAATACGACAGCAACGGATCCTCGTGTGATTAGTATCGTTCATCTTTCATCATCCTTCGTGCCGGCCCTGTGCTATGCTCCCAAAACCTGAATGCAAAAATAGACATCCACCCCCCGAATACTCGGGGGTTAGCAAAACTCCACTGTTTCGCTAGTGCAAGTACAAGTGCAAAAATACGAGCCATACAATTCACATTCCTCGAATAACAATAACCAGGAATCCGCAAAGATCCAAACGTAACAAAAAGTACTTCCCGAGGCAAGAGTTTGGGTAGATATTTCCAAAACCGAAAAAACAATAATTAAAGGGGAAACAATTTATGAAATAGTTTAAAATGCCCTCGAGAGTTTTAATAGAAAACAATTTAGGATTACCGAATCCTTATCTTTCCAAAATCAACTGGGGCCACAGCCCAAAGGTTTTATTTTCGCAATAAGAAAACCAACAACAATTCACAGGGTTAAAACCCACGTCACGTGTCCTCGGCGGACATAAAATCAATACAATATAATCGCCCAAGATACGTAAACCTTGGTCACCAAAAATACAATACCAACTCGTGAATCCAGGGCTATACCATTGGATTCCCTTCGTGGCCCCGTCGGACCCTCCCAAGGTGAGCAGAATGCGTTTTCGAAATCATATACACCAACTCGTGAAGTTTTACTTGTGAATCCAGGGCTATACCACTGGAATTCCCTCCGTGGCCCCGTCGAACCCTCCCGAGGTGAGCAAATACATTCACAAAACAAACAACCGCACTCGTGAATCTAGGGCTATACCATTGGACTCCCTCCGTGATCCCGTCGGACCCTCCCGAGGTGAGCGAAATACATTCACACAATTAACACGTCACAACAAGGATATTCATACAATCCACCAAAGGCAACAAACACAAAGCACGACATAATCGTCAAATCACAACGCACCAAAAATGAGATAATATATGCACACACGTGTTATCAAGCGCAACATCAACACCAAACATATCCATAGGATTCACATAGTCACTTACAACCTACACAATTTACAAAACACACGCGTTTTGAAAGTGAGCCTTTAACGAGGCTAGTCGAATCTTTTGAAAAACTCGTTTCAAACAAACACACACACATACCAAGACGATCACCAATCATCATATCCACAAAACAAGAAATGTATGGACAAGTTACTTGCCTCGAATAAGAACAACGCGAAGAATCGACCGAAGTAGGTTGACACGAACTGACTACGAACCCGCCGACTCCACCGATCGCCAACTCGCGTTCATAAACTATGGAGGACAATAACAACAATAAAATGAATTCCCTAACACGACTTAAAGCCGTTGAATTCAAAGAACGAATGACGAAAGTTCAAGCGTTTCCCCCAAAATAGACAAGAACACGATTCGTTCCGTCAAAACCCGAAAATGGAATTCCAAGTTGAAATATGGATATACAATCCACAGAATATGTTTAACAACATCATTTAACCATAATCGATCCATCGAAAACGGATGAAAAACGAGATCGAGGACAAATCCCTCAAAAAGTTAATTCGAAGGAAATCAAGAAATATACTTCGATTCGACGAAGAACAATGGATTAAATGATGTTAAACACAAGAATACTACCAAGATTAATCATACCCATCATGAATTAATCAACAACACGGAACGAATCGGACAAAAATGCAAAAACCCCCAAATTCACGAAATTAGGGTTCTAAGGTAAGATTACCTTGATTCGCTGGATCAAAGGATGATAACGGATGATTGATTGATGTTATGAACTCAAGAACTTCATGGATTTGTTGTTAAACAACATGGCTTCGTCACCCATGAATCGCCAGCCGCGGACGGAGAAGGAAGGAAATGAAAACGAGATGAAATGTGATCGCTGTCACATTTATATCGGGCCGACTAGCGCGCTAGTCTGCCGAGCTAGCGGCGCTATCGCCTGCATCGCAATCCAGTGACTCATCGACTAGATCGCCGCCAGTAGCGTGGCGCAGCCTTTTCCGGCCGAAGGCGTCGCTACTCGCCGGCCGTAGCGTCGCAGCTGGCCCGGCGCAGCGTGCGCTTACCCGCCGAGCCCGACCGATTCCGTAACCCTGTGACTCCACCGTCTGCACTCCGAGCAGCGTCGTTAAAGCCCGATAAGCGTGCGCTACACTCGCTGTTAGCGCGCCTTTCCGGCCGTAGCGTGCGCTTACGCCGCCTCGCGCACCTGGCCCGGCCGGTGCCCGCAATCATCCGGCCAGTCCCGCAACCGTCCGGCCAGTGCTCGAACAACAGGGCTCGGCGACTCGATTTCCGAAAACGTACGGAACGAACACGACGAAAAGTTCGCGGACAACATCAACGACCCGAAATGAAAACAAAATACCATAATTAATCATACGCGACCAAGAAACGGGTCGAGACAACAATTACAGATACGGATACCCGTAACTTTCAAGAAATTACAAAATGGCCCAAAACGCCCGGAAATCACGATACGTGATCGAATAACCAAACCGGAGTTCACAACACGTCAAACAAAGTTAAAAGGACTTACAGGAAACTCGAAACAGCAGTTTCAAACGAGATTCGCAAGAATCGAACTCAAGCGCGGAAAAGTCGCTAAAAAGCACGGAACTCAACAAAACGACACCGAAACGAACTCGGATGTCAAAAAGAGTAGAATTAATCATTCTTGGAATGACGAAACGGTCATGAGAGAGTCGTCAAAACGGACTCCGACCGAAAAAAGAAATTTACCGAAAATCAAAAATTGCGGATATTACATTCTACCCTCCTTAAAAGAAGTTTCGTCCCGAAACTTAAAACAAGTAGGGAGAAGCAATATCCCGCCAGGATAACTCAACGAGATACGCAAGAAACGCGTAACTAACGCCCAACAGCGAAATGTTACAAACAACGCAAAGGAATATACGGCGTGAAAACACGCTCCACGGCGACCAACACAACGTCGCCGTTAGGGATATAATAAAACCAACAAATGACAAGCGTCATCAAATGGATAATACAATCAAGTCAATTATCCGAACAATCGCAAAACACAACAAACAAAATCAATACGATTAACCAACCTAACGGTACATCAATCAAAACGCGAGCCGATCGCTGAACAAATACGGAATCCCACCGCTCAAGGGTTGGAAGATCGAAAACGAGACTAATTTCCCGAACTTGAGGGAATTAGGATGGAGCCTGAACGCTCAACAATCACGAAACGAGAACAAAAACCGAACAAACAAATGATCGAGACAACAAAAATCGAACAATCATGTCCGAAACACAAAGGATAATAAAATTCAAAAGAACAAGGTTCACAAGAATCGAACCGAACTCGGAAAAGTCACAGCGAAAACCAGATTGACCCAAAACAAGATCACAGTTCGTTCGGACGATGAAACCGAAATACAGAACAAGTTCATAAAGTATCAACGAATATGAGCGAATCGATGGACTGGAGAAAGAGAAAATACAGAAGTCAAAATAGTATGGTATTATTACCTCCGACCTCGTCCACGAAATTTACAAAAACGGGATCAAGATAACAAGACATTAAACGACCGACACATAACGGAACCATCACCGATGCACACGGTCATACCAAACCAAGCTCTAACAGCTCGCACACGCACGATAACGCAGAAATCACCACGAGATGGCAACATTCAATACCCACATTTCACCTCTCACAGAGGGCTAACACAACAAATGTGTGGAAAACAACTCAACGCTCATGCCGCCAACTCGATCATACTCGGGAGCAAACATCAAAATGACAATGCGACATCATACATACATACCCAGCCCTCAAACGGGAATGGATAGGTTTCAAAAACGAAAACCTCATTTTGAAAATAATTTAGAAGAACACCGGTTGATCTTGAGTATCACCTTTCAAAATGTACAAACGTGAAACATCGTTATCGAGACTTTGGAGAACCATTTCACATTAGATAAAAATGAGGACACTTTCTCTTAGTGAAAACTTTCAGAATATTCGACCCTCGGGTCTAAATAAAAGTGTTTCTAAAGCATTGAAAATATCTCAAAGCATTTTGGTCCTCGAAGTAGAAATTTTTTGAAATATATTGTGGCACCTTGGATGTACCACAAGAAAATAACTCATTTGAAAAATATGTCTCGAAATTTATTTTTCTAAGATACTCAAGGTTTTCAAAAATCCAATAGGCCAGAATGCCCAAAACTCACACATATCGACGTTCACTAAAACAATTCCTAGTACACGCATCAAAACGTTTAAAATCAAGACAATACATGTCTTTAAACGGAAATAAACGATAAAACACCACATTCAGAACAAAACCACTGACCCCATTCGAGGCCTCTAAGGACCCTCCCGCACTGGCTAGTGAACAAGTCGAACGCGTATAAGCACAAAGCTTCCATAATAGAACTTGTAAGACGTGCAAATCGATTCGAAAATCATCGAATGCATAAAACAACAATAAAAGACATCATGTTTACTTACACTCCT
This sequence comes from Orobanche coerulescens, assembly GCA_033398695.1. Taxonomy (NCBI): domain Eukaryota; kingdom Viridiplantae; phylum Streptophyta; class Magnoliopsida; order Lamiales; family Orobanchaceae; genus Orobanche; species Orobanche coerulescens. The sequence continues at coordinate 138,421,669 of CM065817.1, forward strand.
TGTATAAATCAAATACGAGAGTCGACTAAATACATATCGTGAAATCAAAATCCACATAAGGATTCCATCACTTAACAAATAATCATAAAAATAACTCGTGTCACACGAGGCACAACACAAAGAAGGGAGACTTACTTCCACAGGTCGCGCGAAGATGATGATCGCCCCACGATACTAATCACGACCAACAAACTCAAATGACGCATCGCGACACAACTCAGTCAGAATAAATTCGACGAAACAAGACTCAAACAACACGACTTGACCCGACAGCCTAGGTTTCCTCAACCTAAGCTCCGATACCATTTATGTAACACCCCCAATCCGCTCAGGGATATTACACGCCGTAGAACCTTTCCTCAAGGATCTACCAGGCTGGTTTCAACATATAACAACTCAACCATGCCTTTAAGGCTAAAATGACTCAATAGACCGATTTGGTCTTTCAATAAATACATACAACTCAAATACAACTCATGCCCACGCAGGGGTCAAAACACAACCACACCCGTACAACGGGAAAAATATAGCAGCGGAAAATAAAGTACAACTGAACCAATAAACGATGCACGGTTCCTCATGTGATTAGTATCGATCATCTTTCATCATCCTTCGTGCCGACCATGTGTTATGCTCCAAAACCTGAATGCAAAAATAGACATCCACCCCCCGAATACTCGGGGGTTAGCAAAACTCCACTGTTTTGCTAGTGCAAGAACAAAGTGCAAATACGAGCCATACAATTCACATTCCACGAATAACAATAACCAGGAATCCTCAAAGATTCAAACGAAACGAAAAGTACTTCCCGAGGCAAGAGTTTGAGAAAACATTTCAAAAATCGAAAGATCCCAAATCAATGGAAATAATTTATAAAACGGTTTAGAATGCCATCGAGAGTTTTAATAGAAAACAATTTTAGGATTATCAAATCCCGCTTTTCAAAACCCAAAAGACGAAAGGGGTCACCGTCCCAAAGGTTTACTTTCCCAAAAATGACCTTTACCAAACCGTTGGGATTTTAGCCCCAAATCCGTAAAATGACCTTTACAAAACCATTGGGATTTTAGCCCCAAATCTCATCAACTCACAGTTCACAAGAACGACCACAAGGTTCGTCTCCCAACATCAAAATCCGCAAATAAAGGATTTAACATAAACGACAAAATACTCTAGAGCCATCCCAGCCAACTAGGCCAAACGAACAACTTACCTCTTACACACTTAGTCAATGCATGCAATCATGAAAACCGTTCGAAAGCACTCATTTTCGGAAATGCCATAATCAAATCACATTTGTAAAATGCACCACAATTAACCGTCGATCCACGTCTCTGTGGACCCCTACCGAGACCCCGTCGGATCTAACCCGTAGTGGTTAAAAGCAAGCTCGTCGATACATGTCTCTGTGGACCCCTACCGAGACCCCGTCGGATCTAACCCGTAGTGAGCATACACACACACACGTTACTCATGCAATACTAACATGTTAAGAATGTAAGTTCATCAAGAATACTTACTAGTGATGGCCACTTACTCGACGCCGTTATCGAACTCTTCAAAACACAATAACAAGATTAAACACGGAATACACGATTCCATAACTTTAAACAACAAGGGTATCATCAAGCCTTCAACATTCAAAACAATCAAATCATAATCAATTTCCCAAAACACACCGTTCACAAAACACACGCGTTTTGAAAGAGAGCCTTTAACGAGGCCAAAACAATTCTTTTGAAAATTCATTTCAAACAACCAAACAAACATACCAAGAAGATCACCGATCATCATATCCATAAAATAAGAAAAGTATGGGCAAGTTACTTGCCTCGAATAAGAACAACGTATAGAATCGACCGAAGTGAGAAGACTCGAACCGACTACGAACCCGCCGACTCCACCGAAATCCAAATCGCGATAATAAACTACGAAGGACAATAACAACAATGAAATGAATTCCATAGCACGACTCAAAGCCGTTGAATTCAAAGAACGAATGACGAAAGTTCAAGTGTTTTCCCCAAAACGGCCAAGAACACGATTCGTCCCGACAAAACACGAAACAGATTCCAAGTTGAAATATGGATATACAATCCATAGAATGTGTTTAACAACATCATTTAACCACAATCGATCCATCAAAAACGGATGAATAACGAGATCGAGAACAAATCCCCTAAAAAGTCGATTCGAAGGAAATCAAGGAATATACTTCGATTCGACGAAGAACAATGGATTAAATGATGTTAAACACAAGAATACTACCAAGATTAATCATACCCATCATGAATTAATCAACAACACGGAACGAATCGGACAAAAATGCAAAAACCCCCAAATTCACGAAATTAGGGTTCTAAGGAAGATTACCTTGATTCGCTGGATCAAAGGATGATAACGGATGATTGATTGATGATATAACCACAATAACTTCGAGGATTTGTTGTTAAACAACATGGCTCCATGGTAAGCACACCCTCAGCCGCGGAAGAGAAGGAGAAGAAGGAGAAAAATGGCCAAAACACGTCTCAGGACCTTAAATAGCCGCACAGTGTGCATGCCGGGAGTGTGCCGCAGCACAGGCCCAAAAATGGCTCCTAGTGGTCGGCAGTGTGCCGCGGCCCGGCCGGCGTGTGCCGCGGCACCCGGTACAGTCGGGTTTGGCCGAAGATGCCACACGAGTGTGCCGCGGATCGGACGAGTGTGCCGCGGCATTGACTCGGCAGTGTGCCGCGGCCCACAGTACAACTGCCGAGCACTACCGGCCGTGACTCGGCCAGTGCCGGCCTGGGCCCAGATTGCCCGGCCATGACTCGGCCTGGGCCAACTCCGACGGCCCAAACGACCCTGAAACCCGAACCTGAATACGAATTGAAGATACGGTTACGAAATACTCGCAAAGACGAATTCGAGCACTAGGAGAACACACGATTCCGACCACCCGAAGGCTCGAAATTCGACAACGGAAAGTAATTACCGCAAACTTTGGGAAATTACGAAAATAGCCCAAACGTCCGAAAATCACGATACGTGATCGCATAACTAAACCGAAGTTCACAACACGTCTAACAAAGTCAAACGGACTTACGGGAAACTCAAAACAGCAATTTCGGACGATATTCGCAAGAATCGAACTCAAGTGCGGAAAAGTCGCCAAAAAGCACGGAACTCAACAAAACGACACCGAAACGAACTCGGATGTCAAAAAGTGTAGAATTAATCATTCACAGAATGATGAAACAGTCATGAGCGAGTCGTCAAAACGGACTTCCGCCGAAAAAAATAAATTACGGGAAATCGAAATTACGGGTATTACAATGATCAATTCTTTAGATTCGTCTGACGTTAAAGTGAAGTTCATGATTGCTATGAAGACACTACTAGATTCGGATTTACCAATGATAGAAGCTTCCTCTACTTGATCAACGTAATAAGATTCGAATCATGATGTTCATAATCAAGGTACTTAAGGCATATTCATCTCAATATTCCAAACATGATGTGCTTTGGATAATTCATCCAAAAAGATCAATACTAGCTAACATGATCATCTTATTCTCCATAACACGAATCTAGAGTTGAAGATAGAATCAACATACCTTAATATGACGAAATCACTGAACCACAAGGTAGAATCCGACTCCGGTTGGTTATATGCCACTTCAAGGTGTTACTTCCCTTCAATGATCACTCACAAGTAATATCCAATGTTCAAGGATCAAGTAGATGTGTTCTAAGTATGTTAGGAGGATAATTATTGCGCTCTGGTCTCTCAAAACTGAAGAATGAACGAAGGAAATGGGAATAAAAATGAAGTGCTGGCCCATATATATACTTTATGCACAAAGCAGATTAGCGCACGCTACTAAGCATTCCTTAGCGCGCGCTAATAAGAGTTGACTTCAAAACTGTCCAGGTTCGTCCGCGGGAATCTTACCCGGACCCATGTCCCGGCTGGCGTATGTGTTAACCGCCCAGCTCAATAATTGAGTGCCTAGCGCACGCAACTCCTACATACGTAGCGTGCGCTAGTAGTAGCCGATAGCGCGCATTAAGCTACATTCTTAGCCTGCGCTATCACGAGTTTGCATGAAAAATGTTGATATACTTATGTACAAAGATACCAATGTAAGAAATATCATACTCCAATCATCGAGATCACAATTCTGAATAATACAGGGTTCGAGTACAGGTAAAATACACAGTAATAAATCCGGATATTACAAGTTGATTATCTAGCTTTGCGTTCATATGACATCTAACACTTATCATTACTTGACAGTTCCTCACTAATTGACTCACTCCATATGCATGATTTTGAAACTTCCTAGCATTTCGCTCTTTCCACCCTTGGTAAATCACCACAGAAAGAACAAGTCTATAGAATGGCTGCTTTACAGTTTTGCAACAGCAGTGTAATGTCAGGAATTCGATTTCTTCTTGCCATGCAACTGTAAGTCTTGAGATTCCACTCCAGCTCTTGATTTGTTGCCAAACTTGAGAGGTATAGGCACACTTGAACAGCAGATGCGGAATATCTTCATTATCCTCTCCACAAAGGCAGCAGATGGGATCCACAAACATTCCAATACACACAAGATTATCACAAGTCACTAGCTTCCCAAGAATAGATAACCATACAATAAATATACACTTAGGAGGAGCTGGATTACAGTTCAACAGTTTGCTCCATCCTACATGTTGCACCTTACCCCTCAAGCTCAAGTATGTCTTCCTTATTGAAAAATGAGATAAGTAAAATAGATTCATACCTTCACTAGTGTTCTCAACATATTCTCTAGCCTCCAAGATCTTCCTCACCACTGTAACACCCCCAATCCGCTCAGGGATATTACACGCCGTAGAACCATTCCTCAAGGATCTACCAAGCTGGTAACAACATTGAACATCTCGACAATGCCTTCAAGGCTAAAATGACTCAGTAGACCGATTTGGTCTTTCAATAAAAATATACAACTCAATTACAACTCATGCCCATGTAGGGGTCAAAAATACAACCACACCCGTACAACGGGAAAAAAATATAGCAACGGAAAATAAAGTACAACTGAACCAATACCCAATGTACGGTTCCTCATGTGATTAGTATTGATCATCTTTCATCATCCTTTGTGCCGACCCTGTGTTATGCTCCAAAACCTGAATGCAAAAACAGACATCCACCCCCCGAATACTCGGGGGATAGCAAAACTCCACTGTTTTGCTAGTGCAAGAACAAAGTGCAAAATACGAGTCATACAATTCACATTCCACGAATAACAATAACCAAGAATCCTCAAAGATCCAAACGTAACGAAAAGTACCTCCCGAGGCATGAGTTTGGGTAAAACATTTCAAAACCGAAAGATCACAAATCAAGGGAAAACAATTTATAAAATGGTTTAAAATATAACACCCCCAGGATATCCGAGGTATATTATAGCGCCGTGAATCCCTATATGGGACCCACCAGGCTGAACAGCATCATACACAACGACTCACAGAAACGATAAAATAACACCACGTCATAGAGACGCAAAACAGAATAATCCACCCGGTTCAACCGGTCAAACATAACATCATCAATCAACACAACATAATGGGCAACAATACAATCCGGACGAACAAGAACTCTTAAGTACTCGAGTACGACTATTAGTTCAAAAACCACAAAAGATGAAAAGATAAAAGACATTAAGACGTCACTTATGCACAATCATCACGCATGGCCATCATCCGTGTACCGGTCCAGCGCCCGCTCGTCTCGATAAACCTGACCTGAAATTCATAAAACGAATTTCCCCAAAACGGGTCCCCAGAGGGGTTAGCAATTACGCTAGTACAAGTAACCAGATGAACGACTTACATCTTACACATATAGTAAATGTATGCAATAAAGAAAACCGTTCGAAAGCACTCATTTCCGGAAATGCCAATATCAAAATCACATTTGTAAAATGCACCACAATTAACCGTCGATCCACGTCTCTGTGGACCCCTACCGAGACCCCATCGGATCTAACCCGTAGTGGTTAAAAGCAAGCTCGTCGATCCACGTCTCTGTGGACCCCTACCGAGACCCCGTCGGATCTAACCCGTAGTGAGCATACACACACACACCATTTCTCATACAATACTACTATGTCAAGATTGTAAGTTCATAAGGATACTTGCCTCGATTAAATAGACGATGACACGAACGGGACGGAAGAGTTGAACACGACCGCAAGGAACCGGCGGAAATGAACCTAACGATTCGAATAACACAATCACAACCAACTCTAGACGATTACGGAAATGGAATACACCCGGAAACCCGCCTACGATTCATGTATATTCGTACAAAAATAACAACGAGGGCGGACCACAACCAAACCCTCTCGATTCCGTAAAAATCCGCAAAATATCCATGAATCCGTAGGAAAACTAAAGATACTAACAATATTAATCGTATTCATCACGAATCCATCAACAAAATGGAACGAATCGGAAGTAAAACCCAAAACCCCCAAATTAATCGAAAATAGGGTTCTAGAAATATTACCTTTGAAGATTCAAGTACCAAGATCCGTAGAACACGCGTTAGATTGATTATCCGAGCCTCACAACCGAAAGGAAATGATGAAAATCGACCCCCGAATGAAGAATGCTTGAGAAGTTCTCTCCCCCTTGGATCTCCCTCTCTCGCGCAGGTGAAATGAAGGTGGAAATGGCCGATTTCGTCTGATAAAGACGAGTTTGTACAGTTGACCGCTTTGTGTGCCGCGGCACAGACGAAGTGTGCCGCGGCACAGGGCAAAAATTTACTCCTGTGTTTCGAAGGTGCCGCAAGATGCGCGCAGCTGCGCGCACCGCATGATTGGGTTTTGGTCGCAGAAGACACACGAGTGTGCCGCGCACGGACAGTGTGCCGCGGCACTGCTCGGCACCGTGCCGCGGCACGATGGGTGTGCCGCGCACACGCATGATTTGTTCGACCAACAACTGAAGGAATTTGTGTGCCGTGGCACGCACATCTTGTGCCGCGGCCCACACCCCCTAATGGGTTCCAAAATGATAAAAATGATCCGGAAAGAGAATAAAACGATAGGAATCAATATTTGGGAACCAACAACACGAAATGGATCCACGGCAACCCCGAAACGGCAGTTCCGCACAACAATAACGAGAATACAGTTCAACAGTTTGACAGGAAGGACACGCTGAAAAGTACACGAGGGTCACTACGATCGAGAAATACACCAAAAACGAAAATACAAGGGAAATAAAATACGGATATTACATTCTACCCCTCTAAAAAATAAGTTTCGTCCCGAAACTTAAGAAACAAACAACTCCGGGTACCTAGCACGCATGTTATCCTCGGTTTCCCAAGTTGCCTCCTCGACACCGTGTCTCGACCACTGCACTTTGACCAAAGGGATGGTTTTATGCCTCAATCGTTTCTCACGATGCTCCAAAATCTTCAAAGGACGCTCTTCAAAAGTAACATCCTCGGCGACATCAATCTCACCATAATCGATGACGTGACTAGGATCCGGGACATATTTCCTCAGCTGGGAAACATGAAAAACGCTATGAACATGACTCAAGGCTGGAGGTAACGCCAAACGGTACACCAACTCAGCGACTCGCTCGAGGATCTCAAAGGGGCCAATAAATCTCGGACTCAACTTCCCTTTCTTCCCGAAACGAAAAACTCCCTTCGTCGGCGACACCTTTAGCAAAACATGGTCTCCCACCTCGAATTCCAAAGGTCGACGACGGACATCGGCATACGACTTCTGTCGACTCTGGACAGTCAACATCCGTTCCCGAATTAATTCTATCTTCCGCCTCGTCTCTAAAACGACATCCGGCTCGGTCCCGACCAAATCGGACGCCTCATTCCAACAAATCGGTGATCGACATCGCCGCCCATAAAGTGCCTCATACGGTGCCATCCGAATCGACGCGTGCCAACTGTTGTTGTACGTGAATTCGATCAGCGGCAAATGTTCCTCCCAGTCACTATTCCAATCGAGAGCACAGGCACGCAACAAGTCCTCGAACGTCTGGATAGTGCGTTCCGACTGTCCATCTGACTAGGGATGGAAAGAGGTACTCAAACGCAACCGGGTACCCAACACCTTATGCACCGCCTGCCAGAAGTGCGATACAAAACGGCCATCACGATCCGAAACAATAGACTTCGGGGTACCATGAAGTCTCACGATCTGCGCGATAAACACACGAGCTAACTTCTCCGGGCCCCAAGTGTCCTTGATGCCCAGAAAATGTGCCGACTTGGTCAGACGATCGACTATCACCCATACCATATTCATGCCCGACCTCGATCTCGGCAGACTCGTAATGAAATCCATCGATATATCTTCCCATTTCCATTCCGGAACGAAGTGATCGCAAAGCCCACTGTCGCTGATGCTCGATTTTGACTTGCTGGCAAGTCAAACACCTTGCTACAAACTGCGCGACCTCCTCCTTCATGTCATTCCACCAGAAGTTCCTTCTCAAGTCCTTGTACATCTTACTCGAACCAGGATGAACGGAATAAGGTGTAGCATGGGCCTCCCGCAAAATACTCTGTCTCAACTCTGAGTCGTTCGGCACACAAAGCCGACCCCGAAACCTCAAAACACCATCTTCGTGAATCACTAATCCAGGAGACTTTCCTTTAAGAACGTTCTCTTGGATTTGAGTAATCATCGGGTCCTCTAACCGCTTCAGCTTAATCTCATCGATCAAAGACGACGAAATTTCCAAAGCACAAAATTGTCCGACAGTTCCCGGCAACAGAACCTCAACATCTAACTCGATCAAAGCTCGCCGAAGCTCGGACTGAGACGTAAGGATCTCAAGCGATCGCAATGCAATCGGTTTCCGACTCAAGGCGTCGGCCACGACGTTCGCCTTGTCCGGATGATAAAGGATCTCGAGGTCATAATCCTTAATCAGCTCTAACCACCTCCTCTGCCTCATATTCAACTCCCGCTGAGTAAATATGTATTTCAGGCTTTTATGATCGGTAAAGATCTGACATGCAGAGCCGAAAAGATAGTGACGCCAAATCTTGAGTGCGAATACGACTGCCGCTAACTCCAAATCATGGGTAGGGTAGTTAAGCTCATACGGCCTCAACAGTCTCGACGCAAAGGCAATGGTCTTGCCGTGCTGCATTAATACGCACCCAAGACCCTGACCCGAAGCATCGCTATAAACGGCGAATCCCTCGTTGCCACATGGTAACGCCAAAACCGGAGCTGAAGTCAAACGCTTCTTCAGTTCCTCAAAACTGAACTGCCTCTCGTCATTCCAGACGAACTTCTCGGATTTCTGGAGCAACTGTGTAAGTGGTCGAGCCAGTTTCGAGAAACCCTCGACGAACCTACGGTAGTAGCCAGCCAAACCCAAGAAACTTTGGAGCTCTCTCACGTTTTTGGGCGGTGCCCAATCCAATACCGCCTCGATCTTCTGCGGATCTACACGAACCCCTACCGAAATCACGTGACCCAAAAACATCACTTCCTTCAGCCATAACTCACATTTCGAGAACTTCGCATAGAGTTGCTCGGCCCTCAAAATGTCTAACACTATCCGCAAATGATGGGCATGCTCTTCCTCGTTCCTCGAATAAATAAGAATATCGTCAATGAAGACGACGACACACTTATCCAAATACTCAATAAAGACTTTGTTCATCAACTGCATGAACACCGCCGGCGCATTAGTTAACCCGAAAGGCATAACTACAAACTCATAATGTCCGTATCTCGTCCGAAAAGCTGTCTTCGGCACATCGGACTCTCTCACCCGGAGCTGATAGTATCCCGATTTCAAATCAATCTTCGGGAATACCGCAGCTCCCTGCAACTGGTCGAACAAGTCGTCAATTCTCGGCAAAGGATACTTGTTCTTGATGGTCACCTTGTTTAGTTCGCGATAGTCGATACACAAACGTAGTGAACCATCCTTCTTCCGCACAAACAGGACCGGTGCGCCCCAAGGCGAGGCGCTCGGTCGAACATACCCCGACTCAAGAAGCTCACTCAACTGCTTCTTCAACTCTGCCATCTCTGAAGGTGCCATGCGATAGGGCGCCTTCGAAATAGGATCCACGCCCGGCTCTAACTCTATAGCAAACTCAACCTCACGATCCGGTGGCAATCCCGGTAACTCGTCAGGAAATACATCCGGAAACTCATTAACGACTGGAATTGACGAAAGCTCGACTCCACCATCCTCCGCCTTCAAGGCATAGCACCAATAACCAGTACACCCCTTTCGCAGGAGACTCATCGCCTTCAAGGCATTAATGACGAATTTCTGGTTTCCCCTCTTTCGTCCCGCGAAAGAGTGCTCGGTGCCGTCCTCGGCTAACATAGTGATGATTCTCGTGCGGTAGTTCATGATCGCACCATGCCGCTCGAGCCAATCATCCCCGAGAATTAAGTCCTCACCCTCAATACCCACAACAATAAGATTAGAGGGCCAAGCCCTCTCACAAATGAACACAGAACAGTCTCGAACCTCCTGATCACCAACGATCCTATCACCGCTAGGAAGCTTAACGATGAAGGGCTCACAAGGCGTCAAACGGTCAAGACTCAAACGACGCACACAATCTAGAGATATGAACGAATGCGTAGCACCGGAATCGAAAAGCACACTGACAGGATGAGAAAGAATATAAACGGTACCTGTCGCCACGGTAGCCGCTGGGTCATCGGCTTTCCGCATCTCATAGACACGCGGGTGGGCTGAGCCGACACTGGAAGCTCCCCCCTTAGAGGGCTGACCCCGACCTCTTCCCCGACTAGCACTCGGCGGAGATTGAGGAGCAAACGATCCCTGATTCACACTTGGTTCCCTAGGCGCTGGAATGGAAGCCCGGGCACCAAGAATTCTCTCCCTCTCAGCACAGAAAGCAGCCTTGTGGCCCGGCTGGCCACACTGATTACACGTCAGCAAAGGGCTCAAACAAGTACGACTGACGTGGCCTGTACGACCACAATTGAAACACTTCACATTGCGGAAAGGAGCACTGGTAGTTCCACGAGGACCCCCAGCGGAACGAGCTAGACCACCGCCGGCGAGGAAGTTAGCAGATTGGGATCTCTGCTGACCCCCACTCTTGTGGCCCGAAAAGTTCCCGGCGGACTTCTGCTTCTTACTCTCGCGGGCCGCCTCACTCGCCGTCACAGACATATCATAAGCAAGGGCCCTGCTCTGGTAATCTTTCAATGTAGTGCATACGAGCCCCGACATATAGTCCCGAATCGGCAACTTCATCCGTCTGGAGAAATGGAAAATTTTGTCACTCTCCTCGACAACTTGGGTCTTCACATAACCCAACTCCTTATTAAAATCAGCAATAGCTTGAGATACGGGGATATCCCGCGGTTGAGCATCATAAAAAGCATGTACCCGAGCCTGTCTGACCGGCCACGAAAAATATTCGGTCTCCATCAATTCTTGAAACTCAGCCCACGAAGCAGCATGATCTTTGGGCCCAACGGCCTCCCACCAATCCGTAGCGTCCCCTGTGAGAAAGTATTGAGCAATAGAGACTTTACGGTCCTCGGGACAGTTAGTGGCAACGAAGACCTTAGATATCTCCTTGATCCACCCTTCCCAGCCGATCGGGTCTGAAGCTCCCGAAAACTGAGGAGGATGCATCTTGATAACATCTTGGAGCCAACGATTTGCTCCGCCCCGATTAGCGTGGGCCTGATCCGGGTTCTGAACCGCCTGAGCTATCGCCGCCATTTGATTCACCATTTGCTGCATAACGGCCGCAATACCGAGGTCGGCACGCTCCTGAGAAGAAGCATGGCTATGACGGTCGCCGCATCGCTGGCCTCAAGACTGCGACGTGGCCGCCCCACCGGCTGCCCCACGTCCCCGGCCGCGTCCACGACCACGACCGCGACCACGACCTATTCCAGCATCCATACTGGAGTTAAATAAGTAGCAAAAGCCATACGAGGGTCAGTACGAGAAAAGAACAATCACAAGTCGAGAATCAAAGGTACGATACAAGGAAATAATGAACAGAGGAAGGAAAACTTACGGACACTGGTAGTACCGGAATCATGGCAGCGTGATGACGATGTGCAAAACAAAACACCACAAGACCCAATAAACCGACAAGCCTAGGTATCCATAAACCTAGTGCTCTGATACCATTTTCTGTAACACCCCCAGGATATCCGAGGTATTTTACAGCGCCGTGAATCCCTATATGGGACCCACCAGGCTGAACAGCATCATACACAACGACTCACAGAAACGATAAAATAACACCACGTCATAGAGACGCAAAACAGAATAATCCACCCGGTTCAACCGATCAAACATAACATCATCAATCAACACAACATAATGGGCAACAATACAATCCGGACGAACAAGAACTCTTAAGTACTCGAGTACGACTATTAGTTCAAAAACCACAAAAGATGAAAAGATAAAAGACATTAAGACGTCACTTATGCACAATCATCATGCATGGCCATCATCCGTGTACCGGTCCAGCGCCCGCTCGTCTCGATGAACCTGACCTGAAATTCATAAAACGAATTTCCCCAAAACGGGTCCCCAGAGGGGTTAGCAATTACGCTAGTACAAGTAACCAGATGAATGACTTACATCTTACACATATAGTAAATGTATGCAATAAAGAAAACCGTTCGAAAGCACTCATTTCCGGAAATGCCAATATCAAAATCACATTTGTAAAATGCACCACAATTAACTGTCGATCCACGTCTCTGTGGACCCCTACCGAGACCCCGTCGGATCTAACCCGTAGTGGTTAAAAGCAAGCTCGTCGATCCACGTCTCTGTGGACCCCTACCGAGACCCCATCGGATCTAACCCGTAGTGAGCATACACACACACACCATTTCTCATACAATACTACTATGTCAAGATTGTAAGTTCATAAGGATACTTGCCTCGATTAAATAGACGATGACACGAACGGGACGGAAGAGTTGAACACGACCGCAAGGAACCGGCGGAAATGAACCTAACGATTCGAATAACACAATCACAACCAACTCTAGACGATTACGGAAATGGAATACACCCGGAAACCCGCCTACGATTCATGTATATTCGTACAAAAATAACACCGAGGGCGGACCACAACCAAACCCTCTCGATTCCGTAAAAATCCGCAAAATATCCATGAATCCGTAGGAAAACTAAAGATACTAACAATATTAATTGTATTCATCACGAATCCATCAACAAAACGGAACGAATCGGAAGTAAAACCCAAAACCCCCAAATTAATCGAAAATAGGGTTCTAGAAATATTACCTTTGAAGATTCAAGTACCAAGATCCGTAGAACACGCGTTAGATTGATTATCCGAGCCTCACAACCGAAAGGAAATGATGAAAATCGACTTCGAATGAAGAATGCTTGAGAAGTTCTCTCCCCTCGATCTCCCTCTCTCGCAGTGAAATGAAGGTGGAAATGGCCGATTTCGTCTGATAAAGACGAGTTTGTACATTGACCGCTTTGTGTGCCGCGGCACAGACGAAGTGTGCCGCGGCATGTGCCAAAAATTTACTCCTGTGTTTCGGCAAAGGTGCCGCGGATACCTGCGTAGCCGCGCACCCGTGATTGGGTTTTGGTCGCAGAAGACACACGAGTTTGCCGCGGCACCGAGTGTGCCGCGGCATCGCTCGCACCGTGCCGCGGCACGGATGGGTGTGCCGCGGCACACAAGATGCTTTGTTCGACCAACAATCAAGGAATTTGTGTGCCGCGGCACGCACATCTTGTGCCGCGGCCCACACCCCCTAATGGGTTCCAAAATGATAAAAATGATCCGGAAAGAGAATAAAACGATAGGAATCAATATTTGGGAACCAACAACACGAAATGGATCCACGGCAACCCCGAAACGGCGGTTCCGCACAACAATAACGAGAATACCGTTCAACAGTTTGACAAGAAGGACACGCTGAAAAGTACACGAGGGTCACTACGATCGAGAAATACACCAAAAATGAAAATACAAGGGAAAGAAAATACGGATATTACATAAAATTCCACCGAGAGCTTTAATAGAAAACAATTTAGGATTATCAACTCCTTATCTTTCCAAAAAAATCAACAGGGTCACAACCCAAAGGTTTTGTTTTCGCAAATAGAAAACCGAAAACAGTTCACATGGCCAAAACCCAAATCACGTGTCCTCGACGGACATAAAATCAATACCAACTCGTGAAGTTTTTACTCGTGAATCCAGGACTCAACCCTTTAGATTACCCTTCGAGGCCCCATCGAACCTACCCAAGGTGAGTAAAATACATTCACTAAATAAACACCAACCTATGAAGTTTTTACTCGTGAATCTCGGACTCAACCCATTGGAATTCCCGTCGTTGCCCCGTCGAACCAACCCACGGTGAGTAAAATACGTTCACTAAATAAACACCAACCTGTGAAGTTTTTACTCGTGAATCCCGGACTCAACCCATTGGAATTCCCGTCGTGGCCCCATCGAACCAACCCACGGTGAGTAAAATACATTCACCACTCGTGAATCCAGGGCGCAACCCATTGGAATTCCCATCGTGGCCCCGTCTAACCAACCCACGGTGAGTGAAGTAATCATGCACAAATAACATATCACACAAAGGATATCCAAACAATTCACCCAGAGGCATCAAACACTTAGCAAAACACCACGTCAAACCACAATGCACCGAAATGAAACAATATACGTCCACACGCAATTACCCAGTGCATCATCAACACCAAACATATCCATAGGATTCACATAGTCACTTACAACCCACACAATTTACAAAACACACGCGTTTGAAAGTGAGCCTTTAACGAGGCTAGCCGATTCTTTTGAAACTTCATTTCAAACAACCAAAAAAACACACCAAGACGATCACCGATCATCATATCCACAAAATAAGAAATGTATGAGCAAGGTACTTGCCTCAAATAAGAACAACGCGGAGAATCGACCAAAGTAGGTTGACACGAACCGACTACGAACCCGCCGACTCCACCGAAAGCTAAATCGCGGTCATAAACTACGAAGGACAATAACAACAATGAAATGAATTCCCTAGCACGACTTAAAGTCGTTGAATTCAAAGAACAAATGACGAAAGTTCAAGGGTTTCCCCCAAAACGGCCAAGAACACGATTCGTCCCGTCAAAACACGAAAACGGAATTCCAAACCGAAATATGGATATACAATCCATAGGATATGTTCAACAACATCATTTGACAACAATTGGTTCGTCAAAAATGGATAGAAAATGAAATCAAGAACAAAACTCCCAAAAAGTCAACTCTAGGGATTCAAGAAGAAATACCTTGATTCGGTGAAGAACAATGGATTAGATGATGTTATAATAACTTAGGATACTCCAAAACACCTTGGATGGAGTAGAAATCGGCCAGGAGCCCAAGCCCTAGTCGCCCTCGTCTCAACCCGCGGAGGAAGAAGAATAAATGAAGAAAATGAAGAGTAATGATCCGCCGTCAGCTTTATATATCGGGATGCCTTAGCGTGCGCTAATCCTACGATTAGCGTGCGCTAATCCTACCAAAATGTACGCTAGCGCGCTAGCTACAAATGTTAGCATGCGCTAACGTGACCCCAGCACCCAGCGGTAGCTCTGGATCGCCTCAAGTACCGGGTAGCGCGCGTTATCCTCCCCAGGCGCTACCTATGCACCCTAGCGCGCTATGTTACTAAATAGCATGCGCTAACCAACGTCTAACCTACCCACTAGCCTCTGGACTGTTTCTGCACCATCCGTTAGCGCGCACTAACGGCAACACTTAGCGTGCGCTAACTCCGGTTACTTAGCACGCACTAGCCAAAAAGCGTAGCGTGCACTAACAACTCAGAGAGACAGCAACAGAACATCTCAGAAATGGGTATGACGACATACCCACAACTTTAGGAAATTACAAAACAGCCCCAAATGTCCGAAACATCACGATACGACAACGAATAATCAAACCGAAGCTCACAACACGTATAACAATGTTAAATGAACTTACGAGAAACCCGAAACGACAGTTTAGAACGAGATTCGCAAGAATCGAACTCAAGCGCGGGAAAGTCGCTTAAGAACACAGAACTCAACAAAACCACACCGAAACGAACTCGGATGTCAAAAAGTGTAGAATTAATCATTCTCAGATTGATGAAACGGCCATGAGCGAGTCATCAAAACGGACTTCCGGCGAAAAAAAATTACCGGAAATCGAAATTACGGGTATTACATTCTACCCTCCTTAAAAGAATTTTCATCCCGAAACTTAAAATAAGTAGGGAGAAGCAATATCCCCTGCCAGGAAAACTCGACGAGATACACAAAAACCGAAAACTCGCGCCCGATGGCGAAACGCTGCAAGAAACGCAAAGAGACATACGGCGTGAAAATACACTCCACGACGACTATCACAACGCAACCGATAGAGACATAATAAAATCAACAAGTGACAAGCGTCACCAAACAGGCAATACAATCGAGTCGATTATCCGAACAATCACAAAACACAATGAACGAAAATCAATACGATTGACCAACCCAACTGTAGCGACCACTTTTCTAAATATGATTCTTCACAATTTTAAGAAGAATAAATAAAAATGCTGCAGCGGAAATACATCTCAAAAGACAAACTTAATAATTGCAAGTAATCTTCTCAAGTCATTGTTAAAACAAAACATACCTTTGACGTAAAAATAAAACAAATTGAACACTTATTCATAAACATAGTTTGAGAATAACATTAAATAAATAAACATCTAATCATAGGCTTGATCATCCCACTCTCAATCGCATGCCACATTGAGCTCCTCAACTTGAAAGGGGTTAAATAGTGGGGTGAGCTTCCAACTCGCTCAGTGTGGAGGATACGCAATATGTCTACTTTAATTACTAAATATATTAGCAAGTACAAACAACATGACTGATAAATTCTGAAGCCCGTCGGCTAGCCCAAAGGCTTTATGCACAATTAAGTGCTTCTGACTGGTTTGCACATTTAAGTGCTTCTGACTGATTTGCACATTTAAGTGCTTCTGACTGATTGCACATTTAAGTGCTTCTGACTGATTTCACGTGCACATACGAGACAATATATAAAGCAATTAAAATAAACAAAAGCGTAATAAATCCCACACCTGGATAAAATGCAGTTCTTGAACTTGAATATGATGAGATGCTTGACTCGACAATTCTAGGCCCGTAAATTCTTGTTATTATCTACAAATAATGATAATAGTTTATTATTGATATAATACTATAATTGAAATTAATCTACAAGACATAACTTGAATTGAATATTAATGTTATTAGAGAAATCTACGTATTTAATGGCTTGGATGGATAATGCTGAATTTTAATTATTGAAAAGCTGATTGAAGTAAAATTGAAGAAATTAAATATTTAAGGACTGAAATTGAAGGAGTTATAAGGCTGATTGGAGTTAATCCGTAAGAATTAACTATCGGAGGGCTGGAAATGAAGGAATTATAAGTAGTCTGGGGTCAATTGATAGAATTATAAAACTTAGGGGCTAAGATCGAAAGGGATTAGAAACTTGGGGCTAAAATGGAAATTATGAGGTTATAAAGTTCTTCTCCACGATGAGAAATCATTTCTCATCTCTCTCTGCCAATTCTCTCCAAAATCCCTACGACCCGCCTGCAAACCCAAAATCCTTCACCCATCAAACGAAAGTCCGGCGGATAACACTGCCGCGGTGACCATCGATCGGAGAGGCAGCCATACCCTCGCCATGAACTTCGCACTCGGGTAGGCCAGCAAATCTCCGCCTGAACTCCCGGTGGTAGGAACAATGGGGTCGCGGTCTCTGACTCCGACTAAACTCAAAGGCGGCGACAAGAAGATGAAGAATAAGGTATGTTAGGCTTGAACCTCTTTCTCTTTGTCCGATTTCCCACCAGAAGTGCTAGTTCGGTAATCGTCTGAGTTTTGGGTTGTAGTCGGATCTGGTTATGTGGTTTGGGGCTTGGAATTACTGAGTTTGATTTATGATGGGTTGAAGAGTTGAAACATATGCACCCGAACCAGGGAAGGAACCGAAACCGGCACTCGGGTGAGAAGGAAGGAAAGGGGCGTCTGAGGTGGAAGGATTAGAGAAGGAAGAAAAATAAAATACCAAGAATGTAAAAGTTCTTACCTATCTGTATCTGGTGGATGAACAAAACGTGAAGAATTTCTCTATCTGGTGGATTATAGTTTTGCTGTAAATGAAATTTCCTGGTGTGTGATTTGTGTAAATTTTCGAAGATGATCGTTTGCTGGACAGAAAATTGTGAAATGTTCCGAGTTTAATTTGTTGTTTGTGGTTTTATACTGGAAATCGATAAGTTATTCTTCCCATGATGAATAACTTCCCTTCCTCCCCCTCAACTCCACTCTTGCCAACCTCCATTCTGAGAACGTGGAGTTCCCACCTTTGTGTCCGTGTGGATTATTTCCAACTAGGTTGGGTTATAAATTTTTAATTGGGCTTGGACTTTTAATATTTGGGCTTGAATTAATTATACGATTTGGGCTGGATATTATAATGGGTCTGGCTTAGGCCGGCCCAAAGTAAATGGATTAAATTAATTAAAATGAAATTGTGAAATTTTATGGATAACGATTAATATCACTTAAAATTTGACTCGGGCCTAGAAATGACGATATGAAACACGATAAAATAAAATAAGAAATGACACGACATGAATCACGTGACTGGACATGAATTATAATGACAAATGAATTTGCATGATCATGAAATAAAATGAATTAAACGATAAATTATTCGGGCATTAATTTAATAAAATTGAATATGTTTTCTATAATTCACAATAAATGTGTGTGTGAAATCGGGGCGTTACAACCTACTACCCTTTAACAAATTTTCGTCCTCGAAAATTAAATCACATACGTTGAAAAATGAATGTTGGATACTTAGAACGGATCTCCTCTTCACGTTCCCACGTTGCCTCATTTGGTCCATGACAACTCCATTGAACTTTCACTAATTTAACCTCTTTATTTCGTAACTGGTGTACCTTACGCTCCAAAATAGCTATAGGTACCTCCTCATAAGTCAGATTCTTGGCTACATGCAACTCTTTGAAATTGCATACATGACCAGGATCATGTACGTATTTTCTCAGCATGGAGACGTGAAAGACATTGTGCACTCCTATTAATTCCATCGGCAATGCCAAATTATAAGCAAGATCACCAACACGACCCAAAATCTCAAAAGGTCCGATATAACGAGGCTGTAGCTTTCCCTTTTTACCGAATCGTATTACTCCTTTCATCGGCGCTACTTTCAGTAACATCTTCTCTCCAATCTCAAATTGGATATCTTTCCCCCGTTTATCCGCATAAGACTTCTGCCGATCCTGGGCAGTCTTAATTCTACTTCTGATTTCGGCTATCTTCTTTACAGTTTGCCCGATCAATTCTGGACCCAAAAATTTTCCTTCTCCAACCTCACTCCAATAAAGGGGCGATCGACATTTCCTTCCGTACAGAGCCTCATACGGGGCCATTTGTATAGTAGCTTGGTAACTATTGTTATAAGCAAACTCTACTAACGGCAAAATATTCTCCCAATTCTCACCAGTATCAAGAACACATGCCCTCAACAAATCTTCAAGTGTCTTGATAGTCCGTTCACATTGACCATCGGTTTGCGGATGATATGCAGTACTGAAATTCAACTTAGTGCCCAATGCACTCTGAAGACTCTTCCAAAATTTCGACGTAAATTGCGGATCTCTATCCGATACGATTGACACTGGAACACCATGTAGCCTCAAAATCTCCCGAATATAAATCCGTGCATATTGTTCCATACTGTGAGAATGTCATTCTCACAGGTAGAAAATGAGATGACTTCGTCAAACAATCTACTATCACCCAGATAGCGTCGTTCTTCCTCACGGTTTGTGGTAGACCAACCACGAAATCTATTGTGATATGCTCCCATTTCCATTTTGGGATTTCCAACGGTTGAAGTAAACCTCTTGGCCGTTGGTGTTTTGCCTTCACCTACTGACATATCATACACCTCTCCACAAATACACCAATGTCCCGCTTCATTCCTCTCAACCAAAAGAACTTCTTCAGGTCGTGGTACATCTTTGTACCTCCTAGGTGAGCGGAGTATGGTGCATTGTGAGCTTCTTCAAGGATTTGCTTCCTAAGGGATGGATCCTTAGGAACACATAACCTCCCATCATAAGTCAAAACATCATCTGCGGCAACGGCAAATTTCTCAATACTCCCAGCTTGTGCTCGATCCTTCATCTTGCACAAGAATCTATCAAGTGGTTGAGCCTCCATAATCTTATCCCTCAAGTTTGGTTGCAAGACCAAAGATGATAGGATTGCTTTCGAACGTTTTGAAGACTCAACTATCTCAATCCTCAACTGGGAGAACTCCTTTATCAAACTTGTAATAACCCGTAATTTCGATTTCCGGTAATTTCTTTTTTTTTTGGTGGAAGTCCGTTTGGACGACTCGCTCATGACCGTTTCGTCATTCTGGGAATGCTTAATTCTACACTTTTTGACATCCGAGTTCATTTCAGTGTCGTTTTGTTGAGTTCCGTGCTTTTTAGCGACTTTTCCGCACTTGAGTTCGATTCTTGCGAATCTCATTCGAAACTGCTGTTTCGAGTTTCCCGTAAGTCCGTTTAACTTTGTTAAACGTGTTGTGAACTTCGGTTTGGTGTTTCGATCATGTATCGTGTATTTCGGACGTTTTGGGCCATTTTCGTAATTTCCCAAAGTTTGGGGTAATTACTTTCCGTTGTCGAATTTCGAGCCTTCGGGTGGTCGGAATCGTGTGTTCTCTTAGTGCTCGACTTCGTCTTTGCGAGTACTTCATAACCGTATCTTTGATTCGTATTTAGGTTCGAGTTTCGGGGTCGTTCGGGCCGTCGGAGTTGGCCCCGGCCGAGTCACGGCCGGGCAGTCTGGGCCCAGGCCGACACTGGCCGAGTTACGTACGTTAGTGCTCGGCAGTTACGTATGTAAGGGCCGGTTATGTACGTAAGGCCCTGGCCGGTAACGTACATAGCGGGCCGGCAGTTTTGGGGCAGTGACTCGGTTAGGTACGTAAGCCTTGGCCGGTTACGTACGTAACCCGGCCGACAGTCAGCCTATTTAAGGCCTGCGGACGTTTTTCTTCAGCCATTTCTCACTCCCTTTCTTCTCTTCCGCGGCTGGAGGCGTGGGAATCATGGTGGAATGTTGTTATACAATTAATCCATGAAGTTTTGAGGTACATATCATCAATCATCCATCCTATAACATCCGCCGATCTACCGAATCAGGTCAGATTTCCTAGAAATCTAATTTTGGGGATTTTGGGTATTTTGTTCGATTTCGTCCGTTTAATCTGATTTAACTTATGATTGTGATGGATTGATGATTATTTAGATGTATTGTATCGTTTCCCTTGTTATTACATGGTTGGATCGTATCGATTCGTTGTTTTGGTCGAGTTCTTGATCGACGCCTTGAAGGTGTCCGGTAAAATGTCATAGAGGGGTTTTCGGGCGTTCTACGATTATTCTTCCTCGTATGATCGATGATTTATTGACTATATGTTTTTAGGGTCGAATTCTTGTGAAGAACTCGAGTCGGAACCCTTCCGTTCGTCGTTTTCTTCAAGCTTCTCGATCATGGGTGTATTCATTTCCTTTGCCGGAGAATCGTAGGTGTTCGAGGTGTCCCGACTGAGCCGTGATTGTAAGAGTGTCCGGTATCGATTATCGAGGCAAGTATCTTGCCCATACATTACGTGTTTTGTGGATATAATGGTTGCTAAGTGTCGATATGTGCTAAATAAATATATATATAACCATTTTTCAAAAGAATCGGTATATTCACCATCATGGTTTTCGTAAAGGTGACCCGTGTGGGTCGGGAATTAATATGCTTAGTTGATTATGTGTGCTAATTTCGAGTATAGGATCACCTTACTTTCGTGTGATGTCATTATGTATGATTATGGCGTCGGTAAATGTAAAGTGTAATTCTCTTGTCAAATTATGTGCTTGGAGTCCCGTGGTTATGGAAGAATATGTGAGTTTTTGGTGATATTGGCTGTGTCGTTCGGTGCTGTTGAGATCTTGTGCTCCCTTGTGAATTGGTATAGTTCTGGGTCGTGAGCACGTGTTGGATAATTTGGCCATTCTAGCAAGGTACCTCGACTATATATATTTTGTGTGTTTGACCTTTGAGAGTCGTGGTTTTGTAATCTGTGAGTTGTTACTCTTCCACCTGGGGATGGCATGTGGCCTCTGGGGGCCGATACTAATGGGTACGGCCACGGAAGTGGACTTGGGTGCGTGTGTTGATGTTCTTCCACCTGGGGACGGTTCGACGGGACCTCTGGGGGCCGATACTAATGGGTACGGCCGCGGAAGTGGTTTCCCACCTGGGGACGGTCCGACGGGGCCTCTGGGGGCCGATACTAATGGGTACGGCCACGGGTTACCAAGAGTGGTTGCTGTGATATTGATGTTGATGTTTTGATGATTAATTGTGATATGTCCGGAGTATCACAATGCTTTGCGCTCGGGGTCGAGATACATTATATGTCAGGTCTTGGTGTTTGGCTAGAATGGCATAGGAATAACGTGTTATGTGTAATGTGTCCTTGTAAGTGAATTGCAGTGGATGATCGGGTCGTGGACCCTGTGTTTTGTGACCGGAATGGTTGGGTCGTGGACCCCGTGTTTTGTTAACGGATTTGTATTTTCAAAAAAATGAACTTTGGGGCTGTGACCCTAAATGACTTTCGAGGAATTAAGAACTTTTTAATTTCTAATGTTTTCAAAACTCCCGAGATTTGGAAATGTTTTCAAAGTGATTACTTGATTCGTTTCTACTTTCAAGACTTGAATTATTTTTTTTAACTAAATATATCTCGGGAAGTCTTTCATTGTATTCTCGGAATGTGTTTTGTATGGTTCGTTTTTGCACTTTATACTTGCACTAGCGAAACAGTGGAGTTTTGCTAACCCCTGAGTAATCGGGGGGTGGATATCAGTATTGTGTCCAGGTACATGCAGGTTTTCGGGAGCAAGTCACAGGATTGGTACGAGGGATGATGAAAGACGAATGATACTAATCACACGAAGGCCAGTTTTGGGTTAAGTTAGTCGAAGTCCATTGTATTGTCTTTTCCGCTGTCTTATTGTTCGTTGTTGCAAGTATTTTACCCTTGCGCGGGTATGAGTCTGGATGAGTTTATGTATTTTGATTTGTAGGTCAGTGACGAAAGACCAAATCGGTCTATTGGTTCGTTATTTTGATTCGTCGGTATGTAATGTAATGTGTTGTTTTGATGTCTAGTCTGGTGGATCCTCACGGAGAGGGTCTATGGCGTGTGATATTCCCGGATCGATCTGGGGGTGTTACATTTATGGTATCGGAGCTTAGGTTGAGAAAACCTAGGCTGTCGGGTCGAGTTATGTGTTGTTGAGTCTTGTATTGTCAGATTTTGTCTGACTGAGTCGTGTCACGACGCGTTGTTTGGAATGTCGGCCGTGATTAGTATCAGGGTGCAGCCATCATCTTCGTGCGACCTGTGGATGTAAGTCTCCCTTCTTTGTGTTGTGCCTTGTGTGACACGAGCTACTTTTATGATTATTTGTTAAGTGATGGAATCCTTATGTGGATTTTGATTTCACGATATGTATTTAGTCGACTCTCGTATTTGATTTATACGAGGAGTTTCGTCGCTTGTGATGTCTTTTTATTGTTGTTTTTGTCCGTTGCTGATGATTTTCGAGTCGATTTGCACGTTTTACAAATTCTCTTGTGGAAGCTTTATGCTTATACGCGTTCGACTTGTTCACTAGCCAGTGCGGGAGGGTCCTTAGAGGCCTCAAATGGGGTCAGTGATTTTGTTCTGAATGTAGTATTTTATCGTTTGTTTCCGTTTAAAGACATGTATTGTCTTGATTTTAAACGTTTTGATGCGTGTACTAGGAGTTGTTTTAGTGAACGTCGATATGTGTGAGTTTTTAGGCATTCTAGCCTAATAGATTTTTGAAAACCTCGAGTATCTTAGAAAATAAATTTCGAGACGTACCTTTAAAATAAATTATTTTCTCGCGGTACTTTCAAGGTGCCTTATAGTGCCGCAATATGTTTCAAAATTATTCCAATTGAGGACCAAAATATTTTGAAATATTTTCAATTATTTTTAGAAATGCAGTTGCTTAGACCCAAGTGTCGAATATTCTGAAAGTTTTTCACTACAAGAAGGTGTCCTCATTTGTGTTCAAACGCAATATGATTTTCAAAGTCTCGATAACAATGTTTGCACTATTTTTTGTAAAGTGATACTCAAGATCAACTGGTGTTTCCAAACTATTTTCAAAAGGTGGTTTTCGTTTTTAAAACCCATCATTTCGTGCTTGTGGTCGGAGAAGGTGTGTATGATGTTGGTGTTGTTGTAGGGTGTTAGCCCTCCGAATTGTGATTGAATTGGTGGTGTGAACGTTGAGTCGTTCGCCACGCATATGTTTTGTTAGCCCTCTGTGAGAGGTGTGAACTGGTGTTTACTGTTTATCGCCTCGTGGTGATTTGCGTGTTGTCGCACTAGTGTGAGTTGTTAAAGCTTGGATTTTTGTGCGTTATACACATGGGTGATTTTTCATGAAGTTTGTGATTGTGTGCTGGCGATCGTTCGGGATGTTGTAATCGTCGAACGATGCCGTTGTTGTTGTGATTTTTGTATGCGTTGATATGTTATGCTGAGTTGGCATCTCTGCTATGTTGTTTTGCGACGTTATGCCCCATTGTATCTAGCATTTGTATTTTCGGTATGCCGAGCCGAGGCATTTCAACCGTGATGTGTCGGGGCATGCACGTGTAAATTGTCCTTCTCGTCAGTAACACATTTCAAGTGGGGACTCGAGGGACACCAAATTCAGTTTTGCGAATTGGCTACCGAGACTTTCGGAGTTCGCGCTCAGTAGCTTATCGAATCGGCTTTGAGAGGCCTTTGAAGGATGTTTCTGTCAGTTGCTTGTTGTGTTGTCGCCTTGATTTCGTGTTGTGAGTTTCGGGAACGACACTTCTTTTAGAAGAGGTCGACTGTAATGCCGTATCATTTTTGACTTCCGCATTTCCTCTTTCTCATGTCTGTCGACTCGCTCGTGTTCGTTGATACTTTCCGAACTTGTTATGTATTTCGGTTTCGTCGTTCGAACGAGCTGTGATCTTGTTTTGGGTCGATCTGGTTATCGCTGTGACTTTTCCGAGTTCGGTTCGATTCTTGTGAATCTTGTTCGGAAGTAACATCTTTTGGTTCTACTAGTTCTTTTATTCGAATTGGATCAGATTTTGAACTTCTGTATTTTCGACTCTATCGACTCGTTTATGTTCGTTGACATTTTCTGAGCTTGTCCTGCCCCTTGCTTTTGTTGATCGAACGAGTGTGCTATTGTTTCGGAATAACTCGTTTGTCGTGGTGACTTTTCAATTTCTATTCCCTTCCCTGTGAATCTTATGTGAATGCACATCTTGTTGTTTTCACCGGATCATATATTTTCTCGAGTCGAGATGTGAACCTTGGAGTTGTTGTTTGAATGTTATTGTTCTTCGTGATTCGAACATGATTGTTCTATTTTTGTTGACTCGATCGTTATGGTTGATCATTGATTGTTCGGTTTTTGTTGATCTCGTTTCGTGATTGTTGAACATTCATACTCCTTCGTAATTCCCTTAAGTTTGGGAAATTAGTCTCGTTTTCGATCTTCCAACCCTTAGGCGGTGGAATTCCGTATTTGTTCAGCGTTTGGCTCGCGTTATGATTGATGAACCGTTGGGTTGGTCAATCGTATTGATTTTCGTTCGTTGTGTTTTGTGACTGTTCAAATGATCGGCTTGATTGTACTATCTGTTTGATGATGCTTGTCACTTGTGGGTTTTATTATGTCTCTACCGGTGGCGTTGTGTTAGTCGTCGTGTAGCGTGTTTTCACACCGTATATTCCTTTGCGTTGCTTGTAACGTTTCGCCGTTGGGCATGAGTTACAAGCTTCTTATGTATCTCATTGAGTTTTTCCTAGCAGGATATTTCTTCTCCCTACTTGTTTTAAGTTTCGGGACGAAACTTCTTTTAAGGAGGGTAGAATGTAATAACCCGTAATTTCGATTTCCGGTATTTTCTTTTTTCGGCGGAAGTCCGTTTGGACGACTCGCTCATGACCGTTACGTCATTCTGGGAATGATTAATTCTACACTTTTTGACATCCGAGTTCGTTTCAGTGTCGTTTTGTTGAGTTCCGTGCTTTTTAGCGACTTTTCCGCACTTGAGTTCGATTCTTGCGAATCTCGTTCGAAACTGCTGTTTCGAGTTTCCCGTAAGTCCGTTTAACTTTGTTAGACGTGTTGTGAACTTCGGTTTGGTGTTTCGATCATGTATCGTGTATTTCAGACGTTTTGGGCCATTTTCGTAATTTCCTAAAGTTTGGGGTAATTACTTTCCGTTGTCGAATTTCGAGCCTTTGGGTGGTCGGAATCGTGTGTTCTCTTAGTGCTCGAGTTCGTCTTTGCGAGTACTTCGTAACCGTATCTTCGATTCGTATTCAGGTTCGAGTTTCGGGGTCGTTCGGGCCGTCGGAGTTGGCCCCGGCCGAGTCACGGCCAGGCACCGGGCCTGTGCCGCACCGACGAGTTACGTGCGTTAGTGCTCGGCGATACGTGCGTAAGGGCCGGTTACGTACGTAAGGCCCTGGCCGGTAACGTACCTAGCGGGCCGGAAGTTTTGCGGCAGTGACTCGGTTACGTACATAAGCCTTGGCCGGTTACGTACGTAACCCGGCCGGCAGTCAGCCTATTTAAGGCCTGCATACGTTTTTCTTCAGCCATTTCTCACTCCCTTTCTTCTCTTCCGCGGCTGGAGGCGTGGGAATCATGGTGAAATGTTGTTATACAATTAATCCATGAAGTTTTGAGGTTCATATCATCAATCATTCATCCTATAACATCCTCCGATCTACCGAATCAGGTCAGATTTCCTAGAAATCTAATTTTGGGGATTTTGGGTATTTTGTTCGATTTCGTCCCTTTAATCCGATTTAACTTAGGATTGTGATGGATTGATGATTATTTAGATGTATTGTATCGTTTCCCTTGTTATTACATGGTTGGATCATATCGATTCGTTGTTTTGGTCGAGTTCTTGATCGGCGCCTTGAAGGTGTCCGGTAAAATGTCATAGAGGGGTTTTCGGGCGTTCTACGATTATTCTTCTTCGTATGATCGATGATTTATTGATTATATGTTGTTAGGGTCGAATTCTTGTGAAGAACTCGAGTCAGAACCCTTCTGTTCGTCGTTTTCTTCAAGCTTCTCGATCGTGGGTGTATTCATTTCCTTTACCGGAGAATCGTAGGTGTTTGAGGTGTCCCGACTGAGCCGTGATTGTAGAAGTGTCCGGTATCGATTATCGAGGCAAGTATCTTGCCCATACATTACGTGTTTTGTGGATATAATGGTTGTTAAGTGTCGATATGTGCTAAATAAATATTTATAACCATTTTTCAAAAGAATCGGTATATTTACCATCATGGTTTTCGTAAAGGTGACCCGTGTGGGTCGGGAATTAATATGCTTAGTTGATTATGTGTGCTAGTTTCGAGTATAGGATCACCTTACTTTCGTGTGATGTTATTATGTATGATTATGGCGTCGGTAAATGTAAAGTGTAATTCTCTTGTCAAATTATGTGCTTGGAGTCCCGTGGTTATGGAAGAATATGTGAGTTTTTTGTGATATTGGTTGTGTCGTTCGGTGCTGTTGAGATCTTGTGCTCCCTTGTGAATTGATATAGTTCTGGGTCGTGAGCACGTGTTGGATAATTTGGCCATTCTAGCAAGGTACCTCGACTATATATATTTTGTGTGTTTGACCTTTGAGAGTCGTGGTTTTGTAATCTGTGAGTTGTTACTCTTCCACCTGGGGATGGCATGTGGCCTCTGGGGGCCGATACTAATGGGTACGGCCACGGAAGTGGACTTGGGTGCGTGTGTTTATGTTCTTCCACCTTGGGACGGTTCGACGGGACCTCTGGGGGCCGATACTAATGGGTACGGCTGCGGAAGTGGTTTCCCACCTGGGGACGGTCCGACGGGGCCTATGGGGGCCGATACTAATGGGTACGGCCACGGGTTACCAAGAGTGGTTCCGTGATATTGATGTTGATGTTTTGATGATTAATTGTGATATGTCCGAGTATCACAATGCTTTGCGCTCGGGGTCGAGATACATTATATATCAGGTCTTGGTGTTTGGCTAGAATGGCATAGGAATAACGTGTTATGTGTAATGTGTCCTTGTAAGTGAATTGCAGTGGATGATCGGGTCGTGGACCCTGTGTTTTGTGACCGGAATGGTTGGGTCGTGGACCCCGTGTTTTGTTAACGGATTTGTATTTTTAAAAAAATGAACTTTGGGGCTGTGACCCTAAATGACTTTCGAGGAATTAAGAACTTTTTAATTTCTAATGTTTTCAAAACTCCCGAGATTTGGAAATGTTTTCAAAGTGATTACTTGCTTCGTTTCTACTTTCAAGACTTGAACTATTTTTTTTAACTAAATATATCTCGGGAAGTCTTTCATTGTATTCTCGGAATGTGTTTTGTATGGCTCGTTTTTGCATTTTATACTTGCACTAGCGAAACAGTGGAGTTTTGCTAACCCCCGAGTAATCGGGGGGTGGATATCTGAATTGTGTCCAGGTACATGCAGGTTTTCGGGAGCAAGTCACAGGATTGGTACGAGGGATGATGAAAGACGAATGATACTAATCACACGAAGGCCAGTTTTGGGTTAAGTTAGTCGAAGTCCATTGTATTGTCTTTTCCGCTGTCTTATTGTTCGTTGTTGCAAGTATTTTACCCTTGCGCGGGTATGAGTCTGGATGAGTTTATGTATTTTGATTTGTAAGTAAGTGACGAAAGACCAAATCGGTCTATTGGTTCGTTATTTTGATTCGTCGGTATGTAATGTAATGTGTTGTTTTGATGTCTAGCCTGGTGGATCCTCACGGAGAGGGTCTGCGGCGTGTGATATTCCCGGATCGATCTGGGGGTGTTACAAAACTCTCCTGATCGGTAAAGCAAGCTTAGTCGCCTCTAGTCTTCCGAATCAAGCCATCAGCTACCACATTAGCCTTACCCGGATGGTAATGAATAGTACAATCATAGTCCTTCACCAATTCTAACCATCGCCTTTGTCTCATGTTAAGATCCTTCTGTGTGAAAAGATACTTCAAACTTTTATGGTCCGTGTATATCTCATATTTCCCTCCATAGAGATAGTGACGCCAAATCTTCAGCGCATGTACTACAGCAGCCAACTCCAGATCATGCGTTGGATAGTTCAACTCATGTTGTTTAAGCTGTCTCAATACATAGGCTACTACTTTACCATGTTGCATCAGAACACAACCCAAACCTTGCTTTGAGGCATCACTATAAATAACAAAATCTTCCATCGGATCAGGAATCGTTAATACTGGTGCCGAGTTTAGTCTCCCTTTCAACTCTTGAAAACTTTCCTCGCACTTGTCGTTCTATTCAAACCTCACGCATTTCCTTGTTAACTGGGTCATAGGAGTGGCGATTTTCGAAAATCCTTTGATAAATCTCCTATAATAGCCAGCTAGGCCCAGAAAGCTGCGAACTTCGCTCGCATTCTTGGGTATTCCCCAACTACTCACTGCTACAACTTTATCGGGATCAACCTAAATTCCTTTTGAAGTCACCACATGTCCAAGGAATCCAACTCTGTTTAACCAAAACTCACATTTCTTGAATTTAGCATACAACTTTTCCTTGCGAAGTGTCTCCAATGTAATCCTCAAATGTTCTTGGTGTTGTTCCTTGTCCTTAGAATACACCAAGATGCCATCTATAAAGACGATCAGGAACTTATCCAAGTAAGGTTGGAACACCCTGTTCATCAAATCCATAAAGACTGCCGGTGCATTACTCAGACCAAAAGGCATCACTACAAATTCAAAATGTCCATAACGGGTTCTGAAAGCCGTCTTGGGAATGTCACACTCCCTAATCTTCAGATGGTGGTACCCCGACCGTAAATCAATCTTCGAAAGGGTTCCGGCTCCCCTCAACTAATCGAATAGATCCTCGATTCTCGGTAGTGGGTACTTGTTCTTCACCGTGAGTCGATTCAGCTGTCTGTAATCTATACACATCCGAAGTGACCCATCTTTCTTTCTTACAAACAGTACTGGTGCACCCCAGGGTGACACGCTAGGACGAATAAATCCGAGCTCCAGTAGCTCTTGAATCTGGACCTTCAATTCTTGAAGTTCCTTCGGAGCCATTCTATATGGCGCTTTGGATGTAGGGGCCGCCCCAGGGACCAAATCAATGCTAAACTCCACTTGTTTTTCGGGTGGGACTCCCAGCAAATCTTCTGGAAACACATCCAGAAACTCTCGTACTATAGGCACGTCTGTAGGGGACACCTCATTAGTACGAGTGTCGAACAAACTCACCAAGTAACCCTGACATTTGTCCTTCCTTAGACCTCTCAGTGCTTTCATGGATGTGATTACTCTTGATACTGTCCTACTCTTAGTACCATAAAAGGTGATCGACTCGCCTTCGGAACATCTCAATGTTACCTTCTTCTCACGGCAGCTTATATCGGCATCATGTCTATCAAGCCAGTCCATACCAAGGATCACATAAAAATCCATCGAGTTAATCAAATACAAGCTAGCGTCAAATTAGTGAGGATCGTATTTCCTGACGGTAAGCTAACCTCAAGAGAGTCAACAGTTCTAACGCTTCTATGACCAATGGCATGATAAAATTTTGCAGACATGAAAGTATGTGTGGAACCAGTGTCAAATAAAGCGAAGGCAGGAACATTAGAGATCATAAGCATACCTAACACCGTGCCGGGATTCTCATATGCGTCCTTATTTTGGTTTCCATTCCAATGCCTCTTACCGGTACTAGGCTTCGTAGACTGTTGTTGATCCAGATTATGGCTAGCCTCAACCTCTTGGGCTCGAAAAACCATCTCGATATAGGGTAGGACCCCATGACCAGCCACGATGTGACGAATACTCGGGCGTAAACCACTTCGGAACTTAAGGGCCCTCTTTCAATCTGTATCCACCATGTGCTCCACAAAGAAGCAGATTTGGTTGAATTTTCTCTCATATTCTTCAACCGTCATTCCTCCTTGTTCAAGACTCCAAAACTCTCTCTCCATCTTCTCTCGGTAGTGCTGTGGGTAGTACTGTTCCATCACTATTTCCTTGAACCGATCCTATGTTAATGCAGCACGCTCGGCCGCCAGCCTCAAACGCCTATAGCTTATCCACCAGCGTCTAGCATCCTCCACCATTTGATATTGGACACAAAGAATTCTTTGCGCATCGGTGCACCTAATGAGCTCAAAGGTGCGCTCGAGCGACATGAACCATTCGTCAACAAATGCGGGTCCTTCTCGACTGTTGAATGATGGTGGTGTGAAACGTCGGAATTGTTGCACAACTTGTGCCTGAGTAGGAGCTGGCACGTTATTGTTCTGGTTATTCTGTCCTCCGTTATCACCACCACCAGCACCAAGATTGACATTCTCACCATCGAGATTATCTCCACCTCGGTTAGTTGGGCATCCACGTCTACGAGTTGCCATTATCCTAAGGTATATCATTCTCAATGATCCTTCAGTACTTGCCCAACGAGAGAGACGAATAAAATGAAGAATTACATTGCATCTATGGGTTGAGAACCACAGATTTCTAGCAATGATGATTTACGCATGTCACACATATACTTATGAATTTATAAGAAAACAATTTCATGTCCAAATATTTTATCATAATATTCTTATGTACAAAATAGACTGAAGATGCATCTTTAATGCATGAATCATGGTTGATCTGGTAAACTGCATTTATCACATAATGAATAATAATAACTTAGTGTACCTTGGAGTCGACGTGGAGCGGCAGAGGTGGATGATCATAATTGCTAAAAATATTGACTACTTGCTGTTGTGTCAAGATTTAACACCTTCCGACCGGCGATCGCCTCCGAGGCCGAGCGACCGACTTACTGCCGAGCGGCCAAGGCAGATCTGCCGAGCAGCGACCAGGCGACCAAGCCTCAACCCAGCGGACCAGCTAAATCGGCCAAAGGAAGGTCCCAGGACAAGTCCCGGTACCGAGCGATCGACCTCAGATTCGATCATCACTCGGCACTCGGCGACCGACTCCTGTGTTGTTGCCCAAAATATTTATCCGAAGATTAATACTGCTGGAAGACGGACAACAAACAAGGTTGCGGGAGCACTTCCGAGAGAAGATAAATAAAACAAGATTTGCCGGGTTTGTTAGGCCCGGGCTTGAATGCTCTCGCGAGATGTTATTAATACAAATATTCGTGGATACAAGTATTAATGAGAGAAATCTAAATACAATGAGTGTAAAAAGACTCTGTTGATCCGGCTCTTGAGCGAAGCTAGGTGTTCTTCGTCCCGCCGGTAATCTGCTCGAGGAGAAAAGGCCGGAGAAGTAAGACCGAAAGAAAGTCATGCCAAGAGTTGGATGTTAGCCAAGTGTAGGTGATTTGCTCCTGTATTGCGTATGTATTGCAAGAATGTCGGAGAGTGCAGGTGTTTAGAGAGTCGGAATCTCGTCGTGCGTAAGAGTTTTCGGTCCTCGGACAAGTGCCGGGAGCCTTGTATATATAGAGGCCGAGGGGCCTGTCCCTAGTGGGCGATCGCCTTTTGGCATTTAATGCAATGGGGCGATCGCCCTAAAGGTTACGTGGGCCGCCCGCCAAAAGTCCAAAGCTACGGTGGTGGCCACCGTGCGGTCCAATGAGGATCCAAAGACGCGTCCGAAGCACCGTCACAGGAGGTCCCACTTAGCTACTTTCGGCGGACTTTGTCGGTAGGTGCAGCCGTAGTCACATGTCTTGTCCGCCAACTCCTTTCGCAGGTCTGGGCCATGCCGGTAGGTGAGGTAGGAGACAGTTTGTCGGCGCCTTTTGCGGATCTCGCACGTGGGGTCGGTTTGAGACTTGGCTTTGGCCGACTGGATGGCCATCGGCCCGTCATCAAGGTTGGCAACGGTCGGTCACCAAGGGTATAACGGCAGATGCCCAGAGAGGTCGGTCACCAAAGGTCGATCGGCGGATGCACAGAGAGGATCGTCCGCTAGTCGATCGCCAGAGTCGGCCGCCGAGTGCCGAGTGATGATCGTATCCGAGGTCGATCGCTCGCACGGGACTTGTCCTGGGACCTTCATTCGTCCGATTTAGCTGGTCCGCTGGGTTGAGGCTTGGTCGCCTGGTCGCTGCTCGGCAGATCTGCCTTGGCCGCTCGGCAGTAAGTCGGTCGCTCGGCCTCGGAGGCGATCGCCGGTCGGAAGGTGTTAAATCTTGACACAACAATTGCCCCCCAGCTTGCTCCTATGTTGAAGACATGGGGCGAGGTGGCTCTTGCTGGTGATCGCGTCTGGATGAGGACGGGCGACCTTGCTGAGCTGACTTAGGACTCGGACTTGGGCTAACATAGTCGATTGGCTTAGCTATCTTTCGGTCTTGTACCTGCAAAAAACAACATTGGCCGATCCCCCACGGAAACTTGGTGGTTTCGCTTGCTTGAGGAATCGTGCACAGTCGCGGAGATCGATGGACCGACCCCATGACCGTGTCTTGGTGCGCGAAGACAATGAGTGTCTCGTGACTCACTTTATTATGAGGGTCCTCTCATAGCCGCGCCGCCTTGTTTTTAAACGAAAGGCGTGCGGTCTCGGTCTAGAGGAGTCCTTGCGCGGGGCAGCGTCGGATGAATCAACTCCACGCCCGCGGCTTGTTAGCTCTGCTTCCACCTCGGCCAGCCATGGAGATGGCCGACCTCGACGGTGTACGTTGAGACGGGGTTGTGGAATGAGTCCACTGATTAATTTTGGAGAGCCCTCCGACTACGCCGGCCTCGTATTTAAACGAAGGGCGGGCGATCTCGGCCGAAAGGGACCTTGCATGGTCGAAGCAGCCGGTTCCATCGACTGACAGGGCCATGGCTTTATGATGTGCGGTGGAGGCGATCTTATGCCTTAGTTCGTCATGTTATATCTTTGGATCGTAGGTGGCGATCGTGTCCTCCGAATCGCGGATGATGTAGCGTGATGATCGGCGATCGATCCTAAGATCGCGATCGTCGCTCGGCTGCCGATCGCTTATTCGTAGGTCGATATTGGCGATCGGGCGGGAGATCGTCGTCCGGGTGCCGATCGCTCTGCTCACAGGCTAAGAAGAAACCTTTGCCTGGCCAGAAAATCTGCGGCTCTTGCCCGGAAGGCTGCGTAGGTCGTAGGTTGGGTCTTCGTAAGATGCCTGAACATAGGCGAAAAACCCTGAAAACCTCCTAGGACCGCGTAGAGGGTGGTCTCATCGCTTATGGGCTCGCCATTGAGGATGATCACGTCCACCCGGTCGATGTAGTCCGAGTCGGACTCTTCTTCTCCCTGCTTGATTTGCATCATGCGAAGTGGACCTTCGGGCCGGACGACCCTGGTGGCGAAGTACTCAGTGAAGCCGTGCGCCAGCTCGTTAAAGGAGCCAATGGACCGAGGTGGCAATGAAGTGTACCACCGGTGGGCGAGGTCGTCCAGCGTCAAAGGGAACATTCGGCATCTGGTCGCGTCCGATGCCCCACACCCGGTCATGTAGATGTTAAACTTCCTCAGGTGCACTTGGGGGTCCGATCGCCCCTCGTACACGGGTGTTAGCGGGGGAGCGATCCTGTGCTGCACGGGGGCGAGCTCGATGTCGATCGCGAGCGGCTCGCTTGGCCCGGCGATCGTCTTCTTGGCGCCTGCCCTGGATTCCAGGAGCGCCTTCATGTCGTTAAGTTGACGTTGCATTGCAGCCATCGCCGTGGCTTGGTCGCTTGCCGATCGGCTTTGGGAGCAGGAGCCGAGGCGATCGTGTACCGATCTCCGGGCTCCGCTGCCGCCGACCTCGGCAATTCGGCGAGGGGGAGCCAGACGGCTAGGCTGCCTTCTGGGAGTCGGGTAGGCCGAGCTCCTGGTGACGGACTCAAACTCCGTCGTCTCGTAGCTGGGGCCGGACTGCCCCGGTAGCCAGGTCGGGTCACTGCCCAGGCGATCGAAGACAGAGGTGCCCCGGCTGGCGAGCGCCTCTTCCTGCGGACGGGAGCCTCCTGGCGATTGCTCGGCCAGTAGTGCCTTGAGCTTCCGCTTGATCTCCCGGCGAGAGACCGGGGGGGCGGTAGCTGGAGGCGCGTCGAGAGCACTCCGTCGCTCCTGTAGGACGGCCAGGGCCCCTTCGATCTGTTCCTTGGTTCGGAACCGATCGAGCGAGAGGCTCGGGCCGCCTTCCCGGGACGTGGTCGAGCGCCTCCGGCCGCGGCGGCTACCTTCCACCATCGGTTGCGGCTCGGACTGGGACGGAACAGGGGGTCTGGCCGGCTGACCAGCGGCTTTCTTCGACGCGGATGCGGAAGACATGATTTCTGAAGGATTTCTTTTGAAGTGCAGTGAGTGTCACTTCAAATATCTGCCCCGAGAACAGTGAGTGTTCTTCGGGACGGTAGGTGTAAAAATTCGAGGGTTGGATGCCCTTCTTCTAGCGCCAATTGTTGTTGCCCAAAATATTTATCCGAAGATTAATACTGCTGGAAGACGGACAACAAACAAGGTTGCGGGAGCACTTCCGAGAGAAGATAAATAAAACAAGATTTGCCGGGTTTGTTAGGCCCGGGCTTGAATGCTCTCGCGAGATGTTATTAATACAAATATTCGTGGATACAAGTATTAATGAGAGAAATCTAAATACAATGAGTGTAAAAAGACTCTGTTGATCCGGCTCTTGAGCGAAGCTAGGTGTTCTTCGTCCCGCCGGTAATCTGCTCGAGGAGAAAAGGCCGGGAGAAGTAAGACCGAAAGAAAGCTGTTGCCAAGAGTTGGATGTTAGCCAAGTGTAGGTGATTTGCTCCTGTATTGCGTATGTATTGCAAGAATGTCAGAGAGTGCAGGGTGTTTAGAGAGTCAGAATCTCGGTCTGTGCAGAAGAGTTTTCGGTCCCTGGACAAGTGCTAGGAGCCTTGTATATATAGAGGCTGAGGGGCCCTGTCCCCTAGTGGGCGATCGCCTTTCGGCATTTAATGCAATGGGGCGATCGCCCTAAAGGTTACGTGGGCTGCCTGCCAAAAGTCCAAAGCTACAGCTGGTGGCCAGCCGTGCGGTCCAATGAGGATCCAGCACGCGTCCGGAAGCACTGTCACAGGAGAATTGTTGTTGCCCAAAATATTTATCCGAAGATTAATACTGCTGGAAGACGGACAACAAACAAGGTTGCGGGAGCACTTCCGAGAGAAGATAAATAAAACAAGATTTGCCGGGTTTGTTAGGCCCGGGCTTGAATGCTCTCGCGAGATGTTATTAATACAAATATTCGTGGATACAAGTATTAATGAGAGAAATCTAAATACAATGAGTGTAAAAAGACTCTGTTGATCCGGCTCTTGAGCGAAGCTAGGTGTTCTTCGTCCCGCCGGTAATCTGCTCGAGGAGAAAAGGCCGGGAGAAGTAAGACCGAAAGAAAGCTGTTGCCAAGAGTTGGATGTTAGCCAAGTGTAGGTGATTTGCTCCTGTATTGCGTATGTATTGCAAGAATGTCAGAGAGTGCAGGGTGTTTAGAGAGTCAGAATCTCGGTCTGTGCAGAAGAGTTTTCGGTCCCTGGACAAGTGCTGGGAGCCTTGTATATATAGAGGCTGAGGGGCCCTGTCCCCTAGTGGGCGATCGCCTTTCGGCATTTAATGCAATGGGGCGATCGCCCTAAAGGTTACGTGGGCTGCCTGCCAAAAGTCCAAAGCTACAGCTGGTGGCCAGCCGTGCGGTCCAATGAGGATCCAGCACGCGTCCGGAAGCACTGTCACAGGAGGTCCCACTTAGCTACTTTCGGCGGACTTTGTCAGTAGGTGCAGGCTGTAGTCACATGTCTTGTCCGCCAACTCCTTTCGCAGGTCTGGGCCATGCTGGTAGGTGAGGTAGGAGACAGGTTTGTCAGCGCCTTTTGCGGATCTGCACGTGGGGCCGGTTTGAGACTTGGCTTGCCGACCGGATGGCCATCGCCCGTCATCAAGGTTGGCAACGGCGGTCACCAAGGGTCGATCGGCGATTCTCAGAGAGGATCGTCCGCTAGTCGATCGCCAGAGTCGGGCCGAGTGCCGAGTGATGATCGTATTCGAGGTCGATCGCTCGCACCGGACTTGTCTCGGGAACTTCCTTTGGCCGATTTAGCCGGGTCCGCCGGGTTGAGGCTTGGTCGCTCGTCGCCGCCGGCAGATCTGCCTTGGCCGCTCGGCAGTAAGTCGGTCGCTCGGCCTCGGAGGCGATCGCCGGTCGGAAGGTGTTAAATCTTGACACAACAATTGCCCCCCAGCTTGCTCCTATGTTGAAGACATGGGGCGAGGTGGCTCTTGCTGGTGATCGCGTCTGGATGAGGACGGGCGACCTTGCTGAGCTGACTTAGGACTTGGACTTGGGCTAACATAGTCGATTGGCTTAGCTATCTTTCGGTCTTGTACCTGCAAAAAACAACATTGGCCGATCCCCCATGGAAACTTGGTGGTTTCGCTTGCTTGAGGAATCGTGCACAGTCGCGGAGATCGATGGACCGACCCCATGACCGTGTCTTGGTGCGCGAAGACAATGAGTGTCTCGTGACTCACTTTATTATGAGGGTCCTCTATTAGCCGCGCCGCCTTGTTTTTAAACGAAAGGCGTGCGGTCTCGGTCTAGAGGAGTCCTTGCGCGGGGCAGCGTCGGATGAATCAACTCCACGCCCGCGGCTTGTTAGCTCTGCTTCCACCTCGGACAGCCATGGAGATGGCCGACCTCGACGGTGTACGTTGAGACGGGGTTGTGGAATGAGTCCACTGATTAATTTTGGAGAGCCCTCCGACTACGCCGGCCTCGTATTTAAACGAAGGGCGGGCGATCTCGGCCGAAAGGGACCTTGCATGGCCGAAGCAGCCGGTTCCATCGACTGACAGGGCCATGGTTTTATGATGTGCGGTGGAGGCGATCTTATGCCTTAGTTCGTCATGTTATATGCTGGACTGTAGGTGGCGATCGTGTCCTCCGAACTGCGGATGATGTAGCGTGATGATCGGCGATCGATCCGAAGATCGCGATCGTCGCCGCCGCGATCGCTTATTCGTAGGTCGATATTGGCGATCGGGCGGGAGATCGTCGTCCGGTGCCGATCACTCGCCACAAAGCTAAGAAGAAACCTTTGCTGGCCGTAAAATCGCGGCTCTTGCCCTAAGGCTGCGTGAGGTCGAGGTTGGGTCTTCGTAAGATGCCCGAACATAGGCGAAAAACCCCGAAAACCTCCTAGACCGCGTAGAGGCGGTCTCATCGCTTATGGGCTCGCCATTGAGGATGATCACGTCCACCCGGCCGATGTAGTCCGAGTCGGACTCTTCTTCTCCTTGCTTGATTTGCATCATGCGAAGGGGACCTTCGGGCCGACGACCCCGGTGGCGAAGTACTCGGTGAAGCCGTGCGCCACTCGTTAAAGGAGCCAATGGACCGAGGTGGCAATGAAGTGTACCACCGGTGGGCGAGGTCGCCCAGCCACAAGGGAACATTCGGCATCCGGTCGCGTCGATGCCCCACACCCGGCCATGTAGATGTTAAACTTCCTCAGTGCACTTGGGGTCCGATCGCCTCGTACACGGTGTTAGCGGGGAGCGATCCCGTGCCGCACGGGGCGAGCTCGATGTCGATCGCGAGCGGCTCGCTTGGCCCGGCGATCGCCTTCTTGGCGCCCGCCCGGATTCCAGGAGCGCCTTCATGTCGTTAAGTTGACGTTGCATTGCGGCCATCGCCGTGGCTTGGTCGCTTGCCGATCGGCTTTGGGAGCAGGAGCCGAGGCGATCGTGTACCGATCTCCGGCTCCGCCGCGCCGACCTCGGCATTCGGCGAGGGGGAGCCAGACGGCTAGCCGCCTCGGGAGTCTGCAGGCCGAGCTCCCGGTGACGGACTCAAACTCCGTCGTCTCGTAGCCGGGCCGGACGCCTGCAGCTGTGTCGGGTCACCGCCTGTGCGATCGAAGACAGAGGTGCCCTACTGGCGAGCGCCTTCCTCGCGGACGGAGCCTCTGCGATTGCTCGCCAAGAGTGCCTTGAGCTTCCGCTTGATCTCCCGCGAGAGACCGGGCGGTAGCCGGAGGCGCGTCGAGAGCACTCCGTCGCTCCCGTAGACGGCCAGGCCCCTTCGACCTGCCTTGGTTCGAACCGATCGAGCGAGAGGCTCGGGCCGCCTTCCCGGACGTGGTCGAGCGCCCGGCCGCGGCGCTACCTTCCACCATCGGTTGCGGCTCGGACCAGGACGGAACAGGTCCGGCCGGCTGACCAGCGGCTTTCTTCGACGCGGATGCGGAAGACATGATTTCTGAAGGATTTCTTTTGAAGTGCAGTGAGTGTCACTTCAAATATCTGCCCCGAGAACAGTGAGTGTTCTTCGGGACGGTAGGTGTAAAAATTCGAGGGTTGGATTCCCCTCCTTCTAGCGCCAATTGTTGTTGCCCAAAATATTTATCCGAAGATTAATACTGCTGGAAGACGGACAACAAACAAGGTTGCGGGAGCACTTCCGAGAGAAGATAAATAAAACAAGATTTGCCGGGTTTGTTAGGCCCGGGCTTGAATGCTCTCGCGAGATGTTATTAATACAAATATTCGTGGATACAAGTATTAATGAGAGAAATCTAAATACAATGAGTGTAAAAAGACTCTGTTGATCCGGCTCTTGAGCGAAGCTAGGTGTTCTTCGTCCCGCCGGTAATCTGCTCGAGGAGAAAAGGCCGGGAGAAGTAAGACCGAAAGAAAGCTGTTGCCAAGAGTTGGATGTTAGCCAAGTGTAGGTGATTTGCTCCTGTATTGCGTATGTATTGCAAGAATGTCAGAGAGTGCAGGGTGTTTAGAGAGTCAGAATCTCGGTCTGTGCAGAAGAGTTTTCGGTCCCTGGACAAGTGCTGGGAGCCTTGTATATATAGAGGCTGAGGGGCCCTGTCCCCTAGTGGGCGATCGCCTTTTGGCATTTAATGCAATGGGGCGATCGCCCTAAAGGTTACGTGGGCTGCCTGCCAAAAGTCCAAAGCTACGGTGGTGGCGGTAGTGCGGTCCAATGAGGATCCAGCACGCGTCCGGAAGCACTGTCACAGTAGGTCCCACTTAGCTACTTTCGGCGGACTTTGTCAGTAGGTGCAGGCTGTAGTCACATGTCTTGTCCGCCAACTCCTTTCGCAGGTCTGGGCCATGCTGGTAGGTGAGGTAGGAGACAGGTTTGTCAGCGCCTTTTGCGGATCTGCACGTGGGGTCAGTTTTGAGACTTGGCTTTGGCCGACTGGATGGCCATCGGCCCGTCACTGAAGGTTGGCAACGGTCGGTCACCAAGGGTCGATCGGCAGATGCCCAGAGAGGTCGGTCACCAAAGTTCGATCGGCAGATGCACAGAGAGGATCGTCCGCTAGTCGATCGCCAGGATGTTGTGTCAAGATTTAACACCTTCCGACCGGCGATCGCCTCCGAGGCCGAGCGACCGACTTACTGCCGAGCGGCCAAGGCAGACCGCTGAAAATGACTGTGCGACCAAGCCTCAACCCAGCGGACCAGCTAAATCGACCAAAGGAAGGTCCCAGGACAAGTCCCGGTACCGAGCGATCGACCTCAGATACGATCATCACTCGGCACTCGGCGACCGACTCCTGGCGATCGACTAGCGGACGATCCTCTCTGGGCATCTGCCGATCGACCCTTGGTGACCGACCGTTGCCAACCTTCAGTGACGGGCCGATGGCCATCCAGTCGGCCAAAGCCAAGTCTCAAAACTGACCCCACGTGCAGATCCGCAAAAGGCGCTGACAAACCTG
The DNA here is from genome assembly GCA_033398695.1 of Orobanche coerulescens. Classification (NCBI taxonomy): domain Eukaryota; kingdom Viridiplantae; phylum Streptophyta; class Magnoliopsida; order Lamiales; family Orobanchaceae; genus Orobanche; species Orobanche coerulescens. The sequence continues at coordinate 138,462,702 of CM065817.1, forward strand.
TCTCCTACCTCACCTACCAGCATGGCCCAGACATGCGAAAGGAGTTGGCGGACAAGACATGTGACTACAGCCTGCACCTACTGACAAAGTCCGCCGAAAGTAGCTAAGTGGGACCTCCTGTGACAGTGCTTCCGGACGCGTGCTGGATCCTCATTGGACCGCACTACCGCCACCACCGTAGCTTTGGACTTTGGCAGCAAACACGTAACCTTTAGGGCGATCGCCCCATTGCATTAAATGCCGAAAGGCGATCGCCCACTAGGGGACAGGGCCCCTCAGCCTCTATATATACAAGGCTCCCAGCACTTGTCCAGGGACCGAAAACTCTTCTGCACAGACCGAGATTCTGACTCTCTAAACACCCTGCACTCTCTGACATTCTTGCAATACATACGCAATACAGGAGCAAATCACCTACACTTGGCTAACATCCAACTCTTGGCAACATCTTTCTTTCGGTCTTACTTCTCCCGGCCTTTTCTCCTCGAGCAGATTACCGGCAGGACGAAGAACACCTAGCTTCGCTCAAGAGCCGGATCAACAGAGTCTTTTTACACTCATTGTATTTAGATTTCTCTCATTGATACTTGTATCCACGAATATTTGTATTAATAACATCTCGCGAGAGCATTCAAGCCCGGGCCTAACAAACCCGGCAAATCTTGTTTTATTTATCTTCTCTCGGAAGTGCTCCCGCAACCTTGTTTGTTGTCCGTCTTCCAGCAGTATTAATCTTCAGATAAATATTTTGGGCAACAACACTTGCGAAAATGAAATTTCAGTTTATAAAAAGAAACCATTTTAATGAGTCTACAGAACCGTAGACCCTCTATGATACCACTTATATAGTGACCACTTTTCTAAATATGATTCTTCACAATTTTAAGAAGAATAAATAAAAATGCTACAGCGGAAATACATCTCAAAAGACAAACTTAATAATTGCAAGTAATCTTCTCGAGTCATTGTTAAAACAAAACATACCTTTGGCGTAAAAATAAAACAAATTGAACACTTATTCATAAACATATTTTGAGAATAACATTAAATAAATAAACATCTAATCATAGGCTTGATCATCCCACTCTTAATCGCATGCCACATCGAGCTCCTCAACCTGAAGGGGTTAAATAGTGGGGTGAGCTTCCAACTCGCTCAGTGTGGAGGATACGCAATATTTCTACGTTAATTACTAAATATATTAGCAAGTATAAACAACATGACTGATAAATTCTGAAGCCCGTCGGCTAGCCCGAAGGCTTTATGCACAATTAAGTGCTTCTGACTGATTTGCACATTTAAGTGCTTCTGACTGATTTGCACATTTAAGTGCTTCTGACTGATAGCACATTTAAGTGCTTCTGACTGATTGCACGTGCACATACGAGACAATATATAAAGCAATTAAAATAAACAAAAGCGTAATAAATCCCCACACCTGGATAAAATGCAGTTCTTGAACTTGAATGTGATGAGATGCTTGACTCGACAATTCTAGGCCCGTAAATTCTTGTTATTATCTACAAATAATGATAATAGTGTTTGAGGAGAAAAGTAAAGACAGCAAATCAATTGTATTGATAACAATGAATAGAGGGGCCTTTATATAGGCATTACAAAGAGAGTCTTTCCATACATAGGATTCCTAGTTAAGGTAAGACATCTAACAGGATCCAACTACTTATGGAAGAGTCCAGAACCTTCCATAACTCTTATCCCCCTACAACTAGTATTAGGTAAGACACTAATACGGGAAGGATTTCCCGGAACACTCCCCCTGTGTCGAACGCTAATACTAACATGGTGCACACAGTGTTGCCTCGGTAAAAAATCTTTCCAAGTCAAATAAAACCCCGTGGGAAAACAAAGACTTTGGTGAGGAAAAAGAGCGCAACGCACCAACTACAAATGTCAGAATCATGTGAAGTATACTCCCCCTGAGGTATACATGACAGCTCATTCCATCGAGCCATCTTTAGTTGAGCTCGGATAATCGACACATGCCGATGCTTCTCACATGTTTCTCAAATGTAGATTTCGGCAGAGACTTAGTGAACAAGTCTGCGATATTCTCATCGGAACTCACTTGTTTCACTTCGATATTCAAGAATTTCGCTCGCGATTATAAAAGAACTTCGGCGCAATATGCTTGGTATTGTCACCCTTTATGAAACCTAACTTCATCTGCTCAATGCATGCCGCATTGTCCTCAAAGATGCAAGTAGGGGTTGCTGTAGTGGGATCTAATCCATACGTTCCTCGTATATGGTCTATGACTGACCGTAGCCAAATGCACTCCCTTACGGATTCGTGCAATGCAATTATCTCTGCATGGTTCGAGGAAGTAGCAACCAGGGTCTGCTTGGTAGATCGCCAAGATATTGTTGTATTCCCAATGGTGAACACATAACCAGTTTGGGAACGTCCTTTATGCGGGTCAGAGAGATAACCGGCATCAGCAAATCCAACTAACGTGTCGTTAGGATTCTCTGCATAAGGGGTAAGCTTGCTCGCTTTAGCACTTCTGGTAGTCAAGCTATCATGCTTAGCTGCAATATCAGAGGAAGATCGACGGTCGGTATGCATCGTCTTAACCTCAACAATTCCTTTCAGAATATCGCTCTCTCTTGCGTAGGGAAAGAACAATCCAAGGTCACTGGAGCCTTTCAAGTATCAAAAGATGTGTTTTACTCCATTCCAATGCCTTATCGTGGCAGCGTAGCTAAATCTCGCTAACAGATTCACAGAGAATGCGATGTCTGGACGAGTACATTGAGCCAGATACAACAACGCACCGATTGCGCTAAGGTACGGTGTTTGTTCTCCAAGGACCTCTTCATCCTCCTCTTTAGGACGAAACGGATCCTTGTTCATTTCCAGACTTCGACCAATCATAGGGGTAGCAAGAGGATGTGCCTTGTCCATGCTAAATCGCCTGATCATTTTGTGGACATAGGCAGATTGATGAATGAGTATGCCATCATCTCGATGTTCTAGCTCTAAGCCCAAGCAGAATCGAGTCCTCCCTAGATCTTTCATCTCGAATTCGGATTTAAGGTAGCGGGTCGTTTCATTGACCTCGTCTATGGTACCGATGACATTCATGTCATCTACATAGATGGCTACAATCACGACTCCTGCATCTGTTCTTTTCACGAATATGCATGGACAGATGTCACTGTACTTGTATCCCTTCCCAACCAAGTATTCACTTAGGCGGTTGTACCACATCCTTCTGGATTGTTTCAACCCATACAGTGAATGACGCAATTTCACAGCGTATGCGCTCCGTGGTTTAGAGCTACTTGATTTGGGCCATGAAATCCCTTCGGGGACTTTCATATAGATATCCGTATCTAGATCCCCATAAAAATACGCTGTAACCACATCCATAAGCTGCATGTTCAGTTTTTCGGACACTACCAAACTGACTAAGTAGCGGAAAGTGATGATGTCCATAACGGGAGAATACGTCTCCTCGTAGTCAATGCCAGGGCGCTGCGAGAAGCCTTGGGCAACTAGTCTCGCTTTGTAACGCATGACCTCATCCTTATCATTGCGTTTACGAACAAAGACCCATTTATGTCCAACTGGTTTAACGCCCACGGGTATTGGCTCGATACGGCCAAATACCTCACGTTTAACCATTGAGTCTAGTTCAGCCTGCATTGCATCTTTCCATTTCGGCCAATCGGCTCGTTGTTGACACTAAGCAACCGAGCGCGGCTCAGCGTCGTCGTCTTCAATAATGTCTTGAGCAACGGAGTAGGCAAAAGCATCATCGACTAGCGTGGACGACCTGTCCAATAGTACGTATTCACTCGTACATTGCATCGAGATTTCTTTATTTTCTGACATCAACAAAGTTTCCGACGCGTCCGTCGATTGTTCCATTGTTGATTCGAGGACATATTCGTAGTCAGAGATAATCTCGTGTGACGGAGTCACTGTGTCGATGATGAGAGGATTTTGTGCCTCTGTTCCTCTTCTCTTTTGAGGTTCGGTATCCTTTCTACCCACTGGCCTCCCCCTCTTTCGAGCAGGGATAAGAGCAAACAAGCACTGGCCCCACCACTAAGGTTGACGCCGGTGGCATCATTCCTTTGGGCGGCTGAACCTTGCCCTATAACTGGGACTTCTAACCTTGCAGGAACATTCGCAGCGGGAATGGTAGATCTTGTCACTTTCGCAGTATCAGTAACGCTGTCGGGCATCGAATCCGCAACTTTTTGAAGACTGAGAATACGTTGCACTTCTAGCTCGGATTGAGCTTTGCGGGGATCTTGATGAGGCAAGGAGGGAGCACACCAGACAATTTCATGGCGTTCAGCTGGAATCGTTCGATTCCTCTCTCCCCCTAACGACGGGAAGTTTGTCTCATCAAAGTGACAATCTGCAAATCTTGCAAGAAATGTATCTCTGTCAAAGGTTCCAAATAGCGGATAATTTTAGGCGATTCATAGCCAACATATATACCTAATCGTCTTTATGACCCATTTTAGTACGTGGAGGCGTAATTGGCACATATACCGCACAACCAAAAATGCGTAAGTGTGAAATATCAGCTCATATCTAGTTACCAACCTACGCACTAAACGGTTGATCGGTGGGTCGAAAGCGAATAAGTATAGCCGCATGCAAAATTGCATAACCCCGTGCGTAAATCGGCAAGTTGGTGCGCAATACCAATGCTCGCGATAAGTCAGAACCGCTTAATCATAGCCTCGGCAAGGCCATTCTGCGAATGAATGTGGGGGACGGGATGTTCAACATCAATCCCAATGGACATGCAATAGTCGTCAAAAGACTTTGACGTAAACTCTCCAGCATTGTCCAATCTTAATGACGAGATTGGGAAGTCGGGGTGGTTGGCCCGTAACTTGATGATTTGTGCTAGGAGTTTAGCAAATGCAGCGTTTCTCGTGGATAGCAGAGCGACGTGTGACCATCGCGTCGATGCATCAACCAGAACCATAAAATATCTGAATGGTCCGCACTCTGGTTGAATAGGTCCATATATGTCCCCTTGAATTCTTTGTAAGAAGCGAATATTTTGTGTTGAGTCTTTAGCAAAGGACAGAGAGGGTATCAACTTTGCTAGTGAACAGGCTTTACAAAATGATTTATGGGCATTAGAAATTGCCACGGAAGCCTCGGGATTTACAAGAGATGCACCGTCAACCTTATCAGGGCGTGCGGTCTTTAGTCCCGGTGATACGGTATCAAGCTCACTCACATCAATGCCGATATCGAGTGGTGCTTCCAATCTTTTTCTGTACTTGAAAAATGGATGACCATGTGAGTTTTTGAAAATGCGAATCATCATGTCGCGTCCAGGGTGACCGAGTCGGTCATGCCATAGTTGGTATGCTTCGGAATCACACAGTTCGTGACTCACAGCATAGGATTCAATAACCCTTATTGTAGTCTGGTATAAACCACTACTTAGACTCATAAGTTTCTCGAGAACATGGCGTCTTCCGCATTCTGCCAGAGTAACACACAAAAATTCTGTCCCATTCTCACAATGTGTATCAAGGTGATAACCGTTGGCACGGATGTCCCTAAAACTTAGCAAGGTTCGGTTTGCTCTTGGGGCATAGAGAGCATTTGTGACATTAATATGCGTACCATTAGGTAGCAAGAAATGAGCAGGTCCCCTCCCTTGAATTACTTGGGAGGAACCAATCATTGTTGTCACTGAGGATATGTATGGCACAATATCCTTGAATAATTGCCTATTCCGAAGAATAGTGTGGGTTGTTCCACTATCAGCAAGGCACTCAATTTCGCCACGAGACATCTACAATAAGACATGAAACTCGATTAGTCTTATGATTAGAGACATAGCGAAAACTCATTAACATCGAGTTTGGGGAAATTCGACCAAGTTGGTTAGGATCAAAGTTAGCACAATCGCTGGAAATAATTTCCGCGCAGCTTGACCTTTGTTCACTAAAACAGCAATAACTTCTTCGTTAAGAAGGCTATGGACGAACGGTCAGTTGTTTTGGAAACTAGACTTCCGTATATTTCTGTCCATAGGTCGTGAACTTTCTGGATCATTAAAATAAGATCTCAGTGCTCGTTTCAATTTGCTATTTTGGTATTTCCCTATTGTTGAGTGATAGAGCAAGGTTGAAGCCTTTTTTCAAAGGCATTATTGTTGATACAATACTATGGAAATATGGCCATAGGAGCGTTTAAATACTTTAAAATGCATCTTGGTTTTCGATTTATATCTCTACTAATAATCCTTTCGGTAACTCCAACTTGGTAGACTTGCAGAGAAAGTAGGAATGTCGGTACAGCTAAGGCTGTTTAAAAACCACTGATTCCGTTTGAACTCTCAAAGCATAAACAAATACCAAGGAGGATGCGCCTAGTCTTGATCAAAAGTTTTGTTGAAATCCTACCAATGTATCAAATTTTTAACCAAGCAATTCATTGCTAGCAATTATTTTGTGATAAACCAAACATGCTTTCGAAGGGAAAAAATAAAATTCGTCTTTGCACAATCACAGCAATTAAAAGAATTTTATTCATCATGGCCAACTTTATTACATTAATGAAAATCCAAAATAGTTCTCGGAAACTAGAAACAAGACAAAACATCACCAAAGCGTAAAACTAGTCAAAGTCGGCAACATCCATATGTTGGTCTTTGTCCGCAATGGTGAGAGGAGGGATCTCGGTCTGGATCTCAATATGGTTCACCTCCGTATTCTCATTATCTTCTTCCATGTAATTCGACTCTTGAGTCAAATATTGTCTATAGTGCTTGTAGTAAGCTTGGATGTTCTTTGGCGCTTTGCAATTGCGGTAAGTATGCTTCTTCGATCCGCAAGTATAGCAATTCCGGCCTTCCTTTGGAGTGGTTCCATTCCCGGCGGCAGGAGGCGGCCCACGTGGTTGGGTTCCACTAGGTCCCGTGGCCGAGCCACCTTGCCTCTTCCACACGTTGGAACGACGACCTCGTCTTTTTCCTCGCTTGCTCGAGTCATGCATCCGTGGTGCTTGCAAAAACTGAGTAGCGTTGCCTTTTCTATTTTGTCGTGGTGCTTTCCTGTGGGTAGCCTGATTCACTTCTGGAATCGGCTTCATACCAGCTGGGCGCGCATTGCTATTGAGAATAATCTCATGGTGCCTTTCTTTTTTCGTGAGGTGGGAGATAAGGTCACTAAAGTTCTTAATTCTCCCTTCCTCATAGGCAATGCGCAGCTGATGAGCAATTACACTTGCTCCCACGGGAAACGTGTTGAGTCTTCTCGATCAAATCTTGATCAGACTTCTTGACACCACAAAAACCAAGATCAGCGCGAAGATCGAGGATAGCTTGATTATAGGCTTCCACATTCGCATAATCCAAAAATCGGATTTGCTCCCACTGAAGTTGCAATTCGGGGAAGCGCTGATCATGCACATTATTAAATCGTTGTTCGAGTGTATCCCATAGTTCTTTGGGAGTTTGCAAGTTCATATAACACTTTTTCAACAATGGATGTATATGTCTACGCAAGTACATCAGTGCATTAGCTTTGGTTTCCTCGCTCGATTCTTGAGCGGTAGGCTCGTTAGAGGGAAAGATGGTGGTGGTAAATCTCTTACCGACGAACGCCAAGCGAACGTCTGAGACCCACCTATGGTACTCCTTACCAGCATGGTCAAGGATTTCGAACTCCGGATGAACATTGGAGCTTTGTGCCATCTACAAGATATAAACAAGAGGAAGTTAGTCTTGTTGGATTTTCAGTGACAATGTAAACGGTCACAATCGATGCTTTTAAAAGCATGTAACATAACCGTTACTCGATTTACTTCCCTTAATTGTTGTTTAGTAAAGTCGACAAAAAATCGGCGATATCGATCGCACCCGGATACGTGGTGTATGCAACAACCACAAGTATCGACTTTTCAACAATTCCGTGACTCCCCCAGGACCGTCACACAGTTTTCTTCGACACGCAGAGATACCGACTTCTCTCGCAGTCTCATCCACCGCAAAGTAGCGTGGGAGATTAAGAACCCAAAACCCGTGTCCCCAAAAGAAAAATTCCCAAAAGGAGAGAATTGAAATAGGGACAAGTCAGATAATTACCTCGATTATAAAATTAGGCACGTCTTTGAATGCATGGTGTGCTTCGATCTACCGGTTGGTACTCGATGCGACGACGTGAAACTGGAGGCGGAATTTTGGCGGCTTCCGAAGATAAGTTGATGTTCGGGTTTTGGTCCGAGAGTCGGAACCGGGTCGGACTAGGCTGGACTGGAGCTGGTCGGCGGCGGTCCGCGGCGGCGGCGGTTGGCGGCTGCGGAGGCGGCGGTCCGGCGGCTCTGGGCGGCGGGTGTGCTGGGCGGCTTTGGGCAGATCTGGGCGGCGGAGGTCCGGCGGCAGAGGCGGCGGCGGTCCGGCAGCTCTGGGCGGCGGCTGTGCTGGGCGGCTTTGGGCAGATCTGGGCGGCGGAGGTCCGGCAGTGGAGGCGGCGGCGGTCTGGCGGCTCTGGGCGGCGGAGGTCCGGCGGCGGAGGCGACGGCGGTCCGGCGGCTCTATAATTGAAATTAATCTACAAGACATAACTTGAATTGAATATTAATATTATTAGAGAAATCTACGTATTTAATGGCTTGGATGGATAATGCTGAATTTTAATTATTGAAAAGCTGATTGAAGTAAAATTGAAGAAATTAAATATTTAAGGACTGAAATTGAAGGAGTTATAAGGCTGATTGGAGTTAATCCGTAAGAATTAACTATCGGAGGGTTGAATGAAGGAATTATAAGTAGTCTGGGGTCAATTGATAGAATTATAAAACTTAGGGGCTAAGACCGAAAGGGATTAGAAACTTGGGGCTAAAATGGAAATTATGAGGTTATAAAGTTCTTCTCCACGATGAGAAATCATTTCTCATCTATCTCTCTGCCAATTCTCTCCAAAATCCCTACGACCCGCCTGCAAACCCGAAATCCTTCACCCATCAAACGAAAGTCCGGCGGATAACACTGCCGCGGTGACCATCGATCGGAGAGGCAGCCATACCCTCGCCATAAACTTCGCACTCAGGTAGGCCAGCAAATCTCCGCCTGAACTCTCGGTGGTAGGAACAATGGGGTCGCGGTCTCTGACTCCGACTAAACTCAAAGGCGGCGACAAGAAGATGAAGAATATGGTATGTTAGGCGTGAACCTCTTTCTCTTTGTCCGATTTCCCACCAGAAGTGCTAGTTCGGTAATCGTCTGAGTTTTGGGTTGTAGTCGGATCTGGTTATGCGGTTTGGGGCTTGGAATTACTGAGTTTGATTTAAGATGGGTTGATGTGTTTAAACCTATGCACCCGAACCAGGGAAGGAACCGAAACCGGCACTCGGGTGAGAAGGAAGGAAAGGGGCGTCTGAGGTGGAAGGATTAGAGAAGGAAGAAAAATAAAATACCAAGAATGTAAAAGTTCTTACCTCTTTGTATCTGGTGGATGAACAAAACGTGAAGAATTTCTCTATCTGGTAGATTATAGTTTTGCTGTAAATGAAATTTCCTGGTGTGTGATTTGTGTAAATTTTCGAAGATGATCGTTTGCTGGACAGAGAATTGTGAAATGTTCCGAGTTTAATTTGTTGTTTGTGGTTTTATACTGGAAATCGATAACTGATTCTTCCCATGATGAATAACTTCCCTTCCTCCCCCTCAACTCCACTCTTGCCAACCTCCATTGTGAGAACGTGGAGTTCCCACCTTTGTGTCCGTGTGAATTATTTCCAACTGGGTTGGGTTATAAATTTTTAATTGGGCTTGGACTTTTAATATTTGGGCTTTAATTAATTGTAGGATTTGGGCCGAATATTATATTGGGTCTGGCTTAGGCCGGCCAAAGTAAATGGATTAAATTAATTAAAATGAAATTGTGAAATTTTATGGATAACGATTAATATCACTTAAAATTTGACTCGGGCCTAGAAATGACGATATGAAACACGATAAAATAAAATAAGAAATGACACGACCTGAATCACGTGACTGGACATGAATTATAATGACAAATGAATTTGCATGATCATGAAATAAAATGAATTAAACGATAAATTATTCGGGCATTAATTTAATAAAATTCAATATGTTTTCTATAATTCACAATAAATATATGTGCGAAATCGGGGCGTTACACCAACGGTTCATCAATCAAAATGCGAGCCAAACGCTGGACAAATACGAAATTCCACCGCCCAAGGGTTGGAAGATCGAAACGAGACTAATTTCCCGAAGGAGTTTGAATGCTCAACAGTCACGAGACGAGATCAACAAAAACCGAACAATCAAACGATCGAACCACAACGGTCGAGAAAACAAAAAGCGAACAATCATGTTCGAATCACGAAGAATAATAAAATTCAAACAACAACTCCAAGGTTCACAAGAATCGAACCGAACTCGGAAAAGTCACAGCGATAACTAGATCGACTCAAAACAAGATCACAGCTCGTCCGAACGATGAAACCGAAATACAGAACAAGTTCAGAAAGTATCAACGAACACGAGCGAGTCGATATAATTGAGAAAGAGAAAATGCAGAAGCCAAAAATAATACGAGTATTATATTTGACCTCTTCTAAAAGAAGTGTCGTCCCCGAAACTCACAACAACGAAATCAAGGTGACGACACAATAAGCAACCGACAGAAACATCCTTCGAAGGCCTCTCAATGATGATTCTGATAATTGTGCTGAAGCGTGAACTCCAAAAGTCTCGGTAGCCAATTCGCAAATCTGAATTCGGTGTCCCTCGAGTCCACACTTGAAATGTGTTACCGACGAGAAGGACAATTAACACGTGCATGCCCCAGCACATCACGGTTGAAATGCCTCGGCTCGGCATACTGAAAATACAAATGCTAGATACAATGGGGCATAACGTCGCAAAACAACATAGTGGAGATGCCAACTCAGAACAACAAAGAATCATAACACATATCATATACAACGATTACCATCGTAAAGTAATACACACACAAACACTACAGCAACGACGGTGTCGTTCGGAGACCTTAACGGCCCGAACAATAACCAGCACATAATTACAAACATCATGAAACAATCACACATGTACACAAACGTACAAACTCAAGCTTTAATACCACACAAAGTGCGATAACACGCAAGCCACCACGAAATGACAACATTAAAGATCGTCATCATACCTCCCACAAAGGGCTAACAAAACATGTGCTTGGCGAACGACTCAACGTTCACACCACCAATTCAATCACAATTCGGAGGGCTAACACCCTAACAACAATACCAACATCATACACACCTTCTCCGACCACAAGCAGGAAATGATGGGTTTTAAAATGAAAACCACCTTTTGAAAACAGTTTGGAAACACCAGTTGATCTTGAGTATCATTTTACAAAAAGTTGAACAAATATCATTTTCGAGACTTTGAAAATCATCTTGCGTTTGAACAAAAATGAGGACACCATTCTTTTAGTGAAAAACTTTCAAAAATATTCGACCCTTGGGTCTAAGCAACTGCATTTGAAAATATCTCAAAATATTTTTGGTCCTCAATCGAAATTTTTGAAATGTATTGCGGCATTAGAAAGCACCTTGAAAACACCGCAAGAAAATAATTCGTTTTAAAAGTACTTCTCGAATTTTAATTTTCTAAGATACTCAAGGTTTTCAAAAATAATTCAATAGGCTAGAATGCCCAAAAATTTCAGGTAATTACACGGAACATTATAGCGTCGTGGGTCCCGCGTCGGAACCCACCAGGCTAAAAACCATTTACAAAAACGCCAAAAAGGCCGATGACGGTAATATTTCAAAAACTCACAAAAGCCATTTACAAAATATTAAATACCGTCATAAGAATTTCGCCAAAACGATCAAGACCATAATGCCAAAAACTCGGTTAAGGGAATTGGTTTTCGAAATGAAACTCAGTCGGTAAAATATCGAAAGCCATTACAAAAGAACTCACGCAGCGGATAAAAGAAATAAAGTCAAACATGCACAATCCAGCAACACTACTCCTCATATGAACGAAATATGAGGGTCAAATAACCACATATCAAGAAATCAAAATCCATAAGAGGATTCCGTCACTGAACAAATAATCATAAAAATAGCTCGTGTCACACGAGGCACAACACAAAGAAGGGAGACTTACATCCACAGGTCGCACGAAGATGATGATCGCCCCACGATACTAATCACGACCAACAAACTCAGACGACGCGTCGCGACACGACCTAGTCAGACAAAATCCGACAAGACAAAACTCAATAGACACCACTGACCCGACAGCCTAGGTTTCCACAACCTACGCTCCGATATCATTTATGTAACACCCCCAATCCGCTCAGGATATTATACGCCGTAGAACCTTTCCTCAAGGATCTACCAGGCTGGTAACAACATTGAACATCTTGACAATGCCTTCAAGGCTAAAATGACTCAGTAGACCGATTTGGTCTTTCAATAAAAATATACAACTCAATTACAACTCATGCCCATACAGGGGTCAAAAATACAACCACACCCGTACAACGGGAAAAAAATATAGCAGCGGAAAATAAAGTACAACTGAACCAATACCCAATGTACGGTTCCTCATGTGATTAGTATCGATCATCTTTCATCATCCTTCGTGCCGACCATGTGTTATGCTCCAAAACCTGAATGCAAAAACAGACATCCACCCCCTAAATACTCGGGGGTTAGCAAAACTCCACTGTTTTGCTAGTGCAAGAACAAAGTGCAAAATACGAGTCATACAATTCACATTCCACGAATAACAATAACCAGGAATCCTCAAAGATCCAAACGTAACGAAAAGTACCTCCCGAGGCTCGAGTTTGGGTAAAACATTTCAAAACCGAAAGATCACAAATCAAGGGAAAACAATTTATAAAACGGTTTAAAATGCCATCGAGAGCTTTAATAGAAAACAATTTAGGATTATCAAATCCTTATCTTTCCAAAAAAATCAACAGGGTCACAGCCCAAAGGTTTTGTTTTCGCAAATAGAAAACCGACAACAGTTCACAGGGCCAAAACCCAAATCACGTGTCCTCGACGGACATAAAATCAATACCAACTCGTGAAGTTTTTACTCATGAATCCAGGACTCAACCCTTTGGATTACCCTTCGAGGCCCCGTCGAACCTACCCAAGGTGAGTAAAATACATTCACTAAATAAACACCAACCTGTGAAGTTTTTACTCGTGAATCCCGGACTCAACCCATTGGAATTCCCGTCGTGGCCCCGTCGAACCAACCCACTGTGAGCAAAATACGTTCACTAAATAAACACCAACCTGTGAAGTTTTTACTCGTGAATCCCGGACTCAACCCATTGGAATTCCCATAGTGGCCCCGTCGAACCAACCCACGGTGAGTAAAATACATTCACCACTCGTGAATCCAGGGCGCAACCCATTGGAATTCCCATCGTGGCCCCGTCGAACCAACCGACGGTGAGTGAAGTAATCATGCACAAATAACATATCACACCAAAGATATCCAAACAATTCACCCAGAGGCATCAAACACTTAGCAAAACACCATGTCAAACCACAATGCACCGAAATGAAACAATATACGTCCACACGCAAATACCCAGTGCATTATCAACACCAAACATATCCATAGGATTCACATAGTCACTTACAACCCACACAATTTACAAAACACACGCATTTGAAAGTGAGCCTTTAACAAGGCTAGCCGAATCTTTTGAAAATTCATTTCAAACAACCAAACAAACACACCAAGACGATCACCGATCATCATATCCACAAAATAAGAAATGTATGAGCAAGGAACTTACCTCGAATAAGAACAACGCGGAGAATCGACCGAAATAGGTTGACACGAACCGACTATGAACCCGCCGACTCCACCGATCGCCAACTCGCGGTCATAAACTACGAAGGACAATAACAACAATGAAATGAATTCCCTAGCACGACTTAAAGTCGTTGAATTCAAAGAACAAATGACGAAAGTTCAAGGGTTTCCCCCAAAACGGCCAAGAACACGATTCGTCCTGTCAAAACACGAAAACGGAATTCCAAACCGAAATATGGATACACAATCCATAGGATATGTTCAACAACATCATTTGACAACAATTGGTTCGTCAAAAATGGATAGAAAACGAAATCAAGAACAAAACTCCCAAAAAGTCAACTCCAAAAAGAAATACCTTGATTCGGTGAAGAACAATGGATTAGATGATGTTATAATCACTTAGGATACGCCAAAACACCTTGGATGGAGTAGAAATCGGCCAGGAGCCCAAGCCATAGTCGCCCTCGTCTCAACCCGCGGAGGAAGAAGAATAAATGAAGAAAAATGAAGAGTAATGACTGTTGTCCAGTTTATATACTGGATAGCTTAGCGTGCGCTAATCCTACCTGATTATCGTGCGCTATCGAAGCATCAGAACAAAATGTTCTGCCAAAATGTACAGTTAGCGCGCGCTAGCTACAAATGTTAGCGTGCGCTAACGAGACCCCCAGACCCAGTCCAGTAGCTCCTGGACTGCCCTGAAGTACCGGGTAGCGCGTGTTATCCTCCCCCAAGCGTGTGCTACCAATGCACCCTAGCGCGCGCTATGTTACTAAATAGCGTGCGCTAACCAACGTCCTAACCCAGTCCAGTAGCCCCTGGACTGTTTCTGCACCACCCGTTAGCGCGCGCTAACGGCAACACTTAGCGTGCGCTAACTCCGGTAACTTAGCGCTAGCTAGCCACAAAGCGTAGCGTGTGCTAACAACTCAGAGAGACAGCAACAGAACATCTCATAAATGGGTATGACGACATACCCACAACTTTGGGAAATTACAAAACAGCCCCAAATGTCCGAAACATCACGATACGACAACGAATAATCAAACCGAAGCTCACAACACGTATAACAACGTTAAATGAACTTACGAGAAACCCGAAATGATAGTTTCGAACGAGATTCGCAAGAATCGAACTCAAGCGTGGGAAAGTCGCTTAAGAACACGGAACTCAATAAAACGACACCAAAACGAACTCGGATGTCAAAAAGTGTAGAATTAATCATTCTCAGAATGATGAAACGGTCATGAGCAATTCATCAAAACGGACTTCCGCCGAAAAAAAAAAGAAATTACCGGAAATCGAAATTACGGGTATTACAACCACCCAAGAGGCTTGTTTAGGAATGTAACACCCTCAATCCGCTCAGGGATATTACACGCCGTAGACCCTCTCCTCGAGGACCTACCAGGCCGATAACTAAAATCAAACATCGCCTTTAAGGCTAAAATGACTCAGTAGACCGATTTGGTCTTTCAATAAATGCGTACAACTCAAATACAACTCATGCCCATGCAGGGGTCAAAATACAACCACACCCGTAGAACGGGAAAAATATACTGCAGCGGAAAATAAAATAAAACTAGACCAATACGACAGCAACGGATCCTCGTGTGATTAGTATCGTTCATCTTTCATCATCCTTCGTGCCGACCCTGTGCTATGCTCCCAAAACCTGAATGCAAAAATAGACATCCACCCCCCGAATACTCGGGGGTTAGCAAAACTCCACTGTTTCGCTAGTGCAAGTACAAGTGCAAAAATACGAGCCATACAATTCACATTCCACGAATAACAATAACCAGGAATCCGCAAAGATCCAAACGTAACAAAAAGAACTTCCCGAGGCAAGAGTTTGGGTAGATATTTCCAAAACCGAAAAAACAATAATTAAAGGGGAAACAATTTATGAAATAGTTTAAAATGCCCTCGAGAGTTTTAATAGAAAACAATTTAGGATTACCGAATCCTTATCTTTCCAAAATCAACTGGGGCCACAGCCCAAAGGTTTTGTTTTCGCAATTAGAAAACCAACAACAATTCACAGGGTTAAAACCCACGTCACGTGTCCTCGGCGGACATAAAATCAATACAATATAATCGCCCAAGATACGTAAACCTTGGTCACCAAAAATACAACACCAACTCGTGAATCCAGGGCTATACCATTGGATTCCCTTCGTGGCCCCGTCGGACCCTCCCAAGGTGAGCAGAATGCGTTTCGAAATCATATACACCAACTCGTGAAGTTTTACTTGTGAATCCAGGGCTATACCACTGGAATTCCCTCTGTGGCCCCGTCGAACCCTCCCGAGGTGAGCAAATACATTCACAAAACAAACAACCGCACTCGTGAATCCAGGGCTATACCATTGGACTCCCTCCGTGATCCCGTCGGACCCTCCTGAGGTGAGCGAAATACATTCACACAATTAACACGTCACAACAAGGATATTCATACAATCCACCAAAGGCAACAAACACAAAGCACGACATAATCGTCAAATCACAACGCACCAAAAATGAGATAATATATGCACACACGTGTTATCAAGCGCAACATCAACACCAAACATATCCATAGGATTCACATAGTCACTTACAACCCACACAATTTACAAAACACACGCGTTTTGAAAGTGAGCCTTTAACGAGGCTAGTCGAATCTTTTGAAAAACTCGTTTCAAACAAACACACACATACCAAGACGATCACCAATCATCATATCCACAAAACAAGAAATGTATGGACAAGGTACTTGCCTCGAATAAGAACAACGCGACTTAAAGCCGTTGAATTCAAAGAACGAATGACGAAAGTTCAAGCGTTTCCCCCAAAATAGACAAGAACACGATTCGTTCCGTCAAAACCCGAAAATGGAATTCCAAGTTGAAATATGGATATACAATCCACAGAATATGTTTAACAACATCATTTAACCATAATCGATCCATCGAAAACGGATGAAAAACGAGATCGAGGACAAATCCCTCAAAAAGTTAATTCGAAGGAAATCAAGAAATATACTTCGATTCGACGAAGAACAATGGATTAAATGATGTTAAACACAAGAATACTACCAAGATTAATCATACCCATCATGAATTAATAAACAACACGGAACGAATCGGACAAAAATGCAAAAACCCCCAAATTCACGAAATTAGGGTTCTAAGGTAAGATTACCTTGATTCGCTGGATCAAAGGATGATAACGGATGATTGATTGATGTTATGAACTCAAGAACTTCATGGATTTGTTGTTAAACAACATGGCTTCGTCACCCATGAATCGCCAAACATGGACGGAGAAGGAAGGAAATGAAAACGAGATGAAATGTGATCGCTTCATCACATTTATATCGGGCGACTAGCGCGCTAAGTCGCCGAGCTAGCGTGCGCTATCGGCCTGCATCGCAATCCGGTGACTCCATCGACTAGATCTGCCGCCAGAAGGCGCGCAGCCTTCCGGCCAGAAGGCGTGCGCTACTCGCCGGCCGTAGCGTACGCAGCGTCCGACGAGCGTGCGCCTACTCGCCGAGCCCGACCGATTCCGTAACCCCCTGTGACTCCACCGTCTGCACTGAGCATAGGCGTTAGGCGGCCGATAGCGTGCGCTACACTCGCCTATTAGCGCAGCCTCTTCCGGCCAGAAGGCGTGCGCTATGCCGCCTCGCGCACCTGTCCGGCCGGTGCGCAATCGTCCCGGCAAGCCCCGCAACCGTCTGGCCCAAAGGCTCGAACAATGTGGCTCGCGACTGATTCAAAACGCATTTTAACGAACACGATTTAAAAGTTCGCGGACAACATCAATGACCCGAAATGAAAACATAATACCATAATTAATCATACGCGACCAAGAAACGGGTCGAGACAACAATTACAGATACGGATACCGTAACTTTCAAGAAATTACAAAATGGCCCAAAACGCCTGAAATCACGATACGTGATCGAATAACCAAACCGGAGTTCACAACACGTCAAACAAAGTTAAAAGGACTTACAGAAACTCAAACAATGTTAGCCAAACGAGATTCGCAAGAATCGAACTCAAGCGCGGAAAAGTCGCTAAAAAGCACGGAACTCAACAAAACGACACCGAAACGAACTCGGATGTCAAAAAGAGTAGAATTAATCATTCTCGGAATGATGAAACGGTCATGAGCGAGTCGTCAAAACGGACTCCGACCGAAAAAAGAAATTTACCGAAAATCGAAAATTGCGGATATTACATTCTACCCTCCTTAAAAGAAGTTTCGTCCCGAAACTTAAAACAAGTAGGGAGAAGCAATATCCCGCCAGGAAAACTCAACGAGATACGCAAGAAACGCGTAACTAACGCCCAACAGCGAAATGTTACAAACAACGCAAAGGAATATACGGCGTGAAAACACGCTCCACGGCGACCAACACAACGTCGCCGTTAGGGATATAATAAAACCAACAAATGACAAGCGTCATCAAATGGATAATACAATCAAGTCAATTATCCGAACAATCGCAAAACACAACAAACAAAATCAATACGATTAACCAACCAAACGGTACATCAATCAAAACGCGAGCCGATCGCTGAACAAATACGGAATCCCACCGCTCAAGGGTTGGAAGATCGAAAACGAGACTAATTTCCCGAACTTGAGGGAATTAAGATGGAGCCTGAACGCTCAACAATCACGAAACGAGAACAAAAACCGAACAAACAAATGATCGAGACAACAAAAATCGAACAATCATGTCCGAAACACAAAGGATAATAAAATTCAAACAACAACTCCTAGGATGGTCTGGTGAGAACTACAAGACATGCGTTCCCATAAGATCCACAGGAAAGGGAATAGCGATTGAAAAGTCACAACGACAAATGAGTTATTCCGAAACAATACCACCCTCGTTCGATCAACAAAAACAAGGGATAAAGAAAGTTCAGAAAATGTTAACGAGCATAAACGAGTCGACAGAGTCGAAAATACAGAAATTCAAAATCCGATCCACGTCGAATGGAAGAGTTAATAGAACCAAATGATGTCACTTCCGAACAAGGTTCACAAGAATCGAACCGAACTCGAAAAAGTCACAGCGATAACTAGATCGACCCATAACAAGATCACAGCTCGTTCGGACGATGAAACCGAAATACAGAACAAGTTCACAAAGTATCAACGAAAACGAGCGAGTCGGTAGAATTGAGAAAAAGAAAAATGCAGAAGCCAAAAATAATACGGGTATTATATTCGACCTCTTCTAAAAGGAGTGTCGTCCCCGAAACTCACAACAATGAAACCAAGGTGACGACACAACAAGCAACCGACAGAAACATCCTTCGAAGGCCTCTCAAAGACGATTCTGATAACTGTGCTGAAGCGCGAACTCCGAAAGTCCCGGTAGCCAATTCGCAAAACTGAATTCGGTGTCCCTCGAA
The DNA here is from genome assembly GCA_033398695.1 of Orobanche coerulescens. Lineage (NCBI taxonomy): Eukaryota > Viridiplantae > Streptophyta > Magnoliopsida > Lamiales > Orobanchaceae > Orobanche > Orobanche coerulescens. The sequence continues at coordinate 138,481,974 of CM065817.1, forward strand.
TTCACACTTGAAATGTGTTACCGACGAGAAGGACAATTTGCACGTGCATGCCCCGTCGCATCACGGTTGAAATGCCTCCGCTCGGCATACCGAAAATACAAATGCTAGGTACAATGGAACATAACATCACAAAACAACAAACCGGAGATGCCAACTCAGCGCAACAAAGAATCATAACACATATCATACACAACGATTACCATCGTAAAGTAATACACACACAAACACTACAACAACGACGGTATCGTTCGGCGACCTCAACAGCCCGAACGATAACCAGCACATAATTAAAACCATCATGAAACAATCAGACATGTACACAAACGTACAAACTCAAGCTTTAACAGCTCACACAGGTGCGATAACATGCAAGCCACCACGAAATGACAACATTAAAGATCGTCATCATACCTCCCACAAAGGGCTAACAAAACATGAGCGTGGCGAACGACTCAACGTTCACACCACCAGTTCAATCATAATTCGGAGGGCTAACACCCTAACAAAACATGAGCGTGGCGAACGACTCAATGTTCACACCACCTGTTCATATAGTTCCAAAGAAATCTGGCATAACTGTAATCACGAATGAAGAAAATGAACTTGTTCCAACCAGAATTCAAACTGGATGTAGAGTCTGTATTGATTACAGAAAATTGAACTCTATTACAAGAAAAGATCACTTTCCACTTCCTTTTATTGATCAAATGCTAGAAAGGTTAGCCGGCCATGCTTATTATTGTTTTCTTAATGGATATTCCGGCTATAACCAAATTCCTATTGCTCCTGAAGATAAAGAAAAAACCACTTTTACCTGTCCTTTCGGAACTTTTGCTTACCGACGAATGCCATTTGGTCTGTGTAATGCACCTACTACTTTTCAGCGGTGTATGATGAGCATTTTATCTGACATGGTTGAGCGGTTTTTGGAAATTTTTATGGATGATTTTTCTGTATTCGGGTCTAGATTTGATGAATGTTTACACCACTTAACCCAAGTGTTGGTTAGGTGTAAGGAGAAGAATCTTGTCCTAAACTGAGAAAAATGTCATTTTATGGTTAAAAAAGGAATTGTCTTAGGACATGTGATTTCTGAAAAAGGAATTGAGGTGGACAAATGTAAAGTTGATTTAATATCCAGTCTTCCACCCCCACGAACGATTGGCCATGCTGGTTTTTACCGTCGATTCATCAAAGATTTTAGTAAAATCTCAAGGCCATTATGTAATTTACTTTCAAAAGACACACCTTTCGTATTTGATGATCATTGTCTAAAAGCTTTTAAGACACTCAAATCTATGTTGAGCTCTGCACCTATCATCAAATCTCCAAACTGGAATCTTCCTTTTGAAATAATGTGTGATGCATCCGACTATGCCGTCGGTGTAGTATTGGGTCAAAGAGAAAATAAATTGCCAACTGTAATATATTATGCAAGGTAACTCTAAATGATGCCCAATTAAATTATTCTACAATCAAAAGAATTGCTTGCAAATGCTTTTGCCTTAGACAAATTTCGACCTTACTTGATTGGTTCGAAAGTCATAATTTATTCCGATCATGCTGCATTAAAATATCTTCTTTCTAAGAAAGATGCTAAACCTCGCTTGATCCGTTGGATTCTATTGTTACAAGAGTTTGACTTAGAAATTCGAGGTAAAAAAGGTGTTGAAAATGTTGTTGCTGATCATTTGTCTAGGCTAATCGTGAATTTTACTGATAAAGAACCTCCCATTAATGAAACTTTCCCTGATGAACAACTCATGTCTGTTTCTCAAATACCTTGGTATGCAGACATTGTCAATTACCTTGTTACTGGTAACATGCCATCTCATTGGAATAACCAAGATAAAACAAAATTTTTAAACGAAGTAAAAAAATTCTTTTGGGATGATCCATATTTGTTCAAATATTGTCCTGACCAAATCATTAGGAGATGTGTGCCAGAACATGAACAACAAAATATCATTTCCTTTTGTCATGATCATGCATGTGGAGGTCATTTTAGTTCAAAGAAAACAACTGCTAAAATTCTGCAATGTGGTTTTTATTGGCCAACACTTTTCAAAGACACACATTTATATTGCAGCACATGTGATAGATGTCAAAGATTATGTCGAATTTCTAAACGAAATATGATGCCTTTAAACCCAATTTTAATTATTGAAATATTTGATGTTTGGGGCATAGATTTTATGGGACCTTTTCCAATTTATTTTGGCAATCTTTACATCCTTGTGGACGTCGATTATGTTTCAAAATGGGTAGAAGCAATTGCTTGCAAAACAAATGACCACAAAGTCGTGGTAAAATTTTTGAAAGAAAATATTTTTTCCAGATTTGGAACACCACGAGCAATTATAAGTGATGGAGGAAAACATTTTTGTAATAAATTTTTGAATCATTTATTTAAAAAATATGGTGTTACACATAAAGTTGTTACTCCTTATCACCCTCAAACAAGTGGTCAAGTTGAAATTTCAAACAGAGAAATCAAACATATTCTTGAAAAAACTGTTAATCCTACAAGGAAATATTGGCCTTTGCGATTGAATGATGCATTGTGGGCTTACCGTACTGCTTTTAAAACTCCCATCGGAATGTCTCCATTTAGGCTTGTCTTTGGAAAACCATGTCATTTGCCTGTTGAATTGGAACATAGAGCATACTGGGCCATAAAACGATTAAATTTTTCATTAGACTTGGCTGGAATTCATAGGAAACTTTAACTAAATGAATTGGAAGAAATCAGAAATGATGCTTACGATTGTGCAAGGAAATATAAGGACAAAATGAAATTTTTTCATGATAAACACATTTTGAGAAAAACTTTTTTTCCTGGTCAAAAGGTCCTTCTTTTTAACTCTCGTTTGTTATTATTTCCAGGCAAGTTGCGTTCACGATGGTCTGGTCTATTTATTATTCATACGGTCTATCCTCACGAGTCAGAAATTGAAAATCCAAAAAATGGTAATATTTTTAAAGTGAATGGTCAACGGTTAAAACCATATTTGGAATTAAAATCTTTTGAGGTAGAAGAGGTTCTTCTTAAAGACCCCGATATTGTGGATTAATACTCCATTGTGTTTGCCCGGTCAAGTGGCGGATAACGGTACTCCGTGGCTAGTAAAGTCGGATTTTTTAGTTTCCCACAACAACTGATTTTGTAGATATTTTTATTTTATTTTTAATTATGGAAGAAACTTTGAAAACAATTGAAAAAAGATTTCCCTTTCTTAGTAAAAAAGTCATTTTGAAACTTTACCAAGCCAGAGTTGAAAGAATGAGGTTGCTTATGAATAACGGCATACCTTTTGATATTCGATTCATTATTGAAGCCAAAGTGAGAATAGCGGGTGAAATCACGGAAACACCAACTAGATTTTTACCAGGGCTTGGAAAAAGTTCATATGCCAAGAAACGACGAGCAAAGAAAATCACCGTTTGCTACAAATGTGCTAGGTGGAATTGTGATTCAAGATGTCGATCTTTAGGAATTCCTTCCACAAACAGAGAAGATAAAATTCAGTTCATCAAGGATGGTCTGAATAAGGAAAATTTAGATGATATCGAAATTTCTCTTGACACGCATCCTAGTGGACTCATACATTACGGGATTCGATGTTTGTGGAATAAATTCAAACCAGAATATGAACAACGTCTTGGGAATCTGACGTTAAAAGACCCTGTTTGCCAATTTGTAAGAAAATTAGATGGGAAGCTTCTCCCCGACTCATAGAAGGCGTTTAAGCCGTTTCTGAACGTAAAATCAGAGGAAGATGTGAGCCACAATCACAACTACTGTACATACACGTGAGTATCTTTACTTTTTGTCGTTTTTTTAGATTTTTTGAATAAAAAATGTGATACATAATAAATGCATTCATTATTCTATTGAGTAGTTGAAGCGCAATTAACGCAGTCACAGATTTGATAAATCTTTCTACTTTATTTTGCATCTATAAATAAACATTGCAGTTGTTTCTTTTCTGCATCCCTCAAACTTGTATTCTTTTCATTATCTCTCTAAGTAATTTTCTTTTCAAAAGAAATGGAATCATCATCTTCCGCAAAAAGATTTAACTCCATCTGCATTTTTGGTGGAGCTAGCCATGGGAAAGAGGCTTGCTTTACTGAAGCAGCCCACAACTTGGGTCGTACCTTAGGAAAAAAATGCATTCATGTAGTTTACGGAGGAGGAAGTCTAGGATTAATGGGACGTGCTGCTGCTTCTGCCTATATGGAAGGAGTAAAAGTGTTGGGAATCATTCCAAAACCTCTGGCTGAAAGTAAAATCACTGGAGCAACTATTGGAGATGAGTTCAGAGCTGTGAATATGCAAGACCGCATAACTCACATGATAAATAATGCTGATGCCTTTATCACCCTTCCCGGTGGTTTTGGCACTCTTGAGGAACTTTTTCATGTGGTTACCAGAGCCCAGCTAAATGTTCATACGAAACCAATAGGTCTGCTAAATGTCAATGGTTTCTTCGATGGTTTACTATCTTTCATCAGCTACTCTTCTGAAAAATGTTTTATTTCTGAGCGTGCTAAACGAATCATAGTTGTTCCTGTTGAAGAATAAGGCTTTTGAGCTGCCTGAGCATTGAATTTGGAACACAGGCCAAACGAAGTCGTACTGAGGACCCTAAGTACTGTCAAATCGGTACGTACAACATCCCCTTGAAAATTGCTGGACCTTCACGAACTTGCTGGAAACGGAGTACCATGCCGGCAGGATCCCTATAAAGAAAGCCGCACAGAAAGAGAAGACTACTTGGAATTCGGTGGGAATCCACAAAGACAGCGTAGGAGATATCGCCCATTATACTGCAATATGGTGAGCATAGCCATGTATGATGAAAGAGCCACCTGCTGACCTGGTTTTGCAACAACACCAGAAGAGCTGATCAAAAAACTTATTGCATTTGTTCCTGAACCAGACCCAGCTCTAGCTAATATTGTTTGGATGGAAGATTTCACTGTGCGGAAACGCAAAATTGATACATTCCTTTTCCTCTGATATCCCACTTCATCCCTCTTGTTGTTTTTACTTTTTAGCGAGTGTAAAAATCGTGAAAATGATGACAGCTTAAGGAGTTTTCTTTTCGATCTCTTGACGCGCATTTATCCACGATTTATGTATTGTTATTTCTATTACTGTACTTTTTCTGTTTGTTTTTAATAAAAGCATTTGATGGCAGCGTAAGGTGACTCTTCGGACTCTCTTGAAGCGCATCTAGGTTGTTTGTGTTATACTTCCGGGTATATATTTTCTTTTGTTGTTTTGCCATACTTACTTCTTGCAGGTCCAAAAAAAAAGGCTTGAGCAAAGCGTCTTCTTTCATAAACAGGGAAGCCTTATTTAAACCCTTACTCCATTGTTCTTTTTACACAATAAGGATATTGTTTATCATTAAGTGTGGGGGAAGGTGTATATATATATCTATATCTATATATATATATATATATATGCAATATTAAATAAAAAAAGGCTGAAAATCACGGCACCATTTTCTTGAGAAAACGTTAGTGAAAAAATCATTTTTGGGATGTTTCACTGGTTTTGATAATGGATTTGGATGAAGGTGTATGAGATTCAGTACACAACACCCTTTTTGTGAGTATTGAGCCTTAGAGCAATCCTTATATATACGCTCTATATTTTTTGTTGTGTGGTCAAACATATTGTGTTCATTCTAGAACTTGCTCATTTATACATTTCGAGACTACATTCATAAACTCTTGCATTAAGATGATAAAGGCAATTAGGATTAACCCTTGTTGGCTTATATTTTTCCCACCCATTACATTTTATCCTTAGAAGCCCCATTGAGCCTGAGCCTATTTCTTTGATCAAGCACATTACTTTAGCCATTATCCATTCTTGTTGATGACTCATCCATTTGCACCCTCTAGTCAAAGATTTAATTGTGAACTAGATGTGTGACAAATAGGGGCCGATGTTCATAAGAGTATTGTGGAGATTAAGAGCTTTTGTTGAAAGTGAAAGGGTGTGAAGTACATTGGAGTATTGAAAAAAAAAATCTAAAAAAAAAATGGGAGATCAAGTGCGAAAATCATCACTATATATACATAAAATAGCACTTGAACTATCCCTTAAGTGATACATAAATCCTTCCAGAAGATCCATTGCATACTTTTCCTTACACAAGAGTATGACCTTACCAGATGAATATTCAAATACCATGTACATAATAACTTGGGGATGATGGGTTGAGAGTTTTCATTACAGAAGGGGGGTGTTGATTGTTATTTGTAGGATTTGTTATGCATCTAAATTCACAATTGATCTTGGCTAGCAAACCTCATAATTTTCCCTTTATCCTACCCATACCCAAAGCCACATTACAACCAAAAGAAAGACCTTTTGGTTTATGCATGAGTTTATTTTTAAATAGTGGAGATTTGATTTTTGACCAAGCATATGGTAATGACACATTATGCTTTGATATGATTGAACTCTTCTCGAATATCTCGTATATACACTTGAGTAAAGAGTGATATCCACTGTGAGGGTACTGAATCTTTTGGCATTCGATTCTCAATGAAGTTGTTAGAATTTGGTGCGGCATTTTAGAATTTGGTGCGGCATCCTATTTTTCTCTGATCTCACTTGGGTCATGATCACTTGTTCTCTCTTGATATTGGTTTTGTCATGATGTTTTCAGAATATGAGTATTATAACTCGGGTATAAGATTTGCCCGAGGACGTGCAAAAGATAAGTGTGGGGGAATTTGTTTAGTATATTTTGAGTAATATTTTTATTAGTATTTTATGTATATAATTGTGTGTTTTGTGTGATAATTTATTCGTTTTACCATATATTTATATTAGTTCATTTTGTTAGAATTTTCTATAATTTTATGTCATTTTTGGATAATTAATTGGAATTAAATTATATCTGCAGTTAACCAACCTGTACAAGACAGATCAATTGGTTCAAGGGCGATATTTTTACAAAATTCAAATATAGTCACGATGGTCTCACTTTATTCGTCTCGCCGAGACGATCGCTTTAAAAAAATTCATCCAAATCCGAGTTCGTATGAAGAAGTTATGACCGCTCAAGGACAATTAAATAGACGGACCATATTGTGCCACGTGTCAACACCGATTGGACCGAATTTCAACTCTGTCCGATGTCATCCATAACATCAAGACCTCATGGGATCGTGAATTATTAGGTGGTGGAAATTTTTAATTGTAAAATTTATTATTTTATTGATTTTGAAGTAGTATAAATAGGGGATGAATGTGTAGTGTTTTGGGAGGAGAAAAAAGGAGAAAAAAATAGAGAGATATTATTGTAAGGGAGAGAAATAAAAATATTGTATAATAAAATTATATTTGTGTAATAATATTATGGAATATTTATTTATTTGTCTTGTTATTATGAGTGAGTAATTTCTTTTACTGGGGTTATGATGAAACCATGTCTATATTATTATTAATATTTATATAATAATTCCAAATAAATGTTTTTAACGGTTATGATTTTCGCTTCAATAGGGGAATATTATTTCATCAATTATATCACGTATTTTTTATAGTTATAAATTTCCCTCTGCGTTGTGATTATTGATATTATTTAATTTCTTTGATTATTTGTTTTCCATTAAATTGGATACTTATAATGCTTAGAAATTACATTTGTTAAGCGAAGGAAAATCTATATTTGAATTATAATTTTGTACTTATTGTCAAATCTATAGGGAAATAGTGAGATTGATTTCAGAATCTATTCCCTGAATTTCTTGGAATTAGAATATAAATTATATAATAAATAGTCATTGGTGGATTCTAAACCTTAGTAAATTATTTAAAATCAATTTACCTAAAATCTACTTAAAAATTACTGTTATTTATTGCAATTATTATAACCAATAAAAAATTAAATTATTTGGGACTAGGTTAGAACTTAATATAATTTGGTTCAAAACGATAGGACTATATTTACTTCACTATCATAGTCCTCCCTGTGGAATCGACCTTGCACCGCATATCTACATCGAACAAATTGTGCGCTTGCGAGTATTAGACTAAAGAATCAACCAACAACAATGGTTTTCAAAGTCTCGACAATAATGTTTGTTCAACTTTTTGAAAAGTGATACTCAAGATCAACTAGTGTTTCCAAAATAATTTTTTTTCAATGGTGGTTTTCATTTTTTTAAAAAACCTTTCGTTCCTGTTTGCGGTGCGGGAATATATGTATAATGTTCGCACTTTCGTTAGGGTGTTAACCCCCGAATTGTGATTGAACTGGTGGTGTGAGCGCTGAGTCGTTCGCCACGTAATTGTTGTATTAGCCCTCGGTGATAGGTGTGAGGTTGATCTTTAATGTTGTCATTTCGTGGTGATTTGCGTTCTATCGCACATGTGCGAGCTGTTAAAGCTTGGGTTTGTACGTTTGTGTAAATGTGTGATTGTTCATGATGTTTTGTGATTATGTGCTGGTTATCGTTCGGGCCGTTGAGATCGCCGAACGGTGCCGTCGTTGCTGTGACGTTGATATGTGTGTTGCGTGTCATGATTTTCTGTTGTGCTGAGTTGGCATCTCCGGTTTGTTGTTTTGCGATGTTATATATTCCATTGTACCTAGCAGTTGTGTTTTCGGTATGCCGAGCCGAGGTGCTTCAAATGTATTGTGCCGGGGGCATGTAGGTGCAAATTGTCCTTCTCGTTGGTGACACATTTCAAGAGTGGACTCGAGGGACACAGAATTCAGTTTTGCGAATTGGTTACCGAGACTTCCGGAGTTCGCGCTTAGCACAGTCATCAGAATCGGCTTTGAGAGGCCTTTGAAGGATGTTTCTGTCGGTTGCTTGTTGTGCTGTCACCTTGATTTCGTGTTGTGAGTTTCGGGAACGACACTTCTTTTGGAAGAGGTCGAATATAATACCCGTATTATTTTTGGCTCCTGCATTTTCTCTTTCTCAATTCTATCGGCTCGCTCCTGTTCGTTGATACTTTCTGAACTTGTTATGTATTCCGGTTTCATCGTTCGAACGAGCTGTGATCTTGTTTTGGGTCGATCTGGTTATCGCTGTGACTTTTCCGAGTTCGGTTCGATTCTTGTGAACCTTGAAGTTGTTGTTTGAATTTTATTGTTCTTCGTGATTCGAACATGATTGTTCGATTTTTGTTGTCTCGACCGTTGTGGTTCGATCATTTGATTGTTCGGTTTTTGTTGATCTCGTCTCATGATTGCTGAACGTTCAGACTCCTTCGTAATTCCCTTAAATTCGGGAAATTGGTCTCGTTTTCGATCTTCCAACCCTTGGGCGGTGGAATTCCGTATTTGTTCAGCTATTGGCTCGCGTTTTGATTGATGTACCGTTGGGTTGGTCAATCATATTGATTTTCGTTCATTGTGTTTTGCGATTATTCGGATAATTGACTTGACTATATTATACGTTTGATGACGCTTGTCACTTGTTGGTTTGTTTCTACCGGTGGCATTGTGTTGGTCGTCGTGGAGCGCGTTTTCACGCCGTATATTCCTTTGCGTTGCTTGTAACATTTCGCCGTTGGGCATAAGTTACGCGCTTCTTGTGTATCTCGTTGAGTTTCTCCTGGCGGGATATTTCTTCCCCCTACTTGTTTTAAGTTTCAGGACGAAACTTCTTTTAAGGAGGGTAAAATGTAATACCCGTAATTTCGATTTTCGGTAATTTTTTTTTCGGCGGAAGTATGTTTTGACGACTCGTTCATGACCGTTTCGTCATTTCGAGAATGATTAATTCTACACTTTTTGTCATCCGAGTTCGTTTCGGTGTCGTTTTGTTGAGTTCCGAGCTTTTTGGCGACTTTTCGGCACTTGAGTTCGATTCTTGCGAATCTCGGTCGAAACTGCTGTTTCGAGTTTCCCGTAAGTTCGTTTAACTTTGTTATACGTGTTGTGAACTTCGGTTTGGTTATTCGATCACGTATCGTGATTTTCGGACGTTTTGGGCCATTTTCATAATTTCCCAAAGTTTAGGGTAATTACTTTCCGTTGTCGAATTTTGAGCCTTCGGGTGGTCGGAATCATGTGTTCTATTAGTGTTCGAATTCGTATTTGCGAGTACTTCGTAACCGTATCTTCGATTCATATTCAGGTTCGGGTTTCGGGGTCGTTCGGGCCATCGGAGTTGGCCCGGGTCGAGTCATGGCCGGGCAGTCTGGGCCCAGGCCGAGTTACGACCGGTAGTGCTCGGCAGTTACGTACGTAAGGCCGGTTACATACGTAAGGCCACCGGCCGTAACGTACGAATCGTCCGGCGATTTGGGCGATAAGTTCGCCATGGCGATTACGTCGTAAGTTATGGCGATTTACGTCGTAAAGGCGGCCGGCAATCAGCCTATTTAAGGCCAGCAGACGTTTTCTTCAGCCATTTCTCACTCGTTTTTCTTCTCTTCCGCGGCTGGGGGTGTGTTGATCATGGAGAGATGTTGTTGGACAATAAATCAATGAAGTCTTGGAGTTCATATCATCAATCAATCATCCCATAACCTCCTCCGATCTACCGAATCAGGTCAGATTTTCTAGAAATCTAATTTTGGGGATTTTGTTCGATTTCGCCCGTTTAATCCGATTTAACTTAGGATTGTGATGGATTGATGATTATTTAGACGTATTATATCAATTCCCTTGTTATTCCATGGTTGGATCGTATCGATTCGTTATTTGGGCCGAGTCCGGTAAAATGTCTTAAAGGGGTTTTCGGGCGTTCTACGATTATTCTTCCTCGTATGATCGATGATTTATTGATTATATGTTGTTAGGGTCGAGTTTCTTGCGAAGAAACCGCGTTGAACCATTCCGTTCGTCGTCGTCTTCCTTTTCGATGGCATCGGGCGTTCCGAAGCTTCCCAGTTGAACCGTGTCCGTTCGTGGTTCCGTGCTCGTGGTATCGAGGCAAGTATCTTGCCCATACTTTTCATGTTTCGTAGACGGAATCATTGATAAATGATTTTATGTGCAATCCGAATGTTTTAATGAACTTTTAAAAAGATCGGTATGTTCTCGATATTTGTTGTCTTTCAAAAGATAACTCATATGCTTCGGGGATTAATGTGCCTTCGGAATATGTGCGTTAGTTTCCTATGTTGGAAGATGTTGAACATATTTAGTGAATTTAGTAGACCGTAATTATTTGCCGAGGATTGTGTATTGATATGTGTAATTGTTCGGTGAATCTGTGATGTTGTGTGATATTAGTTGTTATTCCTTCGTGAGGAGTTTGTGACACTTGGTGTTGTTTGGTATTGGTATTTGCTTGTGGTTGTGTGACATTAGTTGTGAGTGTATGTCGACTATAGTGACCACTCTAGCAAAGTACCTAGCATTTGTATGCATATTCTAGTATTCGAATTATGGCTTCCCGTGGCGTCGTGGATGATATGTGTATGTTCACCTAGGGACGGTCTGACGGGACCTCTAGGGATACGTATTGCCGTGAGTGTGCGTATCACGAACTAGGGTTAACCACCCAGGGATGTCCGACGGGGCTCTGCGGGGTACGGCGGCCGTGAGTCTCGTACCAACGGTTAACTTTGAAATGTTTTGTTGGAGAACTGTGATTTTTGGCGCATATTTCGTCTGATTAGAATGGCAGTCCAAATGGTAGGGTACTTTGCTGGAATGGCACCAGTAAATGTGTTGTGTATGATTCGTCTCTTGGTTGTGATAATTTGGTATGGGTACGTGATGTAATATCCGTAATTTTCCATTTTTAGCAGTTTCCATTTTTGGTGTATGTCTATTTTTATCGACTCGCTTGTAACCGCTTCGACATTTCGAATTTACTTTGTTCTTGGAGTTTTTCCATTTGGACGAGTTTTGATGATGTTTTCACGTAATTTCATTTTATGACATGTTTTGCCGTATGAACGTTCGATTCTTGTAAAACTCGTTCGTTTTCGTTGTTTCTTGGTTTGTACAAGTTCGTATGATTGAGTTGGTCGTGTTGAGACTTTCGGTTTGTAAATCCGACGTCGTTTCGTGATTTTCGGTCATTTGGGCCATTTTTGTAATTTTCTAATAGTTTAGGGAATCCCATTTTCGTTGTCGCATTACGGACCCTCCGGTGGTCGGAATTGTATTTTTATTTCAGCGCTTAACTCCGTCGTCTTGTATACTTCGTGTTTATGTTTCCGGATTCTGACCTCGTCGTGCGTTTCGTGTTTTGTACCCTCGACAGCAGTTTACTGCTGATGTGAGCAGCAGTATTGAACTGCTGTGCAGGTAGCGCACGCTACTCCTGTTGCCTTGCGTGCGCTACCGATGTGCAGTTAGTGTACACTAACTCCCCATTGTTAGCGTACGCTAGCGAATGGTGGCAGTAGCTACTGGACCTGTCACGGCCCGTTAACGCACGCTATATATGACAGTTAGCGTGCGCTAACTTCACTAATTATATAAGTCAGCGGGCAGTTTCAGAACAGCAGTTTTATTCTTTTCTCTTCGTTTCTTCGACGTGCGACCTAAGAGGCGATTTCCACCGGTTCTATTCGGAGTTCTCTTCAAATTCCATCACGGTAGAATCGAGCCATCATATCATAATCAGCATAATCACCCTTCATCAGCCGAATTAAAGGTAATTCCTCAAGAACCCTAATTTTGATGAATTTGGGAGTTTTTCGGGATTCTAGGGTTTAGTTCCGAATTGTTCATCTATATTACGATATTCTTTACCGATTGTGATTATTGAGTGATTCTAAATCCAATTTCCTTGATTTTAATCCACGAATTATCAATACGGGGAGAATTTTGCGTAAACCCTCGCCCGTATCAATTGATCGTTCATTGTCGTATCATGTAATCGGGGTTATGGGTGTATTCCAATAGAGTACTTTTGTCCGTTGGGACTGAACTGTGTTGATCCTTCGTTTAGGAACCGTCGTTTTCCACCCGGACCGTTCGTTGTCGTGTTTCACTTCCGTTTCTTCAAGAATGTCTCAAAGGCAAGTACTTTACATTTGTTTACATGTTCTAGTATTTGAATTATGGCTGTATCGTGGTTGTTGTGGATGGTTATGTGTATGTTCACCTAGGGACGGTCCAACGGGGCCTCTAGGGATACGTATTGCCATGAGTGTGTGTATCGTGAACTGTGGTTAGCCACCCAGGGATGTCCGACGGGGCTCTGCAGGGTACGGTGGCCGTGAGTCTCGTACCAACGGTTAACTTTGCATTGTGATTTATTGGAGATAATGTGTTTTACGATTGTACAATGTAAATATTCCGGAATATAAAATGTTTTCTAAAATGACTTTTTGGCGCATATATTCATCTGATTAGAATGTAGTTCAAATGGATTGTACTTGCACTAGCAGTTGTCGCTAACCCCTTAAATGGGGGAAATACTTTTTGTATTTCAGGTATCGATCATGGGGACAAGCGAGCACTTGAGCCGTATGAGGATGATGGGCAAGCATGATACTGATCATTAATCATTTGTTGGTGTTCAGTTCAGTCTATTACTTTTGATGTCTTGTTTTGGGACTTTTGTATTATAAAATTGGTTTAAGTACTCGAGTACTTCTTGTTTCAAAATTGTTAATGTTGAGTTTTGGGAAATGGATTGATGTTGGATTCTATTGTCGAATTGTAGTCTTATTTGAATTGTCGTATTATTGATGATTGTTTGTCGTTGTCAAATGTCTTGTTGGTACGTTAGCCTGGTGGATTTCATAGTGTGGAGTCCACGGCGCTGTAATATGCCCTGAATGTCTTGGGGGTGTTACAGAATATGGTATCGGAGCTTAGGTTTATGGATACCTAGGCTGTCGGTTGTTTGGGTCTAGTCAAGTGTCGTTTTTTGGGATAGTATCACTACTATGCCATCATCTCAGTACGCCGGTGCTCGTAAGTTTTTCCTAACTTGACTCGTTTCACCGTCTGTTCTATTCCTGTCTTAGTATCTTGTTGCGTTTTGCGTTTGAATTGTACTTAACCGTTATTTCTTCAGAATTCCTGCTGGTAGAGGACGCGGACGCGGTCGCGGACGCGGTAGGGGATGTGGCGCAGCCGTTGGGGCGGCCATGTCCGATCACTCGGGAACTGATTCGGCGATGCCTTCTTTGTCGAACAGTGTTCCCCCTAGTTCCGGAGGTCAGCAGGACCAGTCTGCTAGCTCCGGTAATGCACATGAGAATGTTGGAGTGGCCAACATTTTGCAACAAGTAGCGAACCAGATGACGCTACTGACTCAGGCCGTTCTAGTCGGCCAAGCTAATGCCAACCCGGTTCCACCTACTGGATCCGGCAATGACAAGTTACTTCAGGACGTGATTCGTATGCGTCCTCCGCAGTTTGGTGGTGCTTCCGACCCTTCTGGTTGGGAGAATTGGCTATTCGAGATGGAGAAAGTATTTGAGGCTGCTAATTGTTCTGAGGAGAGGAAAGTACCCATTGCTCAGTACTTCCTTGCCAAGGAGGCAGCAACGTGGTGGCAAGCGGTGAAATCGCGTGATCGGGCAGCCACGTGTGCAGAGTTTCGGGATCTGATGGAAGATGAATTTTGTCCATGGCCAGTGAAAGAGGGGAGGATCCGAGCCTTCTTTGAGACTAAGCCCCAAGATGTTCCTATTTCTCAAGCTATCAAAGACTACAATCAACAACTGCATTATGTGAGAAACCAAGTCCGAGATGAGCTTGAAAAGATCCGCCACTTTGATATGCGGATGAAACCGAGGGTGCGCCACTACATGTCTGGTCTGGGGTGCACGACTTTGAAAGATTATCAGAATAAAGTGATGGCTTATGAGATGTCATTTTCTGCGACAGAGACGACAACCGAAGGAAAGAAGCAGAAGACCTCCGGTCAGTTTTTGGGAGGCAAGTCAGGAGGGTATCCGAAGGCTCAGTCTGGTTCGCGAGTCTTCGGGAGTCAGTCTCCATCAGTTGGTCGAGGAAACGGTTCTAGGTCTACTCCTGCTGGTTCCGTTCATGGTCCTACGTGCTTCAACTGTAGTCGTCCGGGCCACATGATGGGTGAGTGTGATAGGCCTCCGATTCAGTGTCTTGCTTGTGGTCGGATGGGTCATCGTGCTAAGTTTTGTATGGATGCAGCTCGGGCTCCAGTTACTCAGATATCAGCCCCAGCCGCGGGAGAGCCGAGTGTGAATCAGGCACCGACAATTCCTCAGCCGCAGCAGAGTTTTGGTAGAGGTCGAGGACGTGGTCAACCTTCTAGAGGGGGAGCTTCTAGTGCGGGGTCTGTTCCGCCCTGAGTGTACGAGATGAGACGAGCAGGAGATCCTGACGCGACGGTGGCTACAGGTACCGTCCACATCCTTGATCATCCTGTTTCCGTATTGTTCGATTCTGGTGCTACGCATTCTTTTATATCTATGGATTGTGTGCGTCGTCTGCATGTTGATTGCCTAGTTGCCTGTGAGACTTTTGTTGTTAAACTTCCTAGTGGGGATAGCATCGTGGGGGACCGTGAGATTAGAGATTTTTTTGTCAGTATCGCGGGGAGGGATTGGCCTTCTAATCTGATTGCGGTAGATATTAAGGATGAGGATTTGATTCTGGGTGAGGATTGGCTGGACCGTCATGGGGCGATCATGAATTATAGAACGAGAACCGTTTCGATGTTAGCCTCTGACGGTACCGAGCATTCTTTTGTGGGGCGTAAGCGGAGTAGCCAGAGATTACTGATCAGCGCCTTGAGGGCGGTGAGACTTCTTCGGGGAGGTTGCACGGGTTATTGGTGTTACGCCTTGAGATCGGAAGAAGGGGGAGTCGAGCTCTCATCTATTCCGGTAGTGTGTGAGTATCCTGATGTCTTTCCAGATGAGTTGCCGGGTTTGCCTCCGGACCGAGAAGTTGAGTTTACCGTCGATTTAGAGCCGGGTGCAGCACCGATTTCTAAGACGCCATACCGTATGGCACCTGCCGAGATGCTTGAGTTGAAGAAACAGTTGGGAGAGTTGCTAGACATGGGGTATATTCGACCGAGCGCTTCACCTTGGGGCGCACCGGTCCTGTTTGTGAAGAAGAAGGATGGGTCACTTCGTTTGTGTATCGACTACCGAGAGTTAAACAAAGTGACCATTAAAAACAAGTATCCGCTCCCGAGGATTGATGATTTGTTTGATCAGTTGCAAGGGGCAACTGTGTTTTCGAAGATTGATTTGAGATCGGGGTATTATCAGTTCCGAGTGAAGGATACCGATATTCCGAAGACGGCCTTTCGGACGAGATACGGTCACTACGAGTTTGTGGTTATGCCTTTTGGGCTAACCAACGCCCCATCCGTGTTCATGCAACTTATGAACAAAGTCTTTATTGAGTACCTCGATAAGTGTGTAGTCATTTTTATCGATGACATCCTGATTTACTCGAGGAGCGAGGAGGAGCACGCCCGTCATTTGCATATCGTGCTAGATATTTTGAGAACTCAGCATCTTTTTGCGAAGTTCTCAAAGTGCGAGTTTTGGTTACGGGAGGTTATGTTTCTCGGTCATGTGATCTCGGTCGAGGGTGTTCGTGTGGACCCACATAAGGTAGAGGCAGTGTTGGATTGGGCGCCACCCAAGAACGTGAAGGAGGTCCGCAGTTTTCTGGGATTAGCCAGGTATTTCCGTAGATTCGTCGAGGGGTTCTCTAAGCTCGCTCGACCGCTAACTCAGTTGTTACAGAAGTCAGAGAAGTTTGTGTGGACCGATGAGAGGCAGAATAGTTTTGAGGAGTTGAAGAAGCGGTTGACGACCGCTCCCGTTTTGGCTTTACCGAGTGGTAATGATGGTTTCTCAGTTTATAGTGATGCTTCGGGCCAAGGGCTCGGATGCGTACTTATGCAGCACGGGAGGACGATTGCCTATGCTTCCCATCAGTTGAAACCGTATGAATTGAATTACCCTACGCACGATCTTGAGTTGGCCGCAGTCGTATTTGCGTTGAAGATCTGGCGCCATTACTTGTATGGCTCGTCGTGTCAGATTTTCACCGATCACAAGAGCTTAAAGTACATTTTCACCCAGAAAGAGCTTAATATGAGACAGAGGAGATGGTTGGAATTAATTAAGGATTATGATCTCGAGATCCTTTATCATCCGGGCAAGGCTAATGTGGTAGCAGATGCCTTGAGCCGGAAATCGGTATCGCTTCGGGCGCCTGAGTTACTCACGGCCCAGTCGGGACTTCAGCGAGAGTTTATGAGGTTGAGCATTGAGATTGTACTGCCAGAGAGTTCCGGGCAGTTGCGTACTCTTGAGATTTCTTCATCTCCGGTCGAGGACATTAAATCGGGACAGTTGGAGGACCCGATGTTTATTCGGCTTCGAGAGAGTGTAGGGAAGGGGAAAGCCCCGTGATTCGTTATTCATGAGGACAGAGTGTTGAGATTCCGAGGTCGGTTGTGCGTTCCGAACGACTCGGAATTGAGACAGAGTATCATGCGAGAGGCTCATGCGTCACCTTACTCAGTCCATCCGGGCTCGAGTAAAATGTATAAAGATCTAAGGAAAAATTTCTGGTAGAACGATATGAAGAAGGAGGTAGTTCAGTTTGTGGCTAAGTGTTTGACTTGTCAGCAAGTCAAGATTGAGCATTAGCGGCCAGCCGGGTTATTGAAACCACTTCCCGTCCCGGAATGGAAGTGGGAGGATATCTCTATGGATTTTGTCACGGGTTTGCCGAGGACGAAGACTGGTATGAATATGGTGTGGGTGATTGTAGACCGACTGACTAAGTCGGAACATTTTCTGGGCATCAAGGATACTTGGGGTCCAGAAAAGTTGGCTCGTATTATTATCGCACAGATAGTGAGGCTTCATGGTATGCCGAGGACCATTATTTCAGATAGAGATGGCCGGTTTGTATGGCACTTTTGGCAGGCGGTACATAAGGCATTGGGGACACGGCTGCGTTTGAGTACATCTTTCCACCCTCAGACTGACGGACAGTCCGAACGTACCATTCAGACGTTCGAGGATTTGTTGCGCGCGTGCGCGTTAGATTGGAGTAGTGACTGGGAGGAGCATTTCGCCTTAATTGAGTTTACTTGTAATAATAGCTGGCACACGTCGATTAAGATGGCACCGTATGAGGCACTTTATGGCCGACGTTGCCGATCACCGATATGTTGGGATGAGCCATCCGATTTGGTTGGCACCGAGCCGGACCTTGTGTTGGAGACGAGGGAGAAAGTTGAATTGATTAGGAAGAGAATGTTGGCTGCTCAGAGTCGACTAAAGTCTTATGTGGATGTTAGGCATAGACCTTTGAGTTTGAGGTGGGAGATCATGTTCTGTTGAGAGTGTCTCCGACGAAAGGAGTTTTCCGTTTTGGGAAGAAGGGGAAACTCAGCCCGAGATATATTGGACCTTTCGAGGTATTGGAGAGAGTCGGTAAGTTGGCATACCGTTTGGCTTTACCTCCGTCGCTGAGTCATGTGCATAGCGTATTTCACGTTTCCCAGTTGAGGAAGTACGTTCCGGACCCGTCCCACATTATTGACTTTGGGGACATGGAGATCGAGAAGGATGTTACGCTTGAAGAGAGGCCCATCAAGATTTTGGAGCGTCGAGACAAACAGTTAAGGCACAAAACCATTCCTTTGGTTAAGGTGCAATGGCGAGGAACGGAGTAGAAGAAGCGACGTGGGAGTTAGAGGAGGATATGCATTCGAGACACCCCAAGCTTTTTGATTCTTAAGTTTCGGGACGAAACTTTATTTTAGAGGGGGAGAATGTAATATCCGTAATTTTCCATTTTTAGCAGTTTCCATTTGTAACACCCCAATTCACAACTGGGACATTACACGCCGTAGAACCCTCGTGAGGTCTACCAGGCTAACACATGGCAAATAAACCACAATGTAATCACAAATGATGCACTCAAAAGTAAATAAGGTCGTGGCCTCGGCCAAAACATTTTAACGGCGTACATGAGTAGAAGTTAAATACCAATCCATTGCCCACGCAGGGGACTTAAACCAAGTTTCAAAGTAATAGTCTAACTCCAGTACTCGATAAATGCAATGATAAAACATAAAAAAAATACAGACTCTAGCCACATCATCAAGCCGACCATCCTTTGCTTGCGTGTCCCGTGCCTGCTCCTCAGCCCTCCCGGTACCTGAAATGCATAAGACGCATTTCCCCCATTTAAGGGGTTAGCATTCGAATAGCTAGTGCAAGTACACAATTACACAACATTATATACAAAAACGGTTTTACGCAATCATCTCAATCAGAAATCATTTGCCATAAATATTCCGGAATACTACCTTGGCAATCAAATCAGTTCCAATCATCACGATATCACAAAATCACAACTGGTATCCTGTGGTCGTACCCCTTAGTATCGACCCCCAGACATCCCGTCGGACACTCCGGGTGGAAGTTCAATCACACACGCACCCAAGTCCACTTCCACGGCCGTACCCCTTAGTATCGACCCCCAGACATCCCGTCGGACACTCCGGGTGGAAGGAACACAACTCACGCACCCAAAAATCACAATTCATCATTCATTTCGAAAATCACAACATATATAACGAAATGTAATACATGTACTTGCCTTGAACACGATGAAACAAGGGAAACAACGAAGGAATAGGTTTTGGTCCGAACAATCCTCCCAAATCCGCTCCTAACACAATAACGGTATACAACAAGTCTCAATAATGCGGAAAGGTAAGAATTAATCCTAATTCTACCCATTGGGGCAATTCATCGGACACCAAGAGTGCATAAGGAAATGAAATCGGTTAACAGTGTAACAACGGGATTTCATCCCAACCAATAACAAGAAAACCAAGGGTCACGTGAATACTATCAAAATCCAATAACAGCATCGGTTAATTCGAATTAAAACACAAGATCACCACCAAACCCTCCCCAAAATCATATTAGGGTCAAAGGAGTTCTCACCTATTGAATATTCAAGCACTCAAATCCGAAAACCACGTGTTAGATCCGCAATCCGAGCCACACGATCGAAAAGAGATGAAGAAATTTACACAATCAAGTGATAGATGGAGGAAATCTCCCTCTCAAGCCACTCTCTCGTACGGTTGAAGGAAGGAAGGGAAAAGAGTGACTTTCGCTGAATAAAAACGCAGATATAGCGCTAACCGCGTTGTGTGCCGCGGCACAGGGCCAAAAATTGCGCCCAGTGATCGGCAGAACGCTCGTTGTGCCGCGGCCCATTCGAAGTGTGCCGCGGCCCAGACTCGGCATGTGCCGCGGCCCTGCCGGACTGTGCCGCGGTACGCGGTTTAGTAGGTTTTGGCCGACAAGTGCCACACGGGTGTGCCGCGGCCCGGACAAGTGTGCCGCGGCAGTGACTCGGCAGTGTGCCGCGGCGCACAATCCTTGTGCCGCGGCTCACGGTACAGTCTACTCGGCCAGCAACTGGGCAATGTGTGTGCCGCGGCGCACAATCCTTGTGTCGCGGCCCACACCCCCCCTTGGGTCCCAAAATGACGAACAATGATCCGGAAAGAGAATAAAAGCAATAAGAATCGATATTTGGGCAACAAAAACGCGAAATGGAAGTACGGAACCCCAAAACTATCTGAGGTACACAACCAAAGTCGAACAAGGAACAAATTCCCTAAACTTCTAGGAAATTACAAAAACGGCCCAAACATCCGAAAATCACGATACAACGTCGGATTAACAATCCGAAACTCACAACATGCTCTAATCAATCACACGAACTCATGGAAGTAAGAAAATGACGAAATCGAATGAGTTTAACGAGAATCGAATACACATGAGATAAAATATAACACAAGATGAAATTACGTAAAAACATCATCGAGACCCGTCTAAGCGGAGAAACTCCAAGAACAAAATAGATTCAGAATTCCAAAACAGTGCCAAGCGAGTTGTCCGAAACGAATATACACCAAAAATAGAAATTACTAAAAATAGAAAACGCGGATATTACATTATCTCCCCCTAAAAATAAGTTTCGTCCCGAAACTTACAACATGAATAACTCGGGGTATCTCGACCTCATACTCTCCTCCGTTTCCCACGTGGCTTCCTCGGATCCATGCCTGGACCACTGCACTTTAACCAAAGGAATGGTCTTGTGCCTGAGTTGTTTCACCCGACGCTCTAAGATCTGAATCGGCCTCTCCTCGAAGGTAATGTCGGGCCCCAACTCGATCTCTCCAAAATCAATAATTTGGCTAGGGTCCGATACGTACTTCCTAAGCTGGGAAACATGAAATACGTTATGCACGTGGCTCAGGGACGGTGGCAAACCTAACCGATATGCAAGCTCTCCAACTCTCTCTAGAATCTCGAACGGTCCAATAAATCTTGGACTAAGTTTACCCTTCCGACCGAAGCGGTAAACTCCCCGTGTCAGCGACACCTTAAGCAACACATGGTCTCCTACCTCAAACTCCAACGGCCGGCGACGTGTATCGGCATAAGACTTCTGCCGACTCTGGGCCGTCAACAATCTATCACGAATCAGGGCAATCTTCTCTCTCGTCTCAACTATCATGTCGGGCTCGGTACCAATCAGCTCGGACGCATCGTTCCAACACAACGGCGATCTACACCTTCTCCCATATAATGCCTCAAATGGTGCCATTTCAATCGAGGTGTGCCAACTATTGTTGTACGTGAACTCCATTAACGGTAAGTGCGACTCCCAATCATCCTTCCAATCTAAAGCACAGGCTCGTAACATATCCTCTAGCATCTGTATCGTCCGCTCAGACTGTCCGTCTGTCTGAGGGTGGTAGGATGTACTAAGTCTCAACTCGGTACCCAAAGCTCTATGAACGGCCTGCCAAAAATGTGATATGAACTGGCCATCACGATTCGAAACAATACTCTTAGGGGTCCCATGCAATCTCACGATTTCCGCAACAAACACTCGTCCAAGCCTCTCCGGCCCCCAAGTGTCCTTAATACTTAGAAAATGAGCTGATTTGGTTAGTCGATAAACAACGACCCAAATCATGTTCATTCCCGTCCGAGTCTTAGGCATACCGGTAATAAAATCCATAGAAATATCCTCCCATTTCCACTCCGGGATAGGAAGTGGTCGTAACAGCCCCGCGGGTCGCTGATGCTCGATCTTAACTTGCTGACAGGTCAGACACCTCGACACAAACTCGTTAAGGTCTGTCTTCAAATTACTCCACCAGTAGTTTCTCCTCACATCCTTGTACATTTTACTCGTACCAGGGTGTATGGAGTAAGGTGTAGCATGAGCTTCACTCAAGATCTTCTGTCTCAGCTCAATATCACTCGATACACAAAGTCTGCCGCGAAACCTCAAAACTCCATCATCGTGAACCACAAATCCAGGGGCTTTCCCCTTCCTCACATCCTCCCTCAGCTGGACTAAAAACGGATCATCATACTGTTTCGCCTTGATATCATCGGTCAAGGACGGAGTGATCTCCAACGCACATAACTGGCCCTGGACTCTCTGAACCCAAACCTCGATATTCTGGCAAATAAAATCTCGCTGGATCCTACTCTGTGGTGTAAGTACCTCTAACATCTGTAATGCCATCGGCTTCCGGCTTAACGCATCAGCCACTACACTAGCCTTACCCAAATGGTAAAGTATCTCGAGGTCGTAATCTTTAATTAGCTCCAACCACCTGCGCAGTCTCATATTCAACTCTTTCTGACTGAAGATATACTTCAGACTCTTGTGGTCCGTAAAAATCTTACACGACGATCCATAGAGATAATGTCTCCATATCTTTAAGGCAAAAATGACCGCGGCTAACTCTAAATCTTGCGTGGGATAATTCGCCTCATACGGCTTCAACTGGCGGGACGCATAAGCAATCACCCTGTCTTTCTGCATCAAAACACATCCGAGCCCGAGGCTCGAAGCATCGCTATATACCACGAAATCCTCATTCCCCTGAGGCAACACTAACACGGGGGCGGTAGTTAGTCGTCTCTTCAATTCGTCAAAACTACTCCGTCGGTCTGCGGTCCACTCGAATTTCTGAGTCTCCTGGAGCAACTGAGTGAGTGGTCTAGCGATCTTAGAAAATCCCTCAACAAATCTACGGTAATAACCGGCAAGACCCAGAAAACTCCTCACTTCCTTCACATTTTTGGGAGGTACCCAAGCCATCACTGCCTCTATTTTCTGTGGATCCACCCGAACTCCTTCTGCTGAAATCACATGCCCGAGGAACATCACCTCCTTGAGCCAAAACTCACACTTAGAGAATTTCGCATACAACTGCTCAGCTCTCAAAATGTCTAATACAATCCGGAGATGTAAGGCGTGCTCCTCCCGACTCTGTGAGTAGATCAGAATGTCATCAATAAAGACGACTACGAATTTATCTAGATACTCAATAAAAACTTTGTTCATTAACTGCATGAACACTGCTGGGGCATTGGTTAGCCCGAAAGGCATAACCACAAACTCGTAATGGCCATATCTCGTCCGAAAGGTAGCTTTCGGTATATCGATGTCCCGAATCCTCAACTGGTAGTATCCCGATCGCAAATCAATCTTCGAAAAGACTGTCGCCCCCTGAAGCTGATCAAACAAATCGTCGATCTGGGGCAAATGGTATTTATTTTTGATGGTCAGCTTGTTTAATTCTCGATAATCGATGCATAAACGAAGCGACCTATCTTTCTTATTAACGAAAAGTACGGGCGCACCCCAAGGCGATGCACTCGGTCGAATATACCCTTTATCTAACAATTCTCCCAACTGGTTCTTCAACTCTAACATCTCCGACGGTGCCATACGGTATGGTGCTCGAGAAATAGGGGCTGCATTCGGCTCAAGATCGATAGGAAACTCCACCTCTCGCTGCGGTGGTAACCCCGGCAAGTCGTCTGGGAAAACATCGGGATACTCACTAACAACTGGAATTGAAGACATGTCAACTCCACCATCCTCCGCCTGCAGAGCGTAACACCAATAGCCGACACAACCCTAGTTCAGAAGTTTCATCGCCTTTAAGGCGCTAATCACACTTCCCGATCTCCCCGGCTTTCGACCGATGAGGGTATGCTCGGTGCCGTACTCGGCTACTATCGAGATGGTACGAGTCCGATAGTTCATGATAGCACCGTGACGCTCTAACCAATCGTCCCCGAGGATTAAATCCTCACCCTTGAGGTCGATAACAATGAGATTCGAGGGCCAATCTCGTCTCCCGATCCTCACGGGGCAATACCTAACTTCCCGGTCCCCAACCATACGATCCCCGCTAGGCGTACACACCACAAATGGTTCACACTCAAACAAGCAGTTAAAGCCAATATGATTCACACAATCCGATGCAATAAAGGAATGGGTAGCACCCGAATCAAAAAGCACGAAAACTGGATGAGTAAGGATCTGAGTGGTACCTGACGCCACCTGAATGTCCGCCTCCTCTGTGCGCCTCATCTGGTACAATCGGGGGTGAACTGAACCCAAACTCGAGGCTGCGCGGCGATCCGACTGTCCCCGACCTCTACCGTGACCCGAACCCTGCGGAACCTGAGTAGCTGGAGTATTGTGATCCCTATGATCGGTAGTGGTAGTCGGAACTCTAGCGGCCCTGGTGGCTCTCTCACAATGAGCTGCCCGATGCCCGGTCTGTCCACAATTAAAGCAATTAACGGGAGGAGAAGGGCAATCCTTCATCAAATGCTCATATTGGTTGCAGTTAAAACAAACCCTGCCGCCAGAAGCAACGGACTGAACTGAACGATTACCTTGAGATCCACCGGCCTGATGGAACGGCCTCTTCCCCGGTATGGGAGCAGAACGAGACCTCGAAAACTGACCACCCTTCCCGGTCGAGAATCCACCAGTAGTCTTCTACTTCTTAGCTTCCAAAACCGACTCTAATTCCGGAACGGCCATCTCGATCGCTAGGGAGCAATCCTGGTATTCCTTCAAAGTGGCACACATGAGCAGTGCCATACTCTGCCTAATATGCGGCTTCATTCGCATATTGAAGTAACGGATTTTATCAGCCTCCGTTCTTACTTGATCTCTTACGAAACCCAACTGCTGATTGTAAGAAATGATGGCCTGAGAAATAGGCACATCCTGAGGTGTAGCGGTGAAGAATTCCACAATTCTGCGCTCCTTGACTGGCGGCGGACAATACTCTGCTTCCATAGCAGCCTTGAATTCCTCCCAAGTAGCTCGACGGTCTCTGGGCACAACGGCCTCCCACCATTCCGCAGCTTCCTTATCCAGGAGGTACTGGGCAATATGTACCCTCCTGTCTTCAGGACAAGCTACGGCATCAAAGGTCCTGGACAACTGAAAGAGCCAATTCTCCCAACCGAGGGAGTCAGAAGATCCGGAGAAACGAGGAGGGTGCATCTTAGTCACCATCTGAAGCCACTTACAAGCTTCCTCTTCAGGTGTCGGGGGCGGATTCTGGCGTCCACCCTGAGCTATCTGAGCAAGCTGGGCTACTAATCACAAGTACGGCAAGAGCCCTGGCCGGCATTATTACCCGACGGCACTGAGTGAGAGGCTGAGTCTGCAGAGGACTGATAAAGTGAGCCCTCTTCATTATCAGCACCCCGACCACGGCCTCGGCCGCGTCCCCTAGCTGGTCTACCACGACGACATCTCAACATACTAGAGGAAGAATGAAAAGAACAAGATCAGAAAGATTCACAATTGACAAAGTTGGTATCACGATTCACAATCTCAAACAACGTAGGAAAATGAATACAAAAATATAAGAGTTCGAGGAGACTTACAGCCACGGGTCGCACGGAAAGACAGTAGCATGATGATATTAGGCTCAATGACTGACTCTAATGACACAACCGATGCACCCAAAGTTTACCGACAGCCTAGGTATTCAAAACCTAAGCTCTGATACCATAAATGTAACACCCCAATTCACAACTGGGACATTACACGCCGTAGAACCCTCGTGAGGTCTACCAGGCTAACACATGACAAATAAACCACAATGTAATCACAAATGATCCACTCAAAAGTAAATAAGGCTGTGGCCTCGGCCAAAACATTTTAACGGCCTACATGAGTAAAAGTTAAATACCAATCCATTGCCCACGCAGGGGACTTAAACCAAGTTTCAAAGTAATAGTCTAACTCCAGTACTCGAGAAATGCAATGATAAAACATAAAAAAAATACAGACTCGAGCCACATCATCAAGCCAGCCCATCCTTTGCTTGCGTGTCCCGTGCCTGCTCCTCAGCCCTCCCGGTACCTGAAATGCATAAGACGCATTTCCCCCATTTAAGGGGTTAGCATTCGAATAGATAGTGCAAGTACACAATTACACAACATTATATACAAAAACGGTTTTACGCAATCATCTCAATCAGAAATCATTTGCCATAAATATTCCGGAATACTACCTTAGCAATCAAATCAGTTCCAATCATCACGATATCACAAAATCACAACTGGTATCCCGTGGTCGTACCCCTTAGTATCGACCCCCAGACATCCCGTCGGACACTCCGGGTGGAAGTTCAATCACACACGCACCCAAGTCCACTTCCACGGCCGTACCCCTTAGTATCGACCCCCAGACATCCCGTCGGACACTCCGGGTGGAAGGAACACAACTCACGCACCCAAAAATCACAATTCATCATTCATTTCGAAAATCACAACATACATAACGAAATGTAATACATGTACTTGCCTTGAACATGATGAAACAAGGGAAACAACGAAGGAATAGGTTTTGGTCCGAACAATCCTCCCAAATCCGCTCCTAACACAATAACGGTATACAACAAGTCTCAATAATGCGGAAAGGTAAGAGTTAATCCTAATTCTACCCATTGGGGAAATTCATCGGACACCAAGAGTGCTTAAGGAAATGAAATCGGTTAACGGTGTAACAACGGGATTTCATCCCAACCAATAACAAGAAAACCAAGGGTCACATGAATACTATCAAAATCCAATAACAACATCGGTTAATTCGAATTAAAACACAAGATCACCACCAAACCCTCCCCAAAATCATATTAGGGTCAAAGGAGTTCTCACCTATTGAATATTCAAGCACTCAAATCCGAAAACCACGTGTTAGATCCGCAATCCGAGCCACACGATCGAAAAGAGATGAAGAAATTTACACAATCAAGTGATAGATGGAGGAAATCTCCCTCTCAAGCCACTCTCTCGTATGGTTGAAGGAAGGAAGGGAAAAGAGTGACTTTCGCTGAATAAAAACGCAGATATAGCGCTAACCGCGTTGTGTGCCGCGGCTCAGCCAAATTGTGCCGCGGCACAGGGCCAAAAATTGCGCCCAGTGATCGGCAGACCGCTCGCAGCCGCGCCCATTCGAAGTGTGCCGCGCCCGCACTCGGCATGTGACGCAGCCTCGCCGGGATGTGCCGCGCACGCGGCATGAGGTTTTGGCCGACAAGTGCCACACGGGTGTGCCGCGTCCCGGACAAGTGTGCCACGGCAGTGACTCAGCAGTGTGCCGCGGCGCACAATCCTTGTGCCGCGGCACACGGCATACCGCTGCCAAAGAATCGGGCAATGTGTGTGCCGCGGCGCACAATCCTTGTGTCGCGGCCCACACCCCCCCTTGGGTCCCAAAATGACGAACAATGATCCGGAAAGAGAATAAAAGCAATAAGAATCGATATTTGGGCAACAAAAACGCGAAATGG
This sequence comes from Orobanche coerulescens, assembly GCA_033398695.1. Lineage (NCBI taxonomy): Eukaryota > Viridiplantae > Streptophyta > Magnoliopsida > Lamiales > Orobanchaceae > Orobanche > Orobanche coerulescens. The sequence goes on from CM065817.1 coordinate 138,509,595, forward strand.
AAGTACGGAACCCCAAAACAATCTGAGGTACACAACCAAAGTCGAACAAGGAACAAATTCCCTAAACTTCTAGGAAATTACAAAAACGGCCCAAACATCCGAAAATCACGATACAACGTCGGATTAACAATCCGAAACTCACAACATGCTCTAATCAATCACACGAACTCATGGAAGTAAGAAAATGACGAAATCGAATGAGTTTAACGAGAATCGAATACACATGAGACAAAATATAACACAATATGAAATTACGTAAAAACATCATCGAGACCCGTCTAAGCGGAGAAACTCTAAGAACAAAATAGATTCAGAATTCCAAACCAGTGCCAAGCGAGTTGTCCGAAACGAATATACACCAAAAATAGAAATTACTAAAAATAGAAAACGCGGATATTACATTATCTCCCCCTAAAAATAAGTTTTGTCCCGAAACTTACAACACGAATAACTCGGGGTATCTCGACCTCATACTCTCCTCCGTTTCCCACGTGGCTTCCTCGGATCCATGCCTCGACCACTGCACTTTAACCAAAGGAATGGTCTTGTGCCTGAGTTGCTTCACCCGACGCTCTAAGATCTGAATCGGCCTCTCCTCGAAGGTAATGTCGGGCCCCAACTCGATCTCTCCAAAATCAATAATTTGGCTAGGGTCCGATACGTACTTTCTAAGCTGGGAAACATGAAATACGTTATGCACGTGGCTCAGGGACGGTGGCAAACCTAACCGATATGCAAGCTCTCCAACTCTCTCTAGAATCTCGAACAGTCCAATAAATCTCGAACTAAGTTTACCCTTCCGACCGAAGCGGTAAACTCCCCATGTCAGCGACACCTTAAGCAACACATGGTCTCCTACCTCAAACTCCAACGGCCGGCGACGTGTATCGGCATAAGACTTCTGCCGACTCTGGGCCGTCAACAATCTATCACGAATCAGGGCAATCTTCTCTCTCGTCTCAACTATCATGTCGGGCTCGGTACCAATCAGCTCGGACGCATCATTCCAACACAACGGCAATCTACACCTTCTCCCATATAATGCCTCAAATGGTGCCATTTCAATTGAGGCGTGCCAACTATTGTTGTATGTGAACTCCATTAACGGTAAGTGCGACTCCCAATCATCCTTCCAATCTAAAGCACAGGCTTGTAACATATCCTCTAGCATCTGTATCGTCCGCTCAGACTGTCCTTCTGTCTGAGGGTGTTAGGATGTACTAAGTCTCAACTCGGTACCCAAAGCTCTATGAACGGCCTGCCAAAAATGTGATATGAACCGGCCATCACGATTCGAAACAATACTCTTAGGGGTCCCATGCAATCTCACGATTTCCGCAACAAACACTCGTGCAAGCCTCTCCGGCCCCCAAGTGTCCTTAATACTTAGAAAATGAGCTGATTTGGTTAGTCGATCAACAACGACCCAAATCATGTTCATTCCCGTCCGAGTCTTAGGCATACCGGTAATGAAATCCATAGAAATATCCTCCCATTTCCACTCCGGGATAGGAAGTGGTCGTAACAGCCCCGCGGGTCGCTGATGCTCGATCTTAACCTGCTGACAGGTCAGACACCTCGACACAAACTCGTTAACGTCTGTCTTCAAATTACTCCACCAGTAGTTTCTCCTCACATCCTTGTACATTTTACTCGTACCAGGGTGTATGGAGTAAGGTGTAGCATGAGCTTCACTTAAGATCTTCTGTCTCAGCTCAATATCACTCGGTACACAAAGTCTGCCGCGAAACCTCAAAACTCCATCATCGTGAACCACAAATCCAGGGGCTTTCCCCTTCCTCACATCCTCCCTCAGCTGGACTAAAAACGGATCATCATACTGTTTCGCCTTGATATCATCGGTCAAGGACGAAGTGATCTCCAACGCACATAACTGGCCCTGGACTCTCTGAACCCAAACCTCGATATTCTGGCAAATAAAATCTCGTTGGATCCTACTCTGTGGTGTAAGTACCTCTAACTTCTGTAATGCCATCGGCTTCCGGCTCAACGCATCAGCCACTACGCTAGCCTTACCCAGATGGTAAAGTATCTCGAGGTCGTAATCTTTAATTAGCTCCAACCACCTGCGCTGTCTCATATTCAACTCTTTCTGACTGAAGATATACTTCAGACTCTTGTGGTCCGTAAAAATCTTACACGACGATCCATAGAGATAATGTCTCCATATCTTTAAGGCAAAAATGACCGTGGCTAACTCTAAATCGTGCGTGGGATAATTCACCTCATACGGCTTCAACTGGCGGGACGCATAAGCAATCACCCTGTCTCTCTGCATCAAAACACATCCGAGTCCGAGGCTCGAAGCATCGCTATATACCACGAAATCCTCATTCCCCTGAGGCAACACTAACACGGGGGCGGTAGTTAGTCGTCTCTTCAATTCGTCAAAACTACTCTGTCGGTCTGCGGTCCACTCGAATTTCTGAGTCTCCTGGAGCAACTGAGTGAGTGGTCTAGCGATCTTAGAAAATCCCTCAACAAATCTACGGTAATAACCGGCAAGACCCAGAAAACTCCTCACTTCCTTCACATTTTTGGGAGGTACCCAAGCCATCACTGCCTCTATTTTCTGTGGATCCACCCGAACTCCTTCTGCTGAAATCACATGCCCGAGGAACATCACCTCCTTGAGCCAAAACTCACACTTAGAGAATTTCGCATACAACTGCTTAGCTCTCAAAATGTCTAATACAATCCGGAGATGTAAGGCGTGCTCCTCCCGACTTTGTGAGTAGATCAGAATGTCATCAATAAAGACGACTACGAATTTATCTAGATACTCAATAAAAACTTTGTTCATTAACTGCATAAACACTATTGGGGCATTGGTTAGCCCGAAAGGCATAACCACAAACTCGTAATGGCCATATCTCGTCCGAAAGGTAGCTTTCGGTATATCGATGTCCCGAATCCTCAACTGGTAGTATCCCGATCGCAAATCAATCTTCGAAAAGACTATCGCCCCCTGAAGCTGATCAAACAAATCGTCGATCCGGGGCAAATGGTATTTATTTTTGATGGTCAGCTTGTTTAATTCTCGATAATCGATGCATAAACGAAGCGACCCATCTTTCTTCTTAACGAAAAGTACGGGCGCACCCCAAGGCGATGCGCTCGGTCGAATATACCCTTTATCTAACAATTCTCCCAACTGGTTCTTCAACTCTAACATCTCCGACGGTGCCATACGGTATGGTGCTCGAGAAATAGGGGCTGAATTCGGCTCAAGATCGATAGGAAATTCCACCTCTCGCTGCGGTGGTAACCCCAGCAAGTCGTCTGGGAAAACATCGGGATACTCACTAACAACTGGAATTGAAGACATGTCAACTCCACCATCCTCCGCCTGCAGAGCGTAACACCAATAGCCGACACAACCCTGGTTCAGAAGTTTCATCGCCTTTAAGGCGCTAATCACACTTCCCGATCTCCCCGGCTTTCGACCGATGAGGGTATGCTCGGTGCCGTACTCGTCTACTATCGAGATGGTATGAGTCCGATAGTTCATGATAGCACCGTGACGCTCTAACCAATCGTCCCCGAGGATTAAATCCTCACCCTTGAGGTCGATAACAATGAGATTCGAGGGCCAATCTCGGCTCCCGATCCTCACGGGGCAATCCCTAACTTCCCGGTCCCCAACCATACGATCCCCGCTAGGCGTACACACCACAAATGGTTCACACTCAAACAAGCAGTTAAAGCCAATACGATTCACACAATCCGATGCAATAAAGGAATGGGTAGCACCCGAATCAAAAAGCACGGAAACTGGATGAGTAAGGATCTGAGTGGTACCTGACGCCACCGGAATGTCCGCCTCCTCTGTGCGCCTCATCTGGTACAATCGGGGGTGAACTGAACCCAAACTCGAGGCTGCGCGGCGATCCGACTGTCCCCGACCTCTACCACGACCCGAACCCTGCGGAACCTGAGTAGCTGGAGTATTATGATCCCTCTGATCGGTAGTGGTAGTCGGAACTCTAGCGGCCCTGGTGGCTCTCTCACAATGAGCTGCCCGATGCCCGGTCTATCCACAATTAAAGCAATTAACGGGAGGAGAAGGGCAATCCTTCATCAAATGCTCATATTGGTTGCAGTTAAAACAAACCCTGCCGCCAGAAGCAATGATCGAATCGAGCGATTACCCCCGAGATCCACCTTTGATGGAACGGCCTCTTCCCCGGTATGGGAGCAGAACGAGACCTCGAAAACTGACCACCCTTCCCGGTCGAGAATCCACCAGTAGTCTTCTACTTCTTAGCTTCCGAAACCGACTCTAATTCCGGAACGGCCATCTCGATCGCTAGGGCGCGATCCTGGTATTCCTTCAAAGTGGCACACATGAGCAGTGCCATACTCTGCCTAATATGCGGCTTCATTCACATATTGAAGTAACGGATTTTATCAGCCTCCGTTCTTACTTGATCTCTTACGAAACCCAACTGCTGATTGTAAGAAATGATGGCCTGAGAAATAGGCACATCCTGAGGTGTAGCGGTGAAGAATTCCACACTGCGCTCCTTGATCGGGCGGCGACAATACTCTGCTTCCATAGCAGCCTTGAATTCCTCCCAAGTAGCTCGACGGTCTCTGGGCACAACGGCCTCCCACCATTCCGCAGCTTCCTTATCCAGGAGGTACTGGGCAATATGTACCCTCCTGTCTTCAGGACAAGCTACGGCATCAAAGGTCCTGGACAACTGAAAGAGCCAATTCTCCCAACCGAGGGAGTCAGAAGATCCGGAGAAACGAGGAGGGTGCATCTTAGTCACCATCTGAAGCCACTTACTAGCTTCCTCTTCAGGTGTCGGGGGCGGATTCTGGTGTCCACCCTGAGCTATCTGAGCAAGCTGGGCTACTAATTGCTGAAGTACGGCAGTAGCCCCGGCGTCGGCATTATTACCCGACGGCACTGAGTGAGAGGCTGAGTCTGCAGAGGACTGAGAAAGTGAGCCCTCTTCATTATCAGCACCCCGACCACGGCCTCGGCCGCGTCCCCTAGTTGGTCTACCACAACGACCTCTCAACATACTAGAGGAAGAATGAAAAGAACAAGATCAGAAAGATTCACAATTGACAAAGTTGGTATCACGATTCACAATCTCAAACAACGTAGGAAAATGAATACAAAAATATAAGAGTTCGAGGAGACTTACAGCCACGGGTCGCACGGAAAGACGGTAGCATGATGAGATTAGGCTCAATGACTGACTCTAATGACACAACTGACAGACCCAAAAGTTTACCGACAGCCTAGGTATTCAAAACCTAAGCTCTGATACCATAAATGTAACACCCCAATTCACAACTGGGACATTACACGCCGTAGAACCCTCGTGAGGTCTACCAGGCTAACACATGACAAATAAACCACAATGTAATCACAAATGATGCACTCAAAAGTAAATAAGGCTGTGGCCTCGGCCAAAACATTTTAACGGCGTACATGAGTAAAAGTTAAATACCAATCCATTGCCCACGCAGGGGACTTAAACCAAGTTTCAAAGTAATAGTCTAACTCCAGTACTCGAGAAATGCAATGATAAAACATAAAAAAAATACAGACTCGAGCCACATCATTAAGCCAGCCCATCCTTTGCTTGCGTGTCCCGTGCCTGCTCCTCAGCCCTCCCGGTACTTGAAATGCATAAGACGCATTTCCCCCATTTAAGGGGTTAGCATTCGAATAGCTAGTGCAAGTACACAATTACACAACATTATATACAAAAACGGTTTTACGCAATCATCTCAATCAGAAATCATTTGCCATAAATATTCCGGAATACTACCTTGGCAATCAAATCAGTTCCAATCATCACGATATCACAAAATCACAACCGGTATCCCGTGGTCGTACCCCTTAGTATCGACCCCCAGACATCCCGTCGGACACTCCGGGTGGAAGTTCAATCACACACGCACCCAAGTCCACTTCCACACTGCATTCTTAGTATCGACCCCCAGACATCCCGTCGGACACTCCGGGTGGAAGGAACACAACTCACGCACCCAAAAATCACAATTCATCATTCATTTCGAAAATCACAACATACATAACGAAATGTAATACATGTACTTGCCTTGAACACGATGAAACAAGGGAAACAACGAAGGAATAGGTTTTGGTCCGAACAATCCTCCCAAATCCGCTCCTAACACATTAACGGTATACAAAAAGTCTCAATAATGCGGAAAGGTAAGAGTTAATCCTAATTCTACCCATTGGGGCAATTCATCGGACACCAAGAGTGCTTAAGGAAATGAAATCGGTTAACGGTGTAACAACGGGATTTCATCCCAACCAATAACAAGAAAACCAAGGGTCACGTGAATACTATCAAAATCCAATAACAACATCGGTTAATTCGAATTAAAACACAAGATCACCACCAAACCCTCCCCAAAATCATATTAGGGTCAAAGGAGTTCTCACCTATTGAATATTCAAGCACTCAAATCCGAAAACCACATGTTAGATCCGCAATCCGAGCCACACGATCGAAAAGAGATGAAGAAATTTACACAATCAAGTGATAGATGGAGGAAATCTCCCTCTCAAGCCACTCTCTCGTATGGTTGAAGGAAGGAAGGGAAAAGAGTGACTTTCGCTGAATAAAAACGCAGATATAGCGCTAACCGCGTTGTGTGCCGCGGCTCAGCCAAATTGTGCCGCGGCACAGGGCCAAAAATTGCGCCCAGTGATCGGCAGACCGCTCGTTGTGCCGCGGCCCATTCGAAGTGTGCCGCGGCCCAGACTCGGCATGTGACGCGGCCCTGCCGGACTGTGCCGCGGCACGCGGTACAGTAGGTTTTGGCCGACAAGTGCCACACGGGTGTGCCGCGTCCCGGACAAGTGTGCCACGGCAGTGACTCAGCAGTGTGCCGCGGCGCACAATCCTTGTGCCGCGGCACACTGCATACCGCTCGCCAAGAATCGGGCAATGTGTGTGTGCCGCGGCGCACAATCCTTGTGTCGCGGCCCACACCCCCCCTTGGGTCCCAAAATGACGAACAATGATCCGGAAAGAGAATAAAAGCAATAAGAATCGATATTTGGGCAACAAAAATGCGAAATGGAAGTACGGAACCCCAAAACTATCTGAGGTACACAACCAAAGTCGAACAAGGAACAAAGTCCCTAAACTTCTAGGAAATTACAAAAACGGCCCAAACATCCGAAAATCACGATACAACGTCGGATTAACAATCCGAAACTCACAACATGCTCTAATCAATCACACGAACTCATGGAAGTAAGAAAATGACGAAATCGAATGAGTTTAACAAGAATCGAATACACATGAGACAAAATATAACACAAGATGAAATTACGTAAAAACATCATCGAGACCCGTCTAAGCGGAGAAACTCCAAGAACAAAATAGATTCAGAATTCCAAACCAGTGCCAAGCGAGTTTTCCGAAACGAATATACACCAAAAATAGAAATTACTAAAAATAGAAAACGCGGATATTACATTATCTCCCCCTAAAAATAAGTTTTGTCCCGAAACTTACAACACGAATAACTCGGGGTATCTCGACCTCATACTCTCCTCCGTTTCCCACGTGGCTTCCTCGGATCCATGCCTCGACCACTGCACTTTAACCAAAGGAATGGTCTTGTGCCTGAGTTGCTTCACCCGACGCTCTAAGATCTGAATCGGCCTCTCCTCGAAGGTAATGTCGGGCCCCAACTCGATCTCTCCAAAATCAATAATTTGGCTAGGGTTCGATACGTACTTCCTAAGCTGGGAAACATGAAATATGTTATGCACGTGGCTCAGGGACGGTGGCAAACCTAACCGATATGCAAGCTCTCCAACTCTCTCTAGAATCTCGAACAGTCCAATAAATCTCGGACTAAGTTTACCCTTCCGACCGAAGCGGTAAACTCCCCATGTCAGCGACACCTTAAGCAACACATGGTCTCCTGCCTCAAACTCCAACGGCCGACGACGTGTATCGGCATAAGACTTCTGCCGACTCTGGGCCGTCAACAATCTATCACGAATCAGGGCAATCTTCTCTCTCGTCTCAACTATCATGTCGGGCTCGGTACCAATCAGCTCGGACGCATCGTTCCAACACAACGGCAATCTACACCTTCTCCCATATAATGCCTCAAATGGTGCCATTTCAATCGAGGCGTGCCAACTATTGTTGTATGTGAACTCCATTAACGGTAAGTGCGACTCCCAATCATCCTTCCAATCTAAAGCACAGGCTCGTAACATATCCTCTAGCATCTGTATCGTCCGCTCAGACTGTCCGTCTGTCTGAGGGTGGTAGGATGTACTAAGTCTCAACTCGATACCCAAAGCTCTATGAACGGCCTGCCAAAAATGTGATATGAACCGGCCATCACGATTCGAAACAATACTCTTAGGGGTCCCATGCAATCTCACGATTTCCGCAACAAACACTCGTGCAAGCCTCTCCGGCCCCCAAGTGTCCTTAATACTTAGAAAATGAGCTGATTTGGTTAGTCGATCAACAACGACCCAAATCATGTTCATTCCCATCCGAGTCTTAGGCATACCGGTAATGAAATCCATAGAAATATCCTCCCATTTCCACTCCGGGATAGGAAGTGGTCGTAACAGCCTCGCGGGTCGCTGATGCTCGATCTTAACCTGCTGACAGGTCAGACACCTCGACACAAACTCGTTAACGTCTGTCTTCAAATTACTCCACCAGTAGTTTCTCCTCACATCCTTGTACATTTTACTCGTACCAGGGTGTATGGAGTAAGGTGTAGCATGAGCTTCACTCAAGATCTTCTGTCTCAGCTCAATATCACTCGGTACACAAAGTCTGCCGCGAAACCTCAAAACTCCATCATCGTGAACCACAAATCCAGGGGCTTTCCCCTTCCTCACATCCTCCCTCAGCTGGACTAAAAACAGATCATCATACTGTTTCGCCTTGATATCATCGGTCAAGGACGAAGTGATCTCCAACGCACATAACTGGCCCTGGACTCTCTGAACACAAACCTCTATATTCTGGCAAATAAAATCTCGCTGGATCCTACTCTGTGGTGTAAGTACCTCTAACATCTGTAATGCCATCGGCTTCCGACTCAACGCATCAGCCACTACGCTAGCCTTACCCAGATGGTAAAGTATCTCGAGGTCGTAATCTTTAATTAGCTCCAACCACCTGTGCTGTCTCATATTCAACTCTTTCTGACTGAATATATACTTCAGACTCTTGTGGTCCGTAAAAATCTTACACGACGATCTATAGAGATAATGTCTCCATATCTTTAAGGCAAAAATGACCGCGGCTAACTCTAAATCGTGCGTGGGGTAATTCGCCTCATACGGCTTCAACTGGCGGGACGCATAAGCAATCACCCTGTCTCTCTGCATCAAAACACATCCGAGCCCGAGGCTCGAAGCATCGCTATATACCACGAAATCCTCATTCCCCTGAGGCAACGCTAACACGGGGGCGGTAGTTAGTCGTCTCTTTAATTCGTCAAAACTACTCTGTCGGTCTGCGGTCCACTCGAATTTCTGAGTCTCCTGGAGCAACTGAGTGAGTGGTCTAGCGATCTTAGAAAATCCCTCAACAAATCTACGGTAATAACCGGCAAGACCCAGAAAACTCCTCACTTCCTTCACATTTTTGGGAGGTACCCAAGCCATCACTGCCTCTATTTTCTGTGGATCCACCCGAACTCCTTCTGCTGAAATCACATGCCCGAGGAACATCACCTCCTTGAGCCAAAACTCACACTTAGAGAATTTCGCATACAACTGCTCAGCTCTCAAAATGTCTAATACAATCCAGAGATGTAAGGCGTGCTCCTCCCGACTCTGTGAGTAGATCAGAATGTCATCAATAAAGACGACTACGAATTTATCTAGACACTCAATAAAAACATTGTTCATTAACTGCATGAACACTGCTGGGGCATTGGTTAGCCCGAAAGGCATAACCACAAACTCGTAATGGCCATATCTCGTCCGAAAGGTAGCTTTCGGTATATCGATGTCCTGAATCCTCAACTGGTAGTATCCCGATCGCAAATCAATCTTCGAAAAGACTGTCGCCCCCTGAAGCTGATCAAACAAATCGTCGATCCGGGGCAAATGGTATTTATTTTTGATGGTCAGCTTGTTTAATTCTCGATAATCGATGCATAAACGAAGCGACCCATCTTTCTGCTTAACGAAAAGTATGGGCGCACCCCAAGGCGATGCGCTCGGTCGAATATACCCTTTATCTAACAATTCTCCCAACTGGTTCTTCAACTCTAACATCTCCGACGGTGCCATACGGTACGGTGCTCGAGAAATAAGGGCTGCATTCGGCTCAAGATCGATAGGAAACTCCACCTCACGCTGCGGTGGTAACCCCGGCAAGTCGTCTGGGAAAACATCGGGATACTCACTAACAACTGGAATTGAAGACATGTCAACTCCACCATCCTCCGCCTGCAGAGCGTAACACCAATAGCCGACACAACCCTGGTTCAGAAGTTTCATCGCCTTTAAGGCGCTAATCACACTTCCCGATCTCCCCGGCTTTCGACCGATGAGGGTATGCTCGGTGCCGTCCTCGGCTACTATCGAGATCGTACGAGTCCGATAGTTCATGATAGCACCGTGACGCTCTAACCAATCATCCCCGAGGATTAAATCCTCACCCTTGAGGTCGATAACAATGAGATTCGAGGGCCAATCTCGGCTCCCGATCCTCACGGGGCAATCCCTAACTTCCCGGTCCCCAACCATACGATCCCCGCTAGGCGTACACACCACAAATGGTTCACACTCAAACAAGCAGTTAAAGCCAATACGATTCACACAATCCGATGCAATAAAGGAATGGGTAGCACCCGAATCAAAAAGCACGGAAACTGGATGAGTAAGGATCTGAGTGGTACCTGACGCCACCGGAATGTCCTCCTCCCCTGTGCGCCTCATCTGGTACAATCGGGGGTGAACTAAACCCGAACTCGAGGCTGCGCGGCGATCCGACTGTCCCCGACCTCTACCGCGACCCGAACCCTGCGGAACCTGAGTAGCTGGAGTATTGTGATCCCTCTGATCGGTAGTGGTAGTCGGAACTCTAGCGGCCCTGGTGGCTCTCTCACAATGAGCTGCCCGATGCCCGGTCTATCCACAATTAAAGCAATTAACGGGAGGAGAAGGGCAATCCTTCATCAAATGCTCATATTGGTTGCAGTTAAAACAAACCCTGCCGCCAGAAGCAACGGACTGAACTGAACGATTACCCTGAGATCCACCGGCCTGATGGAACGGCCTCTTCCCCGGTATGGGAGCAGAACGAGACCTCGAAAACTGACCACCCTTCCCGGTCGAGAATCCACCAGTAGTCTTCTACTTCTTAGCTTCCGAAACCGACTCTAATTCCGGAACGGCCATCTCGATCGCTAGGGCGCGATCCTGGTATTCCTTCAAAGTGGCACACATGAGCAGTGCCATACTCTGCCTAATATGCGGCTTCATTCGCATATTAAAGTAACGGATTTTATCAGCCTCCGTTCTTACTTGATCTCTTACGAAACCCAACCGCTGATTGTAAGAAATGATGGCCTGAGAAATAGGCACATCCTGAGGTGTAGCGGTGAAGAATTCCACACCGCGCGCTCCTTGGTGCGGCGGACAATACTCTACTTCCATAGCAGCCTTGAATTCCTCCCAAGTAGCTCGACGGTCTCTGGGCACAACGGCCTCCCACCATTCCGCAGCTTCCTTATCCAGGAGGTACTGGGAAATATGTACCCTCCTGTCTTCAGGACAAGCTACGGCATCAAAGGTCCTGGACAACTGAAAGAGCCAATTCTCCCAACCGAGGGAGTCAGAAGATCCAGAGAAACGAGGAGGGTGCATCTTAGTCACCGTCTGAAGCTACTTACTAGCTTCCTCTTCAGGTGTCGGGGGCGGATTCTGGCGTCCACCCTGAGCTATCTGAGCAAGCTGGGCTACTAACTGCTGAAGTACGGCAGTAGCCCTGGCGTCGGCATTATTACCCGACAGCACTGAGTGAGAGGCTGAGTCTGCAGAGGACTGAGAAAGTGAGCCCTCTTCATTATCAGCACCCCGACCACGGCCTCGGCCGCGTCCCCTAGTTGGTCTACCACGACGACCTCTCAACATACTAGAGGAAGAATGAAAAGAACAAGATCAGAAATATTCACAATTGACAAAGTTGGTATCACGATTCACAATCTCAAACAACGTAGGAAAATGAATACAAAAATATAAGAGTTCGAGGATACTTACAGCCACGGGTCGCACGGAAAGACGGTAGCATGATGATATTAGGCTCAATGACTGACTCTAATGACACAACTGACAGACCCAAAAGTTTACCGACAGCCTAGGTATTCAAAACCTAAGCTCTGATACCATAAATGTAACACCCTAATTCACAACTGGGACATTACAAGACGTAGAAGCCTCGTGAGGTCTACCAGGCTAACATATGACAAATAAACCACAATGTAATCACAAATGATGCACTCAAAAGTAAATAAGGCTGTGGCCTCGGCCAAAACATTTTAACGGCGTACATGAGTAGAAGTTAAATACCAATCCATTGCCCACGCAGGGGACTTAAACCAAGTTTCAAAGTAATAGTCTAACTCCAGTACTCGAGAAATGCAATGATAAAACATAAAAAAAATACAGACTCGAGCAACATCATCAAGCCAGCCCATCCTTTGCTTGCGTGTCCCGTGCCTGCTCCTCAGCCCTCCCGGTACCTGAAATGCATAAGACGCATTTCCCCCATTTAAGGGGTTAGCATTCGAATAGCTAGTGCAAGTACACAATTACACAACATTATATACAAAAACGGTTTTACGCAATCATCTCAATCAGAAATCATTTGCCATAAATATTCCGGAATACTACCTTGGCAATCAAATCAGTTCCAATCATCACGATATCACAAAATCACAACTGGTATCCCGTGGCCGTACCCCTTAGTATCGACCCCCAGACATCCCGTCGAACGCTCCGGGTGGGATACCACTTCCGCGGCCGTACCCCTTAGTATCGACCAGACATCCCGTGGGACACTCCGGGTGGAAGTTCAATCACACACGCACCCAAGTCCACTTCCACGGCCGTACCCCTTAGTATCGACCCCCACACATCCCGTCGGACACTCCGGGTGGAAGGAACACAACTCACGCACCCAAAAATCACAATTCATCATTCATTTCGAAAATCACAACATACATAACGAAATGTAATACATGTACTTGCCTTGAACACGATGAAACAAGGGAAACAACGAAGGAATAGGTTTTGGTCCGAACAATCCTCCCAAATCCGCTCTTAACACAATAACGGTATACAACAAGTCTCAATAATGCGGAAAGGTAAGAATTAATCCTAATTCTACCCATTGGAGCAATTCATCGGACACCAAGAGTGCATAAGGAAATGAAATCAGTTAACGGTGTAACAACGGGATTTCATCCCAACCAATAACAAGAAAACCAAGGGTCACGTGAATACTATCAAAATCTAATAACAACATCGGTTAATTCGAATTAAAACACAAGATCACCACCAAACCATCCCCAAAATCATACTAGGGTCAAAGGAGTTCTCACCTCTTGAAGATTCAAGCACTCAAATCCGAAAACCATGTGTTAGATCCACAATCCGAGCCACACGATCGAAAAGAGATGAAGAAATTTACACAATCAAGTGATAGATGGAGGAAATCTCCCTCTCAAGCCACTCTCTCTCGTACGGTTGAAGGAAGGAAGGGAAAAGAGTGACTTTCGCTTAATAAAAACACAGATATAGCGCTGACCGCGTTGTGTGCCGCGACTCAGCCAAAATGTGCCGCGGCACAGGGCCAAAAATTGCGCCCAGTGATCGGCAGACCGCTCGTTGTGCCACGGCCCATTCTAAGTGTGCCGCGGCCCAGACTCGGCATGTGCCGCGGCCCTGCCGGACTGTGCCGCGGCACGCGGTATAGTAGGTTTTGGCCGACAAGTGCCACACGGGTGTGCCGCGGCCCGGACAAGTGTGCCGCGGCAGTGACTCGGCAGTGTGCCGCGGCACACAATCCTTGTGCCGTGGCACACGTTACAGTCTGCTCGGCCAGCAAGTGGGCAATGTGTGTGCCGCGGCGCACAATCCTTGTGCCGCGGCCCACACCCCTCCTTAGGTCCTAAAATGACGAACAATGATCCGAAAAGAGAATAAAAGCAATAAGAATCGATATTTGGGCAACAAAAACACAAAATGGAAGTACGGAACCCCAAAACGATCTGAGGTACACAACCAAAGTCGAACAAGGAACAAATTCCCTAAACTTCTAGGAAATTACAAAAACAGCCCAAACATCCGAAAATCACGATACAACGTCGGATTAACAATCCGAAACTCACAACATGCTCTAATCAATCATACGAACTCATGGAAGTAAGAAAATGACGAAATCAAACGAGTTTAACGAGAATCGAATACACATGAGACAAAATATAACACAAGATGAAATTACGTAAAAACATCATCGAGACCCGTCTAAGCGGAGAAACTCCAAGAACAAAATAGATTCAGAATTCCAAAACAGTGCCAAGCGAGTTGTCCGAAACGAATATACACCAAAAATAGAAATTACTAAAAATAGAAAACGCGGATATTACACCATTTTTGGTGTATGTTTATTTTTATCAACTCGCTTGTAACCGCTTCGACATTTCGAATCTACTTTGTTCTTGGAGTTTTTCCATTTGGACGAGTTTTGATGATGTTTTCACGTAATTTCATTTTATGACATGTTTTGCCGTATGAACGTTCGATTCTTGTAAAACTCGTTCGTTTTTGTTGTTTCTTGGTTTGAACAAATTCGTATGATTGAGTTGGTCGTGGTGAGACTTTCGGTTTTTAAATCCGACGTCGTTTCGTGATTTTCGGTCATTTGGGCCATTTTTGTAATTTTCTAATAATTTAGGGAATCCCATTTTCGTTGTCGCATTACGGACCCTCCGGTGGTCGGAATTGTATTTTTCTTTCAGCGCTTAACTCCGTCGTCTTGTATACTTCGTGTTTATGTTTCCGGATTCTGACCTCGTCGTGCGTTTCGTGTTTTGTACCCTCGACAGCAGCTTACTGCTGATGTGAGCAGCAGTATTGAACTGCTGTGCAGGTAGCGCACGCTACTCCTGTTGCCTTGCGTGCGCTACCGATGTGCAGTTAGCGTACGCTAACTCCCTATTGTTAGCATACGCTAGCGAATGGTGGCAGTAGCTACTGGACCTGTCACGGCCCGTTAACGCACGCTATATATGACAGTTAGCGTGCGCTAACTTCACTAATTATATAAGTCAGCGGGCAGTTTCAGAACAGCAGTTTTATTCTTTTCTCTTTGTTTCTTCGACGTGCGACCTCAGAGGCGATTTCCACCAGTTCTATTCGAAGTTCTCTTCAAATTCCATCACGGTAGAATCGAACCATCATATCATAATCAGCATAATCACCCTTCATCAGCCGAATTAAAGGTAATTCCTCAGGAACCCTAATTTTGACGAATTTGGGGGTTTTTCGGGATTCTAGGGTTTAGTTCCGAATTGTTCATCTATATTACGATATTCTTTACCGATTGTGATTATTGAGTGATTCTAAATCCAATTTCATTGATTTTAATCCATGAATTATCAATACGGGGAGATTTTTGCGTAAACCCTCGCCCGTATCAATTGATCGTTCATTGTCGTATCATGTAATCGGGGTTATGGGTGTATTCCAATAGAGTATTGTTGTCCGTTGGGACTGAACTGTGTTGATCCTTCGTTTAGGAACCGTCATTTTCCACCCGGACCGTTCGTAGTCGTGTTTCACTTCCGTTTCTTCAAGAATGTCTCAAAGGCAAGTACTTTACATTTGTTTACATGTTCTAGTATTTGAATTATGGCTGTATCATGGTTGTTGTGGATGGTTATGTGTATGTTCACCTAGGGACGGTCCGACGGGGCCTCTAGGGATACGTATTGCCGTGAGTGTACGTATCGTGAACTGTGGTTAGCCACCCAGGGATGTCCGACGGGGCTCTGCGGGGTACGGTGGCCGTGAGTCTCGTACCAACGGTTAACTTTGAATTGTGATTTATTGGAGATAATGTGTTTTACGATTGTACAATGTAAATATTCCGGAATATAAAATGTTTTCTAAAATGACTTTTTGGCGCATATATTCATCTGATTAGAATGTAGTTCAAATGGATTGTACTTGCACTAGCAGTTGTCGCTAACCCCTTAAATGGGGGAAATACTTTTTGTATTTCAGGTATCGATCGTGGGGACAAGCGAGCACTTGAGCCGTATGAGGATGATGGGCAAGCATGATACTGATCAGTAGTCATTTGTTGGTGTTCAGTTCAGTCTATACTTTTGATGTCTTGTTTTGGGACTTTTGTATTATAAAATTGGTTTAAGTACTCGAGTACTTCTTGTTTCAAAATTGTTAATGTTGTGTTCCTGTTTTGGGAAATGGATTGATGTTGGATTCTATTGTCGGATTGTAGTCTTATTTGAATTGTCATATTATTGATGATTGTTTGTCGCTGTCAAATGTCTTGTTGGTACGTTAGCCTGGTGGATTCCATAGTGTGGAGTCCACGGCGCTGTAATTTACCCTGAATGTCTTGGGGGTGTTACACGTGAGTCCTGTGGTTTCTCTATGTATTGTAGCTCTGTGGTATGTTGAGTGCGACTGTATTAGTTAAGTTGCAAAGTGGTGCTCTCTGATGTCGTTCTGTGAGACTGTTGTCATGGTAACGTTTGACACGGTGTAGTTTCCACTGGGTTATTCTTGCGAGTATGTGATGTGGATGATTTGGGTCGTGGACCCCCGTGTTTGTGATTGGAATGTTATGATTGGGTCGTGGACCCTGTTTTCTGCTATCGGAATTGTATTTTGAAATAAACGATTGTTGGGATATGTCCCTAAGTGTTTCGAAAGGCTTGAAAATTCTTAAATCCCAAATGCTTTCAAAACTCCCGAGATCGTAAAATGTTTTGTAAGATGTAAAATGATTTTGTTCCTATCTTTCATATTTCAAACTGTTTTGATTAAGTGAATTATCTCGGGAATTATATTCACGATTTCTATGTTCTTGGAGTATGATATGTATGGCTTGTCTTTGTATTTATACTTGCACTAGCAAAACAGTTGAGTTTTGCTAACCCCCGAGTATTCGGGGGGTGGATGTCTGTTTTGCGTCCAGGTACTTGCAGGTTGCTGGGGAGCAATTCACAGGATCGTTACGAAGGATGATGGTGTAACACCCCAAATTCACAAATGGGACATTACACGCCGTAGAACCCTCGTGAGGTCTACCAGGCTAACACATGACACAGAAACCACAATGTAATTCCAAACGATGCACTCAAAAGTAAGTAAGGCCGTGGCCTCGGCCAAAACAATTTTAACGGAGTACATGAACATAAGATAAATACCAATTCGTTGCCCACGCAGGGGACTTAAACCAAGTTTAAAAGTAGACAGTCTAATTCCAGTACTCGACAAATGCAATGACAAAACATAAAGTTACAGACTCGAGCCACATCATCAAGCCAGCCCATCCTGTACGTGCGTGTCCCGTGCCTGCTCCTCAGCTCTCCTGGTACCTGAAATGCATAAGACGCATTTCCCCCATTTAAGGGGTTAACATTCGAATAGCTAGTGCAAGTACACAATTACACAACATTATATACAAAATACGGTTTTTAGCACAATCATCTCAATCAGAAAATCATTTGCCATAAATATTCCGGAATACTACATTGGCAATCAAATCAGTT
Organism: Orobanche coerulescens; assembly: GCA_033398695.1. NCBI lineage: Eukaryota > Viridiplantae > Streptophyta > Magnoliopsida > Lamiales > Orobanchaceae > Orobanche > Orobanche coerulescens. Next base: position 138,527,430 of record CM065817.1, read on the forward strand.
CCAATCATCACGATGTCACAAAATCACAACTGGTATCCCGTGGCCGTACCCCTTAGTATCGACCCCCAGACATCCCGTCGAACACTCCGGGTGGGATACCACTTCCGCGGCCGTACCCCTTAGTATCGACCCCCAGACATCCCATCGGACACTCCGGGTGGAAGTTCAATCACACACGCACCCAAGTTCCCTTCCGCGGCCGTACCCCTTAGTATCGACCCGCACACATCCCGTCGGACACTCCGGGTGGAAGGAACACAACTCACGCACCCAAAAATCACAATTCATCATTCATTTCGAAAATCACAACATACATAACGAAATGGAATACATGTACTTGCCTTGAATGAACGAAACGAAGGAAACGACGAAGGAATAGTTTTCGGTCCGAACAATACTCCCAAATCCGTTCCTAACACAATAACTGTATACACAATTCTCAATAATGCGGAAAGGTAAGAATTAATCCTAATTCTACCCCTTGGAACGATTTGTCGGTCATTACGAAGTCCAAGATGGTTAAAATCTAACAATGGAGAAATTACTAGGTTAAATCCGTTAAACTGTAATGGAAACAAGTGATTTGCGACTACACAATCGTAATCTAACAAGTCGTTGAAGCTAAATCGGATTAAAAGGAAGAATTATGCCAAAAATCCCGAAATCCCCAAAAACTAGGGTTCAACGATGTATACCTCGATTCGGACGGAGAATAATGATGATTAACCTTCCTTGGGATGCAATAATAAACCTTTAGAAGGTTTCTACGGATTGCACCGGACGAATCGCTCGAAATCGCTCAAAGGAAACTCACGTCGCGAGAAAGAAAGAAAAGGAGTGAAATAAGTCGACTGGGGATAAGTCAGGAATTAAAAGACCTGACAGCGCGTTACGTACGTTACCACAGGCTGTTAACGTTCGTTATGATGGTTACGTACGTAACCCAACACTGGTTAACGTACGTAACAAACAGCCTGTACTAAAATGTTAAGGCCGTAACGTACGTTATGGATCATGCATAACGTACGTTATGCATGCAGCCGTACCCAGATCTGAACACTACGTTCAACACAGTCGATACAATGACGAAATGCGACACAAGGATAGAACCAAAAGTGTAAGTACTAGGTGTTCATAATAACGAAGCTGAGTGTTGAGAGAAAATGCACTTCTAACTACTGAGGAAGTCCAAAATGCGACAAGGAGGCTAAAGGCACCCTAAAATCTTAAGAATTTACAAAACGACCCAAACGTCTGAAAACCACGATACCACGTCGGATTAACAATCCGAAAGTTTCAACACGATCAACTCAACCATACAAACTTATACAAATCAAGAAACAACGAAGACGAACAAGTTTTACGAGAATCGAACGTACATGCGACAAGATATAATTCAAGATGAATTATGCAAAAACATCCTCGAAACTCGTCCAGACGGAAAAACTCCAAGAACAAAATAGATTCAGAATTCCAAAACAGTGCTAAGCGAGTTGTCCGAAACGAACATACACGAAAAATAGAAATTACCTAAAATTGAAAACACGGATATTACATTATCTCCCCCTAAAAATAAGTTTCGTCCGAAACTTACAACGCGAACAACTCGGGGTATCTCGATCGCATACTCTCTTCCGTCTCCCATGTGGCTTCCTCGGATCCATGTCTCGACCATTGAACTTTAACCAGAGGAATGGTTTTATGACGAAGTTGCTTCACCCGACGCTCTAAAATCTGAATCAGCCTCTCCTCGATGGTAATGTCGGGTCCCAATTCGATCTCTCCAAAATCAATAATATGGATAGGGTCCGATACGTACTTCCTAAGCTGGAAACATGAAATACGTTATGAACGTGACTCAAAGACGGCGGCAAGCCTAACCGATAGGCAAGCTCTCCCACTCTCTCTAAAATCTCAAAAAGCCCAATATATCTCGGACTAAGTTTGCCCTTCCGGCCGAAGCGGTAAACTCCCCGTGTCGGCGACACCTTAAGCAAAACATGATCTCCCACCTCAAACTCCAACGGCCAGCGACGCGTGTCGGCATAAGACTTCTGCCGACTCTGGGCCGTCAACAATCTATCACGAATCAGAGTAATCTTCTCTCTCGTCTCAACTACCATATCGGGCTCGGTACCAATCAGCTCGGACGCATCGTCCCAACACAATGGCGATCTGCACCTCCTCCCATACAATGCCTCAAATGGTGCCATTTTGATCGAGGCGTGCCAACTATTGTTGTATGTGAATTCGATCAACGGCAAGTGCGACTCCCAATCATCCTTCCAATCTAGGGCACAGGCTCTCAACATATCCTCTAATGTCTGGATCGTCCGCTCTGACTGCCCGTCAGTCTGAGGGTGGTAAGACGTACTGAGTGTCAACTCAGTCCCCAGAGCTCGATGAACAGCCTGCCAGAAATGTGATACAAACTGGCCATCACGATCCGAAACAATACTCTTAGGAGTCCCATGTAATCTCACGATCTTTGCAATAAACACTCGTGCCAGTCTCTCTAGACCCCAAGTGTCATTAATACCCAGGAAATGAGCTGATTTGGTCAGTCGATCGACAATAACCCAAATCATGTTCATTCCAGTCCGAGTCCTAGGCATACTGGTAATAAAATCCATAGAAATATCCTCCCATTTCCACTCAGGGATAGGAAGTGGTCGCAAAAACCCTGCGGGTCGCTGATGCTCGATCTTAACCTGCTGACAGGTCAAACATCTCGACACAAACTCACTAACGTCTGTCTTCAAATTACTCCACCAGTAGTTACTCCTCACATCCTTGTACATTTTACTCGTACCAGGATGTATGGAGTAAGGCGTGGTATGAGCTTTGCTCAAGATCTTCTGTCTCAGCTCAATAACATTCGGTACACATAATCTACCGCGAAATCTCAGAACGCCATCATCCTGAACCACAAATCCAGGGGCTTTACCCTTCCTCACATCCTCCCTCAGCTGTATCAAACATGGATCATCATACTGTGTCGCCTTGATATCATCAGTCAAGGACGAAGTGATCTCTAACGCACATAACTGGCCCTGAACTCTCTGAACCCAAACCTCAATATTCTGACAGATGAAATCTCGCTGGATCCTACTCTATGGTGTAAGTACCTCTAACATCTGTAAAGCCATCGGTTTTCTGCTCAACGCATCAGCCACTACGTTGGCCTTACCCGGATGATAAAGTATCTCGAGGTCATAATCTTTAATTAGCTCTAACCACCTACGCTGCCTCATATTCAACTCTTTTTGACTGAAGATGTACTTCAGACTCTTGTGGTCCGTAAAAATATTACACGACGACCCAAAGAGATAATGCCTCCAGATCTTTAAGGTGAAAACGACCGCAGCTAACTCTAAATCATGTGTGGGGTAATTCGTCTCATACGGTTTCAACTGGCGGGACGCATAAGCAATAACCATATCTCTCTGCATCAAAACACATCCGAGCCCAAGGCCCGAAGCATCACTATACACTACGAAATCCTCGTTCCCCTGAGGTAATGCTAAAATGGGTGCGGTAGTCAAACGTCTCTTTAACTCGTTAAAACTGTCCTGTCTGTCTGCAGTCCACTCGAACTTCTGAGTTTTCTGGAGCAACTGAGTGAATGGTCTAGCGATCTTAGAAAATCCCTCAACAGACCTACGGTAATAGCCGGAAAGACCCAGAAAACTCCTCACCTCCTTCACATTCTTAGGCGGCTCCCAAGCGATCACTGCCTCTATCTTCTGCGGATGTACCCGAACTCCCTCTGCTGAAATCACATGCCCGAGGAACATCACTTCCTCGAGCCAAAACTCACACTTAGAGAACTTCGCGTACAACTGCTCAGCCCTCAAAGTGTCTAATACAATCCGGAGATGTAAGGCGTGCTCCTCCTGACTCCGTGAATAGATAAGGATATCGTCGATAAAGACGACTACGAATTTGTCCAGATACTCAATAAAAACTTTGTTCATCAACTGCATGAACACTGCTGGGGCATTGGTTAGCCCGAAAGGCATAACCACAAACTCGTAATGGCCATATCTCATCCGAAAAGCAGCTTTCGGAATATCGACGTCCCGAATCCTCAACTGATAGTGGCCTGATCGCAAATCAATATTCGAAAAGACTGTCGCCCCCTGAAGCTGATCAAACAAATCGTCAATCCTGGGCAAAGGGTATTTATTTTTGATGGTTAGCTTGTTTAATTCTCGATAGTCGATGCATAAACGAAGCGATCCATCCTTCTTCTTAACAATAAGTACAGGCGCACCCCAAGGCGATGCGCTCGGTCGAATATACCCTTTATCTAACAATTCTCCCAACTGATTCTTCAATTCTAACATCTCCGATGGTGCCATACGGTACGGCGCTCGAGAAATAGGGACCGCATTCGGCTCTAGATCAATAGGGAACTCCACCTCTCACTGTGGTGGTAATCCCGGCAAGTCATCCGGAAATACATCGGGGTATTCGCTAACAACTGGAATTGACGATAAATCAACTCCACCATCTTCCGCCTTCAAAGCGTAACACCAGTAGCCGACACAACCATGGTTCAAAATTTTGATTGCCTTCAAGGCGCTAATCACACTCCCCGATCTACCTGGCTTACAACCGACTAGAGTATGATCGGTGCCGTCCTCGGCCACGATCGAGATAGTACGAGTCCGATAATTCATGATAGCACCGTGACGATCCAACCAATCGTCCCCGAGGATCAAATCCTCACCCTTAAGGTCTATAACAATGAGATTCGAGGGCCAATCTCGGCTCCCGATCCTCACTGGGCAATCCCTAACTTCCCGATCCCCAACCATACGATCCCCGTTGGGCGTACTCACTACAAATGCCTCACACTCAAACAAGCAGTCAAAACCAATACGACTCACACAATCCGATGCAATAAAGGAATGGGTAGCACCCGAATCAAAAAGCACTGAAACTGGATGAGTAAGGATTTGAGTGGTACCTGACGCCACCGGAATGTCTGCCTCCTCTGTGCGCCTGATACAATCGGGGGTGAACTGAACCCGAACTTGAGGCTGCACGGCGATCCGGCTGACCTCGTCCCCTACCACGACCCGAACTCTGCGGAATATGAGTAGCTGGAGTGATATGATCCCTCTGATCGGTAGTGGTAGTCGGAACTCTAACAGTCCTGGTGGCCCTCTCACAATGAGTCGCCCGATGCCCGGTCTGCCCTCAAGTGAAGCAAGTAACTGGAGGAAAAGGGTAATCCTTCATCAAATGCTCATATTGGTTGCAGTTAAAACAAACCCTTCCACCAGAAGCAACGGACTGAACTGAACGGTTACCCTGAGATCCCCCAGCCTGGTGAAACAGTCTCTTCCCAGGTGTAGGGGCAGACTGTGCTCTCAAAAATCGGCCACTCTTGCCAGCTGAGAAGCTGCCAACTGTTTTCTGTTTCTTGGCCTCGGCGCCCAACTCTGATTCTGGTGAGGCCATCTCGATCGCTAGAGCGCGATCCTGATACTCCTTCAAAGTGGCACACATGAGCGGTGCCATACTCTGCCTGATATGCGGTTTCATATGCATATTAAAGTAACGGATTTTATCAGCCTCCGTCCTCACCTGATCTCTCACGAAACCCAACTGCTGATTGTAAGCAATGATGGCCTGAGAAATAGGCACATCCTGAGGTGTAGCGGTGAAGAACTCCACAATTCTGCGCTCCTTAACTGGCGGTGGACAATATTCTGCTTCCATAGCAGCCTTGAATTCCTCCCAAGTAGCTCGACGTTCTCTAGGCGTAACGGCCTCCCACCATTCCGCAGCTTCCTTATCCAGGAGGTACTGGGCAATATGTACCCTCCTGTCTTCGGGACAAGCTACGGCATTGAAGGTTCTGGACAATTGAAAGAGCCAATTCTCCCAACCGAGGGAGTCAGAAGATCCGGAGAAACGAGGTGGGTGCATCTTAGTCACCGTCTGAAGCCACTTACTAGCTTTCTCTTCCGGTGTTGGGGGCGGATTCTGGCGTCTACCCTGAGCTATCTGAGTAAGTTGGGCTACTAACTGCTGAAGTACGGCAGTAGCCCCGGCATCAGCATTATTACCCGACGGCACTGAGTGAGAGGCTGAGTCCGCAGAGGACTGAGAAAGTGAGCCCTCCTCATTATCAGCACCCCGACCACGGCCTCGGTCGCGTCCCCTAGCTGGTCTACCACGACCTCTCAACATACTGAAGGAAAATAAGAAAAGAACAAGATCAGAAAGATTCACAATTCACAAAGTTGGTAACACAAGTCACAATTCCGAACAACGCAAGAAAAAGGATTACAGAAATATAAGAGTTCGAGGAGACTTACAGCCACGGGTCGCACGAAAAGACGGTAGCTTGATGATATTAGGCTCAACGACTGACTCTAATGACACAACTGACAGACCCAAAATTCACCGACAGCCTAGGTATTCAAAACCTAAGCTCTGATACCATAAATGTAACACCCCAAATTCACAAATGGGACATTACACGCCGTAGAACCCTCGTGAGGTCTACCAGGCTAACACATGACACATAAACCACAATGTAATTCCAAACGATGCACTCAAAAGTAAGTAAGGCCGTGGCCTCGACCAAAACAATTTTAACGGAGTACATGAACATAAGATAAATACCAACTCGTTGCCCACGCAGGGGACTTAAACCAAGTTAAAAAGTAGACAGTCTAATTCCAGTGTTGTGTCAAGATTTATTCATTCCGATAGGCGATCGACTATAAGGCCGAGCGACCAAGTCAACTCCAGTCAAACTATGGCTAGCTCGCCTATTCGAAGATATCAGACCACCATCAGGTACCTAGCGATCGACTCCCATGGCGATCGCCCTTTGGCATCTGGCGATCGACTCTAGTGTCCGGCTAAGGACGGTCAACCTACGCCCCGAGCAGAGATGATCGCCCGTCAAGGTCATCGAGGACTGGATCTCAGAAAAGCACCCACGTGCAGATCCACAAAAGGCGCTGACAAACAAGATCTTCGCTGACAGACAAGATCTTTTGCTGACAGACAAGACCTTTGACCACAGCCTGTCACCTACCTCACCTACCGGCAGGCGCGCCGAAAGTTGTCAGTGGGACCGCCCGTGACAGCAAATCAGGATGCGTGCAGGCTCCCCATTGGACCGTACAGTTGACTGCCAGCAACTCCTGCAGACTTTAAGGAGACAGGCCCATGTGCTAAAAGACGATCGCCCGATTATTATAATACAGAAAAGGCGATCGCCCGGCAGATAAAAAGTCCTATAAATAGAGAACCTCTTCCTACTCGAAAAAGGTTCGGAATTCATTTCACCAATAGTTGAGAACTCGTTCACTTACGTTCGAAAAGGTTCAGAACTCATTTACTTACGTTCACAACTCATCCACCTACATTCCGAATACTTTCACGAAAATACAGTAGAACACACATACCATCAAGCTCCTTGCTTTCTCGCCGGAATCCATCTCAGGACTTCTCTCTCCGAATCTCTCGTCCAGAAGACGATCGGCAGAGGCAGCAAGTCTCCACTAGACAGATTCCAAGAAATTCATAAGCCCAGGAGCCCAAGCATCCAGCTAAATACTCGCCGTGAGAGACTGTCGATCTCTCACCGCCACGACTGTTCATCTCCTTTGTTACAAGAATTCACAGAGCATCAAATCTGGTTCTTCCGGCAATCTACACGCTCACTAGCTAAGATAACAAGAATCTTTACACTCATTGTAATTGTATTCTTACATTAGTACTTGTATCCCCGAATATTAGTATTAATAATATCTCGCGAGAGCATTCAAGCCCGGGACTAACAACCCCGGCAAATCTTGTGTCATTTATCTTTCTCACGGAAGTGCTCTTGCATTTGTTTGCTATCCATCCACTCCAGCAATATCTATCTCCGGATAATATTTTGGGTAGAAACAATTGGCGCTAGAAGAAGGGCATCTAACCCTCAAATTTTTATTCCTACCGTCCCGAAGAACACTCACTGTTCTCGGGGCATATACTTGAAGTGACACTCACTGCACTTCAAAGAAAATCTTCAGAATCATGACATCCGTCGGTACATCGAAGAAAGCCACTCTCCGAACCGCCGGACACCATATCCCGGCTCAATCCGAACCCCAGCCGACGACGGGGGGAAGCTGCAGCAACGCGAGACTCTCGATCCCGCACCCGAGAGATGGACCCACCCTCTCACTCGATCAGTTCCAAACCAAGAAACAGATCGAGGATGCTATGGCCATCCTAGAGGAGCGACGGAGAGCATGCGCGTCGCCCGCGATAACCCCCTCGATCATCCGCCGCATGGGAAAACGGAAATTCAATGGGCTACTGAACGAGCGATAGTCATAAAGCCCCAATTCGCGAGAAAAGGCTCTCGCATGACCGGACGGATCCGTATTCAATCGCTTGAGGCGCGACCCAACCTGGCGACCGGGGCATTCTGTTTCCAACCACGAAAAGACGGAATCCGAATCCGTGACCAGGAGTTCGGCCTACCCACCTCACAGCCGAACGCAGGTCAGCCATCTGACCCCCGTCTCGATCGCCAGGGGATCAGTACTCAATCGCCTCGGCACTCGCTCTGAGCGCCGAGCCGCTAGCAGTCAGGCCACGGCGATGGCCGCCATACAACGCTAGCTCGATGAGATGAAAGCACTCTTGGACACTGGGGCAAGCACCAGCAAAAAGATCACCGGGCTGACCGAGCCACTCGCGGTCCACATCGAGCTTTCCCCCATACAGCCAACGATCGCTCCTCCCAAAACACCTCTGTATGAGGGGAGATCGGACCCCGAAACCCACCTGAGTAAATTCCGAATCTACATGACTGGGTGTGGGGCATCTGATGCAACCAAGTGCCGGATCTTCCCGTTAACATTGGGCGAGCTGGCCCATAGGTGGTACGTCTCACTACCACCACGATCAATCACCTCCTTTAAGAAACTGGCGAATGACTTCACGTCATACTTCGCCAGCAAGGTCGCCAGACCAGAAGGCCCCCACCGCGTGATGAAAATCAAGCAGGGGAAAGACAAAACCGACGCAGATTACATTGACCGAGTAGACGAAATCATCCTCACCGGTGAACCCGTCAGTGACGAGCTCGCTCTCTTTTCGGTCATGGGGGGATTCCATGGTCACTCTCCCATGTTTAGACATCTCTCCAAGGATATTCCCCCAACTTACGCGATCTTCCGCGCTAAAGCTGCCAACTTTCTGGCCAGGCAAAGGCTACTCACCCTCCACCTAGGTGAGGAAACGCCACCTCCTGTCCAGAAGATAGCGATCGCCAAAGCCAAGAAGGCGATCGCCAAGCCACCCGGAGATCTCAATGCTTTCGAGGACATGGAAGCCCATCTCCTCCACACGTTCAACCGAACTCCGGCACATATTTTCTATGCCATCAAGGGGCACGAAAAGCTCAAAAAGCCAAAGGCGATAAGGGACCACGGTCACCTGGACAACAATCAATATTGTGCCTACCGTAAGAGTCCCGGCCACAGCACCAACCAATGTCGCGACCTCCTCAAACAGCTCTGGAGATTGTTCGAGGAAGGCAAGTTGGATAGCTTATTGGTTTAGCCGAAGCCCCTACCAATCTCTATACACGATCGTCCGAGTCGAACGCAAAACAGGCTGGAAAGCTCATACGAGCCGACCCCTGGATCAACCTCGGCGACCGTCTCTACATGCTTTAATCAAGAGAAGGGAACCCCGGAAGTCTCCCCGATCTCCATCCTTATTTAGGAAACTGGAGGACTCGATCTCCATCTACAGTTCACCGTCTAACATGATGGACTAAGGCACGAGATCGCCTCCCCCGCACAACGTACACCGTCGAAGGTCGGCATCTACATGACGATCCAAGGTGGAAGAGTGCAGCCATGGTCCTGGTGGTCGATGGAACCGACTACTTAGGCCATGCAAGGTCCCTTTGGGCCAAGATCGCCCGCCCTTCATTTAAATACGAGGTCGGCGTAGTCTGAGGGCCCTCCAAAGTTAATCAGGGGACACGATCGCTCGCCCTCAAAGGTTCATCATCTAACATGGTGAACCCGGACAATGCGACGTGCCACAACCCCCCGTCTCAACGTACACCGTCGAGGTTCGCCATCTTCATGGTGGGCCGAGGTGGAAGCAGAGCTAAACAAGCTGCGGGCGTGGAGTTGAATCATCCGACGCTGCCCCGCGCAAGGACTCCTCTAGACCGAGACCGCACGCCCTTCGTTTAAATACGAGGCGAGGCGCAGCCTAACAGAGGACCTTCATAATAAAGTGAGTCACGAGACACTCAATGTCTTCGCGCGTCAAGACATGATCAAGGGGTTGGTCCATCAAACTCCGCAATCGTGCACGGTTCCTCAAGACGGACGACCGTCCCCGAGGATTCGACAAAGTTGAAGACCGCTCACTTAACGAGTTATTTTCATCCCCTTACTCCCACTAAGTGAATAAAAACAAGGGGCAATAAGAGTGCAGACTACCTATACGACGATCGTCCCTATTCAACAACATACGGAGGTCGTCATTTTCAGCAAGTTGTGCAGCGATCGAATTTGTTGTGAAAGTTATCTTTATGAGTTTGTCAATTCATTTGGAACTACCCTCGCAACGATCTCTCCTCACACATTTGTACAAAGTCAAACAAAGACTCAAAAATAACCATCATTCAATTGATAAGTCAGAAATTCAAACGTTCATTTCATTACTTGAAAAGATCAGAGTACATGGTCGCCCGAAGGCCTAAATGCTACAAAAGAAAGCTACAAAACTACAAGGAAAAAAGCTAAAACATCAAAAATGAAGTGCCTCAGGCCCCTGCCTGGCCTTCGCCATCAGCATCCGGCGCGGTCCCCTCATCTTCCGGAGCGTCGGGATGAGCAAGATTGGCCGGAGTCGGATACCAGCTCAAATCCACGCCAATGTCCGCAAGGTTCAAGATCGGCAAGGAGAAAGCTGAATGGAGAGGATGCTCCAACGCGTACGCCTTGAAGTTCTCAGCAAGAGGCCCGACCTCCAAACCTCCCTTCGTAGCTGCTCGGATCGAGTCGGCGAACGCCAAATAATAGGCGAACTCGCTGACAAACTCCAAGTTTTGAAAGGGATCAGCCTTGGTCGCCTCTACCTCTCCTTTCAGCTCCGCCATCGCCTGTTGCGACCCCTGGAGCTCAGCCTCCCTCGCAGCAACCTTCTCCTTTGCCTCCGCCAGCTCGCTGGTCAACCGAGCGATCATCACCTTCTGGCGATCGGCCTCCTCCTCAGCAACCTTCTGCGCCCGGACGGCATTCAGCATCCGGTCCCGAAATCGGTCAACCGCCAGACGAGACAACTCGGTCTCCTTCTTCGCCAGCTCAAGCTCGTGGCTCGCCCGCCTGGCCGCCTCCAGAGAGTCCTTATCCATTGCCACGATCTTGTCAGCAAACTCGGCGTTCTCTTTCCGAGCCGCCTCGAGATCCGCCTGCAGGCGAATAGTGGAGGGCCGCCCCTCAAACTCCTGAGCAGCCTGGACAGCCATGGTCGCCGTCTGGAGAGAAAGGGCGAGAACAGCATGCATCTAACTCCCCGATCGCTGACGAGCGATCGCATCCAGATCGGTCGTCCAGGCCTTCGGCAGAGCAGAAGTAGCCTTGCTGACGTATGGAGGAATGTTGCAGGACTGGCGAGGAGATCGGCTCGCTAGGAAATCCACGACCATCGGCGGGCATGACGGATCTGTGTGATGGATCCTACATCAAAACAACAAAGTTAACTCAACTCCTACGCAGTTGCAAGGTTCAAACACAAAAACGCAATCTACCTCTCATCCTTCTCGGGGTCCCGACCGAAGTACGGTTTCCCTCGAGGAGTCTCAGCGTCCGCGATCGCCATCTCCCGCATGAAAGCCGCAGAGGGCGGCTCATTCTCCAGAGCGGCAATGGTGATCGGAGGTGCGGCGATCGGCACTTCATTGCCAGGGGCAGGAACCGAAGTCTCTTCCGTCCTCGACCTTTTATGATTCGCTCGAAGCCCCTCCTCCGGAACTCCCTCCTCAGCCACGATCGGCTCCACGCGAGGTTCCGTTTCCAGAACAATTGGCAGCGCAACAAGTGGGGCCCGAGACGACTTCTTGTGACGAAGACGGCCTAGAACTCCAGGATTCGACATGGCGATCTCCGGCGGGGGCTCCAAAAAGCGAGGGAAGCGAACCTCTACAGTTAATACGATCGACCGACAGTCAGATACTTTCCTCAAGTAAGGCGATCGCCTAAAAAGGTGAAGGTCGTAGAAACTCATACCTGGCACCGAGAGATGTCTCGGGAAATGGAATAGCCGAGCTGACAACCAACGACTCTCCTTATTGATCCGGTTGGCGTCAAGGTCGTCGTCCGACAAGCTCCTTATCCGCTCCCAGACAACCAGGAAGTCAAAAGGCAGCTCCTCGACCGCCGGAATATGAAAACCTGCAAGACCGAAATCAAAATTAGATCAGTCCAAAACGCATCCGAAAGAAGGGAGAGTCTAAACCCTTACCGGGATTACTCTCCCGAAACTCCGTAGGGATCTCCATCTCGCCCGAAGAATTGTCGCTCGCAGAAGCCCTCCACTTGCCGGCGACCCAGAACCACTTCGTCTGATCGCCCCGCATCTTATTCGGGACACCATGGATTACCCGACCAGATCGGCCCTGAATATGGTAACCGCCGACTGACCCTTTATGAGCCGTCAGCTTGAACAGATGGTTCATCTCCAACGGCGATGGGAGGCGGTACAGGCGGTGACCGCCGAAAAGGGTGAGAGTGCAGATAATTTGGAGCCAGGCGTTCGGCGTCAGCTGAAGTGGCGCCACGTTCCAAGCGGCCAGCAGGTGGGAGACAGCGAAGGATAGAGGGAAGCGCAGCCCGGCCTCCATGATCGCCTCATTAACGGCAACCATAACCATCGGAGGCTGATCGGCTCGCTCATTCTCCTCCGGAGCGAAGATGTCCACATCTGAAGGAACATGGAACCTCGTCATCCAGACGGCCAGATCATTCCTGGTCGTCGAACTCCGTATTTGGCCAAGCGACCACCCAGATCGCTGCGCAGCCCGGTACTGCGACCGTTTGCGAAGCTGATAAGGGTAGGCGACCGAGTATCCCCGGAAATCGAATCTCGGAGTCGGACCGGCCAACTTCTCCATTATCTCAGCAAAAGCCTTATAGGCCCGGCCGAAAGCACTGTGCTGCTCCCAGTAGGCCCTAATCGCCAGATCTCTCTCTATCTGCGATCGTCTCTCTTCAGCAGCCGCCTCCTTAGCAACATCGGCTTCATTAAATAAAGCCTCGATTTCGGCAGGGTCGATTCCGGCCCGAATAGCCTCAGCGGCCGTCTCCAGGTGGATGTCGGAAGAAGGTCCTCCCCGGACAGTCGATGTCCCGGCGGCGGAACTGGTACCCACTCCATGCGACGATGACGTTCCGGCCATTCTCAAAGCAAGAAAGGAGAAAAGGATTTTTTCTTACCCGAAAGTGAAATCGAACGACGATCGGCACCAAGATCTTCAGAAAAATCTTCAGCAAAGTCCTTCTTTCTCCAATAAGTACGCGTGAGTATTAAACTGCAGCACTGCGCCCTTTTATAGGAGAACGCAGGGACTCGTTTGCAATAAGGGAAAATCTCAGGGTTCGGATCTCAAACGACGCATTAATTGACTCCCTCGAGACCCGCGTACGCGTCTTTTCAAGGACGCGTCAGCCGAGGAGTCATTAATGACCGTTGGTATCCTCCAATAGAAGCCCGACACGTGCGCGGAGACTTTTCCACGCCCATTGTTTTTTCCCGCATAGTTTAGCGGCCGACCAGGTCGTCCGAACCCAGAGTATATCAGCTCAAAGATGATCGCCAGTTCAGTTAAACACAGAGTCGCTCGTCAAAAGTTCAGCGATCGCCAAGAGAACCACCTCACCCCACGTTTCCAACGTATGAGCGAGCTGGGGGGCAATTGTTGTGTCAAGATTTATTCATCCCGACAGGCGATCGACTATAAGGCCGAGCGACCAAGTCAACTCCAGTCAAACTATGGCTAGCTCGCCTATTCGAAGATATCAGACCACCATCAGGTACCTAGCGATCGACTCCCATGGCGATCGCCCTTTGGCATCTGGCGATCGACTCTAGTGTCCGGCTAAGGACGGTCGACCTACGCCCCGAGCAGAGATGATCGCCCGTCAAGATCATCGAGGACTGGATCACAGAAAAGCACCCACGTGCAGATCCACAAAAGGCGCTGACAAACAAGATCTTCGCTGACAGACAAGATCTTTTGCTGACAGACAAGACCTTTGACCACAGCCTGTCACCTACCTCACCTACCGGCAGGCGCGCCGAAAGTTGTCAGTGGGACTGCCCGTGACAGCAAATCAGGATGCGTGCAGGCTCCCCATTGGACCGTAAAGTTGACTGCCAGCAACTCCTGCAGACTTTAAAGAGACAGGCCCATGTGCTAAAAGACGATCGCCCGATTATTATAATACAGAAAAGGCGATCACCCGGCAGATAAAAAGTCCTATAAATAGAGAACCTCCTCCTACTGGAAAAAGGTTCAGAATTCATTTCACCAACAGTTGAGAACTCGTTCACTTACGTTCGAAAAGGTTCAGAACTCATTTACTTACGTTCACAACTCATCCACCTACATTCCGAATACTTTCACGAAAATACAGTAGAACACACATACCATCAAGCTCCTTGCTTTCTCGCCAGAATCCATCTCAGGACTTCTCTCTCCGAATCTCTCGTCCAGAAGACGATCGGCAGAGGCAGCAAGTCTCCACTAGACAGATTCCAAGAAATTCATAAGCCCAGGAGCCCAAGCATCCAGCTAAATACTCGCCGTGAGAGACTGTCGATCTCTCACCGCCGCGACTGTTCATCTCCTTTGTTACAAGAATTCACAGAGCATCAAATCTGGTTCTTCCGGCAATCTACACGCTCACTAGCTAAGATAACAAGAATCTTTACACTCATTGTAATTGTATTCTTACATTAGTACTTGTATCCCCGAATATTAGTATTAATAATATCTCGCGAGAGCATTCAAGCCCGGGACTAACAACCCCGGCAAATCTTGTGTCATTTATCTTTCTCACGAAAGTGCTCTTGCATTTGTTTGCTATCCATCCATTCCAGCAATATCTATCTCCGGATAATATTTTGGGTAGCAACATCCAGTACTCGACAAATGCAATGACAAAACATAAAGTTACAGACTCGAGCCACATCATCAAGCCAGCCCATCCTTTACGTGCATGTCCCGTGCCTGCTCCTCAGCTCTCCCGGTACCTGAAATGCATAAGACGCATTTCCCCCATTTAAGGGGTTAGCATTCGAATATCTAGTGCAAGTACACAATTACACAACATTATATACAAAATACGGTTTTTAGCACAATCATCTCAATCAGAAAATCATTTGCCATAAATATTCCGGAATACTACATTGGCAATCAAATCAGTTCCAATCATCACGATGTCACAAAATCACAACTGGTATCCCGTGGCCGTACCCCTTAGTATCGACCCCCAGACATCCCGTCGAACACTCCGGGTGGGATACCACTTCCGCGGCCGTACCCCTTAGTATCGACCCCCAGACATCCCGTCGGACACTCCGGGTGGAAGTTCAATCACACACGCACCCAAGTTCCCTTCCGCGGCCGTACCCCTTAGTATCGACCCCCAGACATCCCGTCGGACACTCCGGGTGGAAGGAACACAACTCACGCACCCAAAAATCACAATTCATCATTCATTTCGAAAATCATAACATACATAACGAAATGTAATACATGTACTTGCCTTGAATGAACGAAACAAAGGAAACGACGAAGGAATAGGTTTCGGTCCGAACAATCCTCCCAAATCCGTTCCTAACACAATAACGGCATACACAATTCTCAATAATACGGAAAGGTAAGAATTAATTCTAATTCTACCCCTTGGAACGATTTGTCGGTCATTACGAAGTCCAAGATGGTTAAAATTTAACAATGGAGAAATTACTAGGTTAAATCCATTAAACTATAATGGAAACAAGGGATTTGCGACTACACAATCGTAATCTAACAAGTCGTCGAAGCTAAATCAGATTAAAAGGAAGAATTATGCCCAAAATCCCGAAATCCCCAAAAACTAGGGTTCAACGATGTATTCCTCGATTCGGACGGAGAATAATGATGATTAACCTTCCTTGGGATGCAATAATCAACCTTTAGAAGGTTTCTACGGATTGCACCGGACGAATCGCTAGAAATCGCTCAAAGGAAACTCACGTCGCGAGAAAGAAAGAAAAGGAGTGAAATAAGTCGACTGGGGATAAGTCAGGAATTAAAAGACCTGACAGCGCGTTACGTACGTTAACACAGGCTGTTAACATTTGTTATGATGGTTACGTACGTAACCCAACACTGGTTAACGTATGTAACAAACAGCCTGTACTAAAATGTGAAGGCTGTAACGTACGTTATGGATCATGCATAACGTACGTTATGCATGCAGCAGTACCCAGATCTGAACATTACGTTCTACACAGTCGATACAACGACGAAACGCGACACAAGGATAGAACCAAAAGTGTAAGTACTAGGTGTTCATAATAACGAAGCTGGGTGTTGAGAGAAAATGCACTTCTAACTACCGAGGAAGTCCAAAATGCGACAAGGAGGCTAAAGGCACCCTAAACTCTAAAGAATTTACAAAACGACCCAAACATCCGAAAATCGCGATACCACGTCGGATTAACAATCCTAAAGTTTCAACACGATCAACTCAACCATACAAACTTATACAAATCAAGAAACAATGAAGACGAACAAGTTTTACGAGAATCGAACGTACATGCGGCAAGATATAATTCAAGATGAAATTATGCAAAAACATCCTCGAAACTCGTCCAGACGGAAAAACTCCAAGAACAAAATAGATTCAGAATTCCAAAACAGTGCTAAGCGAGTTGTCCGAAACGAACATACACCAAAAATAGAAATTACCAAAAATAGAAAACACGGATATTACAGATGGAAGGCGGCGATACTAATCACATGAAGACCAATGTTGTGTATTTGGTGATGTCTTGTTTTGTCCTTCCGTTGTGTTTATTTTTCCCTATGTGGGAACGTTGATTTATGTTAACCCATGCGTGGGTATGAGTTACGAGAAAGAGTAATGTATGGTTGATGTGTATGTTGTGGTAAAAGACCAAATCGGTTTAATGGTCTGTTAATTACCCACGTCGGTATGTATTATATTGTGGTGTTTCTGTATTTAGCCTGGTAGATCCCTATGGAGAGGGTCTACGGCGCTGTAATATTCCCGAGTGGTTTGGGGGTGTTACATTCTCAACATATTCTCTAGCCTCCAAGATCTTCCTCACCACCCAAGAGGCTTGTTTAGGAATAGGCATGGTGGTGAGGTCTTGCTGCTTTATATAGTATTCATGAATCCATTTCACCCACAACACTTCTTTTTTCTGAGCTACCGACCACAAGTTTTTACAAATTGCAGCTTTATTCCAAAGCCTTATGTTGAGAACATTCCAACCCCCTGATTGCATAGGCAACTGGATTTTATCCCAAGCACTAATGCTCTTTTAGAAGCACTAGATTGTCCTGTCCATAAAAACACTCTACATGCACTTTGGATGATCTTCACTACTTTTTGTGGAATCAAGAAGACTTGGCACCAAAAAGATTGCATACCAAACAACACCGCTTTAATGAGTTGAATTCTACCTGCATACGAGAGTAATTTTGAAGACCAGTGTTCTACGTTTTCCAAGATTTTCCTGATCAATGGTTGACACTGCAACACAGTGAGCTTCCTTGAGGAGAGTGGCACTCCAAGATATCTGAAAGGTAGATCACCTTTAAGCAACCCTGCATGGGTTTGAAAATGGAGGAAGACTTGTTCTTTTGTTGGAATATTTTTATACTAGCACTTAATTTTGTACACCTAATTTGTATGATTGGTTAAAACTTATATTTTTCTATACCACTTTTGAGTACTATAACGTGTAGCCTAGTGAAAAATGGGTGAGCCTACAATGCAAGGCACATAGTGGTACAAAAAAGCGATACAAATGATATTTTTCCGGTTAAAACTATAGGGGGTTAACCCATCTATATATATAATAGCGTTACGAATTCGAACTACTAAATTAATTATATCTCCTATGTGGCATTCTCTTAATTTTGGATTCCTATTTATCTAAAATCTTGAATCCCACATTAATTAAAATAATACTTAATCGATGGACATTCCAAATAAATAGAATTTAATATCTTGGATCCCACATCGATTTAAAATAGAACTCCACCAATGGATAACCTAAATAAATACTTAGAATGAATGTTATTTTTGAACCACATAGTTATTTTACACACAAGCTTAGAAATATTATTTTTATTGTGTTTAATTTGACCAATTATTGAGTTGGACAAATAAATAGTTTAATTTTTTAGTGAAATTTAATTGGGTCAATTATCAAATTTTAATTAATTTTATTTGTCTAAAATTTGAATCTTACATCTATTTTATTTAGTAATTTTTATAATAATTAAAAATATGTATAATAGCGTTACGAATTGGAAGCACTACATTGACTCTCTCTCCTATGTGACATTCTCTAAATTTTGTATTCCTAAATAAATACTTAGGATTCAATGTTTATTTTTAAATCTCATATTTATATTTCACACACAAACTTAAGAATTTATTTTGTTGTATTTAGTTTGTCCAATTATTAAGTTGGAAAAATAAATAGTTAAAATTTTTAATGAAAAATTAATTTGATCAGATTAAATTTCTATTAATTTATTTATCTAAAATTTGAATATCATATCTATTTTATTTAGTAATTTTATTCTTATTGAAAATTTTAGTTTGGTCACTATTAATAATATCAGTTATTAAATAAATTACTGTATTGTTTATTTAAGAATCTAATTTGACCAAATATCAAATTTATATTAATTATATTTATCTAAAATTTTGAATACCACATCGATTCTAAAAGAGACTCTGTCGATTGGAGAACTATATTAATTTCCGTTTTTCTCATATTGTTACATATAAATTAATTTCTTGTGCATAACTTGACACGGATGCCACTACCGGACAAGGTGGCAGAGGCTCTATCACACTTGCCCAAGGTATAGTGTTCTACTCCCCCATGCCCCAGTTTCATAGCGTTATTTTCCTTTTTTTCGTTTTTCTCTTATTGTTACATATAAATGAATTTCTTGTGCACAAGTTGACGCGGATGCCACTACGGACAAGGTGGTTTCGTTTTTCTCTTATTGTTACATATAAATAAATTTCTTGTGCACAACTTGACGCGGATGCCACTACGGACAAGGTGACAATGTATTTAACACAATTGCAATGGGCCTAAGGTTCAATTTTCCCTGGAGCTAGTTAGCTTTTTTTATATGTTGTTTATTGACAATTTTTTTTTACCAATTTTTTTGCTGTTTATTGCACAATTTTTTTACCAATTTTTTTATCATAAACCAAACACAGAGAAATTAATTGCTGCTTTTTTGTATTATATGGTGTAATTGGGGTATGCAAAAAAAAAATGAAATAAAAATATGTAATATAATTCCAAAAGGCTTGTAAATTAATTTGGTTGAGTAAAAGAATTAAGTAATTGATATGTAGTCATATTGATTGACATATAACTTTTTTGTATTATATGGTGTAATTGGGGTATGCAAAAAAATGAAATAAAAATATGTAATATAATTCCAAAAGGCTTGTAAATTAATTTGGTTGAGTAAAAGAATTAAGTAATTGATATGTAGTCATATTGATTGACATATAACTTTTTTGTATTATATGGTGTAATTGGGGTATGAAAAAAAAATATGTAATATAATTCCAAAAGGCTTGTAAATTAATTTGAGAATTGAGTAATTGATATGTAGTCATACTGATTGACATATAACTTTGTAAAAAGTCAATGGATTTTAATGATTATTCATTTATATTTACATGTGGTCTTTAAGGATTCAAAAAAAAAAAAATTATTCGTTAATGCATTTAGAAAGGTTATTCATTCAGCCCCTTTGCCAAAGTCGGGACCGGAAAAAATTATCCTCTTTGCGTTATTTTATTTTTTGTTTTTCCCTTGTTGTTACATATAAATGAATTTCTTGTGAATAACTTGATGCGGATGCCATTACCGGACAAGGTGGCAGGGGCTCTATCACACTTGCCCAAGGTATAGTCTTCGACTACCCCCAGGGTCAGTTTTGTAGCATTATTTTTTTCCCATTTTTCTCTTATTGTTACATATAAATGAATTTTTTGTGCACATCTTGACGTGGATGCTACTACCTAACAAGGTGGCATGAGATTAAACACAATTGCAATGGGTCTAGGGATAATCAACCCTAGACTCAATTAATTAACTTGTTTTTTTATATGCCTATTATTGCACACTTTTTTTTACTGTTTTTTTTATCTCGAACCAAACGCATACAAAAACATTTTTTTATGAAAAAACTCAAATTGCATTTCACGCATCTGAAACCAATATTTTTGTTAGCCAATTTTTTACACTTCATTTTTTTTCACTCTTTATAATCGCATAGAAAAAAATACAAATAAATAAACAAAAAAAGTACCACTCATCTGTAATGTGTTTCTTTAGATGTCTATATTTTCAAACAAAGTACAAAAAGGAATTATTTCTGTATATTAAATTTTATTTATCTGTATTATTTCTTCAAAGCTCCTCTACTTTGTTAGAAAGAAAATCCCGGCATTCATATATTATTGGAACAACCAATGTATGAAATAGCAATTTATTGGAAATTACAATGCATCCATAAATTTTTTTATTGATTTTTTTCACAGGAAAAACTACAAATAAATAAATATCACTCGAATGTAATCTATTTCTTTAAAAAAAATTATAAATAAATCATTTCTTCTTTGATTCATGTAAACATTGTTCTATAAAATCTATTTTTTTTGTTAAAAGGAAAAGTACAACCATAAATGTGCTTAATAATTGTTAGAGAGTGACAATTACTAGATTAGCCAATTTTTCCTTCATAAGAATATATCCATAAATTACAATATTGCATGTCATAGGTTTCAACCCTGCATGGGTTTGAAAATGGAGGAAGACTTGTTCTTTTGTTGGAATATTTTTATACTAGCACTTAATTTTGTACACCTAATTTGTATGATTGGTTAAAACTTATATTTCTCTATACCACTTTTGAGTACTATAACGTGTATTCTAGTGTAAAATGGGTGAGCCTACAATGCAAGGCACATAGTGGTACACAAAAGCGATACAAATGATATTTTTTTCGGTTAAAACTATAGGGGGTTGACCCATCTATATAAATATAAATATATATATATATATATATATATATATATATAAGCGTTACGGATTCGAAGCACTAAATTAATTATATCTCCTATGTGGCATTCTCTTAATTTTGGATTCCTATTTATCTAAAATCTTGAATCCCACATCAATTAAAATGATACTTAATCGATGGACATTCCAAATAAATAGAATTTAATATCTTGGATCCCACATCGATTTAAAATAGAACTCCACCAATGGATAACCTAAGTAAATACTTAGAATGAATGTTATTTTTGAAGCACATAGTTATTTTACACACAAGCTTAGAAATATTATTTTTATTGTGTTTAATTTGACCAATTATTGAGTTGGACAAATAAATAGTTTAATTTTTTAGTGAAATTTAATTGGGTCAATTATCAGATTTTAATTAATTTTATTTTTCTAAAATTTGAATATTACATCTATTTTATTTAGTAGTTTTTATAATAATTAAAAATATATATAATAGCATTACGAATTTGAAGCACTACATTGACACTCTCTCCTATGTGACATTCTCTAAATTTTGTATTTCTAAATACTTAGTATTCAATGTTTATTTTTAAATCTCATATTTATATTTCACACACAAACTTAAGAATTTATTTTTATTGTATTTAGTTTGTCTAATTATTAAGTTGGACAAATAAATAGTTAAATTTTTTAATGAAAAATTAATTTGATCAGATTAAATTTCTATTAATTTATTTATCTAAAATTTGAATATCATATCTATTTTATTTAGTAATTTTATTCTTATTGAAAATTTTAGTTTGGTCACTACTAATAATATCAGTTATTAAATAAATTACTGTATTGTTTATTTAAGAATCTAATTTGACCAAATATCAAATTTATATTAATTATATTTATCTAAAATTTTGAATACCACATCGATTCTAAAAGAGACTCTGTCGATTGGAGAACTATATTAATTTCCGTTTTTCTCATATTGTTACATATAAATTAATTTCTTGTGCATAACTTGATGCGGATGCCACTACCGGACAAGGTGGCAGAGGCTCTATCACACTTGCCCAATGTATAGTGTTCTACTCCCCCATGCCCCAGTTTCGTAGCGTTATTTTTCTTTTTTCGTTTTTATCTTATTGTTACATATAAATGAATTTCTTTTTTCGTTTTTATCTTATTGTTACATATAAATGAATTTCTTGTGCATAACTTGACGTAGATGCCACTACCGGACAAGGTGGCAAGGTATTTAACACAATTCTCCCTGGAGCCAGTTAGCCTTTTTTTTATGTTGTTTATTGCCAATTTTTTTACCAATTTTTTTGCTGTTTATTGCACAATTTTTTTACCATTTTTTTATCTTAAACCGAACACCGGGAAATTAATTGCAACATTTTGTAGAGAGAGAGAGAGAGATGGGGGGGGGGGGGGATCTGCACTCTGCAGTAAGTAGGTGCCGGCCCGATCACATTTTTCTCCTTTTGATCATCTCAATTAATGGGAAAAGAAAATCAATAGAGAGAGAGAGAGAGAGGGAATCTGCACTCTGCAGTATGTAGGTGCCGGCCCGATCACATTTTTCTCCTTTTGATCATCTCAATTAATGGGAAAAGAAAATCAATAGAGAGGGAGAGGGAGAGGGAGAGGGAGAGAGATGACGCATAGATAAATTTGTTTAATAATCTTGAGAGTGACAATTAATAGAGTCCGACAATTACTAGATTAGCCAATTTTTCCTTCATAAGAATATATCCATAAATTATAATATTGCATGTCATAGGTTTCAATCGTGTATGGGTTTGAAAATGGAGGAAGACTTGTTCTTTTGTTGGAATGTTTTTATACTAGCACTTAATTTTGTACACTTAATTTGACTGATTGGTTAAAACTTATATTTATCTATATCATTTTTGAGTACTATAACGTGTAGTCTAGTGTAAAATGGGTGAGCCTACAATGCAAGGCACATAGTGGTACACAAATGCGATACAAATGATATTTTTTCCGGTTAAAACTATAGGGGGTTAACCCATCTATATATATAATAGCGTTACGGATTCGAAACACTAAATTAATTATATCTCCTATGTGGCATTTTCTTAATTTTGCATTCTTATTTATCTAAAATCTTGAATCACGCATCAATTTAAAATGATTCTTAATCGATGGATATTCCAAATTAATAGAATTTAATATCTTGGATCCCAAATCGATTTAAAATAGAACTCCACTAATTGATAACCTAAATAAATACTTAGAATGAACCTTATTTTTGAACCACGTAGTTATTTTACACACAAGCTTAGAAATATTATTTTTATTGTGTTTAATTTGACCAATTATTGAGTTGGACAAATAAATAGTTTAATTTGTTAGTAAAATTTAATTGGGTCAATTATCAAATTTAAAGTAATTTAATTTGTCTAAAATTTGAATCTTACATCTATTTTATTTAATAGTTTTTATAATAATTAAAAATATGTATAACAGCGTTACGAATTTGAAGCACTACATTGACTCTCTCTCCTATGTGACATTCTCTAAATTTTGTATTCCTAAATAAATACTTAGAATTCAATGTTTATTTTTAAATTTCATATTTATATTTCACACACAAACTTAAGAATTTTATTTTTATTGCATTTAGTTTGTCCAATTATTAAGTTGGACAAATAAATAGTTAAATTTTTTAATGAAAAATTAGTTTGATCAGATTAAATTTCTATTAATTTATTTATCTAAAATTTGAATATCACATCTATTTTATTTAGTAGTTTTATTCTAATTGAAAATTTTAGTTTGGCCACTATAAATAATATCAGTTATTAAATAAATTACTTTATTGTTTATTTGAGAATCTAATTTGATCAATTATCAAATTTATATTAATTATATTTATCTAAAATTTTGAATACCACATCGATTCTAAAAGAGACTCTGTCGATTGGAGAACTATATTAATTTCCGTTTTTCTCATATTTACATATAAATAAATTTTTTGTGCATAACTTGATGCTGATGCCGCTACCGGACAAGGTGGCAGGGGCTCTATCACACTTGCCCAAGGTATAGTGTTCGACTCCCCCATGCCCCAGTTTCGTAGCATTATTTTTTTCGTTTTTCTCTTATTGTTACATATAAATGAATTTCTTGTGGATAACTTGACGTGGATGCCACTACCGAACAAGGTGGAAAGGTATTTAACACAATTGCAATGGCTCTAAGGTTCAATTCTCCCTGGACCTAGTTAGCTTTTTTTTTTTGTATGCTGTTTATTGCCAAAAAATTTTAACAATTTTTTTGCTTTTTATTGCACAAGTTTTTTACCAATTTTTTTATCTTAAACCGAACACAGAGAAATTAATTGCTACTTTTTGTATTATATGGTGTAATTGGGGTATGCCAAAAAAATGAAATAAAATTTTGTAATATAATTCCAAAAGGCTTGTAAATTAATTTGGTTGAGTAAAAGAATTAAGTAATTGATATGTAGTCATATTGATTGACATATAACTTTTTTGTATTATATGGTGTAATTGGGGTATGCAAAAAAAATGAAATAAAAATATGTAATATAATTCCAAAAGGCTTGTAAATTAATTTGAGGATTTAGTAATTGATATGTAGTCATATTGATTGACATATAACTTTGTAGAAAGTCAATAGATTTTAATGATTATTCATTTATATTTACATGTGGTCTTTAAGGATTCAAAAAAAAATATTTGTTAATGCATTTAGCGAGGTTATTCATTCAGCCCTTTGCCAAAGTCGGGACCGGAGAAAATTATCCCCTTTGCGTTATTTTTTTTTCGTTTTTCCCTTATTGTTACATATAAATGAATTTCTTGTGCATAACTTGATGCGGATGCCGCTACCGGACAAGGTGGCAGGGGCTCTATCACACTTGCCCAAGGTATAGTGTTCGACTCCCCCAGGGCCAGTTTTGTAGCATTATTTTTTTCTCGTTTTTCTCTTATTGTTACATATAAATGAATTTCTTGTGCATATCTTGACGTAGATGCTACTACCGGACAAGGTGGCAAGAGATTAAACACAATTGCAATGGGTCTACGGTCCGATTATCCCTAGACCCAATTAATTAACATGTTTTTTTATATGTCTATTATTGTACACTTTTTTTTTACTATTTTTTTTATCTCGAACCAAGCACATACCAAAACATTTTTCTTATGAAAAATCTCTAATTGCATTTTCACGCATCTGAAACCAATTTTTTTGTTAGCCAATTTTTTACACTTCATTTTTTTCACTCTTTATAATCGCATAGAAAAAAATACAAATAAATAAACAAAAAAAGTACCACTCATCTGTAATGTGTTTCTTTAGATGTCTATATTTTCAAATAAAGTACGAAAAGGAATTATTTCTGTATATTAAATTTGATTTATCTGTATTATTTCTTCAAAGCTCCTCTACTTTGTTATAAAGAAAATCCCGGTACTCATATATTATTGGAACAACCAATATATGAAATAGCAATTTATTGGAAATTACAATGCATCTATAAATTTTTTTATTGATTTTTTTCTTACGAAAAAGTATAAATAAATAAATAAAGTATCACTCATATGTAATCTATTTCTTTAAAAAAGAATTATAAATAAATCATTTCTCCAAAATATTTGATTTCTGTAAATATTGTTCGATAAAATCTTTTTTTTTGTTAAAAGGAAAAGTACAACCCTAAATGTGTTTAATAATTGCTAGACAATTACTAGATTAGCCAATTTTTCCTTCATAAGAATATATCCATAAATTATAATATTGCATGTCATAGGTTTCAACCCTGCATGGGTTTGAAAATGGAGGAAGACTTGTTCTTTTGTTGGAATGTTTTTATACTAGCACTTAGTTTTGTACACCTAATTTGTATGATTGGTTAAAACTTATATTTCTCTATACCCCTTTTGAGTACTATAACGTGTAGCCTAGTGTAAAATGGATGAGCCTACAATGCAAGGCACATAGAGGTACACAAAAGCGATACAAATGATATTTTTTCCGGTTAAAACTATAGGGGGTTAACCCATCTATATATATAATAGCGTTACGGATTCGAAGCACTAAATTAATTATATCTCCTATGTGTTATTCTCTTAATTTTGGATTCCTATTTATCTAAAATCTTGAATCCCACATCAATTTAAAATGATACTTTATCAATGGACATTCCAAATAAATAGAATTTAATATCATGGATCCCACATCGATTTAAAATAGAACTCCACCAATGGATAACCTAAATAAATACTTAGAATGAATGTTATTTTTGAACCACATAGTTATTTTACACACAAGCTTAGGAATATTATTTTTATTGTGTTTAATTTGACGAATTATTGAGTTGGATAAATAAATAGTTTAATTTGTTAGTGAAATTTAATTGGGTCAATTATCAAATTTAAATTAATTTTATTTGTCTAAAATTTGAATCTTGCATCTATTTTATTTAGTAGTTTTTATAATAATTAAAAATATGTATAATAGCGTTACGAATATTGACTCTCTCTCCTATGTGATATTCTCTAAATTTTGTATTCCTAAATAAATACTTAGAATTCAATGTTTTATTCTAATTGAAAATTTTAGTTTGGCCACTATTAATAATATCAGTTATTAAATAAATTACTTTATTGTTTATTTGAGAATCTAATTTGACCAATTATCAAATTTATATTAATTATATTTATCTAAAACTTTGAATACCACATCGATTCTAAAAGAGACTCTGTCGATTGGAGAACTATATTAATTTCCATTTTTCTCATATTGTTACATATAAATTAATTTCTTGTGCATAACTTGACGCGAATGCCACTACCGAACAAGATGGCCGGGGCTCTATCACACTTGCCCAAGGTATAGTGTTCGACTCCCCCATGCTCCAGTTTCGTAGCGTTATTTTTTTTCGTTTTTCTCTTATTGTTACATATAAATGAATTTCTTGTGCATAACTTGACACGGATGTCACTACCGGAAAAGGTGGCAAGGTATTTAACACATTTGCAATGGGTCTAAGGTTCAATTCTCCTTAGAGCCAGTTAGATTTTTTTTATATGTTGTTTATTGTCAATTTTTTTTTACCAATTTTTTTGCTGTTTATTGCATAATTTTTTTATCAATTTTTTTTATCTTAAACCAAACACAGAGAAATTAATTGCTACTTTTTTATATTATATGGTGTAATTGGGGTATGCAAAAAAAATAAAATATAAATATGTAATATAATTCCAAAAGGCTTGTAAATTAATTTGGTTGAGTAAAAGAATTAAGTAATTGATATGTAGTCATATTGATTGACATATAACTTTTTTGTATTATATGGTGTAATTGGGGTATGCAAAAAAAATGAAATAAAAATATGTAATATAATTCCAAAAGGCTTGTAAATTAATTTGGTTGAGTAAAAGAATTAAGTAATTGATATGTAGTCATATTGATTGACATATAACTCTTTTGTATTATATGATGTAATTGGGATATGCAAAAAAAAATTAAATAAAAATATGTAATATAATTCCAAAAGGCTTGTGAATTAATTTGAGAATTGAGTAATTGATATGTAGTCATATTGATTGACATATAACTTTGTAAAAAGTCAATGGATTTTAATGATTATTCATTTATATTTACATGTGGTCTTTAAGGATTATCGTTAATGCATTTAGAAAGGTTATTCATTCAGCCCCTTTGCCAAAGTCGGGACCGGAGAAAATTATCCCCTTTGCGTTATTTTTTTTGTTTTTCCCTTATTGTTACATATAAATGAGTTTCTTGTGCATAACTTGATGCGGATGACACTACCGGACAAGGTGGCAGGGGCTCTATCACACTTGCCCAAGGTATAGTTTTCGACTCCCCCCAGGGTCAGTTTTGTAGCATTATTTTTTTCCCATTTTTCTCTTATTGTTACATATAAATGAATATTTTTTGCACATCTTGACGTGGATGCTACTACCTGACAAGGTTCAATTCTCCCTAGAGCCAGTTAGCTTTTTTTTATATGTTGTTTATTGCCAATTTTTTTTACCAATTTTTTTGATGTTTATTGCAAAAAAAATTTATCAATTTTTTTTATCTTAAACCAAACACAGAGAAATTAATTGCTACTTTTTGTATTATATGGTGTAATTGGGGTATGCAAAAAAAATGAAATAAAAATTTGTAATATAATTCCAAAAGGCTTGTAAATTAATTTGGTTGAGTAAAAGAATTAATTGATATGTAGTCATATTGATTGACATATAACTTTTTTGTATTATATGGTGTAATTGGGGTATGCAAAAAAAATGAAATAAAAATATGTAATTTAATTCCAAAAGGCTTGTAAATTAATTTGAGAATTTAGTAATTGATATGTGTAACACCCCCAGGATATCCGAGGTATATTACAGCGCCGTGAATCCCTATATGGGACCCACCAGGCTGAACAAGCATCACACTCATAGACTCGTTGAAACAACAGAAAAATACCTCGTCATAAAGACGCCCAACAAAATAAGCCACCCGGTTCAACCGGTCAAACATAACACCATAATCCGACACACACATAATAAACAACAATACAATCCCGATGAGTAAAAACTCTTAAGTACTCGAGTACTTCTATTAGTTTAAAGACCACAAAAATAAAAAAGATAGAAAGCAATAGGACGCCATTCGGGCACAATCATCACGCACGGCCATCATCCGCATACTGGTCCAGCACCCGTTCGTCTCGATGATGTAACACCCCCAATCCGCTCAGGGACATTACACGCCGTAGACCCTCTCCTCGAGGATCTACCAGGCTGATAACAAAAATCAAACATCTAAACCTCGCCTTTAAGGCTAAAATGACTCAGTAGACCGACTTGGTCCTTCAATAATAACATACAACTCAATTCCAAACACATACCCACGCAGGGGTCAAAATACAATAAACTCCCGTACAACGGGGAAAAGATACTGCAGCGGAAAAGAAAATACAACTAGACCAAAACGACATCAACGGAACCTCGTGTGATTAGTATCGTTCATCTTTCATCATCCTTCGTGCCGACCCTGTGCTATGCTCCAAAACCTGAATGCAAAAATAGACATCCACCCCCCGAATACTCGGGGGTTAGCAAAACTCCACTGTTTTGCTAGTGCAAGTACAAGTGCAAATATACGAGCCATACAATACAAGTTCCAAGAACAATAATAATCAGGAATCCTCAAAGTTCCAAACGTAATGAAAAGCACTTCCCGAGGCAAGAGTTTGGGTAAACATTTCCAAAACCGAAAGATCGCAAATAAGGGAAACAATTTACAAAACAGTTCAAAATGCCATCGAGAGTTTTAATAGAAAACAATTTAGGATTATAAAATCCTTCTCTTTCCAAAAATCAATAGGGTCACAGCCCAAATGTTTTGTTTTCTCAAATAGAAAACCGACACAATTCACAGGGCCAGAGCCCAACATCACGTGTCCTCGACGGACATAAAATCAACAAAACATAATCGCACACGCGCATTGCCTAGGACCGGGACGAAGCCACAAATCCCACTCGAGGCCTCGAAGGACCCTCCCGAGCTGGCTAGCGAAACAAATCACACACATCTCACGGTTGGATCAATCGCTTGTTGCATCCTGGCCACATGATCGCATGCCATGTGCCACCGTAGATTATCTCAGGCTCTCACGATTGGATCAATCACTTGTTGCATCCTGACCACATGATCACGTGCCATGTGTCACCGTAGACCTTCAACCGTATCCACACATTCACACAAATAACATATCACATCAAGGATATTCAAACAATTCACCTAGAGCATCAAACACTTAGCAAAACACCACGTCAAACCACAATGCACCCAAATGAAACAATATACGTCCACACGCAAATACCAAGTGCAACATCAACACCAAACATATCCATAGAGTTCACATAGTCATTCTCAAACCACACCATTCACAAAACACACGCGTTTTGAAAGCAAGCCTTTAACAAGGCTAAACCGAATCTTTTGAAAACTCATTTCAAACAATCAAACAACCACATAAAGACGATCACCAATTATCATATTCACAAAACAAGAATAGTATGGACAAGGTACTTGCCTCGAAATCACGATCGCAATAAGACGACGGATAGGACGCGGTCGAGTAGCCCCGAACCCCCGAACAATATCAAGAATGTGATAGCACCACGAGTATTACGAGAATAACACCACACGAATCATCAATCACCAAACGGGATTCAACATCGGAATCCTCGAATACCTATAAACCTCCGGAAGGAACAATAACACATGGTTACGACGAGAATCAAGGCCAAAACAACGGAAATACCAACAAACTATCGAAGGCAAACTCATTGGGACATTTAATCGAACATTAAATGTTCAAGACCCTTCAAGAACAAAGAAATCACCCCTCGGGTCGAACGAACCAAAGATACGAGTATCCAATCCATAGAACAAGTTCAAAACAACGTTTATACAACAATTAATTGATTAAAAACGGATTGGAATCGAAATCAAAAAGGAAAATCCCCAAATCTACAAAAACAAGGGTTCAAGCCAAAATACCTTGATTTGGATGAAGGATTCAAGTAGAGGTCGAAAATCTACAACAAGACTTGAGGTGGATGATCTCTACAAGTTTGGGAGCACTCAAATCGCCCAAAATCGCCCTCAAATCGCCCTAGATGGAAGGAGGAAGAAGAGAGGAGAAAAATGAAGTTTTCTCCTCGAAAATCTGCTAAAAAACGCAGAAAAAGCCCGTGTGCCGCGGCACAGGATGAGTGTGCCGCGGACCAGGGCCAAGAAAAACGCTCAGGAATTATCTTAGTGCCGCGGCACAGCTGAAGTGTGCCGCGGCACACAGTACAGTCCACTCCAACACGAAAAAGGCACATCGTATAGTCTTAGCTATTTCGACCATAACTCCCTCGTCTGGACTCCGATTGACTCAACGTTTGAACCATTGGAAAGCTAACTTGATGCTCTATAAAATTGCAAAGATTCAGAATTTGTGGAGTTTCCAAGAATTAATGGTGACTTTACAAAGTCGAACTCCCACGTGAAAAAGTCGAGAAAGGACACGGAACTCAACAAAACGACACCGAAACGAACTCGGATGACAAAAAGTGCAGAATTAATCATTCTCGGAATGACGAAACGGTCGTGGTAGAGTTGTCAAAACGAACTTCCTCCGAAAAAAGAAAATTACCGAAATTCGAAATTGCGGATATTACATTCTACCCTCCTTAAAAGAAGTTTCGTCCCGAAACTTAAAACAAGTAGGGAGAAGCAATATCCCGCCAGGAAAACTCAACGAGATACGCAAGGAAACGCGTAACTTACGCCCATCGGCGAAACGTTACAAGCAACGCAAAGGAATATACGGCGTGAAAACACGCTCCACGGCGACCAACACAACGTCGCCGTTAGGGATATAATAAAACCAACATGTGACAAGCGTCGTCAAATGTATAATACAGTAAAGTCAATTATCCGAACAATCACAAAACACAACGAGCGAAAATCAATACGATTGACCAACCCAACGGTACATCAATCAAAACGCGAGCCAATCGCTCAAGGGTTGGAAGATCGAAAACGAGACAAATTTCCCGAACTTAAGGGACTTAGGAAGGAGCCTGAACGCTCAACAATCACGAAACGAGAACAAAAACCGAACAAACAAACGATCGAGACAACAAAAATCGAACAATCATGTCCGAAATACGAAGGATAATAAAATTCAAACAACAACTCCAAGGTTCACATCTCGACTCGAGACAATATATAATCCGGTGAAAACAACAGGATGTGCATTCATATAAGATCCACAGGAAAGGGAATGGCAATAGAAAAGTCACAACGACAAACGAGTTATTCCGAAACAATACCACCCTCATTCGATCTACAAAGGCAAGGGACAGGGGAAAGCTCAGAAAATGTCAACGAACATAAATGAGTCGAAAAAATCGAAAATACAGAAGTTCCAAATCTGATCCACTTCGAATAAAAGAACTAGTAGAACCAAAAGATGCTACTTCCGAACAAGGTTCACAAGAATCGAACCGAACTCGGAAAAGTCACAGCGATAACCAGATCGACCCAAAACAAGATCACAGCTCGTTCGAACGATGAAACCGAAATACAGAACAAGCTCAGACAATATCAACGAACACGGGCGAATCGATAGACTGGAGAAAGA
Organism: Orobanche coerulescens; assembly: GCA_033398695.1. Taxonomy (NCBI): domain Eukaryota; kingdom Viridiplantae; phylum Streptophyta; class Magnoliopsida; order Lamiales; family Orobanchaceae; genus Orobanche; species Orobanche coerulescens. The sequence goes on from CM065817.1 coordinate 138,560,023, forward strand.
GAAAATATAGAAGCCAAAAATAATACGGGTATTATATTCGACCTCTTCTAAAAGAAAGTCATCCCCGAAACTCACAACAACGAAATCAATGTGACAACACAACAAGTAACCGATAGAAACATCCTTCGAAGGCCTCTCAAAGCCGATTCTGATAACTGTGCTGAAGCGCGAACTCCGAAAGTCTCGGTAGTCAATTCGCAAAACTGAATTCGGTGTCCATCGAGTCCACACTTGAAATGTGTTACCGACGAGAAGGACAATCTACACGTGCATGCCCCGGCACATCACGGTTGAAACGTCTCGGCTCGGCATACCGAAAATACAAATGCTCGATACAATGGTACAAAACACCGCAAAACAACATACCGGAGATGCCAACTCAGCATAACATATCAACGCATACAAAAATCACAACAACAACGGCATCGTTCGACGATTACAACATCCCGAACGATAGCCAGCACACAATCACAAACATCATGAAATAATCACCCATGTGTATAACGCACAAAAATCCAAGCTTTAACAACTCACACTAGTGCGACAACACGCAAATCACCACGAGGCGATAAACAGTAAACACCAGTTCACACCTCTCACAGAGGGCTAACAAAACATATGCGTGGCGAACGACTCAACGTTCACACCACCAATTCAATCACAATTCAGGGTTAACACCGTAACTAAAGTTCGAAAAACCATACACGCATTTCCGGTCCGCAAATAGGAATGATAGGTTTTTAAAATGAAAACATCCTTTTAAAAACAATTTGGAAACACCAGTTGATCTTGAGTATCATTTTACAAAAAGTTGAACAACATCATTTTCGAGACTTTGAAAATCATCTTGCGTTTGAACAAAAATGAGGACACCTTCTCTTAGTGAAAAACTTTCGGAATATTCAACCCTCGGGTCTAAGTAAAAGTGTTTATAAAACATTGAAAATATCTCAAAACATTTTTGGGTCCTCGAGGTAGAAGAATTTTGAAACATATTGTGGCACCTTGGATGTACCACGAGAAAATAATTCATTTTAAAAGTACGTCTCGAAATTTATTTTCTAAGATACTCAAGTTTTTTTTCCAAGATAATTCAATGGGCTAGAATGCCCAAAAATTTCGGGTAATTATACAGAACATTATAGCGCCATGGGTCCCGTGCCGGAACCCACCAGGCTAAAAACCAATTACAAAAATGCCCAAAAAGGCCGATGACGGTAATATTTCAAAAACTCACGAAAGCCATTTACAAAATACTAAATACCGTCATAAGAATTTCGCCAAAGCGATCAAGGCCATAATGCCAAAAACTCGGTTAAGGGGAGGTTTTCGAAATAAAACTCGGTCGGTAAAATACCAAAAGTCATTACAAAAGAACTCACACAGCGGATAAAAGAAACACGGTTCAACATACACAATCGAGCCACGCTATTCCTCATATGAACGAAATATGAGAGTCAAATAACCACATATCACAAAATCAAAATCCATAAGAGGATTCCGTTACTTAACCAATAATCATAAAAATGGCTCGTGTCACACGAGGCACAACACAAAGAAGGGAGACTTACATTCACAGGTCGCACGAAGATGATGATCGCCCACGATACTAATCACGACCAACAAACTCAGACGACGCATCGCGACACGACTCAGTCAGACAAATTCTGACGAGACAAAAACTCAACAGACACCACTAAACCCGACAGCCTAGGTTTCCACAACCTAAGCTCCGATACCATTTATGTAACACCCCCAATCCGCTCAGGGACATTACACGCCGTAGACCCTCTCCTCGAGGATCTACCAGGCTGATAACAAAAATCAAACATCTAAACCTCGCCTTTAAGGCTAAAATGACTCAGTAGACCGACTTGGTCCTTCAATAATAACATACAACTCAATTCCAAACACATACCCACGCAGGGGTCAAAATACAATAAACTCCCGTACAACGGGGAAAAGATACTGCAGCGGAAAAGAAAATACAACTAGACCAAAACGACATCAACGGAACCTCGTGTGATTAGTATCGTTCATCTTTCATCATCCTTCGTGCCGACCCTGTGCTATGATCCAAAACCTGAATGCAAAAATAGACATCCACCCCCCGAATACTCGGGGGTTAGCAAAACTCCACTGTTTTGCTAGTGCAAGTACAAGTGAAAATATACGAGCCATACAATACAAGTTCCAAGAACAATAATAATCAGGAATCCTCAAAGTTCCAAACGTAATGAAAAGCACTTCCCGAGGCAAGAGTTTGGGTAAACATTTCCAAAACCGAAAGATCGCAAATAAGGGAAACAATTTACAAAACAGTTCAAAATGCCATCGAGAGTTTTAATAGAAAACAATTTAGGATTATAAAATTCTTCTTTTTCCAAAAATCAATAGGGTCACAGCCCAAATGTTTTGTTTTCGCAAATAGAAAACCGACACAATTCACAGGGCCAGAGCCCAACATCACGTGTCCTCGACGGACATAAAATCAACAAAACATAATCGCACACGCGCATCGCCTGGGACCGGGACAAAGCCACAAATCCCACTCGAGGCCTCGAAGGACCTTCCCGAGCTGGCTAGCAAAACAAATCACACACATCTCACGGTTGGATCAATCGCTTGTTGCATCCTGGCCACATGATCGCATGCCATGTGCCACCGTAGATTATCTCAGGCTCTCACGGTTGGATCAATCACTTGTTGCATCCTGACCACATGATCACGTGCCATGTGTCACCGTAGACCTTCAACCGTATCCACACATTCACACAAATAACATATCACATCAAGGATATTCAAACAATTCACCTAGAGCATCAAACACTTAGCAAAACACCACGTCAAACCACAATGCACCGAAATGAAACAATATACGTCCACACGCAAATACCAAGTGCAACATCAACACCAAACATATCCATAGAGTTCACATAGTCATTCTCAAACCACACCATTCACAAAACACACGCGTTTTGAAAGCAAGCCTTTAACAAGGCTAAACCGAATCTTTTGAAAACTCATTTCAAACAATCAAACAACCACATAAAGACGATCACCAATTATCATATTCACAAAACAAGAATAGTATGGACAAGGTACTTGCCTCGAAATCACGATCGCAATAATACGACGGATAGGACGCGGTCGAGTAGCCCCGAACCCCCGAACAATATCAAGAATGTGATAGCACCACGAGTATTACGAGAATAACACCACACGAATCATCAATCACCAAACTGGATTCAACATCGGAATCCTCGAACACCTATAAACCTCCGGAAGGAACAATAACACATGGTTACGACGAGAATCAAGGCCAAAACAACGGAAATCCCAACAAACTATCGAAGGGAAACTCATTGGGACATTTAATCGAACATTAAATGTTCAAGACCCTTCAAGAACAAAGAAATCACCCCTCGGGTCGAACGAACCAAAGATACGAGTATCCAATCCATAGAACAAGTTCAAAACAACGTTTTTACAACAATTAATTGATTAAAAACGGATTGGAATCGAAATCAAAAAGGAAAATCCCCAAATCTACAAAAACAAGGGTTCAAGCCAAAATACCTTGATTTGGATGAAGGATTCAAGTAGAGGTCGAAAATCTACAACAAGACTTGAGGTGGATGATCTCTACAAGTTTGGGAGCACTCAAATCGCCCAAAATCGCCCTCAAATCGCCCTAGATGGAAGGAGGAAGAAGAGAGGAGAAAAAAATGAAGTTTTCTCCTCGCAAATATGCTAAAAACGCAGAAAAAGCCCGTGTGCCGCGGCACAGGATGAGTGTGCCGCGGCCCAGGGCCAAGAAAAACGCCCAGGAATTAGCTTAGTGCCGCGGCACAGCTGAAGTGTGCCGCGGCACACAGTACAGCCCACTCCAACACGAAAAAGGCACATCGTATAGTCTTAGTTATTTCGACCATAACTCCCTCGTCTGGACTCCGATTGACTCACCGTTTGAACCATTGGAAAGCTAACTTGATGCTCTATAATATTGCAAAGATTCAGAATTTTTGGAGTTTCCAAGAATTAATGGTGACTTTATAAAGTCGAACTCCCACGTGAAAAAGTCGAGAAAGGACACGGAACTCAACAAAACGACACCGAAACGAACTCGGATGACAAAAAGGTCGTGGTAGAGTTGTCAAAAACGAACTTCCTCCGAAAAAAGAAAATTACCGAAATTCGAAATTGCGGATATTACAGATGAACCTGACCTGAAATTCATAAAACGAATTTCCCCAAAACGGGTCCCCAGAGGGGTTAGCAATTACGCTAGTACAAGTAACCAAAAGAACGACTTACATCTTACACAAATAGTAATGCATGCAATTCAAGAGAACATAGTTCCAAAACATTCATTTCCGGAAATGCCAATATCAAATCACATTTGTAAAATGCACCACAATTAACCGTCGATCCACGTCTCTGTGGACCCCTACCGAGACCCCGTCGGATCTAACCCGTAGTGGTTAAAAGCAAGCTCGTCGATCCACGTCTCTGTGGACCCCTACCGAGACCCCGTCGGATCTAACCCGTAGTGAGCATACACACGCACACCATTTCTCATACAATACTACTATGTCAAGATTGTAAGTTCATAAGGATACTTGCCTCGGTTAATAGACGGTGATACGAACGGAAAGGAAGAATCGAACACGACCGCGAGGAACCGGCGGAAATGAACATAATGAATCAAATAACACAATCACAACCAACTCTAGACGAATACGGAAATGGAATACACCCGGAAACCCGCCTACGATTCATGTATATTTGTTCCAAAAAAATAACAACGAGGGCGGATCACAACCAAACCCTCTCGATTCCGCAAAAACCCACAAAATATCCACGAATCCGTAGGAAAATTAAAGATACCAACAATATTAACCGTATTCATCATGAATCCACCAACAAAACGGAACGAATCGGAAGAAAATCCCAAAACCCCCAAATTAATCGAAAATAGGGTTCTAAGAGATATTACCTTTGGAGATTCAAGTGTTATGATTCGTAGAACACGCGTTAGATTGATTATCCGGGCCTCACAACTGAAGGAAAATGATGAAAATCAACCCCCAAATGATGAATGATTGAGAAGTTCTCCCCCCTTAATCCTCTCTCTCTCGCGCGCAGGTGAAGAATGAAGGAAAAATGGCCGATCTCGTCTAATAAGAACGAGATTATACAGTTGACCGCTTGGTGTGCCGCGCCACAGGCCAAAAATTTACTCCCAGGGTTCGGCAGTGTGCCGCAGCACGGCCTGCGTGTGCCGCAGCACTGACTCGGCAATGTGCCGCGGCACCGGATGGGTGTGCCGCGGCACACAGTACAGTCCGCTCGACCTAGCAACTGGAGAAATGTGTGTGCCGCGGCTCACACACCTTGTGCCGCGGCCCACACCCCCTTTTGGTCCCAAAATGATAAAAATGATCCGGAAAGAGAATAAAAGCGATAGGAATCAACATCGGGGAAACAATAACACGAGATGAACCCATGGCAACCCCAAAACGGCGGTTCCGCACAACAATAACGAGAATCAGATCGATAGATGACAGGAAAAATATACACTGAAAGATACACGAGGGCTACTACAGTCGAAGAAAATACACCAGAAATAAATATACAAGGGAAAGAAAATGTGGATATTACATTCTACCCCTCTAAAAATAAGTTTCGTCCCGAAACTTAAGAAACAAACAACTCAGGGTACCTAGCACGCATGCTATCCTCGGTCTCCGAAGTTGCCTCCTCGACACCGTGTCTCGACCACTGCACTTTGACCAAAGGTATGGTCTTATGCCTCAGTCGTTTCTCACGATGCTCCAAAATCTTCAAAGGACGCTCCTCAAAAGTAATATCTTCAGCGACATCAATCTCGCCATAATCGATGACGTGACTAGGATCCGGGACATATTTCCTTAGCTGGGAAACATGAAAAACACTATGAACATGACTCAAGGCCAGAGGTAACGCCAAACGGTATGCCAACCCACCGACTCGCTCGAGGATCTCAAAGGGTCCAATAAATCTCGGACTCAACTTTCCTTTCTTCCCGAAACGAAAAACTCCCTTCGTCGGCGACACCTTTAGTAGAACGTGGTCTCCCACCTCGAATTCCAAAGGTCGACGACGGACGTCGGCATACAACTTCTATCGACTCTGGGCAGTCAACATCCGTTCCCGAATTAATTCTATCCTCCGCCTCGTCTCTAAAACGACATCCGGCTCGGTCCCGACCAAATCGGATGCCTCATTCCAACAAATCGGTGATCGACATCGCCGCCCATAAAGTGCCTCATACGGTGCCATCCGAATCGACGCGTGCCAACTGTTGTTGTACGTGAATTCGATCAATGGCAAATGTTCCTCCCAGTCACTACTCCAATCGAGAGCACAGGCACGCAACAAATCCTCGAACGTCTGGATAGTGCATTCCGACTGTTCATCTGACTGGGGATGAAAAGAGGTACTCAAACGCAAACGGGTACCCAACGCCTTATGCACCGCCTGCCAGAAGTGCGATACAAAACGGCCATCACGATCCGAAACAATAGACTTCGGGGTACCGTGAAGCCTCACAATCTGCGCGATAAACACACGAGCTAACTTCTTCGGACCCCAATTGTCCTTGATGCCCATAAAATGTGCCGACTTGGTCAGACGATCAACAATCACCCATACCATATTCATGCCCGACCTCGATCTCGGCAAACTCGTAATGAAATCCATCGATATATCTTCCCATTTCCATTCCTAACGGAAGTGATCGCAAAAGCCCAATGGTCGCTGGTGCTCGATTTTGACTTGCTGGCAAGTCAAACACCTTGCTACAAACTGTGCGACCTCCTCCTTCATATCATTCCACCAGAAATTCCTTCTCAGGTCCTTGTACATCTTACTCGAACCAGGATGAACGGAATAAGGTGTAGCATGGGCCTCACGCAAAATACTCTGTCTCAACTCTGAGTCGTTCGGCACACAAAGCCGACCCCGAAATCTCAAAACACCATCTTCGTGAATCACAAACCCAGGAGACTTTCCGTTAAGAACGTTCTCTCGGATTTGAGTAATCATCGGATCCTCTAACTGCTTCAGCTTAATTTCATCGATCAAAGACGACGAAATTTCCAAAGCACAAAGTTGCCCGACAGTTCCCGGCAACAGAACCTCAACACCTAACTCGATCAAAGCCCGCTGAAGCTCAGACTGAGACGTAAGGATCTCAAGCGATCGCAATGCAATCGGTTTCCGACTCAAGGCGTCGGCCACGACGTTCGCCTTGCCCAGATGATAAAGGATTTCGAGGTCATAATCCTTAATCAGCTCTAGCCACCTCCGCTGCCTCATATTCAACTCCCGCTGAGTAAATATGTATTTCAGACTTTTATGATCGGTAAAAATCTGACATGCAGAGCTGAAAAAGATAGTGACGCCAAATCTTGAGCGCGAAAACGACTGCCGCTAACTCCAAATCATGAGTAGGGTAGTTAAGCTCATACGACCTCAACTGTCTCGACGCATAGGCAATGGTCTTGCCGTGCTGCATCAACACGCACCCAAGACCCTGTCCCGAAGCATCGCTATAAACGGCAAAACCCTCGTTGCCACATGGCAACGCCAAAACCGGGGCTGAAGTCAAACGCTTCTTCAGCTCCTCAAAACGTGACTGTCTCTCGTCATTCCGCATTTAACTTCTCGGATTTCCGGAGCAATCAGGTAAGTGGTCGAGCCGGGCCAAGAAACCCTCGACGAACCTACGGTAGTAGCCAGCCAAACCCAAGAAACTACGGAGCTCTCTCACATTCTTGGGCGGTGCCCAATCCAACACCGCCTCGATCTTCTGCGGGTCTACACGAACTCCCTCGGCTGAAATCACGTGACCTAGAAACATCACTTCCTTCATCCAGAATTCACATTTTGAGAACTTCGCATAGAGTTCCTCGGCCCTCAAAATGTCTAACACTACTCGCAAATGATGGGCATGCTCTTCATCGTTCCTTGAATAAATAAGAATATCGTCAATGAAGACGACAACACACGTATCCAAATACTCGATAAAGACTTTGTTCATCAATTGCATGAATACTGCCGGCGCATTAGTTAACCCGAACGGCATAACTACAAACTCATAATGTCCGTATCTCGTCCGAAAAGCTGTTTTCGGCACATCGGACTCTCTCACTCGGAGCTGATAGTATCCCGATTTCAAATCTATCTTCGAGAATACCGCAGCTCCCTGCAACTGGTCGAACAAGTCATCAATTCTCGGCAAAGGATACATGTTCTTGATGGTTACCTTGGTTAGTTCGCGATAGTCGATACACAAATGTAGTGAACCATCCTTCTTCCGCACAAACAGGACCGGTGCGCCCCAAGGCGAGGCGCTCGGTCGAACATACCCCGACTCAAGAAGCTCACTCAAATGCTTCTTCAACTCGGACATCTCTGAAGGTGCCATGCGATAGGGCGCCTTCGAAATAGGGGCCGCACCCGGCTCTAACTCTATAGCGAACTCGACCTCACGATCCGGTGGCAATCCCGGTAACTCGTCAGGAAATACATCAGGAAACTCATTAACGATTGGAATCGATGAAAGCTCGACTCCACCACTCTCCGCCTTCAAGGCGTAGCACCAATAGCCAGTACACCCCTTTCGCAGGAGTCTCATCGCCTTCAAGGCGTTAATAACGAATTTCTGGTTCCCCCTCTTTCGCCCGGCGAAAGAGTGCTCGGTGCCATCATCGGCTAACATGGTGATGATCCTCGTGCGGTAGTTCATGATTGCACCATGACGCTCGAGCCAATCATCCCCGAGAATTAAGTCCTCACCCTCAATACCCACAACAATAAGATTAGAGGGCCAAGCCCTCTCACAAATAAACACAGAACAGTCTCGAACCTCCTGATCACCAACGATCCGATCACCGCTAGGAAGCTTAACGATGAAGGGCTCACAAGGCGTCAAACAGTCGAGACTCAAACGGCGCATACAATCCAGAGATATGAACGAATGCGTAGCACCAGAATCGAAAAGCACACTGACAGGATGAGAAAGAATATGAACGGTACCTGTCGCCACGGTAGCCGCTGGATCATCGGCTCTCCGCATCTCATAGATACGCGGGTGGGCTGAGCCGACGCTGGAAGCTCCCCCCTTAGAGGGCTGACCCCGACCTCTCCCCCGACTAGCACTCGGCGGAGATTGAGGAGCAAACGATCCTTGATTCACACTTGGTTCTCTAGGCGCTGGAATGGAAGCCCGGGCACCAAGGATTTTCTCCCTCTCAGCACAGAAAGCAGCCTTGTGACCTGGCTGGCCACACTGATTACATGTCAGCAAAGGGCTCAAACAAGTACGACTGACGTGGCCTATGCGGCCACAATTGAAACACTTCACATCACGGAAAGGAGCACTGGTAGTTCCACGAGGACCCCCAGCGGAACGAGCTGGACCACCGTCGGCGGGGAAGTTAGCAGATTGGGATTTCTGCTGACCCCCTCCCTTGTGGCCCGAAAAATTCCCGGCAGACTTCTGCTTCTTGCTCTCACGGGCCGCCTCACTTGCCGTCACAGACATATCGTAAGCAAGGGCCCTACTTTGGTAATCCTTCCAGGTAGTACAGACGAGCCCCGACATATAGTCCCGAATAGACAATTTCATCCGCCTGGAAAAATGGAAGATTTTGTCGCTCTCCTCGACAACTTGGGTCTTCACATAACCCAACTCCTTGTTAAAGTCGGCAATAGCCTGAGATACGGGGATATCCCGTGGTTGAGCATCATAGAAAGCATGTACTCGAGCCTGTCTGACCGGCCACGGGCAATATTCAGTCTCCATCAGTCCTTGGAATTCGGTCCATGAAGCAACATGGTCTTTGGGCCCAACGGCCTCCCACCAATCCGTAGCGTCCCCAGTGAGGAAGTACTGGGCAATAGGGACCTTACGGTCCTCGGGACAGTTGGTGGCAATGAAGACTTTAGATATCTCCTTGATCCACCCCTCCCAGCCAATCGGGTTTGAAGCTCCCGAAAACTGAGGAGGATGCATCTTGATGACATCCTGAAGCCAACGATCCGCTCCGCCCCGATTAGCATGGGCCGGATCCGGGTTCTGAACCGCCTGAGCTATCGCCGCCATTTGATTCACCATTTGCTGCATAACAGCCGCAATACCAAGGTCGGCGTGCTCCTGAGAAGAAGCATGACTGTGACGGTCGCCGGTACTGCCGGCTCCCGAAGACTGTGACGTGGCCGCCCCACCGGCTGCCCCACGTCCCCGGCCGCGTCCACGACCACGACCGCGACCACGACCACGACCTCTTCCAGCATCCATACTGGAGTTAAATAAGTAGCAAAAGCCATACGATGGTAAGTACAAGAAAAGAACGATCGCAAATCGAGAACTAGAGGTACGATACAAGAGTATAAGGAACAGAGGGAAAGAAAACTTACGGGCACTGGTAGTACCGGAATCATGGCAGCGTGATGATGATGTGCAAAACAAAATACAACAAGACCCAATAAACCGACAAGCCTAGGTATCCATAAACCTAGCGCTCTGATACCATTTTCTGTAACACCCCCAGGATATCCGAGGTATATTACAGCGCCGTGAATCCCTATATGGGACCCACCAGGCTGAACAAGCATCACACTCATAGACTCGTTGAAACAACAGAAAAATACCTCGTCATAAAGACGCCCAACAAAATAAGCCACCCGGTTCAACCGGTCAAACATAACACCATAATCCGACATACACATAATAAACAACAATACAATCCCGATGAGTAAAAACTCTTAAGTACCCGAGTACTTCTATTATTTAAAGACCACAAAAATAAAAAGATAGAAAGCAATAGGACGCCATTCGGGCACAATCATCACGCACGGCCATCATCCGCATACTGGTCCAGCACCCGTTCGTCTCGATGAACCTGACCTGAAATTCATAAAACGAATTTCCCCAAAACGGGTCCCCAGAGGGGTTAGCAATTACGCTAGTACAAGTAACCAAATGAACGACTTACATCTTACACAAATAGTAATGCATGCAATTCAAGAGAACATAGTTCCAAAACATTCATTTCCGGAAATGCCAATATCAAATCACATTTGTAAAATGCACCACAATTAACCGTCGATCCACATCTCTGTGGACCCCTACCGAGACCCCGTCGGATCTAACCCGTAGTGGTTAAAAGCAAGCTCGTCGATCCACGTCTCTGTGGACCCCTACCGAGACCCCGTCGGATCTAACCCATAGTGAGCATACACACGCACACCATTTCTCATACAATACTACTATGTCAAGATTGTAAGTTCATAAGGATACTTGCCTCAGTTAATAGACGGTGATACGAACGGAAAGTAAGAATCGAACACGACCGCGAGGAACCGGCGGAAATGAACCTAACGAATTGAATAACACAATCAAAACCAACTCTAGACGAATACGGAAATGGAATACACCCGGAAACCCGCCTACGATTCATGTATATTTGTTCCAAAAAAATAACAACGAGGGCGGATCACAACCAAACCCTCTCGATTCCGCAAAAACCCACAAAATATCCACGAATCCGTAGGAAAATTAAAGATACCAACAATATTAACCGTATTCATCATGAATCCACCAACAAAACGGAACGAATCGGAAGAAAATCCCAAAACCCCCAAATTAATCGAAAATAGGGTTCTAAGAGATATTACCTTTGGAGATTCAAGTGTTATGATTCGTAGAACACGCGTTAGATTGATTATCCGGGCTTCACAACCGAAGGAAAATGATGAAAATCAACCCCCAAATGATGAATGATTGAGAAGTTCTCCCCCCTTAATCCTCTCTCTCTCGCGCGCAGGTGAATGAAGGAAAAATGGCCGATCTCGTCTAATAAGAACGAGATTATACAGTTGACCGCTTGGTGTGCCGCGGCACAGCCGAAGTGTGCCGCAGCATAGGCCAAAAATTTACTCCCAGGGTTCGGCAGTGTGTCGCGGCACGGCCTGCGTGTGCCGCGGCACCCGGTACAGTCGGCTTTTGGTCGCAGATGTCACACGAGTGTGCCGCGGCACCGGTCGGGTGTGCCGCGGCACTGACTCGGCAATGTGCCGCGGCACCGGATGGGTGTGCCGCGGCACACAGTACAGTCCGCTCGACCTAGCAACTGGAGAAATGTGTGTGCCGCAGCGCACACACCTTGTGCCGCGGCCCACACCCACTTTTGGTCCCAAAATGATAAAAATGATCCGGAAAGAGAATAAAAGCGATAGGAATCAACATCGGGGAAACAATAACATGAGATGAACCCATGGCAACCCCAAAACGGCGGTTCCGCACAACAATAACGAGAATCAGATCGATAGATGACAGGAAAAATATACACTGAAAGATACACGAGGGCTACTACAGTCGAAAAAAATACACCGGAAATAAAAATACAAGGGAAAGAAAATGTGGATATTACAATATGTAGTCATATTGATTGACATATAACTTTGTAGAAAGTCAATGGATTTTAATGATTATTCATTTATATTTACATGTGGTCTTTAAGGATTATCGTTAATGCATTTAGAAAGGTTATTCATTCAGCCCCTTTGCCAAAGTCGGGACCGGAGAAAATTATCCCCTTTGCGTTATTTTTTTTCGTTTTTCCCTTATTGTTACATATAAATGAATTTTTTGTGCATAACTTGATGCGGATGCCGCTACCGGACAAGGTGGCAGGGGCTCTATCACACTTGCCCAAGGTATAGTGTTCGACTCCCCTAGGGCCAGTTTTGTAGCATTATTTTTTTCTCGTTTTTCTCTTATTGTTACATATAAATGAATTTCTTGTGCATATCTTGACGTGAATGCTACTACCGGACAAGGTGGCAAGAGATTAAATACAATTGCAATGGGTCTACAGTCCGATTATCCCTAGACCCAATTAATTAACTTGTTTTTTATATGTCTATTATTGCACACTTTTTTTTACTATTTTTTTATCTCGAACCAAGCACATACCAAAATATTTTTCTTATGAAAAATCTCTAATTGCATTTTCACGCATCTGAAACCAATTTTTTTGTTAGCCAATTTTTTACACTTCATTTTTTTCACTCTTTATAATCGCATAGAAAAAAATACAAATAAATAAACAAAAAAAGTACCACTCGTCTGTAATGTGTTTCTTTAGATGTCTATATTTTCAAATAAAGTACGAAAAGGATTTATTTCTGTATATTAAATTTGATTTATCTGTATTATTTCTTCAAAGCCCCTCTACTTTGTTATAAAGAAAATCCCGGCACTCATATATTATTGGAACAACCAATGTATGAAATAGCAATTTATTGGAAATTACAATGCATCTATAAATTTTTTTATTGATTTTTTTCTCACGAAAAAGTACAAACAAATAAATAAAGTATCACTCATATGTAATCTATTTCTTTAAAAAAGAATTATAAATAAATCATTTCTCCAAAATATTGATTTATGTAAATATTGTTCGATAAAATTTTTTTTTTTGTTAAAAGGAAAAGTACAACCCTAAATGTGTTTAATAATTGCTAGAGAGTGACAATTACTATATTAGCCAATTTTTCCTTCATAAGAATATATCCATAAATTACAATATTGCATGTCATAGGTTTCAACCCTGCATGGGTTTGAAAATGGAGGAAGACTTGTTCTTTTGTTGGAATGTTTTTATACTAGCACTTAATTTTGTACACCTAATTTGTATGATTGGTTAAAACTTATATTTCTCTATACCACTTTTGAGTACTATAACGTGTAGCCTAGTGTAAAATGGATGAGCCTACAATGCAAGGCACATAGTGGTACACAAATGCGATACAAATGATATTTTTTCCGGTTAAAACTATAGGGGGTTAACCCATCTATATATATAATAGCATTACGGATTCGAAGCACTAAATTAATTATATCTCCTATGTGGTATTCTCTTAATTTTGGATTTCTATTTATCCAAAATCTTGAATCACACATCAATTTAAAATGATACTTAATCGATGGACATTCCAAATAAATAGAATTTAATATCATGGATCCCACATCGATTTAAAATAGAACTCCACCAATGGATAACCTAAATAAATACTTAGAATGAATGTTATTTTTGAACCACATAGTTATTTTACACACAAGCTTAGGAATATTATTTTTATTGTGTTTGATTTGACGAATTATTGAGTTGGACAAATAAATAGTTTAATTTGTTAGTGAAATTTAATTGGGTCAATTATCAAATTTAAATTAATTTTATTTGTCAAAAATTTGAATCTTGCAATTATTTAGTAGTTTTTAGAATAATTAAAAATATGTATAATAGCGTTACGAATTTGAAGCACTACATTGACTCTCTCCTATGTGATATTCTCTAAATTTTGTATTCCTAAATAAATACTTAGAATTCAATGTTTTATTCTAATTGAAAATTTTAGTTTGGCCACTATTAATAATATCAGTTATTTAATAAATTACTTTATTGTTTATTTGAGAATCTAATTTGACCAATTATCAAATTTATATTAATTATATTTATCTAAAATTTTGAATACCACATCGATTCTAAAAGAGACTCTGTAATATCCGCAATTTCGAATTTCGGTAATTTTCTTTTTTCGGAGGAAGTTCGTTTTGACGACTCGCTCCTGACCGTTTCGTCATTTCCGAGAATGATTAATTCTGCACTTTTTGTCATCCGAGTTCGTTTCGGTGTCGTTTTATTGAGTTCCGTGTCCTTAATCGACTTTTCTAAGTATGAGTTCGACTTTGTAAAGTCACCATTAATTTTTGGTAACCCCAAAAATTCTAAATCCTTACAATATTATAGAGCATCGAATTAGCTTTCCAATGGTTCAAACGGTGAGTCAATCGGAGTCCGGACGAGAGAGTTATGGTCGCTTTAGCTCACCCGCTCATTCGCCGAGCACTGCCCGGACTCGGCCGTGTCGCCGGCACGGACGTGCCGTACACGTCCGGATAAGCCGGTAGCGTCAGCCCAGAGTCCCGACCGTGTTACATGACACGGTCGATTCAATTCCGAGAGCCCATTAGCGACAAGACCGTGTCATAAAGGACACGGTCGAGCCCCTGCCGCCAAATGCGCGCCACGACCGTGTCATGTCGGACAAGGTCGAGTATGTCATCCTATTTTAGGCCTTGCAGCGTATTTTTAGCCAAGTTTCTCATTACTTTTCTTCCCGTTAGCGGCTGTGGGTGTATACATCATGGAGACATGATGTTGTTCTTTCAATCCATGAAGTTTTGAGGCTCATATCATCAATCATCCGTCCTATAACATCCTCCGATCTACTGACCAGCCGATTTCCTAGAAATCTAATTTTGGGGATTTTGGGTATTTTGGTTGTTTTCGTCCGATTAATCCGATTTAACTTAGGATTTTGATGGATTGATGATTATTTAGATGTATTATATCATTTACCTTGTTATTCCATGGTTGGATCGTATCGATTCGTTGTTTGAGTCGAGTTCTTGACCGACGCCTTGAAGGTGTCCGGTAAAATGTCTTAGAGGGGTTTTCGGGCGTTCTACGATTATTCTTCCTCGTATGGTTGATGATTTATTGATTGTATGATGTTAGGTCGTGTTTCTTGCGAAGAAACCGTGTTGAACCCTTTCGCTCGCCGCCGTCTTCCGTTTCGATAGCATTGGGCGTTTCGAAGCTTTCCGGTTGAGCCGTGTTCGTCGGAATACTTGCGTACTGATTTTGAGGCAAGTATCTTGCCCATACATTTCATGTTTCGTTGATATAATTCTTGATAAATGGTTTTATGCGAAATCCAATATTTAATGAACGTAAAAAAGGGATTGGTATGTTCTCGATAAATGATGTCTTTCAACGATAATTCGTATACTTCGTGAATATGTATTCTCGGAATATGTGTGTTGGTTTTGTATGTTGAAAGATAATATGATCAATTCGAGTGAGTTTGATAGACCGTAATCCTTTGTCGGGATTACGTATTGTTATTATGTACTTGTTCGGTAAGAACGTAATGTGTGTGATATTAGTTGTTACTCCTTGAAAGGAGTTTGTGATGCTTAATGTTGTTTGGATTGATAAGTGATTATTGTTGTGTGCTTGATGTATTGTGATGTGCCTCCGGTAGGATTTGTTGAATCTCCGGGATCCATACTTGCTAGTATGGGTCGGGCGAAACCGTAAGGTTATCCAATACGGGTATGTCTTGCGGGGACTCCGAGGTTCGGGGCTTGCTAGCCCGATGCCGGGATAACTTGTAGGGTTATCATCGGGTATGTCTTGCGGGGACTCCGAGGTTCGTGGCTTGTTAGCGCGATGCCGGGATAACTTAAGGTGGTGCTTTGATAATCTACGTATATGTGCTTGTAGTCACGTGATCAGATTACGGTGACATGTGATTTGATATGTTTTTCCTATTGGGTTATTCACTCGGGTTTGTTCTTCGGGAGCATCTGAGGTTCGTGGCTTGTTAGCACGGGACACGAATAATCCTTAGGAACATGTGATTTGTGATTTGGGTCACGGACCCCGTGTTTTGTGAAATGGGTTATGGACCCTGCGTATTGTTACCGGAACTTGAATTTTGGAGAATGACTTTTGGGTTGTGTCCCTAAATGTTTTTGAAAGGTTTGAGAATTCTTAAAATCCCAAGTGTTTCCAAAACTCCCGAGATCGTAAAATGTTTTCACAAGATGTATATCGGGTTTACCCCTATCTTTCGATTTAACCGTTTTGATTAAGTGATTTACCTCGGGAAGTATGTTTATGATTAACATGTTCCGTGGAGTATGATATGTATGGCTCGTTTTCGTATTTTATACTTGCACTAGCAAAACAGTGGAGTTTGCTAACCCCGAGTATTCGGGGTGGATGTCTCAGATTGCATTCAGGTTTTGGAGCAGAGCACAGGGTCGGCATGAAGGATGATGAAAGATGAACGATACTAATCACACGAGGACCCGTTGTTGTCGTATTGGTATAGTTGTACTTTTATTTTCGCTGCTATATCTTTCCCGTTGTACGGGTGTGGTTGTATTTTTGACCCCTGCGTGGGCATGAGTTGTATTCGAGTTGTATGTATTTATTGAAAGACCAAATCGGTCTACTGAGTCATTTTTGCCTTGAAGGCATTGTCGAGATGTTAAATGTTGTTACCAGCCTGGTAGATCCTCGAGGAGAGGGTCTACGGCGTGTAATATCCCTGAGTGGATTGGGGGTGTTACAGAATGGTATCGGAGCTTTAGGTTGAGGAAACCTAGGCTGTCGGGTTAGTGGTGTCTATTGAGTTTTTGTCTCGTCGGATTTTGTCTGACTAAGTCGTGTCGCGACGCGTCGTCTGAGTTTGTTGGTCGTGATTAGTATCGTGGGCGATCATCATCTTCGTGCGACCTGTGAATGTGAGTCTCCCTTCTTTGTGTTGTGCCTCGTGTGACACGAGCTATTTTTATGATTATTTGTTAAGTGACGGAATCCTCTTATGGATTTTGATTTCGTGATATGTGATTATTTAACTCCCATTTTTCGTTCATATGAGGAGTAATGTTCTTTGTCTTGTGCATGTTTGACTTTATTTCTTTTTATCCGCTGCGTGAGTTCTTCTGTAATGGCTTTCGGTATTTTACCGACTGAGTTTTATTTTGAAAACCAATTCCTTAACCGAGTTTTTGGCATTACGGCCTTGATCGTTTTGGCGAAATTCTTATGACGGTATTTATTATTTTCTAAATGGCTTCTGTGAGTTTTTGAAATATTACCGTCATCGGCCTTTTTGGCGTTTTTGTAAATGGTTTTAGCCTGGTGGGTTCCGGCGCGGGACCCACGGCGCTATATTGTTCCTTGTAATTACCTGAAATTTTTGGGCATTCTAGCCCATTGAATTATTTTTGAAAACCTTGAGTATCTTAGAAAATTAAAATTCGAGACGTACTTTTAAAACGAATTATTTTCTTGCGGTGTTTTCAAGGTGTTTTCTAATGCCGCAATACATTTCAAAAATTTTCCGGTTGAGGACCAAAAATATTTTTGAGATATTTTCAAATGCAGTTGCTTAGACCCAAGGGTCGAATATTTTTGAAAGTTTTTCACTAAAGGAAAGGTGTCCTCATTTTTGTTCAAATGCTAGATGATTTTCAAAGTCTCGATAATGGTGTTTGTACTACTTTTTGTAAAATGATACTCAAGATCAACGGTTGTTTCCAAACTGTTTTCAAAAGGTGGTTCTCGTTTTTAAAACCTATCATTCCTGTTTGCGGACCAGAAATGCCTGTATGGTTTTCGAACTTTCGTTACGGTATTAACCCCGAATTGTGATTGAATTGGTGGTGTGAACGTTGAGTCGTTCGCCACGCATATGTTTTGTTAGCCCTCTGTGAGAGGTGTGAACTGGTGTTTACTGTTTATCGCCTCGTGGTGATTTGCGTGTTGACACACGAGTGTGAGCTGTTGAAGCTTGGGTTGGTATGTTCGTGTATATGTGTGATTGTTCCATGATGTTTTGTGATTATGTCTTGGTTATCGTTCGGGCCATTGAGATTGCCGACCGATACCGTCGTTGCTATGATTTTAGTATGCATGTTGCTTTACGATGGAAATTGTTGTATGTGGTATATGTTATGATTTTTTCTGTTGTGCTGAGTAATTACTTATTCAGTATGCCGAGGGGCCGAGGTCGTAGTCGTGGCAATCAGACGCGTGGTCGAGATCATGCTGCCGATGATGATGCTGGTATCGGTGTCGCTACTATTTTACACAGTAGCTACAGATGACTCGATTGACTCAGCGATTCAGCGCATTACGATGTGACTCGAACACCGGTGCAAACCGGTGGCTTCGGGAGGTAATTCGTATGAATCCCCCTCGATTCGCGGTGTTGCGGATGCGTTGGGGGATGGTTGGCTTTTCCACTGGGAAAGATATTCGAGGTCATCGATTGTCCTGAAGAGCGAAAGGTACCTATTGCGCAGCACCTTCTTGACAAAGATGCCGCTAATTGGTGGGAGGCCGTTAAGCCTCATGATCGTGATGTCACGTGGGCGGAGTTCCGTGCATTTATGGAAGCCGAGTTCTCATTCAAACCGATTAGAGAGCAGAGGATTCACGAATTTTATTCGCGTAACCGCAAGATGTTTCGATGTCACAGCTATCATCGACTATAGCAAACAACTCGATTATGTGCGAGATCGGGTGAGAACCGAGGAAGAGTGGATCTTTCATTTTGAGACGAATGAAGCGGCGATTCGTGTGTATATGTCGGGACTCACTTGCACTTCGTTGAGGGACTACCAAGATAGAGCCTTGGCCCCTGAACTACCATCGTTATAGTCGGAGCGTGTGCCCGAGTCGAAGAAGCGGAGGAAGTCCAATGACCTTGTGGATAGTGCAGAGTTGGTGTTTCTAGTTCGCAACGTCGTAGTCTTTCTACCGTGAAGCTCTGTCGCTCGTTGCGTGGGACTGAGAGTTCTAAGTCTTCTGCTTTGACTCCTGGTAAAGCCAGGAGGTGTTTTAACTGCAATGTGGCGGGGCATGTCCGTGCACATTGCCCTTCTCCGCTAGTAACGTGTTACAAGTGCGGGCTTGAGGGACACCGAGTTCAGTTTTGCGAGTTGGTCACCGAGCCTTCCGAGGCACGGATTTGAGCATCAAATCAGGACCAACTCCGAGGAGTCCCTGAGGGGCGTGGTCTATCAGTTGTATGTTATGTTATTTCCTTACCCGGTTGTTTCGAATCTCGGAGATAAAGTTCTTTTATTCGAAGTGGATCGTTTTGTGTTTATTTTTCGTTTTCTCAACTATGCACGGTGCTTAGTGTTTTGTGATTGTTCGGATAATTGACTTGATTGTATTATCTATTTGATGACGTTTGTCACTTGTTGATTTTATCATGTCCCTAACGGCGACGTTGTGTTGGTCGTCGTGGAGCGTGTTTTCACACCGTATATTCCGTTGCGTTGTATGTAACGTTTCGCCGCTTGGCATTAGTTACGCCGTTTCTTGCGTATCTCATTGAGTTTTCTGGCGGGATATTGCTTCTCCCTACTTGTTTTAAGTTTCGGGACGAAACTTCTTTTAAGGAGGGTAGAATGTAATATCCGCAATTTCGAATTTCGGTAATTTTCTTTTTTCGGAGGAAGTTCGTTTTGACGACTCGCTCCTGACCGCTTCGTCATTTCCGAGAATGATTAATTCTGCACTTTTTGTCATCCGAGTTCGCTTTCGTGTCGCTTTATTGAGTTCCGTGTCCTTAATCGACTTTTCTAAGTATGAGTTCGACTTTGTAAAGTCACCATTAATTTTGGTAACCCCAAAATTCTAAATCCTTACAATATTATAGAGCATCGAATTAGCTTTCCAATGGTTCAAACGGTGAGTCAATCGGAGTCCGACGAGAGAGTTATGGTCGCTTTAGCTCACCCGCTCATTTGGCGATCATCGCCGACGGACTCGGCCGTGTCACTGGCACGGCCGAGCCGTACTCGTCCGGATAAGCCGGTAGCGTCGCCAGAGGCCCGACCGTGTTCCAGACACGGCCGAGTCAATGCCGAGCGCCCCTTCGCGACACGACCGTGTCATGCAGACACGGTCGAGCCTCGCCGGCCAATCACTGCGCGCCACGACCGTGTCATGTCGGACACGGTCGAGTCTCACACCTATTTAAGGCCTCGGCGCAGATTTTTCGCCCTTTCTCATTCCTTTTCTTCCCGTTCATGCTGTGGTGTATACATCATGGAGACATGATGTTGTTCTTTCAATCCATGAAGTTTTGAGGCTCATATCATCAATCATCCGTCCTATAACATCCTCCGATCTACTGACCAGCCGATTTCCTAGAAATCTAATTTTGGGGATTTTGGGTATTTTGGTTGTTTTCATCCGATTAATCCGATTTAACTTAGGATTTTGATGGATTGATGATTATTTAGATGTATTATATCATTTCCCTTGTTATTCCATGGTTGGATCGTATCGATTCGTTGTTTGAGTCGAGTTCTTGACCGACGCCTTGAAGGTGTCCAGAAATGTCTTAGAGGGGTTTTCGGGCGTTCTACGATTATTCTTCCTCGTATGGTTGATGATTTATTGATTGTATGATGTTAGGGTCGTGTTTCTGCGAAGAAACCGTGTTGAACCCTTTCGCTCGCCGCCGTCTTCCGCTTCGATAGCATTGGGCGTTTGAAGCTTTCCATTGAGCCGTGTTCGCGGAATACTTGCGTATCGATTTTGAGGCAAGTATCTTGCCCATACATTTCATGTTTCGTTGATATAATTCTTGATAAATGGTTTTATGCGAAATCCAATATTTAATGAACGTAAAAAGGGATTGGTATGTTCTCGATAAATGATGTCTTTCAACGATAATTCGTATACTTCGTGAATATGTATTCTCGGAATATGTGTGTTGGTTTTGTATGTTGAAAGATAATATGATCAATTCGAGTGAGTTTGATAGACCGTAATCCTTTGTCGGGATTACGTATTGTTATTATGTACTTGTTCGGTAAGAACGTAATGTGTGTGATATTAGTTGTTACTCCTTGAAAGGAGTTTGTGATGCTTAATGTTGTTTGGATTGATAAGTGATTATTGTTGTGTGCTTGATGTATTGTGATGTGCCTCCGGGTAGGATTTGTTGAATCTCCGGGATCCATACTTGCTAGTATGGGTCGGGCGAAACCGTAAGGTTATCCAATACGGGTATGTCTTGCGGGGACTCCGAGGTTCGGGGCTTGCTAGCCCGATGCCGGATAACTTGTAGGGTTATCATCGGGTATGTCTTGCGGGGACTCCGAGGTTCGTGGCTTGTTAGCGCGATGCCGGATAACTTATGGTTGTGGTTTGATTATGTACGTATATGTGCTTGTAGTCACGTGATCGCGGTTACGGTGACATGTGATTTGATATGTTTTTCCTATTGGGTTATTCACTCGGGTTTGTTCTTCGAGCATCCGAGGTTCGTGGCATGTAAGCACGCGACACGAATAATACTTAGGAACATGTGATTTGTGATTTTGGTCTCGGACCGCGTGTTTTGTGTTATGGGTTATGGACCCTGCGTTTTGTTACGGGAACTTGAATTTTGGTGTATGTCTTTTGGGGTGTGTCCCTATATGTTTTTGAAAGGTTTGAGAATTCTTAAATTCCCAAGTGTTTCCAAAACTCCCGAGATCGTAAAATGTTTTCACAAGATGTATATCGGGTTTACCCCTATCTTTCGATTTAACCGCTTTGATTAAGTGATTTACCTCGAAGTATGTTTATGTTTAACATGTTCCGTGGAGTATGATATGTATGGCTCGTTTCGTATTTTATACTTGCACTAGCAAAACAGTGGAGTTTGCTAACCCCGAGTATTCGGGGTGGATGTCTCAGATTGCATTCGGAGTTTTGGAGCAGAGCACGTGGTCGGCATGAAGGATGATGAAAGATGAACGATACTAATCACACGAGGACCCGTTGTTGTCGTATTGGTATAGTTGTACTTTTATTTTCACGCTATATCTTTCCGTTGTGCGGGTGTGGTTGTATTTTTGACCTGCGTGGCATGAGTTGTATTCGAGTTGTATGTATTTATTGAAAGACCAAATCGGTCATCGAGTCATTTTGCCTTGAAGGCATTGTCGAGATGTTAAATGTTGTTACTACCGGGTAGATCCTCGAGGAGAGGGTCTACGGCGTGTAATATCCCGAGTGGATTGGGGTGTTACAGAATGGTATCGGAGCTTTAGGTTGAGGAAACCTAGGGCCGTCGGGTTAGTGGTGTCTATTGAGTTTTTGTCTCGTCGGATTTTGTCTGACTAAGTCGTGTCGCGACGCGTCGTCTGAGTTTGTTGGTCGTGATTAGTATCGTGGGCGATCATCATCTTCGTGCACTGTGAATGTGAGTCTCCTTCTTTGTGTTGTGCCTCGTGTGACACGAGCTATTTTTATGATTATTTGTTAAGTGACGGAATCCTCTTATGGATTTTGATTTCGTGATATGTGATTATTTAACTCCCATTTTTCGTTCATATGAGGAGTAATGTTCTTTGTCTTGTGCATGTTTGACTTTATTTCTTTTTATCCATTGCGTGAGTTCTTCAGAATGGCTTTCGGTATTTTACCGATCGAGTTTTATTTTGAAAACCAATTCCTTAACCGAAGTTTTTGGCATTACGGCCTTGATCGTTTTAGCGAAATTCTTATGACGGTATTTATTATTTTCTAAATGGCTTCGTGAGTTTTTGAAATATTACCGTCATCGGCCTTTTGGCGTTTTTGTAAATGGTTTTTAGCCTGGTGGGTTCCGGCAGGACCCACGGCGCTATATTGTTCCTTGTAATTACGTGAAATTTTGGGCATTCTAGCCCATTGAATTATTTTGAAAACCTTGAGTATCATAGAAAATTAAAATTAGAGACGTAATATTAAAACGAATAATTATAGTGAGGTGTATTCAAGGAGTTTTCTAATGCCGCAATAGATTTCAAAAATTTTCCTATTGAGGACCAAAAATATTTTTGAGATATTTTCAAATGCGATTGCTTAGACCCAAGGGTCGAATATTTTTGAAAGTTTTTCACTAAAGGAAAGGTGTCCTCATTTTTGTTCAAACGCTAGATGATTTTCAAAGTGTCGATAATGGTGTTTGTAGTAGTTTTTGTAATATGATACTCAAGATCTAGGGTTGTTTCCAAACCGTTTTCAAAAGGTGGTTCTCGTTTTAAAACCTATCATTCCTGTTTGCGGACCGTAAATGCCCGTATGGTTTTCGAACTTTCGTTACGGTATTAACCCCGAATTGTGATTGAATTGGTGGTGTGAACGTTGAGTCGTTCGCCACGCATATGTTTTGTTAGCCCTCTGTGAGAGGTGTGAACCGGTGTTTACCGTTTATCGCCTCGTGGTGATTTGCGTGTTGACACACGAGTGTGAGCCGTTGAAGCTTGGGTTGGTATGTTCGTGTATATGTGTGATTGTTCCATGATGTTTTGTGATTATGTCTGGTTATCGTTCGGGCCATTGAGATTGCTGAACGATACCGCTGCTATGATTTTAGTATGCATGTTGCTTTACGATGGAAATTGTTGTATGTGGTATATGTTATGATTTTTTCTCAGCCGAGTAATTACTTATTCAAGATGCCGAGGGGCCGAGGTCGTAGTCGTGGCAATCCGACGCGTGGTCGAGATCATGCCGCCGATGATGATGCCGTATCGGTGTCGCTACTATTTTACAAACAGTAGCTACACAGATGACTCGATTGACTCAGCATTCAACGCATTACGATGTGACTCGACACCGGTGCAAACCAAAGTGGCTTCGGGAGGTAATTCGTATGAATCCCTCGATTCGCCGGTGTTGCGGATGCGTTGGGTCGGGATGGTTGGCTTTTCCATTGGGAAAGATATTCGAGGTGTCGATTGTCCTGAAGAGCGAAAGGTACCTATTGCGCAGACCTTCTTGACAAAGATGCCGCTAATTGGTGGGAGGTCGTTAAGCCTCATGATCGTGATGTCACGTGGGCGGAGTTCCGGCATTTATGGAAGCCGAGTTCTCGAAACCGATTAGAGAGCAGAGGATTCACGAATTTTATTCGCGTAACCGCAAGATGTTTCAAAGTGTCACAAAGCTATCATCGACTATAGCAAACAACTCAGTTATGTGCGAGATCGGGTGAGAACCGAGGAAGAGTGGATCTTTCATTTTGACAGACGAATGAAGCCAGCGATTCGTGTGTATATGTCGGGACTCACTTGCACTTCGTTGAGGGACTACCAAGATCGAGCCTTGTCCCGTGAACTAGCTTCGTTATCGTCGGAGCGTGTGCCCGAGTCGAAGAAGCGGAGGAAGTCCAATGACCTTGTGGATAGTGCAGGAGTTGGTGTTTCTAGTTCGCAACGTCGTAGTCTTTCTACCGTGAAGCTCGTCGCTCGTTGCGTGGGACTGAGAGTTCTAAGTCTTCTGCTTTGACTCCTGGTAAAGCCAGGAGGTGTTTTAACTGCAATGTGGCGGGGCATGTCCGTGCACATTGCCCTTCTCCGCTAGTAACGTGTTACAAGTGCGGGCTTGAGGGACACCGAGTTCAGTTTTGCGAGTTGGTCACCGAGCCTTCCGAGGCACGGATTTGAGCATCAAATCGGGACCAACTCCGAGGAGTCCCCGAGGGCGTGGTCTATCGGTTGTATGTTATGTTATTTCCTTACCCGGTTGTTTCAATCTCGGAGATAAAGTTCTTTTATTCAAGTGGATCGCTTTGTGTTTATTTTTCGTTTTCTCAACTATGCACGGTGCTTAGTGTTTTGTGATTGTTCGGATAATTGACTTGATTGTATTATCTATTTGATGACGTTTGTCACTTGTTGATTTTATCATGTCCCTAACGGCGACGTTGTGTTGGTCGTCGTGGAGCGTGTTTTCACACCGTATATTCCGTTGCGTTGTATGTAACGTTTCGCCGTTTGGCATTAGTTACGCGTTTCTTGCGTATCTCATTGAGTTTTCCTGGCGGGATATTGCTTCTCCCTACTTGTTTTAAGTTTCGGGACGAAACTTCTTTTAAGGAGGGTAGAATGTAATATCCGCAATTTCGAATTTCGGTAATTTTCTTTTTTCGGAGGAAGTTCGTTTTGACGACTCGCTCCTGACCGTTTCGTCATTTCCGAGAATGATTAATTCTGCACTTTTTGTCATCCGAGTTCGTTTTGGTGTCGTTTTATTGAGTTCCGTGTCCTTAATCGACTTTTCTAAGTATGAGTTCGACTTTGTAAAGTCACCATTAATTTTTGGTAACCCCAAAAATTCTAAATCCTTACAATATTATAGAGCATCGAATTAGCTTTCCAATGGTTCAAACGGTGAGTCAATCGAGTCCTGACGAGAGAGTTATGGTCGTTTTAGCTCACCCGCTCATTTGGCGATCATCGCGACCGGACTCGGCCGTGTCGCTGGCACGGCCGAGCCGTACTCGTCCGGATAAGCCGGTAGCGTCGCCCGAGGCCCGACCGTGTTCCGTGACACGGTCGAGTCAATGCCGAGCGCCTTCGCGACACGACCGTGTCATGCAGACACGGTCGAGCCCCTCGCTGCCAATCAGCGCCACGACCGTGTCATGTCGGACACGGCCGAGTCTGTCACCTATTTAAGGCCTCGGCAGCGTATTTTCGCTTGATTTCTCATTCCTTTTCTTCCGTTCGCGGTCAGGTGTATACATCATGGAGACATGATGTTGTTCTTTCAATCCATGAAGTTTTGAGGCTCATATCATCAATCATCCGTCCTATAACATCCTCCGATCTACTGACCGTGCCGATTTCCTAGAAATCTAATCTTGGGGATTTTGGGTATTTTGGTTGTTTTCGTCCGATTAATCCGATTTAACTTAGGATTTTGATGGATTGATGATTATTTAGATGTATTATATCATTTCCCTTGTTATTCCATGGTTGGATCGTATCGATTCGTTGTTTGAGTCGAGTTCTTGACCGACGCCTTGAAGGTGTCCAGAAATGTCTTAGAGGGGTTTTCGGGCGTTCTACGATTATTCTTCCTCGTATGGTTGATGATTTATTGATTGTATGATGTTAGGGTCGTGTTTCTTGCGAAGAAACCGTGTTGAACCCTTTCGCTCGCCGCCGTCTTCCGCTTCGATAGCATTGGGCGTTTGAAGCTTCCGTTGAGCCGTGTTCGCCGGAATACTTGCGTATCGATTTTGAGGCAAGTATCTTGCCCATACATTTCATGTTTCGTTGATATAATTCTTGATAAATGGTTTTATGCGAAATCCAATATTTAATGAACGTAAAAAGGGATTGGTATGTTCTCGATAAATGATGTCTTTCAACGATAATTCGTATACTTCGTGAATATGTATTCTCGGAATATGTGTGTTGGTTTTGTATGTTGAAAGATAATATGATCAATTCGAGTGAGTTTGATAGACCGTAATCCTTTGTCGGGATTACGTATTGTTATTATGTACTTGTTCGGTAAGAACGTAATGTGTGTGATATTAGTTGTTACTCCTTGAAAGGAGTTTGTGATGCTTAATGTTGTTTGGATTGATAAGTGATTATTGTTGTGTGCTTGATGTATTGTGATGTGCCTCCGGGTAGGATTTGTTGAATCTCCGGGATCCATACTTGCTAGTATGGGTCGGGCGAAACCGTAAGGTTATCCAATACGGGTATGTCTTATGGGACTCCGAGGTTCGGGGCTTGCTAGCCCGATGCCGGGATAACTTTTATGGTTATCTTTGGGTATTTCTTGCGGTGACTCAGAGGTTCTTGGCTTGTTAGCGCGATGCGGATAACTTATGGTTGTGGTTTGATTATGTACGTATATGTGCTTGTAGTCACGTGATCAGTTACGGTGACATGTGATTTGATATGTTTTTCCTATTGGGTTATTCACTCGGGTTTGTTCTTCGGGAGCATCCGAGGTTCGTGGCTTGTTAGCACGGGACACGAATAATCCTTAAGAACATGTGATTTGTGATTTGGGTCACGGACCCCGTGTTTTGTGAAATGGGTTATGGACTCGCGTATTGTTACCTAACTTGAATTTTGGAGAATGACTTTGGGTCAGTGTCCCTAAATGTTTTTGAAAGGTTTGAGAAATCTTAAAATCCCAAGTGTTTTCAAAACTCCCGAGATCGTAAAATGTTTTCACAAGATGTATATCGGGTTTACCCCTATATTTCGATTTAACCGTTTAGATTAAGTGATTTACCTCGCGAAGTATGTTTATGATTAACATGTGCGGTGGAGAATGATATGTATGGCTCGTTTTCGTATTTTATACTTGCACTAGAAAAACAAAGGAGTTTGCTAACGCCCGTGTATTCGGGGGTTGGTTGTCTGTATTGCATTCAGGTTTTGGAGCAGAGCACAGGGTCGGCATGAAGGATGATGAAAGATGAACGATACTAATCACACGAGGACCCGTTGTTGTCGTATTGGTATAGTTGTACTTTTATTTTCGCTGCTATATCTTTCCCGTTGTACGGGTGTGGTTGTATTTTTGACCCCTGCGTGGGCATGAGTTGTATTCGAGTTGTATGTATTTATTGAAAGACCAAATCGGTCTACTGAGTCATTTTTGCCTTGAAGGCATTGTCGAGATGTTAAATGTTGTTACCAGCCTGGTAGATCCTCGAGGAGAGGGTCTACGGCGTGTAATATCCCTGAGTGGATTGGGGGTGTTACAGACTCTGTCGATTGGAGAACTATATTAATTTCCGTTTTTCTCATATTGTTACATATAAATTAATTTCTTGTGCATAACTTGACGCGGATGCCACTACCGAACAAGATGGCCGGGGCTCTATCACACTTGCCCAAGGTATACTGTTCGACTCCCCCATGCCCCAGTTTCGTAGCGTTATTTTTTTTCGTATTGAACACAATTGCAATGGGTCTAAGGTTCAATTCTCCCTAGAGCCAGTTAGCTTTTTTTTTATATGTTGTTTATTGCCAATTTTTTTTACCATTTTTTTTGCTGTTTATTGCATAATTTTTTTATCAATTTTTTTTATCTTAAACCAAACACAGAGAAATTAATTGCTACTTTTTTATATTATGTGGTGTAATTGGGGTATGCAAAAAAAATGAAATATAAATATGTAATATAATTCCAAAAGGCTTGTAAATTAATTTGGTTGAGTAAAAGAATTAAGTAATTGATATGTAGTCATATTGATTGAGAGTTGTGTGGATTCTTTTTTAGGGAGCGGTGCTGTAGTTGAGAGCCTCAGGATTAGGTTGTCTCGATTAACTTTGACCTAGAGCACTGTATTTGTTACTTTTATTATATATTTTATCCTATTGTCTTTGCGTGTGGTGTATTTTTGACAGGGAGATGTGCGCAGAGTCAACCTCTCTTCTGTTAGAGCAGCGTTCATCGGGAGTGAAGTAAACAAATTCCACTTAGGTAAGTCCCATGTGGATTAAGCTGTAACACCCCCAAAACCGTATGGGAATATTACACGCCGTAGACCCTTTCTACAAGGATCTACCAGGCTAAACATCCATAAACAACCAAATGCTTGCCCGGCCAGGGTCAAACAATATAATAATACAGACCGTATGGTCACTTCCACGTGAATACACAGACCGATGAGGTCACACAACCCAATCAAAAAAACTTACTTAAACGACATTACCCACACAGGGGTCAAAATACAATACAGCGGAAGACTGAAATCAACTCTAACAACACAACAAGAATCAGAACAACTCTCGACTCATGATTAGTATCCCAGCTCGTCATCCTCTTGTGCCAATCCTGTGACTGCTTCCTTGAATCTGCATGAACCTGGACGCAAAACAGACATCCACCCCCCGATTACTCGGGGGTTAGTAAAACTCCACTGTTTTACTAGTGCAAGTATCAAATCATACGAAATGTAACAAGTAATTAATAATCGTGAATCAAATATAATAATCAAGTAACAAATATCCCTTGGAGGTTTTCACAAGGAAAGATAAGCTATGAAGCATTCGAAAATAAGATTATCATCTCGGGAATTTTTAGAATTTCAAAACCTTTCGAAAATCTTAGGGTCTTAACCCAAATCTCAAATTGCATTTCAACAATTTACAGTACGAAAACATTTCATAAATCTCGTGGGGCTCGGCCCAACATTCCTTTCTTAAAACTTTCTTTTCAAAACTTTGATTTGAAAATAATCATGCTCATGACACCGTGATCCACTGTAACGTGTCTCCGTAGGTTCAACAACCCGCACGGACTACACCACGCACAATTAAACAAACATAATCAATTCCGACACCGTGATCCACTGTCACGTGTCTCCGTAGGTTCAACAACCCGCACGGACTATTAACCAGACATAACCAATTCCAACACCGTGATCCACTGTCACGTGTCTCCGTAGGTTCAACAACCCGCACGGACTATTAACCAGACATAACCAATTCCGACACCGTGATCCACTGTCACGTGTCTCCGTAGGCTTAACAACCCGCACGGACTATATCAATCTCAACAATCACACACACAGTCCTGACACCGTAGTCCACTGCCATGTGTCACCGTAAGCCCCATCGAGCTCACCCGGTTGGACGTATTGTGTCCGAAATGTAATACCCGATTGAAATTCATGTCATTTCAAATCTCCTCATTGTTCAAATTGTGCTTTGTTGGGCAAACCCTTGTAATTATTGCTTGGAATCACCGTTTTGGGATTTTCGTACTTCCATTCCGTGTTATTGTTTCCCAGATATTGAGTCCTATTGCTTTTATTCTCTTCCCGGGTCATTTTTCCCCGAGGGGGGTGTGGGCCGCGGCACAAGGAGTGTGCGCCGCGGCACACACATTTTGTAGACCTGGCCGAGCGGACTGTACCTGGTGTCGCGGCACATGCCGGCAGGGCCGCGGAACACCGCCGAGTCACTGCCGCGGCACATCTGTCCGGGCCGCGGCACACTCATGTGGCATCTACAGCAAAAAAAAACGACTGTACCCGGTGCCGCGGCGCACGCCAGCCGGGCCGTGGCACACTTCGGCTGAGCCGCGGCACACAATGCGGTCAACTGCATAATTCAGCTTTTTGAGCGAGATGCAGCTCATTTCCTCCATTTCCTTCTTCCACCTGCGGGAGAGAGAACTTGAGGGGAGGATCTTATCATCATCTATCACTTAAGTGTAGGATTTTTATCAATTTCATTCGGTTGGGAAGCCCGTATCATCGATCTATCGCGTATTCTTCGTATCATAGAGCTTGGATCTTCAAGAGGTAATTTCTTCAACATCTTGGTTTTCGATTTTACATTGGGTAATGACGTTTTGGATGTTAAAATCATGGTGTATGAAGTGATATACGCATGATTATGGGCATATTTGATTATTCATCGGATTATTGAAAGATTATTCAAGAACACTTTGAATTTTGTGTTGGATTTTGGGGGTTTTCGTAGATTCGTCCGATTTATCCGATTTGAAGCTTGAGAACCTTGAGATTATGATATATCTATGCCGTATGCGTGTTTTTCTTACGATTTTATGGTTTGGATTGTGCCGTTTTCGGACTTGTGGGAGTTTGGGCGATTTCCCAACCTTTAGTTGTTCACCCGTGTATTTTCTTGAATCGTAGACGAGTTTCGGGAGTCTCTTCGTGTAATTTGAGTATGGATAATTAATTGTCATATTCCTTGCGAATCGTTTAGGTGCCGGAAGCGCTTTCTTGGACCTACTGAACTCACACCGTTTTTCCGTTCGATTTCTCGATGTCTCAAAGGCAAGTATATAATTATGATTGTACGTTCTCGACTTTGAAAGTAAGTAATATTGATGGTATGATATGAACGAACCGTTTTTACGGCATTCATAGATATATTGATGGCATAATATGAACGAACCATTTTTACGGCATTCATATATGTATTGATGACATGATATGAACGAACCATTTCTACGGCATTCATACATGTATTGACGGATGATATGAACGAACCGTTTCTACGGCATTCACATACGTCTTGATGCGACACTATGAGATTTAGTTATTCTGGAATAGTAGTCTTAAATTGATGAATTGACGGTTACATTTACTTTATTGTCGAGGAGTATTGTGTTTCATACTTGATATACTTGCACTAGCTATTCGACGGCTCACCCCTTTATGGGGGAAATACGTTTTATGTATTTCAGGTTCCAGGAGAGTGGACAGGCAAGTATCGGGTCGGCATGAAGATGGTGGGCAAGTGTGATACTGTGTCTTTCTTCCAGTTATGTTTTGAGTTTTCCATTCAGTGTTGTTATACTGGATTGACTATTGAATACTCGAGTATTGTTTTCCATTTTCCTTGATGTTCCGGCCTGTGTTTGCCGAGGTATTGATTCGTGTTGTGACGTCTGTGAATACATTGGTTATGTTTTGAATACCTTTGTATTGTTTTTCATTCCATTGTATGCAGACCTTCTCGGTCAAAAATTTATAGTTCCGCATATGTTTAGCCTTGTGAGTCCCACGGCGGGGCTTACGGTGCTGTAATATTCCCTGAATAACTTGGGGGTGTTACAGAATATGGTATCAGAGCTTATGTCTATGGATACCTAGGCTGTCGGTCTTTTGGGTTGAATGAGTCGTCATTTGTCCACAGTATCACTACTCTACCATCATCACAGTGCGACCGGTACTTGTAAGACCTCTTACTCTTCTGAGGTTTCCTTATTCATTATGCTTCTTTTATTGGTAGTCTTGAGAATCGACCACCTTAATGACGTGCAATTGAATTGTGCTTACGTACCTTGTGTGTTCTTCAGTATGTCAGCTGGCAGGGGCCGTGGCCGTGGTCGTGGCCGTGGACGAGGAAGAGGTCGTGGCGCGGCCGTTTCCATCAGTTCAGTTGCGGGGTCGACCAACGCCAGTTTGTCGAACTCGGTGCATCCCGACACCGAGAGTCAGCACGACCAGTCAGACGGTCAGGGGAACAACGCGGACGTTGGAGTGGCGAATGCACTTCAACAATTGGCTACTCAGATGACCATTTTAGCCCAAACTGTTCAGCTGAATAACCCGAACCCAAACACGGATGCCTTGCTTCAGAATGTAATCCGTATGCACCCTCCACGGTTTGGCGGTGCCACAGACCCGTTAGGCTGGGAAGAATGGCTAGCGGAATTGGAGAAGATTTTCGAGGCGGTTGATTGCCCCGAGGTGAGGAAAGTACCGATTGCTCAGTATTTCCTCACTAAGGAGGCCGCTACTTGGTGGAAGGTCATCAAGCCACAGGATCGTATTGCCACGTGGGATGAATTTAAGGAGATCTTGGAGGCCGAGTTTTGTCCTTGGCCGGTGCGAGAGGGTCGAATCCGAGCCTTTTTCGAGGCTAAACCACAAGATATTCCCGTTTCGTAGGCGATCGTGGAGTACAACCAACAACTGATCCATGTGAAGGATCAAGTGCGCAACGAGCGTGATAAGATCCGTTATTTTGATATGCGGATGAATTTGGACTTACGGCGGTACATGGCCGGATTTGCTTGTACCACACTGAAAGAGTATCAGGACAGAGCTTTAGCCCATGATATGTTGAGCCCCGACAACGATACCGTTGAAGAACCGAAGAAGCAGAAAGTCGCGGGAAATTTTTCTGGCTCTAAGGGTGGCAACTTTCGTAAGTCATGCATTTACTAATCGCTTTTGCCGGATACCGCCACGTTCTAATAAAGGGAAGAGGAGTTACCGTCCCACTCCGGGTACCTCAAATCGCACGGTGACTTGCTATAATTGTGGCCGTCCAGGCCACTTTAATTCGGAATGCCACTTTCCACCATTAAAGTGTCACACGTGCGGACATATGGGGCATAGAGTGGCTTATTATTCCGAGCCGAACCAGACTTTGGACACTCGGGCTTCTGCCCCAACACCACTTGATCAAGGTATAAATCAGTGACAACCTTTTGGTCAACCTCAGCAGAATTTTGGCAGAGGCCGGGGACGGGGTCAGAACGCTGGAGGGGGAAACTCTAGCGTCGGTTCGGTGCAACCATGGGTTTATGAGATGCGTCGAACAGACGAACCCGACGCGGCGGTGGCTTAAGGTACCATCCATATTTTATCTTATCCAGTCCGCGTACTTTTTGATACGGGTGCTACACATTCCTTTATTTCTTTGGAGTGTGTACGCCATTTGAATATAACTTGTTTGACTGCTTGCGATCCCTTTATCGTGAAACTTCCTAGCGGGGATAGGATTGTGGGGAATCGGGAGACTAGAGATTTTCCGGTGATTATATCCGGTATGGAATGGTTATCGAATCTGATTGTAGTTGATATGGAAGGCGAGGACGTGATCCTCGGTGAGGATTGGATTGATAATCACCAAGCGATTATGAATTACCATACCAAGGTTATCACCATGATGACTAAAGACGGATCTGAGTACTCATTTTTGGGACGTAAGTCGGGCCAAGCCAAGTTACTTATCAGTGCCATGAAGTCCGTAAAACTTTTGAATAAAGGTTGTACGGGCTATTGATGTTATGCTTTGAAAATGGAAGGAAACGAAGTCGATTTCTCTTCGATTCCGGTTGTTAATGAGTATCCCGATGTTTTTCTGGATGATCTCCCGGAATTACCGCCAGATCGAGAGATAGAATTTACCGTAGACTTAGATCCAGATGCGGCTCCGATTTCTAAAGAACCTTATCGGATGGCACCTTCCGAGATGCAGGAATTGAAGACTCAATTGGGAGAACTTTTGGAAAAAGGGTACATCAGACCGAGCGCTTCGCCTTGGGGCGCGCCTGTTCTCTTCGTGAGGAAGAAGGATGGTTCACTACGTTTGTGCATCGACTACCATGAGTTGAACAAAGTAACAATCAAGAACAAATATCCTTTGCCTCGTATAGACGATTTATTTGATCAATTGCAAGGGGCTGCGGTTTTCTCGAAGATTGATTTAGGATCCGGGTATTATCAACTCAGGATGAGGGAGTCCGACGTTCCGAAGACGGCGTTTTGGACGAGATATGAGCATTACGAATTTGTAGTTATGCCTTTCGAGTTGACTAATGCGCCGGCAGTATTCATGCAGTTAATGAATAAAATATTCATCGAGTACCTCGACAGGTGTGTAGTCATCTTTATTGACGACATCTTGATCTATTCTCGAGATAAGGAGGAACATGCCCGACACTTGCGTTTGGTTTTAGACATTTTGAGAAGCGAGCACCTCTATGCAAAATTCTCGAAATGTGAGTTTTGGTTGGAAGAATTTATGTTTCTCGGCCATGTGATTTCGGCCGAAGGGGTTCGTGTAGACCCGCAGAAGATTGAGGCAGTGCTAGATTGGGCACCGCCTAAAAATGTTAAGGAAGTTCGTAGCTTTTTGGGGCTTGCTGGGTATTACCGTCGGTTCGTCGAGGGGTTCTCGAAACTCGCTCGGCCGCTTACGAAATTGCTCCAGAAGACCGAAAAGTTTATTTGGACGGATGAGAGACAACATAGCTTCGATGAACTGAAGAGACTATTGACTTCAGCGCCGATTTTAACTTTACCACATGGTAGCGAGGGCTTTGCAGTTTATAGTGACGCTTCGGGTCAAGGCATGGGCTGTGTTCTTATGCAGCATGATAAGACAATAGCTTTCGCGTCACGACAATTAAAGCCTTATGAGATGAATTATCCTACTCACGATTTAGAGTTGGCCGCAATAGTCTTCGCACTCAAGATTTGGCGGCATTATTTGTATGGTTCACCGTGCCGGATTTATACCGATCACAAGAGCCTGAAGTACATTTTCAGTCAGAAGGAGCTGAATATGAGACAGAGGCGTTGGTTAGAGTTGATAAAGGATTATGATTTGGAAATTCTTTACCACCCCGGAAAAGCCAATGTCGTTGCGGATTCTTTGAGCCGCAAATCGGCATCTCTTCAAATGCTCGAGGTTCTTACATCCTGCATTTAAAATTCATCAGGATTTAATTGAGCAAGGGATAGAAGTTTGGCTTCAACGAGTACAGGGACAGTTGTGTACTCTCGAAATTACTTCGTCCTTAGTTGATGACATCAAAGAGAAGCAGTGGAGTGACCCGATGATTTCTCAACTGAAGGAAGATGTAATTAAAGGAAAAGCTCCTGGATTTATGGTTCACGAGGATAGTATTCTAAGATTTCAGGGCAGACTTTGTGTTCCGAACGATTTAGAGTTGAGACAAAGAATTCTCCGAGAAGCTCATGCTATGCCTTACTCAATCCACCCCGGAACGAGTAAGATGTACAAAGATTTGAAGCGCAATTTTTGGTGGAATAACATGAAGAAGGATGTTACGGAGTTTGTACTACGATGCTTGACGTGTCAACAAGTCAAGATCGAACATCAACGACCAGCGGGGTTGTTGAAACCACTTCCCATTCCCGAGTGGAAGTGGGAAGACATCTCGATGGATTTCATCACTGGCATGCCGAGAACTCGGGCCGAAATGAATATGATTTGGGTAATTGTCAATCGGTTGACCAAGTCTGCACACTTCTTGGGTATTAAGGATACTTGGGGACCGGATAGACTGGCTCGAACCTTTATTGCTGAGATCGTGAGGTTACACGGTGCCCCCAAGACCATTGTTTCTGATCGAGACGGCCGTTTCGTATCGCATTTTTGGCAGGCAGTTCATCAGGCTCTAGGTACGGAGTTGAGATTGAGCACTTCCTTTCATCCTCAGTCGGACGGTCAGACAGAGAGGACGATTCAGACGTTGGAAGATATGTTACGAGCTTGCGCCTTGGATTGGAGTAATGATTGGGAGCTTCACTTATCGTTGATCGAGTTTGCTTACAATAATAGTTGGCATGCGTCGATCAAAATGGCACCCTTCGAGGCACTCTATGGTAGGCGATGTAGGTCGCCATTATGTTGGGACGAGGCTTCTGAGCTAGTTGGAACGGAGCCGGATATGTTGATGGAGACTAAGGAAAAGATTTCTATTATCCGGGATCGATTGCTAGCTGCCGCAGTCGCCGAAATCTTATGCCGATACTGCTGCCGACCTTTGGAGTTTGAGGTGGGAGATCATGTCTTGCTCAAGGTGTCGCCGACCAGAGGAGTTTTCCGCTTTGGGAAAAAGGGGAAACTTAGTCCGAGGTATATCGTGCCCTTCGAGATTTTGGACAGAGTTGGGGATTTAGCTTATCGCTTGGCATTGCCTCCAGCTTTGAGTCACGTCCACAGTGTTTTTCATGTGTCTCAGTTGAGAAAGTACGTACCGGATCCGAGCCACATTATCGACTCCAGTGAGATTGACGTAGCCGAGGATATTACCTTTCCGGAGAAACCCGTGAAGATCCTTGAGCGCCGCGAGAAACAACTTCGGCAAAAGACCATTCCACTGGTTAAAGTGCAATGGTCGAGGCATGGAGTCGAGGAGTCGACTTGGGAGATGGAAGAGAAGATGCGGGTGGAATACCCCGAACTATTTATTTCTTAAGTTTCGGGACGAAACTTCTTTTTAGAGGGGGAGAATGTAATACCTGGTTGAAATTCATGTCATTTCAAATCTCCTCATTGTTCAAATTGTGCTTTGTTGGGTGAACCCTTGTAATTATTGCTTGGAATCACCGTTTTGGGATTTTCGTACTTCCATTCCGTGTTATTGTTTCCCAGATATTGAGTCCTATTGCTTTTATTCTCTTCCCGGGTCATTTTTTATCATTTTAGGACCCGAGGGGGGTGTGGGCCGCGGCACAAGGAGTGTGCGCCGCGGCACACACATTTTCTAGACCTGGCCGAGCGGACTGTACCTGGTGCTGCGGCACATGCCGGCAGAGCCATGGCATATCGCTGAGTCACCGCGCGCACACTGTCTCGGCCGCAGACACTCGTGGCATCTACAAAAAAACCGATCAGATCTGTGCCGCAAGACGCTGCCTGGGCCATGCAGACACTGCCGAACCCTGGGAGCAATTTTTAGGCCTGTGTTGCGGCACACTTCGGCTGAGCCGCGGCACACAATGCGGTCAACTGCATAATTCAGCTTTTTGAGCGAGATGCAGCTCATTTCCTCCATTTCCTTCTTCCACCTGCGAGAGAGAGAACTTGAGGGGAGGATCTTATCATCATCTATCACTTAAGTGTAGGATTTTTATCAATTTCATTCGGTTGGGAAGCCCGGATCATCGATCTATCGCGTATTCTTCGTATCATAGAGCTTGGATCTTCAAGAGGTAATTTCTTCAACATCTTGGTTTTCGATTTTACATTGGGTAATAATGTTTTGGATGTTAAAATCATGGTGTATGAAGTGATATACGCATGATTATGGGCATGTTTGATTATTCATCGGATTATTGAAAGATTATTCAAGAACACTTTGAATTTTGTGTTGGATTTTGGGGGTTTTCGTAGATTCGTCCGATTTATCCGATTTGAATCTTGAGAACCTTGAGATTATGATATATCTATGCCGTATGCGTGTTTTTCTTACGATTTTACGGTTTCGATTGTGCCGTTTTCGGACTTGTGGGAGTTTGGGTGATTTCCCAACCTTTAGTTGTTCACCCGTGTATTTTCTTGAATCGTAGACGAGTTTCGGGAGTCTCTTCGTGTAATTTGAGTATGGATAATTAATTGTCATATTCCTTGCGAATCGTTTAGGTGCCGGAAGCGCGTTCTTGGACCTACCGAACTCACACCGTTTTTCCGTTCGATTTCTCGATGTCTCAAAGGCAAGTATATAATTATGATTGTACGTTCTCGACTTTAAAAGTAAGTAATATTGATGGTATGATATGAACGAACTGTTTTTACGGCATTCATAGATATATTGATGGCATAATATGAACAAACCGTTTTTACGGCATTCATATATGTATTGATGGCATGATATGAACGAACCATTTCTTCGGCATTCATACATGTATTGACGGATGATATGAACGAACCGTTTCTACGGCATTCACATACGTCTTGATGTGACACTATGAGATTTAGTTATTCCGGAATACTAGTCTTATATTGATGAATTGACGGTTACATTTACTTTATTGTCGAGGAGTATTGTGTTTCATACTTGATATACTTGCACTAGCTATTCGACGGCTAACCCCTTTATGGGGGAAATACGTTTTACGTATTTCAGGTTCCAGGAGAGCGGACAGGCAAGTATCGGGTCGGCATGAAGATGGTGGGCAAGTGTGATACTGTGTCTTTCTTCCAGTTATGTTTTGAGTTTTCCATTCAGTGTTGTTATACTGGATTGACTATTGAATACTCGAGTATTGTTTTCCATTTTCCTTGATGTTTCGGCCTGTGTTTGCTGAGGTATTGATTCGTGTTGTGACGTCTGTGAATACATTGGTTATGTTTTGAATACCTTTGTATTATTTTTCATTCCATTGTGTGTAGACCTTCTCGGTCAAAAATTTATAGTTCCGCGTATGTTTAGCCTTGTGAGTCCCACGGCGGGGCTTACAGTGCTGTAATATTCCCTGAATAACTTGGGGGTGTTACACGAAACTCATGGTCCACTGCCATGCGTTATCGTAGGCCTCGTCAGACCAGCACGATTGGACCTCAGTACCTCACTAAGTTGAGAGCCTCAGGATTAGGTTTTCTCGATTAACTTTGACCTAGAGCACTGTATTTGTTACTTTTATTATATATTTTATCCTATTGTCTTTGCGTGTGGTGTATTTTTGACAGGGAGATGTGCGCAGAGTCAACCTCTCTTCTGTTAGAGCAGCGTTCATCGGGAGTGAAGTAGGCAAATTCCACTTAGGTAAGTCCCATGTGGATTAAGCCATGGGCTCAGGTATGGTATCGAGCTTTTTCGAATCATATGCTTTCCTTTGTATTTATCACTCATTATTCTGCTGTGCACTAAGCCGGGGGTCTTCACGGAAACAGCCTCCCTACTGTAATAAGTAGGGGCATGGTCTGCGTACATCCTACCCTCCCCAGACCCTACTCTGAGCGGGATTTACTGGGTATGTTTGGTTTGGTTTGGTTTGGTTTTCATATTGATTGACATATAATTTTTTTGTATTATATGGTGTAATTGGGGTATGCAAAAAAAATGAAATAAAAATATGTAATATAATTCCAAAAGGCTTGTAAATTAATTTGGTTGAGTAAAAGAATTAAGTAATTGATATGTAGTCATATTGATTGACATATAACTCTTTTGTATTATATGGTGTAATTGGGATATGTAAAAAAAAATGAAATAAAAATATGTAATATAATTCCAAAAGGCTTGTGAATTAATTTGAGAATTGAGTAATTGATATGTAGTCATATTGATTGACATATAACTTTGTAAAAAGTCAATGGATTTTAATGATTATTCATTTATATTTACATGTGGTCTTTAAGGATTATCGTTAATGCATTTAGAAAGGTTATTCATTCAAATTTCTTTGCCAAAGTCGGGACCGGAGAAAATTATCCCCTTTGCGTTATTTTTTTTGTTTTTCCCTTATTGTTACATATAAATGAGTTTCTTGTGCATAACTTGATGCGGATGACACTACCGGACAAGGTGGCAGGGGCTCTATCACACTTGCCCAAGGTATAGTTTTCGACTCCCCCCAGGGTCAGTTTTGTAGCATTATTTTTTTCCCATTTTTCTCTTATTGTTACATATAAATGAATTTTTTTTGCACATCTTGACGTGGATGCTACTACCTAACAAGGTTCAATTCTCGCTAGAGCCAGTTAGCTTTTTTTTTATATGTTGTTTATTGCCAATTTTTTTTACCAATTTTTTTGCTGTTTATTGCATAATTTTTTTATCAATTTTTTTTATCTTAAACCAAACACAGAGAAATTAATTGCTACTTTTTTATATTATATGGTGTAATTGGGATATGCAAAAAAATGAAATATAAATATGTAATATAATTCCAAAAGGCTTGTAAATTAATTTGGTTGAGTAAAAGAATTAAGTAATTGATATGTAGTCATATTGATTGACATATAACTTTTTTGTATTATATGGTGTAATTGGGGTATGCAAAAAAAATGAAATAAAAATATGCAATATAATTCCAAAAGGCTTGTAAATTATTTTGGTTGAGTAAAAGAATTAAGTAATTAATATGTAGTCATATTGATTGACATGTAACTCTTTTGTATTATATGGTGTAATTGGGATATGAAAAAAAAATGAAATAAAAAAATGTAATATAATTCCAAAAGGCTTGTGAATTAATTTGAGAATTGAGTAATTGATATGTAGTCATATTGATTGACATATAACTTTGTAAAATGTCAATGGATTTTAATGATTATTCATTTATATTTACATGTGGTCTTTAAGGATAATCGTTAATGCATTTAGAAAGGTTATTCATTCAGCCCCTTTGCCAAAGTCGGGACCGGAGAAAATTATCCCCTTTGCGTTATTTATTTTTTTGTTTTTCCCTTATTGTTACATATAAATGAGTTTCTTGTGCATAACTTGATGCGGATGACACTACCGGACAAGGTGGCAGGGGCTCTATCACACCTGCCCAAGGTATAGTTTTCGACTCCCCCCAGGGTCAGTTTTGTAGCATTATTTTTTTCCCATTTTTCTCTTATTGTTACATATAAATGAATTTTTTTTGCACATCTTGACGTGGATGCTACTACCTGACAAGGTGGCAAGATATTAAACACAATTGCAATGGGGCTAGGGATAATCAACCCTAGACCCAATTAATTAACTTGTTTTTTTATATGCCTATTATTGCACACTTTTTTTTACTATTTTTTTTATCTCGAACCAAGAACATACCAAAATATTCTTTTATGAAAAATCTCAAATTACATTTTCACGCATCTGAAACCAATTTTTTTGTTAGCCTATTTTTTACACTTCATTTTTTTTCACTATTTATAATCGCACAGAAAAAAATACAAATAAATAAACAAAAAAAGTACAACTCATCTGTAATGTGTTTCTTTAGATGTCTATATTTTCAAACAAAGTACGAAAAGGAATTATTTCTGTATATTAAATTTGATTTATCTGTATTATTTCTTCAAAGCTCCTCTACTTTGTTAGAAAGAAAATCCCGGCACTCATATATTATTGGAAATTACAATGCATCTATAAATTTTTTTATTGATTTTTTTCATGAAAAAGTACAAATAAATAAATAAATATCACTCGTATGTAATCTATTTCTTCAAAAAAGAATAATAAATAAATCATTTCTCCAAAATATTTGATTCATGTAAACATTGTTCTATAAAATCTTTTTTTTTTTGTTAAAAGGAAAAGTACAACCATAATTGTGTTTAATAATTGCTAGAGAGTGACAATTACTAGATTAGCCAATTTTTCCTTCATCAGAATATATCCATAAATTATATTATTGCATGTCATAGGTTTAAACCCTGCATGGTTTTTTTTTTTGGTAAATATCTATTTTATTACCAAAAGTGGCCAGAGGCTGAGGTACAAACTTACACAATCCAACAGACTAATACAAATCAACTCTAGCTAATCAAGGCAATGAGCTTAGTTGATTATCTAGCTTCGCGTTCATATGACATCTAACACTTATCATTACTTGACAGTTCCTCACTAATTGACTCACTCCATATGCATGATTTTGAAACTTCCTAGCATTTCACTCTTTCCACACTTGGTAAATCACCACAGAAAGAACAAGTCTATAGAATTGCTGCTTTACAGTTTTGGAACGGCAGTGTAATGTCAGGAATTCGATTTCTTCTTCCCATGCAACTGTAAGTTTTGAGATTCCACTCCAGCTCTTGATTTGTTGCCAAACTTGAGAGGTATAGGCACACTTGAACAGCAGATGCGGAATATCTTCATTATCCTCTCTACAAAGGCAGCAGATGGGATCCACAAACAATCCAATACGCACAAGATTATCACAAGTCACTAGCTTCCCAAGAATAGATAACCATACAATAAATATACACTTAGGAGGAGCTGGATTACAGTTCAACAGTTTGCTCCATCCTACATGTTGCACCTCACCCCTCAAGCTCAAGTATGTCTTCCTTATTGAAAAATGAGATAAGTAAAATAGATTCATACCTTCACTAGTGTTCTCAACATATTCTCTAGCCTCCAAGATCTTCCTCACCACCCATGAGGCTTGTTTAGGAATAGGCATGGTGGTGAGGTCTTGCTGCTTTATATAGTATTCATGAATTCATTTCACCCACAACACATCTTTTTTCTGAGCTACCGACCACAAGTGTTTACAAATTGCATCTTTATTCCAAAGCCTTATGTTGAGAACATTCCAACCCCCTAATTGCATAGGCAACTGGATTTTATCCCAAGCTACTAATGCTCTTTTAGAAGCACCAGATTGTCCTGTCCATAAAAACACTCTACATGCGCTTTGGATGATCTTCACTACTTTCTGTCGAATCAAGAAGACTTGG
Organism: Orobanche coerulescens; assembly: GCA_033398695.1. Taxonomy (NCBI): domain Eukaryota; kingdom Viridiplantae; phylum Streptophyta; class Magnoliopsida; order Lamiales; family Orobanchaceae; genus Orobanche; species Orobanche coerulescens. The sequence goes on from CM065817.1 coordinate 138,602,909, forward strand.
CACCAAAAAGATTGCATACCAAACAACACCGCTTTAATGAGTTGAATTCTACCTGCATACGAGAGTAATTTTGAAGACCAGTGTTCTACCTTTTCCAAGATTTTCCTGATCAATGGTTGACACTGCAACACAGTGAGCTTCCTTGAGGAGAGTGGCACTCCAAGATATCTGAAAGGTAGATCACCTTTAAGGAACCCTGCATGGGTTTGAAAATGAAGACTTGTTCTTTTGTTGGAATATTTTTATACTAGCACTTAATTTTGTACACCTAATTTGTATGATTGGTTAAAACTTATATTTCTCTATACCACTTTTGAGTACTATAAAGTGTAGGCTAGTGTAAAATGGGTAAGCCTACAATGCAAGACACATAGTGGTACACAAAAGCGATACAAATGATATTTTTCCGGTTAAAACTATAGGGGGCTAACCCATCTATATATATAATAGCGTTACGGATTCGAAGCACTAAATTAATTATATCTCCTATGTGGCATTCTCTTAATTTTGGATTCCTATTTATCTAAAATCTTGAATCCCACATCAATTAAAATGATACTTAATCGATGGACATTCCAAATAAATAGAATTTAATATCTTGGATCCCACATCGATTTAAAATAGAACTCCACCAATGGAAAACCTAAATAAATACTTAGAATGAATGTTATTTTTGAACCACATAGTTATTTTATACACAAGCTTTGAAATATTATTTTTATTGTGTTTAATTTGACCAATTATTGAGTTGGACAAATAAATAGTTTAATTTTTCAGTGAAATTTAATTCAGTCAATTATAAAATTTTAATTAATTTTAAAATTTGAATCTTACATCTATTTTATTTATTAGTTTTTATAATAATTAAAAATATGTATAATAGCGTTACGAATTTGAAGCACTACATTGACTCTCTCTCCTATGTGACATTCTCAAAATTTTGTATTCCTAAATAAATACTTAGAATTCAATGTTTATTTTTAAATCTCATATTTATATTTCACACACAAACTTAAGAATTTATTTTTGTTGTATTTAGTTTGTCCAATTATTAAGTTGGACAAATAAATAGTTAAATTTTTTAATGAAAAATTAATTTGATCAGATTAAATTTCTATTAATTTATTTATCTAAAATTTGAATATCATATCTATTTTATTTAGTAATTTTATTCTAATTGAAAATTTTAGTTTGGCCACTATTAATAATATCAGTTATTAAATAAATTACTTTATTGTTTATTTGAGAATCTAATTTGACCAAATATGAAATTTATATTAATTATATTTATCTAAAATTTTGGGGAAAAATGTTTTATTAGGCCCGTAACTTTGGCCTAGTTGGGTTATAAGGACATTATCTTTTCGGGCCTGGAGAAGAAGGACATTAATTTTAAAAAGTGGGAAAACAAGGACAATTAAGCCCGAATGAGGTTCGATTGGGCTTAATTGTCCTTGTTTTCCCACTTTTTAAAATTAATGTCCTTCTTCTCCAGGACCGAAAATCTAATGTCCTATAACGCAACAAGTATCCTTTGCCGAGAATTGATGACTTGTTCGATTAGTTGCAGGGAGCTGCGGTGTTCTCAAAGATTGATTTGAAATCGGGGTACTATCAGCTCCGGGTGAGAGAGTCTGATGTGTCGAAAACAGCTTTTCGGACGAGATACGGACATTATGAGTTCGTAGTTATGCCTTTCGGGTTAACTAATGCACCGGCGGTATTCATGCAGTTGATGAACAAAGTCTTTATCAAGTATTTGGATAAGTGTGTCGTCGTCTTCATTGACGATATTCTTATTTATTCGAGGAACGAGGAAGAGCATGCCCATCATTTGCGGGTAGTGTTAGACATTTTGAGGACCGAGCAACTCTATGCGAAGTTCTCCAAATGTGAGTTCTGGTTGAAGGAAGTGATGTTTCTAGGTCACGTGATTTCAGCCGAGGGGGTTCGTGTGGATCCGCAGAAGATCGAGGTAGTGTTGGATTGGGCACCACCCAAGAATGTGAAGGAGCTCCGTAGTTTCTTGGGTTTGGCTGGCTACTATCTTAGGTTCGTCGAGGGTTTCTCGAAACTAGCTCGGCCACTTACCCAGTTGCTCCAGAAGTCCGAGAAGTTCGTCTGGAATGACGAGAGGTAGTCGAGTTTTGAGGAGCTGAAGAGACGTTTGACTTCAGCCACGATTTTGGCGTTGCCATGTGGCAACGAGGGTTTTGCCGTTTATAGCGATGCTTCAGGTCAGGGTCTTGGGTGCGTATTGATGCAGCACGGCAAGACCATTGCCTATGCGTCGAGGCAGTTGAGGCCGTATGAGCTGAACTACCCTACTCATGATTTGGAGTTAGCGGCAGTAGTTTTTGCGCTAAAGATTTGGCGTCACTATTTTTTCGGCTCTGCATGTCAGATTTTTACCGATCATAAAAGTCTGAAATACATATTTACTCAGCAGGAGTTAAATATGAGGCAGAGGAGGTGGTTAGAGCTGATTAAGGATTATGACCTCGAAATCCTTTCCGGGCAAGGCAAACGTCGTGGCCGACGCCTTGAGTCGGAAACCGGTTGCGTTGCAAATGCTTGAGATCCTTACGTCTCAGTCTGAGCTTCGGCGGGCTTTGATCGAGTTAGATGTTGAGGTTTTGTTGCCTGGAACTGTCGGGCAACTTTGTGCTTTAAAGATTTCGTCGTCTTTGATCGATGAAATTAAACTGAAGCAGTTAGAGGATCCGATGATTACTCAAATCCGAGAGAACGTTCTTAAGGGAAAGTCTCCTGGGTTTGTGATTCACGAGGATGGTGTTTTGAGATTCCAGAGTCGGCTTTGTGTACCGAACGACTCAGAGTTGAGACAGAGTATCTTGCGTGAGGCCCATGCTACACCTTACTCCGTTCATCCTGGTTCGAGTAAGATGTACAAGGACCTGAGAAGGAATTTCTGGTGGAACGATGTGAAAGAGGAGGTCGCACAGTTTGTAGCGAGATGTTTGACTTGTCAGCAGGTCAAGATCGAGCATCAGCGACCGGCCGGATTATTGCAGTCCCTTCCTATTCCGGAACGGAAATGGGAAGATATATCGATGGACTACATCACGAGTTTGCCGAGATCGAGGTCGGGCATGAATATGGTATGGGAGATTGTTGATCGTTTGACCAAGTCGGTGTAATACCCGTAATTTCGATTTCCGGTAATTTCTTTTTTTTCGGCGGAAGTCCGTTTTGATGACTCGGTCATGACCATTTCGTCATTCTGAGAATGATTAATTCTACACTTTTTGTCATCCGAGTTCGTTTCGGTGTTGTTTTGTTGAACTCCATGCTTTTTAGCGACTTTTCTGCACTTGAGTTCGATTCTTGCGAATCTCGTCCGAAACTGCTGTTTCGAGTTTCCCGTAAGTCTGTTTAACTTTGTTAGACGTGTTTTGAACTTCGGTTTGGTTATTCGATCACGTATCATGATTTCCGGGCCTTTTGGGCCATTTTGTAATTTACCCAAAGTTATGGGTATCCGTATGTGTATTTGTTGTCTCGACCCTTTTCTTGGTCGTGTATGATTAATTATTGCATTACGTTTTCTTTTCGAGTCGTTGATGTCGTCCGTGAGCTTTTCGTCGTGTTCGTTCCGTGCATTTTCGGAAATCGAGGCGTCGGGTCGTGGCCGAGCAAGTACCGTCGGACCGGCGGCAATCGCTGGCGGCCGGCATCGCCGATCAGCACGGCAGAACCGGCGTAGCGCACGCCACGGCCGGGACGCTGCGGCGCTAGCTCGGCAGCGTAGCGCACGCTGCCGAAGTCACCAGCCAGACGCTTATCGGCCCGGGCAGAGGGATTTCGAGGTTACGGACTCGGGTAGGATCGGCGGGTAGCGCACGCCATCGCTTGGCCGTGGCGCATGCTAACCGGCAGGGTAGCGCACGCCGTCGGCCGACTAGCGACGCACGGGATGAGTTTGTTAGTCCGCAGGCTATCGACAGCCGCTAGCGCGCGCAGGCTTCCGGCCGTAGCACACGCTAGCGGGAGTCGGGCGGACAAGTCATGGTCGGCAGAATTGGTCGGTGGTGCCGGGTCATGCGGGCCATGGTCGAGAGTGCTGGGCCGATACTGTCCGATAGCGCACGCTAGTCCGGGAAGGCTAGCGCACGCTAGTTCCGGCCCAGTATATAAATGACAGACCAACCACTTTTCATTCATTTTTCATTTCATTTCTCTTCGGTCCGCGACTGGAGCTTTGGAGGAGATGAAGCCATGTAGTTAAACAACAAATCCACGAAGTTTCTAAGTTTATATCACCGATCAATCATCCTATAACATCCTTCGATCCAGCGAATCAAGGTTAGATCTTTAGAACCCTACTTTTGGGTAGAATTGGGGTTTTTCGCGTTTTGTCCGATTCATTCCGTTTTATTGATTAATTCATGATGAATATGATTAATCTTATTGGTATTCTTAGTTTCCCTATGGATTCATGGTATATTTCGTGGTTTTTACGGAATCGAGAGGGTTTGGTTGTGGTCCGCCCTCGTTGTTGTTTATATACGAATATACATGAATCGTAGGCGGGTTTTCGGGTGTATTCCAATTCCGTATTCATTTAGAAATGGTTGTGATTGTATTCTTCGAATAGTTAGGTTCGGTTTCGTTGGTTCCTAGCATTCTTCGGTGACTTTCCTTTCCGTTCGTTGCGTCGTCAAACATTCAAGGCAAGTATTTTTGGAAACTTTTATGCATAACGTGGAATGGTAACGTATTTTTTGTGTGATTTGCTCACCTGGTGTTGGTCCGACGGGATCAAGGAGGGAATCCAAAGGGTTGAGTCCTGGATTCATGACTTTGTATAGCTAGCCAGTTCGGGAGGGTCCTTAGAGGCCTCGGGCGGGATCAATGATATTACTCTGTTCCCAAGGCGATGCACGTGCGTGTTTTGTTTTATAATATGGACAGCTCGGGAGGGTCCTTAGAGGCCTCGGGCGGGATCTATGATATTACTCTGTTCACAAGGCAAATTGTTTGACTGTTTGTTTCCGGAAAAGACATGTCTAGTTTTGGCTTTTGAAATTGATTTGGTGCATGTACTATGAAATGTGTAAGCGATTGGTTTGCCTTGAATACTTGTACTAGCGTAATTGCTAACCCCTTTGGGGACCCGTTTTGGGGAAATTCTTATTATGGATTTCAGGTTATGTTCAGTCAGACGATCGGGCGCTGGGATGGTACGAGGATGTCGGCCAAGGTTGTTGACATGTGCAATTGAGTCTTGTTATTTTCTACTGTCTCTTTTGATGTGGATGTTTTCCAAATTGTAAACTTATAGATGTACTCGCGAGTACTTAGGCTTTTCCTTTTGGATTGTGATTGGTCTTCGTTGGAGTTACTGTATTTGTCAGTTGATGTTTATTATGCCGGTTGTACCGGACGTGTTGTTTTATGTTCTTGTTGTTAACAATTGTTTCCTTGCTAACCGTGACGGTTAGTCGAGTGGTGTTTTTCTTGTGTTAGCCTGGTGGGTCCCATGTAGGGGTCCACGGCGCTGTAATACACCTCGAATATCTTGGGGGTGTTACAGAAAATGGTATCGGAGCTCTAGGTTTATGGATACCTAGGCTTGTCGGTTATTTGGGTCTAGTTGTGTTTTGTTTTGCACATTGTCACACCGCTGCCAGCATCTTAGTACATCCAGTGCTCGTAAGTTTTCCTTACTCGATCCTCTTTTTTTCTCATATTGTATTTCCACTTCTTGAACGGTGATTGTCTCTCTCGTGCTTATCGTCGAGTTGTTTTTCGATCCATCCGGTTCGTGTACTTTTGATTCTAGTATTGCGCAGTCCTTTATCTCTCTGGAGTATGTGCGCCGTTCTGGGCTTGACCGTTTGTCGTCTTGCGAGCCTTCCATCGCTAAACTTCCTAGCGTTGGTGGGATCGTTGGTGATCGAAAGATCCGAGATTTGCTCCGTGGTATATTGTGAGAGGGCTTGATTCTCTAGTCTTTTGTTGTATGATGGAATCTGTGTTTGATATTTGCGATATACTGAATGTATGTTGAGCCGAACGTACTGATGGTTTGGACACCGAGGGGTGCAGTATGATGGGAATGTTTTGAACATTGATATGTTCCGGGAAAGGTATCGATGGCAGAGTATTTTGAGAAACTCACATAGATGGTTTCGACGTGTGTTCGAATTGGTGTTCATTAGTTATACTGTTAAACTTGAAGAGATAGTTTGACATATGTTTGAAATTAGTGTTTCCGAGTTGCGCTTGTTGAACTGGTGATTTTTGAATGCCGTATATGCGTGTGTTCGGGAATTGATGGTACTTGGCTAATTATTATTATTTACAACCAATGTGTTTTTATTAATAATAATACATGCGGCGTGCATGCTTTAAAATTTCTGAGACTTGATCGTATTGTGGGTTTTTGAAAGTGACGTGAATTTAGGCGAGCCAGCCTTGCATTTCCAAATAAAACCTTCTGCCGGTATTTAAAAGTCGTGTATAAAAGTGTTTAGGACATTTTATAAAATGCTACCGTTGTTAAACTCTTGTCGTATTTGAAAGGGTCTTGAAAACGATTTTTAACTTGTCGGTTTTATTTTCGAATAACTAGAGTATACGATTTTAAAATCAGATTAGCTTGGGGAAACCTAGGCTGTCGAGTCAAGTTGTGTTTGTTGAGTTTTGTCTTATCGGATTTTGTCTGACTTAGTCGCATCGCGACGCGTCGTTTGAGATCAGTGGTCGTGATTAGTATCGAGGGGCGATCGTCACTTACGTACGACCTATGGATGTGAAACCCACTTCTTTATGATTATGCCTCGTGTGACACAAGTTATTTGTTTGATTAGTTGTTAAATGATGGAATCCTTCTGTGGATTTTGATTTCACGGTATGTGTTTTTTTCGACTCTCGTATTTGGTTTATACGAGGAGTGTCGTCGCTGCTGATGTAATTTTCGAACCGCATTTTATCCGCTGCGTGAGTTCTTTCAAAACGGCTTTCGATATTTTGCAAGCTGAGTTTTATTTCGTAAAAACCGATTCCCTAAATCAAGTTTTGGCATTTTGGTCTTGAACATTTTATGACGGTTTGACAAATGAGTTTGTGAGTTTTGGAAAATATTACCGTCATTGGTCTTTTTAGCATTTTCGAAATGACGTGGGAAATCGTGCTAAGCCTGGTAAATCCTTGTTAGAAGGGTTTACGGCATGTAATTTTTCTGATATGTTCTGCTGCTGTCTCTGTGAGTCGTTAGCGCACGCTACGCTTTACGGCTAGCGCGCGCGAGAGTGTGTTAGTAGCGCGCAAAGGGGAGGAGAGCGCACGCTACCTGGTAGTTCAGGGTAGTCCAGGAGCTACTGGACTGGGTCTGAAGTTCTCGTTAGCGCACGCTAACACTTGGGGTTAGCGCACGCTAACAGTGTATTTTTGGTCAGGGGTTTTTGTTTGGTGTCGTGATAGCGCACGCTAACCTTAATGATTAGCGCACGCTAATTGTGTCCAGTATAAATACTGGACACCAGTCTAGAAGTTGCATTTTTCTTCATTTTTCTTCTTCCTCCATGAGATTGAGACGTAGCGACTAGGGTTCGCATCGGGGCTGATTTTTATTCCATCCAAAGGTGTTTTGGAGTATCCTAGATGATTTTCAACATCATCTAATCCATTGTTCTTCGCCGAATCTAGGTACTTTTCTTGAATCCTAGAGTTGACTTTTTGGAGTTTTGTTCTTGATGTCATTTTCCATCCGGTTTTGATAAACCGATTGTTGTTTTAACGATGTTGTTAAACATATCCTAGTGATTGTATATCACTGTCGTGATTTTGAACGATTTGATGCGTGTGATATGATGTGTTTAAATGAATGTTGATACGTGCGAATTCTGGGCATTTTGGTTTATTGTAATTCTGAAAAACCTTGAGTATCTTAGAAAATAAACCTCGAGACGTACTTTTAAAATGAATTATTTTCTCACAGTGTTCTCAAGATGCCTACTAGCGCTACGCTATGTTTCAAAATTATTCTACTTTGAGGATTAAAATATTTTGAGATATTTCTAATGATTGAGAAACGCATTTGCTTAGATCCGAAGGTCGAATACTGTCGAAAAGTTTTAATTTAAAGAAAGGTATCTTCATTTTTTCTATCAAACGCAAGATGATTTTTTTTCAAAGTCTCGATGACGATATTTATACTACTTCTTGATATATGATACTCAAGATCAACTGGTACTTGCAAATTATTTTCAAAAGGTGGTTTTCGTTTTCAAAACCTATCGTTCTTATTTGCGGTCCGAGAATATATGTGTGATATTCGTACTCTCGTTAGGGTGTTAACCCCCGAGTTGTGGTTGAATTGGTGGTGTGAGCGTTGAGTCGTTAGCTACACAGTTGTCGTGGTAGCCTCTGTGAGGGGTGTGATGTTGGTATTGGATGTTGTCGTCTCGTAGCGATTTATGCGTTATCGCATATATGCGAGCTGTTAGAGCTTGGGTTGGTATGATTATGTGCATCGGTGATTGTTCCGCATTGTGTCGGTTGCTTGTTGTCTTGTTACCTTGCTCCTGTTTTTGTGAATTTCGTGGACGAGGTCGAAGGTAATACCCGTACTATTTTGAACTTCTGTATTTTCTCTTTCTCCAGTCTATCGATTCACTCATGTCCATTGATACCTTATGAACTTTTTCTGTACCTTGGTTTCATCGTTCGAACGAGCTGTAATCTTGTTTTGGGTCGATCTGGTTATCGCTGTGACTTTTCCGAATTCGATTCGATTCTTGTGAACCTTGTTCGGAAGTAACATCTTTTGGTTCTACTCGTTCTTTTATTCGAAGTGGATCGGATTTTGAACTTCTATATTTTCGACTCTATCGACTCGTTTATGCTCGTTAACATTTCTGAACTTTCCCTATCCTTTACTTTTGTTGATCGAACGAGGGTGGTATTGTTTCGGAATAACTCGTCGGTCGTTGTGGCTTTTCAATCGCTATTCCCTTTTCCTGTGGATCTTATGTGAATGCACATCTTGTTGTTTTCACTGGATTATATATTGTCTCGAGTCGAGATGCGAACCTTGGAATTGTTGTTTGAATTTTATTGTTCTTTGTGATTCGAACATGAGTGTTCGATTTTTGTTGTCTCGATCGTTGTGGTTCGATCGTTTGATTGTTCGGTTTTTGTTGATCTCCTTTCGTGATTGTTGAACGTTCAAGACTCCTTCCTAATTTCCTTAGGTTCGGGAAATTAGTCTCGTTTTCGATCTTCCAACCCTTGGGCGGTGGAATTCCGTATTTGTTCAGCGATTGGCTCGCGTGTTGATTGATGTACCGTTAGGTTGGTCAATCATATTGATTTTCGTTCGTTGTGTTTTGCGATTGTTCGGATAATTGACTTGATTGTATCATCCGTTTGATGACGCTTGTCATTTGTTGGTTTTATTATATCCCTAACGGCGACGTTGTGTTGGTCGTCGTGGAGCGTGTTTTCACACCGTATATTCCGTTGCGTTGTTTGTAACGTTTCGCCAGTGGGCGTTAGTTAAGCGTTTCTTGCGTATCTCGTTGAGTTTTCCTGGCGGGATATTGCTTCTACCTACTTGTTTTAAGTTTCGGGACGAAACTTCTTTTAAGGAGGGTAGAATGTAATACCCGTAATTTTGATTTCCGGTAATTTCTTTTTTTCGGCGGAAGTCCGTTTTGATGACTCTCTCATGACCGTTTCGTCATTCTGAGAATGATTAATTCTACACTTTTTGTCATCTGAGTTCGTTTCGGTGTTTTTTTGTTGAGCTCCATGCTTTTTAGCGACTTTTCCACACTTGAGTTCGATTCTTGCGAATATCGTCCGAAACTGCTGTTTCGAGTTTCCCATAAGTCCGTTTAACTTTGTTAGACGTGTTGTGAACTTCGGTTTGGTTATTCGATCACGTATCGTGATTTCCGGGCGTTTTGGGCCATTTTGTAATTTACCCAAAGTTATGGGTATCCGTATCTGTATTTGTTGTCTTGACCCTTTTCTTGGTCGCGTATGATTAATTATTGCATTACGTTTTCTTTTCGAGTCGTTGATGTCGTCCGCGAACTTTTCGTCGTGTTCGTTCCGTGCGTTTTCGGAAATCGAGGCGTCGGGTCGCGGGCGGCCGAAAGCACCGGGCCGACCGTGCGGCACTATCGGCGGCCGGGCATCGCCGAGCAGCACGACAGAACCGGCGAGCGCACGCCACTGGCCGGGACGCCGCGAGCTAGCTCGGCAAAGGTAGCACACGCTGCCGAGTCATCCCGCCAGACGCCATCGGGCCCGGGCAGAGGATTCGAGGTTACGGACTCGTGTAGATCGCGTGCAGCGCACGCCATCGCTTGGCCGTGGCGCACGCTAATCGGAAGGGGTAGCGACGCCGCCGACTATCGACAAGCACGGATGAGTTTGTTAGTCCGCAGGCTACCGACAGTCGGCTAGCGCGCGCAGCTTCCGGCCGTAGCGCACTTAGTGGGAGCGGACAAGTCATGGTCGGCGAATTGGTCGGTGGTGCCGGGTCATGCGGGCCATGGCCGAGAGGCCGGGCCGAGCATCGCCGAGAAGCGCACGGTAGTCCGGGAAGGCTAGCGCACGCTAGTTCCGGCCCAGTATATAAATGAAAGACCAGCCACTTTTTCATTCATTTTTCATTTCCTTTCTCTTCGGTCCGCGGCTGGAGCTTTGGAGGAGATGAAGCCAACAAATCCACGAAGTTTCGAGTTTATATCACCGATCAATCATCCTATAACATCCTTCGATCCAACGAATCAAGGTTAGATCTTTAGAACCCTACTTTTGGGTAGATTTGGGGGTTTTCACGTTTTTGTCCGATTCATTCCGTTTTGTTGATTAATTCATGATGAATATGATTAATCTTGTTGGTATTCTTAGTTTCCCTACGGATTCATGGTATATTTCGTGGTTTTTACAGAATCGAGAGGGTTTGGTTGTGGTCCGCCCTCGTTGTTGTTTATATACGAATATACATGAATCGTAGGCGGGTTTTCGGGTGTATTCCAATTCCGTATTCATTTAGAAATGGTTGTGATTGTATTCTTCGAATCGTTAGGTTTGGTTTCGTTGGTTCCTAGCGTTCGTCGGTGACTTTCCTTTCCGTTCGTTGCGTCGTCAAACATTCAAGGCAAGTATTTTTGGAAACCTTTATGCTTAACGTGGAATGGTAATGTATTTTGTGTGTGATTTGCTCACCTCGTGTTGGTCCGACGGGATCAAGGAGGGAATCCAAAGGGTTGAGTCCTGGATTCATGATTTTGTATAGCTAGCCAGTTCGGGAGGGTCCTTAGAGGCCTCGGGCGGGATCAATGATATTACTCTGTTTCCAAGGCGATGCACGTGCGTGTTTTGTTTTATAATATGGACAGCTCGGGAGGGTCCTTAGAGGCCTCGGGCGGGATCTATGATATTACTCTGTTCACAAGGCAAATTGTTTGACTGTTTGTTTCCGGAAAAGACATGTCTAGTTTTGGCTTTTGAAATTGATTTGGTGCATGTACTATGAAATGTGTAAGCGATTGGTTTGCCTTGAATACTTGTTCTAGCGTAATTGCTAACCCCTTTGGGGACCCGTTTTGGGGAAATTCTTATTATGGATTTCAGGTTATGTTCAGTCAGACGATCAGGCGCTGGGATGGTACGAGGATGTCGGCCAAGGTTGTTGACATGTGCAATTGAGTCTTGTTATTTTCTACTGTCTCTTTTGATGTGGATGTTTTCCAAATTGTAAACTTATAGATGTAATCGTGAGTACTTAGGCTTTTTCTTTCGGATTGTGATGTTTATTTTGCCGGTTGCACCGGACGTGTTGTTTTATGTTCTTGTTGTTAACAATTGTTTCCTTGCTAACCGAGACGGTTAGTCGAGTGGTGTTTTTCTTGTGTTAGCCTGGTGGGTCCCATGTAGGGGTCCACGGCGCTGTAATACACCTCGAATATCTTGGGGGTGTTACAGAAAATGGTACATTTGCTGTGCATCAAGTGTTGTCGCCCGAAATATTTATCCGAAGATGAAATACTGCTGGAATGGACGGACAACAAACAAGGTTGCGGGACACTTCCGAGGGGGTGTGAATAACACTATATTTGCCGGGTTTGTTAGGCCCGGGCTTGAATGCTCTCGCAAGATGTTATTAATACAAATATTCGTGGATACAAGTATTAATGTAAGAATCTAAGTACAATGAGTGTAAAAAGATCCTCTTATCCAGCTCTTGAGCGAAGCTTGGGTGTTCTTGCTCTCGTCCGATCGTCTTCTGTGTGAGAGAGGCTGAGAGAGAAGAAGGAACCGAGAGATAGCTATTGCCAAGATTAGGAAAGCCAAGTTGTGAATATTGCTTGCAAAGAAGTTGCGAGTTGGCCGAGAATTCGAGAGTTCAGAGAGTAAAAATTCGGTCCTTGGACAAGTGCAGGCAACCTTCTATTTATAGGGGCTGAGTTGCCTTGTTTCCTGGCGGGCGATCGCCTTTCGACCAATATAATAATGGGACGATCATCTTTAAGTCACATGGGCTGTCACCCTAAAGTCCAAGGCTGCTGCCGGCAGCCAGCTGTGCGGTCCAATGAGGAGATAGCACGCGTCCGGAGTTGCTGTCACGGGCGGTCCTACTGACACCTTTCGGCGGGCCTGTCGGCTGGTGGAAAGATGCTGACAGGCTGTGGTCAATGATCTGTGAAATGCGGATCTTGTCTCGGCACTGCACGTGGGTTTTGTCCTGGGCTTCGGCCATTGCCGACTGGGTGATCATCGGTTTCGAGTGGCATGAGGCGGTCGGCATTGGTCGGTCACCAGAGGTCGGCATCGGTCGGTCACCAGAGGTCGGCATCGGCCAGGTACCAGAGGTCGGCATCGGCCAGTCACCAGGGGTCGGCATCGGCCAGTCACTAGGGGTCGATCGACAAGTGCCGAAAAATGATCGTCTGCTAGTCGGCCACGAGGAGTCGATCGCCAAGTACCGAGAGACGATCGTCTTAGATGTCGATCGCTCGGCACCGGGACTTGTCCTGGGATCTTCGTTCGGCCGATCTACCTTGGCTGCTCGGCTGTGGCTAGGTCGCCTGGTCTCTGGTCGGCAGTTCTGCCTTGGCTGCTCGGCTATGGCTAGGTCGGCCGGTCTCTGAGGTGATCGCCGGTCGAGGCGTATGATTCTCCACACAACAATTGCCCCCCAGCTTGCTCCGATGTTGAAGACATGGGGCGAGGTGGTTCTTGCTGGCGATCGTGTAGGATGAGGACGGGCGAACCGTTGAGCTGACTTTGGTTTCGGACTTGGGCGATCTGGTCGATTGGCTAGCTATCTTTCGGTCTTGTACCTGCAAAAAACAACATTGGCCGATCCCTCATAGAAACTTGATTGTTTCGTCGCTGAGGAACCGTGCACAGTCGCAGAGTTCGATGGACTGACTCCATGACCGTGTCTTGTGCGCGAACGACATTGACTGTCTCGTGACTCATTTTATTGTGAGGGTCCTCTGTTAGGCTGCGCCTCGCCTCGTATTTAAACGAAGGGCGTGCGGTCTTGGTCTAGAGGAGTCCTTGCACGGGGCGTCGTCGGATCAATCAACTCCACTTCCGCGGCTTGTTAACTTTGCTTCCACCTCGGCCCGCCATGAAGATGGCGAACCTCGACGGTGTACGTTGAGATGGGGGTAGTGACGCGTCGCATTGTCCGGGTTCACCATGTTAGATGATGAACCTTTGAGGGCGGGCGATCGTGTCCACTGATAGGTTTTGGAGGGCCCTCCGACTATGCCGGCCTCGTATTTAAACGAAGGGCGGGCGATCTTGGCCCAAAGGGACCTTGCATAGCCGAAGCAGCCGGTTCCATCGACTACCAGGACCATGGCTGTATGTTGTGCCGTTGAGGCAATCTCGTGCCTTAGTCCATCATGTTAGATGGTGAACTGTAGATGGCGAACGAGTCCTCCGGTTTTGGTGATGATGCTTGATATTGGCGATCGGGCTGGGAGACTGGTGATCATCGTCCGACTGCCGATCGCGTTAATCATAAGTTGATATCGGCGATCGGGCTGGAGATCGTCACTCGGGCGCCGATCGCGCTGCTCATAGGCTAAGAAGAAACCTTTGCCTGGCCAGAAAGTCCGCGGCCTTAATTCGGAAGATCTCGTTGGTCGAGGGTTGGTCTTTGGTAAGATGCCTGAACATAGGCGAAAGACCATGGAATCCTCCTAAGACCATGTAGAGGGCGATCTCATCGCTTATGGGTTCGCCGTTGAGGATGATCTCGTCTACCCGGTCGATGTAGTCCGAGTCGGACTCTTCTTCCCCTTGCTTGATTCGCAACATGCGATGGGGACCTTCTGGCCGAGCGACCCTGGTGGCGAAGTATGCTATGAAGTCGGTCGCCAGTTGGTTAAAGGAGCCGATGGACCGAGGCGGCAATGAGGTGTACCACCTGTGGGCAAGGTCGTCCAGCGTCAAAGGGAACATTCGGCACCTGGTCCCGTCTGAAGCCCCACACCCGGTCATGTAGATGTTGAACTTGCTCAGGTATGTTTCGGGGTCTGATCTCCCCTCGTACAGAGGTGTTTGAGGAGGAGCGATCTTGTGCTGCACGGGGGCGAGCTCGATGTGGACCGCGAGCGGCTCGCTCGGCCCGACGATCTTGTTCTTGGCGCCTGCCCCGGATTCCATGAGCGCCTTCATGTCGTCGAGATGGCGCTGCATCGCGGCCATTACTGTAGCATGGTCGCTCGCGGATCGGCTTTTGGAGCGGGAGCCGAGGCGATCGTGTACCGATTTCCTGACTCCGCTGATGCCGACCTCGGCTATTTGGCGAGGGGGAGCCAGACGGCTGGGCTTCCTTCTGGAAGTCGGATAGGCCGAGCTCCTGGTGACGGAATCGAGCTCCGTCGTCTCGTGGCTGGGGCCGGACTACCCCGGTCGCCAGGATGGGTCGCTGCCGAGGCGATCGAAAACAGAGGTGCCCCGGCTGGCGAGCGCCTCTCCCTGCGAACGGGAGCCTCCTGGCGATCGCTCGGTCAGCAACGCCTTGAACTTCCGTTTGGTCTTCCGGCGGATGGCCGAGGGGGTGATAGCGGGAGGCGCGTCGAGAGCACTCCGTCGCTCCTGTAGGACGGCCATGGCCTCCTCGATCTGTTCCGCAGTTCGGAACTGATCGAGCGGGAGACTTGGGACGGCCCCCAGGGGCGGGATCGAGCATCTCGGACCGCGGCGGCTACCCTCCGCCATCGGCTGTGGCTCGGACTGAAACGGAACGAGGCGTCTGGCGGGCTGGCCAGCGGCTTTCTTCGACGAGGAGGTAGAAGTCATGATTCTGAAAGCTTTCTCTGAAGAACAGTGAGTGTTTCTTCAGGTATATGCCCCGGAGAACAGTGAGTGTTCTTCGAGACGGTAGGAATAAAATTGAGGGTTAGATGCCCTTCCTCTAGCGCCAATTGTTGTTGCCCGAAATATTTATCCGAAGATGAAATACTGCTGGAATGGACGGACAACAAACAAGGTTGCGGGAGCACTTCCGAGGGGGTGTGAATAACACTACATTTGCCGGGTTTGTTTGGCCCGGGCTTGAATGCTCTCGTAAGATGTTATTAATACAAATATTCATGGATACAAGTATTAATGTGAGAATCTAAGTACAATGAGTGTAAAAAGATCCTGTTATCCAGCTCTTGAGCGAAGCATGGGTGTTATTGCTCTCGGCCGATCGTCTTCTGCGTGAGAGAGGCTGAGAGAGAAGAAGGAACCGAGAGATAGCTGTTGCCAAGAGTAGGAAATCCAAGTTGTGATTATTGCTTGCAAAGAAGTCGAGAGTTGGCCGAGAATCCGAGAGTTCAGAGAGTAAAAGTTCAGTCCTTGGACAAGTGCAGGCAGCCTTCTATTTATAGGGGCTGAGATGCCTTGTTTCCTGGCGGGCGATCGCCTTTCGACCAATATAATAATGGGGCGATCGTCTTTAAGTCACATGGGCCTAAAGTCCAAAGTCAGGCCCGGCCGGCACCGTGGCGGTCCAATGAGGAGCCGGACGCGTCCGAGTTGCCGCCACAGCGGTCCCATCGACCCCTTTCGGCGGGCCTGTCGGCTGGTGGAAAGATGCTGACAGGCTGTGGTCAATGATCCGTGAAATACGGATCTTGTCTCGGCACTGCACGTGGGTTTTGTCCTGGGCTTCGGCCATTGCCGACTGGGTGATCATCGGCTTCGAGTGGCATGAGGCGGTCGGCATTGGTCGGTCACCATAGGTCGGCATCGGTCGGTCACCAGAGGTTGGCATCGGCCAGGTACCAGAGGTCGGCATCGGCCAGTCACCAGGGGTCGGTCGACAAGTGCCGAAAGATGATCGTCTGCTAGTCGGCCACCAGGAGTCGATCGCCAAGTACCGAGAGACGATCGTCTTAGATGTCGATCGCTCGGCACCGGGACTTGTCCTGGGACCTTCGGTCGGCCGATCTACCTTGGCCGCCTACCGTGGCTAGGTCGCTCGGTCTTTGGCTCAGCTCGCTTGGCTGCTCGGCTATGGCTAGGTCGCCCAGTCTCTGAGGCGATCGCCGGTCGAGGCGTATGATTCTCGACACAACATCAAGGACACTTGGGGCCCGGAGAAGTTAGCTCGTGTGTTTATCGCGCAGATTGTGATGCTTCACGGTACTCCGAAGTCTATCGTTTCAGATCGTGATGGCCGTTTTGTATCGCACTTTTAGCAGGCAGTGCATAAGGCGTTGGGTACTCGTTTGCGTTTGAGTACCTCTTCTCATCCCCAGTCAGATGGACAGTCGGAACGCACTATCCAGACGTTCGAGGATATATTGCGTGCTTGTGCTCTCGATTGGAGCAGTAACTGGGAGGAGCATTTGCCATTGATCGAATTCACGTACAACAATAGTTGGCACGCGTCGATTCGGATGGCACCGTATGAGGCACTTTATGGGCGGCGATGTCGATCACCGATTTGTTGGAATGAGGCGTCCGATTTGGTCAGGACCGAGTCGGATGTCGTTTTAGAGATGAGGCGGAAGATAGAATTAATTTGGGAACGGATGTTGACTGCCCAGAGTAGACAGAAGTCATATGCCGATGTCCGTCGTCGACCTTTGGAATTCGAGGTGGGAGACCACGTTTTACTAAAGGTGTCGCCGAAGAGAGGAGTTTTCCATTTCGGGAAAAAGGGAAAGTTGAGTCCGAGATTTATTGGACCCTTCGAGATTCTCGAGCGAGTCGGTGGGTTGGCATACTGTTTGGCATTACCTCCGGCCCTGAGTCATGTTCATAGCGTTTTTCATGTTTCCCAGCTGAGGAAATATGTCCCGGATCCTAGTCACGTCATCGATTATGGGGAGATTGATGTCACCGAGGATATTACTTTTGAGGAGCGTCCCTTGAAGATATTGGAGCGTCGTGAGAAACGACTGAGGCATAAGACCATCTCTTTGGTCAAGGTGCAGTGGTCGAGACACGGTGTCAAGGAGGCAACTTGGGAAACCGAGGATAGCATGCGTGATAGGTACCCTAAGTTGTTTGTTTCTTAAGTTTCGGGACGAAACTTATTTTCAGAGGGGTAGAATGTAATATCCGCATTTTTTTTCTTTCCCTTGTGTTTTCGTTTTCAGTGTGTTTCTCGGTTGTAGCGAGCCTCGTGTATCTTTCAGTGTATATTTTCCGTCATCTATTGATCTGATTCTCGTAATTGTTGTGCGGAACCGCGGTTTCAGGGTTGCCGTGGATCCATTCTATGTTATGATGCGTTTGGAGGTGTTCCGTTTGATGTTTCGTTTATATTCCGGTGTTTTGGACCATTTATATTTCATACCTAGCGCACGCTATCTTTTCTGCATAACGCAGGCTAGGGGTCCCTTAGTAGCACACGCTACGACTGCTTCGTAGCGCGCGCTAGAGAGCAAGCCCCTGGGAGTGGCAGTACTATTTCCAGCCCTCTGGACTGGCGGATTAGCGTACGCTACGTAGTCTAGCGCACGCTAATGTCGGGGTCTAGCGCACGCTGAGATTTCCTGGTAACGTGCGCTAGTGTGACTGTCCAGTACTGGACAGTTTACTACTAAACTCGGTCAGGTGCCCAGGCAGCGCACGCTACGTTTGTACGATAGCGCGCGCTAACGGGTCAGGTGAGTATTGGGCAGTTAACTTTTGGACTCGGCTGATGTCCAGGTAGTGCACGCTATTGGTCGATAGTGCGCGCTACCGAGAGATTATTAGCGCACGCTACGTTTCGAGTAGCGCACGCTAACGCCGTAAACTGCCACCGGATCGACGCTAATCGCTTGATCGAGTTTTGTCTCGTTAGCGCATGCTAACCTTGAGGATTAGCGCGCGCTAACACTCCCTGGCTATATAAACCAGGGAGTTGACCGAGATGAATGTATTTTCTCATTTCTTCCTCCTCTCCGCGGCTAAGGCGATTCCGGGCGATTTTCTCGGCGATTTCTTCTTCCAATCATCTCATCCAACATCTTCCTTGAGTTCTTGGTGTATTATAACAACATCAACACGAATCTTTCATCCTAATCCAAGGTAAAATCTCTTAGAACCCTACTTTTGGATAAATTAGGGGTTTTGGGATTTTCGTCCGATTCGTTCCGTTTTGTTGGTGGATTCATGATGAATATGATTAATCTTGTTGATATCATTAGTTTTCCTACGGATTCATGGTATATTTTCATAGTTTTGAGAAATCGGGAGGGTTTGGTTGTGGCCCGCCCTCGTTGTTATTTTTATACGAATATACATGAATCGTAGGCGGGTTTCCGGGTGTATTCCATTTCCGTAATCGTTTAGAAGTGGTTGTGATTGTGTTATTCGAATCGTTAGGTTCATTTCCACCGATTCCTCGCGGTCGTGCTTGACTCTCCCTTTCCGTTCATGTCACCGTCTATTAATCGAGGTAAGTATCCTTATGAACTTACGATCTTGACATAGTAGTATTGTATGAGAAATTGTGTGTGTGTATACTCACTACGGGTTAGATCCGACGGGGTCTCGGTAGGGCTCCACGAAGCTGTGGAACCGCGAGTTGCTTTTAACCACTACGGGTTAGATCCGACGGGGTCTCGGTAGGGATCCACGAAGCTGTGGGTCCACGGTTAATTGTGGTGCATTTTTACAAATGTGATTTGATTATGGCATTTCTGAAAATGAGTGTTTTGGAACTATGTTTTCTTGATTGCATGCATTTACTATATGTGTAAGATGTAAGTTGTTCATTTGGTTACTTGTACTAGCGTAATTGCTAACCCCTCTGGGGACCCGTTTTGGAGAAATTTGTTTTATGAATTTCAGGTCAGGTTCATCGAGACGAGCAGGCGCTGGACTAGTATGCGGATGATGGCCGTGCGTGATGATTGTGCACGAGTGATGTCTTAGTGTCTCCTATCTTTTTATCTTTTGTGGTTTTTGAACTAATAGAAGTACTCGAGTACTTAAGAGTTCTTGTTCGTCCGGATTGTATTGTTGTTTATTATGTTTGTGTTGGATGATGGTGTTATGTTTGATCGGTTGAACCGGGTGAATTATTCTGTTTTGCGTCTTTATGACGAGGTGTTATTTTGTCATTTCTGTGAGTCGATGAGTATGATGTTTGTTCAGCCTGGTGGGTCCCATATAGGGATTCACGGCGCTGTAATATACCTCGAATATCTTGGGGGTGTTACACTCAACAACTATCATCAATCAACGACACAACCAACATAACACACGTTCGGTACACAATACATTGCACAACCAAGTGTACAACCATCCCATATGTACGTCGCAATCCTGCACAAATGGCACAACGCCTAACACGTATACCAATATAACACTATTATCACAAAGCCTTTCAAATTGTGGAAAACACAACCAACTCAAACGGAACATATTTACGAAGGCAAGAAAAATCATCATAAATCTCATACGTGATTATTAGTCACAAGATACAAGTCGTATAATAATATACTTGCCTCGATAGTCGGCACCCAAATATTCCTACGAATACGGCACAACGCGGAAAACCCCGAACACCTACAATCCTACGTGAAATCCAACGGAAACACGGTTACTACGAGAATAACAATTGAAAACAAAGGAAAACACGATCAAGAATCGAAGGGGACCCTTTGAGACATTTAATCGGATACTAAATGTTCAAGGTTCCTTAGAAAACCAAAAATCCCGATTGGGTTCCAACGAACTCGAAATACGGATATACAGTTCGTAGAACACGTCCAAAAAACATTTATACAACAATTAATTGATCAAAAATGGATTGGAATCGAAATCAAAAGAAAAATCCCTAAAATCTTCAAAAACAAGGGTTCAAGCCAAAATACCTCGATTTGGACGAAGAACATGGATTAGATGATGATATAATCAACACAAGCCTTCCAAAAATGATGTTCTATGATGTTCCCGATCAAAAACCCTCAAATTCCGTCGATGGGTCGCGAAAAACGAAGGAAAAATGGAAAATGGCCGAGAGATCCACGTCCAGGCCTTTAAATAGCCGACCATGGCCGATCACTTACGGCCGTAACTGGCCGGGCCTTACGTCCGTAACTCGGCACTTACGGCCGTACCCGGCAGGTCCTTACAGCCGTAACCGACATTCGTCCGGAAGTTGCCTGGCACCCGTACGGCCGTAACTCTCGACCCTTACGGTCGTAACCGGCATTCGTCAGGCCATGCCTGCCGATCACTTACGGCCGTAACCGGCACCTTACGGCCGTAACTCGCCAAAGCAAGACTGGCCGCGCCGCCTCTTGTCGTGTCCACTCCGACGGTTCGAACGACCCCGAAACCCGAACCTGAATATGAATCGAAATACGGTTACGAAGTACTCATAAAGACGAACCCAAGCGCTAAGAGAACACACGATTCCGACCACCCGAAGGCTCGAAATTCGACAACGGAAAGTAATTACCCCAACCTTTGGGAAATTACGAAAATGGCCCAAAACGTCCGAAAATCACGATACGTGATCGAATAACCAAACCGAAGTTCACAACACGTCTAACAAAGTTAAACGGACTTACAGGAAACTCGAAACAGCAGTTTCCAACGAGATTCGCAAGAATCAAACTCAAGTGCGGAAAAGTCACCAAAAAGCACGGAACTCAACAAAACGACCGAAACGAACTCGGATGACAAAAAGTGCAGAATTAATCATTCTCGTAATGACGAAACGGTCATGAGTGAGTCGTCAAAATAGACTTTGGCTTAAAAAAAGAAATTACCGGAAATCGAAATTACGAGTATTACATTCTACCCTCCTTAAAAGAAGTTTCGTCCCGAAACTTAAAACGAGTAGGGAGAAGCAATATCCCCACCAGGAAAACTCGACGAGATACACAAAAACCGAAAACTCGCGCCCAACGGCGAAACGCAAAGACCCATACGACGTGAAAACACGCTCCACGACGACCAACACAACGCCACCGATAGAGACATAATAAAACCAACAAGTGACAAGCATCATCAAACTGATAATACAACCAAGTCGATTATCCGAACAATCACAAAACACAAAGCACCCATTACAAGGAAACACGCACAATCAAGAAAACAGAAATAAACACACAAACGATCCACAAGGACAACCACAAACAATTTGGACTACGCCGAAGTCCTCAAAAACTACACTAGGCATTTCTATGTCCTTTCGGAGCAGAGATGCAACCTCAATCCCCAAATCTCTCAACTACCATCTCACAATGCACGGCTCGGTGACCCACTTGGCCACACTCAAAACAGTTGACTAACGGTGAACGACAATTCTTCGCAGTACGAGATCAGGCAACAACAGTCAGACAACCCCAATCGAACAAAAACGATCGAACAACAATGACCGAACAACAATGATCGAACAACAACGATCAAACAACAATGATCGAATGACAACAGTCGAACAATGACTCCGAAGTCCCCACTTCAACTCAGACATTAAAAGAACTGGTAGAAAGTGAAAGACGTTACTTCCAAACAAGGTTCACAAGAATCGAACCGAACTCGGAAGGGTCACGATGATAAACAGGTCGATCTGAAACAAGGTCACAACCAGTTCGAACGATGACAATTGAGACATCAAACAAGTTCAAAAAGTATCGACGAACATGTGCAAGTCGATAGAATTTAGAAGGAGAAACTGCAGAAGTCAAATATAGTACGGGTATTACATCCGACCTCTTATAAAAGAAATGTCGTCCCCGCAACTCACAAAAACGGAAACAAGGTCACAACACAAAAAGCATTCGACAGGAAAATCTCCCATGGGTCACTCAGAGCCGATCCTGATATCTGTGCTGAAGCGCGAACTCCGAAAGTCTCAGTAGCCAATTCGCAAAACTGAATTCGGTGTTCCTCGAGTCCGTAATTGAAATGCGTTACTGACGAGACGGACAATTTACACGTGCATGCTGTAATATCCGCAATTTCGGATTTCCGGTAATTTTATTTTTTTCGGCGGAAGTCCGTTTCGACGAATCGAATGGGACCGTCTCGTCATTCCGAGAATGATTAATTCTGCACTTTTTGTCATCCGAGTTCGTTTCGGTGTCGTTTTGTTGAGTTCCGTGCTTTTTGGCGACTTTTCCGCACTTGAGTTCGATTCTTGCGAATCTCGTTGGAAATTACTGTTTCGAGTTTCCTGTAAGTCCGTTTAACTTTTTTAGACGTGTTGTGAACTTCGGTTTGGTTATTCGATCACGTATCGTGATTTTCGAACGTTTTGGGCCATTTTCGTAATTTCCCAAAGTTTGGGGTAATTACTTTCCGTTGTCGAATTTCGAGTCTTCGGGTGGTTGGAATCATGTGTTCTCTCGGTGTTCCGATTCATCTTTACGAGTACTTCATAACCGTGATTTCGGTTTACGTTCAGGTCTGAGTTTCGGGATTTTTCGGACCGTCGGATCGACCGAGTCCTGGCTGGCCGGACCTGTGCGAAACGGCCCTGGAAACGGCGCTGCCCAGCGCCGTGTCTTGCGCCGGGTCGGACAGGACTAGCAGCCTGCCGAGACACGGCCGAGACACCCGGCGCTGGTCTGGGCCGTTTGCTGCGCCGTGTTCGGCACGGGTATAAATATGGCAGAGCAGTCGGGTTTTTCACCCATTTTCTCACTCGTTTGCTTCCCTTCCGCGGCTGGAGCTTGACCAATCATGGAGGCATGTTGTTATTCAATGAATCCATGAAGTTTTGAGGTTCATATCATTAATAATCCGTCCTATAACATCCTTTGATCGAGCGAATCAGGTCAGATTTTCTAGAAATCTAATTTTGGGGATTTTGGGTATTTTGTTCGATTTCGTCCGTTTAATCCGATTTAACTTAGGATTGTGATGGATTGATGATTATTTAGATGTATTATATCATTTCCCTTCTTATTCCATGGTTGGATCTGTAACACCCCCAAAACCGTATGGGAATGTTACACGCCGTAGACCCTTTCCGCAAGGATCTACCAGGCTAAACATCCATAAACAACCAAATGCTTGCCCGACCAGGGTCAAACAACATAATAATACAGACCGTTAAGGTCACTTACACATAAACACACAGACCGATGAGGTCACACAACTCCATTAACAGAACTGACTAAACAACATTACCCACACAGGGGTCGAAACACAATACAGCGGAAGACTGAATCAACTCTAACAATACAACCAAACTCTACCAACTCTTGACTCTTGATTAGTATCGCAGCTCGTCATCCCCTTGTGCCAATCCTGTGACTGCTCCCCTGAACCTGCATGTACCTGGACGCAGAACAGACATCCACTTCCCGATTACTCGGGGGTTAGTAAAATTCCACTGTTTTACTAGTGTAAGTATAAAACGATACGAAATGCAACAAGTAAATAGCAACTATGAATTTAATACGGAAATCAATTATCAAAATGTTCCCGAGAAGTTTTAGAATTTCAAACTCAAGTAAGAGATATTTGAAAAGGAACACATCATCTCGGGGATTTTTAAAGCAGAAATTCTTTTGGACCTCGAGTCCCAATTTACAAAACCTTTTCGTAAACATTAGGGCCTTATCCCAATTCTCGTTTCAAAGCACACTAAATAATATATCATTATGAGTCCGCGATCCATATTTAAAATGTTACCCAAACAATCACTACTACACGATCATTGTTCGTACACATCATGTACCGAACTCCGGAGGCCTCGACGGACCTTACCCGGACCACACACACTGTTCGTACACATCAGGTACCGAACTCTGGAGGTCTCAACGGACCCTACCCGGCCACACACACTGTTGGTAGACATCATGTACCGAAATCCGGAGGCCTCAACGGACCCTACCCTGTAACATCCCAATTCACAGATGGGACATTACACGCCGTAGAACCCCCGTGAGGTCTACCAGGCTAATTCGAGACACATGAACCACAATGATAACCCAAAAGATGCACCCAAAAAGTAAATAAGGCCGTGGCCTCGGCCAAAACATCTTAACGGAATACATGAGACATAAGTTAAATACCAAATTATTGCCCACGCAGGGGACTTAAACCATGTTTAAAAATAAACAATCTATCTCCAGTACTCAACAGATGCAATGACAAAACAGAAAAATGCAGACTCGAGCCACATCATCATGCCAACCCATCCTTCGCATGCGCATCCCGTGCCAGCTCCTCAGCTCGACCAGTACCTGAAATGCATAAGACGTATTTGCCCCATTTAAGGGGTTAGCATTCAAATAGCTAGTGCAAGTACATAATTACACAACATTATATACATACACGATTCAACGCAAATAAATCGTTAGGAAAAATCATTTTGAAAATCAATTTTCTGGAATATCACATTAACACCAAAACAGTATATTAACAAGTTTTCCACATCACAATTATCCACGCTTGGTAACTCGCGACCGTACCCATTAGTATCGGTCCCCAGAGGTCCCGTCGGACCGTCCCCAGGTGAGAAACCACTTCCGCGGCCGTACCCATTAGTATCGGTCCCCAGAGGTCCCGTCGAACCGTCCCCAGGAGGAAGAACATTAACACACGCACCCCAGTCCATTTCCATGGCCGTACCCATTAGTATCGGCCCCCAGAGGCCACACGCCATCCCCAGGTGGAAGAGAAACAATCACATTCGTTCAATAACACCATTTACATCATTCGCATCAAAATCATATGCACATAACGGAATGTAATACATGTACTTGCCTAATTAATACTACGTGAAGGAAAACGGCGAACGGGAAGGTTTTGGCCCGAACAACCTTCACAAATCCGATCCTACCACAATAACGATGGACAACAATTTTAAAACTACGTAAATGATGGAATACATTCTAGTTCTACCCGCTGAAACCCTTAGTCGAACAAAACTTGGGTATCGTCGACTATAAGTGACGAACAATGGAGAACTTGGAGTTTAAAACCACAAATCATCAATAAAATGAAGGGTTACAAGTACACGATCGAAGTCTAGCGATAACCCAGTAATAATTCGGA
This sequence comes from Orobanche coerulescens, assembly GCA_033398695.1. Classification (NCBI taxonomy): domain Eukaryota; kingdom Viridiplantae; phylum Streptophyta; class Magnoliopsida; order Lamiales; family Orobanchaceae; genus Orobanche; species Orobanche coerulescens. The sequence goes on from CM065817.1 coordinate 138,628,370, forward strand.
CTAAAAGAGTCAAATCCCAAGAAATCCCCAAAATTCCCCCAAAATCTCAAAACAAGGGTTTTGGGAATATTTACCTTGATTCGGATGGTGGAAAGTGATTAGGAACTTGAAGAATTCACGCAAGGAATGCACGGTGGTAGTAAATGATGATCTACAGTCGGAATCGGCCCTAACCCTCGCCTGGAATCGCTCAAAGCCGAGAAGGATAGAAAAAGAAGGAAAAATGACGAAGTTGATCATTGCCCTATTTATATTTAACAGACTTAGCGCACGCTACGCACAAGCATTAGCGTGCGCTAGCGGGCATGGCGTAATACCGCCTTCCGACCTCCTGTTAGCGTACGCAAGCTAACATGGTTAGCGTGCGCTAGTACTAGGGATTAGCGTGCGTTAACGCTGACACAGATACGCTCGTCCAAGATCAAGCATCGAACCCACTGTCCTGCATCAATGAAATCGTTAGCGCACGCTACGAACCCCGTGTTAGCGACGCTAACCACACAATGATAGCGCACGCAGTAAATTTCGAGTAGCGTGCGCTACTCAGCGGCAGCTTCGCACGATAATCGCTGCCAACAGAGCAAAAGTGCCGAAAAACGAAGCAAGACCAGAATCCAGAATCATAAACACGTAATAATCAAGATGACAAAGTTGAGCATTGAAAGAGAATATAATCTCGATCACTAGAGAGTTTGAAGCGAATCAAATAAAGCAAAATTCCCCAAACTTATGAAAATTACAAAAACGGCCCAAATGCCCGAAAAATCGCGATACAACGTCGGATTAACAAACCGAAAGTTCCAACACGACCAACTCAACCATACAAACTTATATGAATCGAGAAACAACGAAAACGAGCAAGTTTTACGAGAATCGAACGCACATGCGGCAAGATATAACTCAAAATGAAATTATGCAAAAACATCCTCGAAACTCGACCAGACGGAAAACTCCAAGAACAAAATAGATTCAAAATTCCAAAACAGTGCTAAGCGAGTTGTCTGAAACGAACATACACCAAAAATAGAAATTACCGAAAATAGAAAACACGGATATTACATTATCTCCCCCTAAAAATAAGTTTCGTCCCGAAACTTACAACGCGAACAACTCGGGGTATCTCGACTGCATACTCTCCTCCGTCTCCCATGTGGCTTCCTCGGACCCATGTCTCGACCATTGAACTTTAACCAGAGGGATGGTTTTATGACGAAGTTGCTTCACCCGACGCTCTAAAATCTGAATCGGCCTCTCCTCGATGGTAAGGTCGGGTCCCAATTCGATCTCTCCAAAATCGATAATATGGCTAGGGTCCGGTACGTACCTCCTAAGCTGGCAAACATGAAATACGTTATGAACGTGGCTCAGGGACGACGGTAAGCCTAGCCGATAGGCAAGCTCTCCCACTCTCTCTAAAATCTCAAATGGCCCAATAAACCTCGGACTAAGTTTACCCTTCCGGCCGAAGCGGTAAACTCCCCGTGTCGGCGACACCTTAAGCAAAACATGATCTCCCACCTCAAACTCCAACGGCTGGCGACGCGTGTCGGCATAAGACTTCTGCCGACTCTGGGCCGTTAACAATCTATCACGAATCAGAGTAATCTTCTCTCTCGTCTCAACTACCATATCGGGTTCGGTACCAATCAGCTCGGACGCATCGTCCCAACACAACGACGATCTACACCTCCTCCCATACAACGCCTCAAATGGCGCCATTTTGATCGAGGCGTGCCAACTATTGTTGTACGTGAACTCGATCAACGGCAAGTGCGACTCCCAATCATCCTTCCATTCTAGGGCACAGGCTCTCAACATATCCTCTAACGTCTGGATCGTCAGCGCCCGTCGATCCGAGGGTGATAAGATGTACTGAGTCTCAACTCAGTCCCCAAAGCTCGATGAACAGCCTGCCAAAAATGTGACACGAACCGGCCATCACGATCTGAAATAATACTCTTAGGAGTCCCATGCAATCTCACGACCTCTGCAATAAATACTCGTGCGCCTCTCCGGCCCCAAGTGTCCTTAATACCCAGAAAGTGAGCTGATTTGGTCACCGATCGACAATAACCCAAATCATGTTCATTCCATTCCGAGTCCTAGGCATATTAGTAATGAAATCCATAGAAATATCCTCCCATTTCCACTCCGGATAGAAGTGGTCGCAAAACCCGCGGTCGCCGATGCTCGATCTTAACCTCACGATGTGTCAAACACTTCGACACAAACTCGCTAACGTTTGTCTTCAAATTACTCCACCAGTAGTTGCTCCTCACATCCTTGTACATTTTATTCGTACCAGGATGTATGGAGTAAGGTGTGGTATGAGCTTCACTCAAGATCTTCTGTCTCAGCTCAATATCATTCGGTACACATAGTCTGCCGCGAAATCTCAGAACGCCATCATCCTGAACCACAAATCCAGGGGCTTTCCCCTGCCTCACATCCTCCATCAACTGGACCAAACACGGATCATCATACTATTTCGCCTTGATATCATCAGTCAAGGACGAAGTGATCTCTAATGCACATAACTGGCCCTGAACTCTCTGAACCCAAACCTCAATATTCTGACAAATAAGATCTCGCTGGATCCTACTCTGTGGTGTAAGTACCTCTAACATTTGTAACGCTATCGGCTTACGGCTCAACGCATCAGCCACTATGTTAGCCTTACCCGGATGGTAAAGTATCTCGATGTCGTAATCTTTAATTAGCTCCAACCATCTACGCTGTCTCATATTTAACTCTTTCTGACTGAAGATATACTTCAAACTCTTGTGATCTGTAAAAATCTTACACGACGACCCATAGAGATAATGCCTCCAGATCTTTAAGGCGAAAACGACCGCAGCTAACTCCAAATCGTGCGTGGGGGTAATTCACCTCATAAGGTTTCAACTGGCGGGACGCATACGCAATCACTCTGTCTCTCTGCATCAAAAAACATCCTAGACCAAGGCCCGAAGCATCACTGTACACTACGAAATCCTCGTTCTCCTGAGGCAACGCTAACACGGGTGCGGTTGTCAAACGTCTCTTTAACTCGTCAAAACTGTCCTGCCTGTCTGTAGTCCACTCGAACTTCTGAGTTTTCTGGAGCAACTGAGTGAGTGGTCTAGCGATCTTAGAAAATCCCTCAACGAATCTACGGTAATAGCCGGCAAGACCCAGAAAACTCCTCACCTCCTTCACATTCTTAGGCGGCTCCCAAGCCATCACTGCCTCTATCTTCTGCGGATCTACCCGAACTCCCTCTGCTGAAATCACATGCCCGAGGAACGTCACTTCCTCGAGCCAAAACTCACACTTAGAGAACTTCGCGTACAACTGCTCAGCCCTCAAAGTGTCTAATACAATCCGGAGATGTAAGGCATGCTCCTCCGGACTCCGTGAATAGATAAGAATATCGTCGATAAAAACGACTACGAATTTGTCCAGATACTCAATAAAAACTTTGTTCATCAACTGCATGAACACTGCTGGGGCATTGGTTAGCCCGAAAGGCATAGCCACAAACTCGTAATGGCCATATCTCGTCCGAAAGGCAGCTTTCGGAATATCGACGTCCCGAATCCTCAACTGGTAGTAGCCCGATCGCAAATCAATCTTCGAAAAGACTGTCGCCCCCTGAAGCTGATCAAACAAATCGTCAATCCTGGGCAAAGGGTATTTATTTTTGATGGTTAGCTTGTTTAATTCTCGATAGTCGATGCATAAACGAAGCAATCCATCCTTCTTCTTGACAAAAAGTACAGGCGCACCCCAAGGCGATGCGCTCGGTCGAATATACCCTTTATATAACAACTCTCCCAACTGATTCTTCAACTCTAGCATCTCCGACGGTGCCATACGGTACGGTGCTCGAGAAATAGGGGCCGCATTCGGCTCAAGGTCAATAGGAAACTCCACCTCTCGATGTGGTGGTAATCCCGGCAAGTCATCCGGAAATACATCGGGATACTCGCTAACAACTGGAATCGACGATATGTCAACCCCACCATCTTCCGCCTGCAGAGCGAAACACCAGTAGCCGACACAACCTTGGTTCAAAAGTTTCATCACCTTCAAGGCGCTAATCACACACCCCGATCTACCCGGCTTACAGCCGACGAGAGTATGCTCGGTGCCGTCCTCGGCAACTATCGTGATGGTACGAGTCCGATAGTTCATGATAGCACCATGACGATCCAACCAATCGTCCCCGAGGATCAAATCCTCACCCTTAAGGTCTATAACAATGAGATTCGAGGGCCAATCCCGGCTCCCGATCCATACTGGGCAATCCCTAACTTCCCGGTCCCCAACCATACGATCCCCGCTGGGCGTACCCACTACAAACAGCTCACACTCAAACAAGCAGTCAAAACCAATACGACTCACACAATCCGAAGCTATAAAGGAATGGGTCGCACCCGAATCAAAAAGCACTGAAACTGGATGAGAAAGGATTTGAGTGGTACCTGACGCCACCGGAATGTCTGCCTCCTCCATGCGCCTCATCTGATATAATCGGGGATGGACTGAGCCCGAACTCGACGCTGCGCGGCGATCCGGCTGACTCCGACCTCTACCACGACTCGAACCCTGCGGAACATGAGTAGCTGGTGAGCTGTGATCCCTGTGATCGGCAGTGGTAGTCGTAAATCTAGCGGCCCTGGTGGCCCTCTCACAATGAGCTGCTCGATGCCCGGTCTGTCCGCAAGTAAAGCAGGCAACTAACGGAAGTGGGCAATCCTTCACAACGTGCTCGGGCGGACTGCAATTAAAACAAACTCTCCCGCCAGGTGCAACAGACTGGACTGAACGGTTACCCTGAGATCCACAGGCCTGATGAAACGGCCTCTTCCCAGGTGTAGGAGCAGAACGAGACCTCGAAAACTGACCACCTTTTCCGGCCGAGAACCCACCAGTAGTCTTCTGCTTCTTAGCTTCCGAAACCGACTCTGATTCCGGGACAGCCATCTCGATCGCCAAAGCGCGATCCTGGTATTCCTTCAAAGTGGCACACATGAGTGGCGCCATACTCTGTCTAATATGCGGCTTCATGCGCATATTGAAGTAACGGATTTTATCAGCCTCCGTTCTCACTTGATCTCTCACGAAACCCAACTGCTGATTGTAAGAAATGGTGGCCTGAGAAATAGGCACATCCTGAGGTGTAGCGGTGAAGAACTCCACAATTCTGCGCTCCTTGATCGGGCGGCGACAATATTCGCTTCCATAGCAGCCCCGAACTCATCCCAAGTGGCCCGACGGTCTCTGGGCGCAACGGCCTCCCACCATTCCGCAGCCTTCCTTATCCAGAGGTACTGGGCAATATGTACCTCCCGTCTTCGTGACAAGCTACGGCATCAAAGGTCTGGACAATCAAAGATCCAATTCTCCCAACCGAGGAGTCGAAGATCCGGAGAAACGAGGAGGGTGCATCTTAGTCACCGTCTGAAGCCACTTACTAGCCTCCTCCTCCGGTGTCGGGGGCGGATTCTGGCGTCCACCCTGAGCTATCTGAGTAAGTTGGGCTACCAACTGCTGAAGTATGGCAGTAGCCCCGGCGTCGGCATTATTACCCGACGGCACTGAGTGAGAGGCTGAGTCCGCAGAGGACTGGGAAAGTGAGCCCTCCTCATTATCAGCACCACGACCACGGCCTCGGCCGCGTCCCCTAGCCGGTCTACCACGACCTCTCAACATACTGAAGGAAAATAAGAAAAGAACAAGATCAGAAAGATTCACAATTCACAAAGTTGGTAACACAAGTCACGATTCCGAACAGTGCAAGAAAACGGATTACAGAAATATAAGAGTTCGAGGAGACTTACAACCACGGGTCGCACGAAAAGACGGTATCATGATGATATTAGGCTCAACGACTGACTCTAATGACGCAACTGACAGACCCAAATTTCACCGACAGCCTAGGTATTCAAAACCTAAGCTCCGATACCATAATTGTAACATCCCAATTCACAGATGGGACATTACACGCCGTAGAACCCCCGTGAGGTCTACCAGGCTAATTCGAGACACATGAACCACAATGATAACCCAAAAGATGCACCCAAAAAGTAAATAAGGTCGTGGCCTCGGCCAAAACATCTTAACGGAATACATGAGACATAAGTTAAATACCAAATTATTGCCCACGCAGGGAACTTAAACCATGTTTAAAAATAAACAATCTATCTCCAGTACTCAACAGATGCAATGACAAAACAGAAAAATGCAGACTCGAGCCACATCATCATGCCAACCCATCCTTCGCATGCGCATCCCGTGCGCCTCCTCGGCTCGACCAAGACTAAATGCATAAGACGCATTTCCCCCATTTAAGGGGTTAGCATTCGAATAGCTAGTACAAGTACATAATTACACAACATTATATACATACACGATTCAACGCAAATAAATCGTTAGGAAAAATCATTTTGAAAATCAATTTTCCGGAATATCACATTAACACCAAAACAGTATATTAACAAGTTTTCCACATCACAATTATCCACGCTTGGTAACTCGCGACCGTACCCATTAGTATCGGTCCCCAGAGGTCCCGTCGGACCGTTCCCAGGTGAGAAACCACTTCCGCGGCCGTACCCATTAGTATCGGCCTCCAGAGGTCCCGTCGAACCGTCCCCAGGTGGAAGAACATCAACACACGCACCCCAGTCCATTTCCATGGCCGTACCCATTAGTATCGGCCCCCAGAGGCCACACGCCATCCCCAGGTGGAAGAGAAACAATCACATTCGTTCAATAACACCATTTACATCATTCGCATCAAAATCATATGCACATAACGGAATGTAATACATGTACTTGCCTGATTAATACTACGTGAAGGAAAACGGCGAACGGGAAGGGTTTGGCCCGAACAACCTTCACAAATCTGATCCTAACACAATAACGATGGACAACAATTTTAAAACTACGTAAATGATGGAATACATTCTAGTTCTACCCGCTGAAACCCTTAGTCGAACAAAACTTGGGTATCGTCGACTATAAGTGACGAACAATGGAGAACTTGGAGTTTAAAACCACAAATCATCAATAAAATGAAGGGTTACAAGTACACGATCGAAGTCTAGCGATAACCCAGTAATAATTCGGACTAAAAGAGTCAAATCCCAAGAAATCCCCAAAATTCCCCCAAAATCTCAAAACAAGGGTTTTGGGAATATTTACCTTGATTCGGATGGTGGAAAGTGATTAGGAACTTGAAGAATTCACGCAAGGAATGCACGGTGGTAGTGAATGATGATCTACAGTCGGAATCGGCCCTAACCCCCGCCTGGAATCGCTCAAAGCCGAGAAGGATAGAAAAAGAAGGAAAAATGACGAAGTTGACTGCTGCTGTCCTATTTATATTTAACAGACTTAGCACACGCTACGCACAAGCATTAGCGTGCGCTAGCGGGGCATGGCAGAACAGTCTGCCTTCTGACCTCCCGTTAGCGTACGCAAGCTAACATGGTTAGCGTGCGCTAGTACTAGGGATTAGCGTGCGTTAACGCTGATTAGCGTCTGGCACGGTCCAGCATCAAGTATCAACCCACTGCCCTGCATCGCTGAAATCGTTAGCGCACGCTACGAACCCCAGGTTAGCGTACGCTAACCACACAATGATAGCGCACGCAAGTAAATTCTGAGTAGCGTGCGCTACTCAGGCAGCAGTTCTGCACAGTACACTGCTGCCAACAGAGCAAAAGTGCCGAAAAACGAAGCAAGACCAGAATCCAGAATCATAAACACGTAATAATCAAGATGACAAAGTTGAGCGTTGAAAGAGAATATAATCTCGATCACTAGAGAGTTTGAAGCGAAGCAAATAAAGCAAAATTCCCCAAACTTATGAAAATTACAAAAACGGCCCAAATGCCCGAAAAATCGCGATACAACGTCGGATTAACAAACCGAAAGTTCCAACACGACCAACTCAACCATACAAACTTATACGAATCGAGAAACAATGAAAACGAGCAAGTTTTACGAGAATCGAACGCACATGCGGCAAGATATAACTCAAAATGAAATTATGCAAAAACATCCTCGAAACTCGACCAGACGGAAAACTCCAAGAACAAAATAGATTCAAAATTCCAAAACAGTGCTAAGCGAGTTGTATGAAACGAACATACACCAAAAATAGAAATTACCGAAAATAGAAAACACGGATATTACATACCCGGCCACACACATCGTTCGTACACATCATGTACCGAACTCCAGAAGTCTCGTCAGACCCTACCTGGATCACACACCTTCTTCGTACACAGCATGTACCAAACTCCAGAGGTCTCGTCAGACCCTACCTGGATCACACACCTTGTTCGTACACATCATGTACCGAACTCCAGAGGCCTCGTCAGACCCTACCTGGAACACACGCACACACATCGACACGACACAACTCATAATCATCAAATGTCAAGCCATTCCACATTACACCGAAATGTACAATCAAGTATGTAAACCAAAACAACACAAATATCATGATCATCACAACGACTCAACAATGACCAACCACGCCCGACACAAACTTAGATGATTTGCACATCCAACACAATTCCACGATGTTAACTAAGTGAAGGTATTATCGTTACCATCAATTGTTCGTAATAATCAATTCATACGAAGCATATACACGAAAGTAAACCAATGCATCACAACCATAATACGATGTCCCTATTCACAAGACACAATTCGTATAGTAAAATACTTGCCTTAATAACCGCTACCGAATACTCCGAAGAACACGGTTCGACCGGGAAGCTCGGACCCCGAAGAAGACAACGAACGGAAGGGTTCCGACTCGAGTTCTTCACAAGAATTTCATCCCTAAGGCATACCAATGATAAATCAACAATCGTACGATGGATAATAATCATACAATGCCCAATCCCCCCTCTAAGACCTTTTGTCGGACACCTTCAAGGCGTTGACTAAGAACTCGACCAAAACAACGAATCCAAACGATCCAACCATGGAATAACAAGGGAAATGATAGAATACATCTAAATAATCATCAATACATCACAAATCTAAGTTATTACGGTTAAATCGGACAAAACGAACAAAAACCCCCAATTCACCCAAAAGTAGGGTTTCAAGAATTTACCTTGGATTAATGATGAAGAACAATTGTTGGTGTCATTAATCCACACCAAGAACTTGAAGAATATGAAGTTCTCTGGGATTGATGATGCAAAAACGCCCAAAAATCGCCCACAAGATCGCCCAAGAGGAGGAGGAATGAAGAAAGAGATGAAATGAGCATTCATCTCACAAAATCCGCACAAATAGGCTGATCTGCACTGTGTGACGCGGCTTAGACTAAGTGTGCCGCGGCACAGGGTATAGGCTGCTCGGCCAAAACTGGAAAATGAGTGTCTGAGCTATTTCGACCATAACTCTCTCGTCCGAACTCCGATTGACTCACCGTTTGAACCATTGGAAAGCTAACTTGATGCTCTATAATATTGAAAAGATTCAAAATCTTTGGAGTTTCCAAGAATTTATGGTGATTTTACAAAATCGACTCATACTTGGAAAAGTTGTTTAATAACACTGAACTCAAGAAAACAACACTGAAACCCGAACCTGAATACGAATCGAAGATACGGAAACAAAGTACTCGCAAAGACGAATCTAAGAGATAAGAGAACACACGATTCCGACCACCCGTAGGCTCGAAATTCGACAACGGAAGGTAATTACCCCAAACTCTGGAAAATTACGAAAATGGCCCAAAACGTCCGAAAATCACGATACGTGATCGAATAACCAAACTGAAGTTCACAACATGTCTAACAAAGTTAAACGGACTTACGGGAAACTCGAAACAGTAATTTCGGACGAGATTCACAAGAATCGTACTCGAGTGCGGAAAAGTCGTTAAGAAAACACGGGACTCAACAAAAAAATACCGAAACGAACTCGGGTGACAAAAAGTGCAGAATTAATCATTCTCAGAATGATGAAACGGTCCCAACAGAGTCGTCAAAATGGACCTCCGCCGAAAAAAAAATTACCGGAAATCTAAAATTGCGGATATTACATTCTACCCTCCTTAAAAGAAGTTTCGTCCCGAAACTTAAATCAAGTAGGGAGAAGCAATATCCACATCCATGAAGCTGAATCGGACAATCCTTAATCTCACGATTCCCGATAATTCTTCTACCATCAGGTAGACCAATAATATAAGACTCACAACTAGTCGCATTACCCAGACGTAGTCTACTCAACTCGGAAATGAATGAATGCGATGCACCAGTATCAAAAAGGGTACACACAGGTTGAGATAGAATATCGAGTGTACCTGAGATCATCCGGGCCTCTAGATCGTCGGTCTTTTTCATCTCATAAATTCGGGGCTTGCCGGCCCCCAAACCGGACGCTCCCCTCTGATAGCTCTTGGATCCGCCTTTGTTTGCTCCTGTCATCTTGAACGACGCTGACTGAGTGGCCTGATTCTGGACCGCTGACTGCCTCGGGGTCTGAGATATCGCCGGAGTAGGTTTAGAGTCCCTTCGGCAAAAACGGTCCTTATGCCCAGCGACCCCACAGTTATGGCCAGAAAAACTCAACGAGATACACAAGAACCGAAAAATCGCGCCCAACGGCGAAACGTTACAAGCAACGCGAAAGAACATACAGCGTGAAAACACGCCTCACGAAGACCATAACAACGCCACTGGCAATGATTGAAAACAATAACGAGCAATTAACGACGCATCACATTCACACATTTAATCAAAGAAACGCACGCGACAACAAGTCGCACCCGACCACAATGACTATGCGGTAGAAACAAATATAGTATTATGATATAATTCACTCCGATTCTCGTCAACAAGAAAATGTCCGACGTCAAGACACAAACAATTCAAGATAACAGAAAACGAGAATACCGGACATTACATTCTATCCTATTAAAAATAAGTTTTGTCCCGAAACTTAAAATAAAACATCATGGTAGAATACAAACAAAACCAAAAAGTTCACGCAACAAATATCAATTTCTACACGAATTACAGCACGAAGTACGATACACACTACATCACGGGACACCACCAGGCACTCCCCGAGTAGGAACGAAAACCCAATTCCCGAACATCTTGGCAATGGTCTCACAATGCACCGCTCGGTGACCCACTTGGCCACACTCGAAACAGTTGACTAACGGTGAACGACAATTCTTCGCAGTACGAGACCAGGCAACAACAGTCAGACAACCCCGTTCGAACAACAACGATCGAACAACAACGATCAAATAACAATGATCAAACCACAATGATCAAATAACAATGATCGAACAACAACGATCAAATAACAATGATCGAACAACAATGATCAAATAACAATGATCGAACAACAACGATCAAATAACAATGATCGAACAATAATGATCAAATAACGATGATCGAACAACAACGATCAAATAACAATGATCGAACAATAATGATCAAATAACAATGATCGAATTACAACAGTCGAACAATGACTCCGAAGTCCCCACTTCAACTCCCGGCATTAAAAGAACTCGTAGAAAGTGAAAGATATTACTTCCAAACAAGGTTCACAAGAATCGAACCGAACTCGGGAAGGTCACGATGATAAACAGGTCGATCTGAAACAAGGTCACAACCAGTTCGAACGATGACAACTGAGACATCAAACAAGTTCAAAAAGTATCGACGAACACGTGCAAGTCGATAGAATTTAGAAGGAGAAACTGCAGAAGTCAAATATAGTACGGGTATTACATCCGACCTCTTATAAAATAAATGTCGTCCCCGCAATTCACAACAACGGAAACAAGGTAACAACACAAAAAGCATCCGACAGGAAAATCTCCCATGGGTCTCTCAGAGCCGATCCTGATATCTATGCTGAAGCGCGAACTCCGAAAGTCTCGAGCCACCCGCAAAATCAATTCGGTGTCCTCGAGTCCACACTTGAAACGCAGCATCGACGAGAAGGACAATTTACACGTGCATGCCCCGGCACATCACGGTTGAAACACCTCGGCTCGGCATACCGAAAATACAAATGCTAGATACAATGGGGCATAACGTCGCAAAACAATATAGCGGAGATGCCAACTCAGCACAACAAAGAATCATAACACATATCATATACAACGATTTCCATAGTAAAGTAATACACACACAAACACTACAACGACGGTATCGTTCGGCGACCTCAACAGCCCGAACGATAACCAGCACATAACTACAAACATTATGAAACAATCACACATGTACACAAACGTACAAACCCAAGCTTCAAAAACTCACACTCGTGCGACAACACGCAAATCACCACGAGGTGATAAACAGTAAACACCAATTCACACCTCTCACAGAGGGCTAGTACAACAAATGCGTGGCAACGCCTCGACGTTCATGCCACCAATTCGATCATACTCGGGAGCAAACATCATAACGACAACGCGAACATCACACATACATACCCAGCCCTCAAACGGGAATGGATAGGTTTTAAAAACGAAAACCTCCTTTTGAAAACAATTTTGGAAACACCGATTGATCTTGAGTATCACCCTTCAAAAAAAAAGTACAATCGTGAAACATCGTTATCGAGACTTTGGAAAACTATTTCGCATTCGATAAAAATGAGGACACTTTCTTTTCGTGAAAAACTTTTGAAAATATTCGACCCTCGGGTCTAAGTAAAAGTGTTTCTAAAATATTGGAAATATCTCAAAATATTTTGGTCCTCGAGGTAGAAGAATCTTGAAACATATTGTGGCACCTTGGATGTACCACGAGAAAATAATTTATTTTAAAAGTACGTCTCGAAATTTATTTTCTAAGGTACTCAAAGTTTTCAAAGATAATTCAATGGGCTAGAATGCCCAAAAATTTCAGATAATTACGCGGAATATTATAGCACCGTGGGTCCCGCGCCGGAATCCACCAGGCTAAAAACCATTTACAAAATGCCAAAAAGGTCGATGACGGTAATATTTCAAAAACTCACAAAAGCTATTTACAAAATACTAAATACCGTCATAAGAATTTCGCCAAAACGATCAAGGCCATAATGCCAAAAACTCGGTTAAGGGAATCGGTTTTTGAAATAAAACTCAGCCGGTAAAATACCGAAAGCCATTACAAAAGAACTCACGCAGCGGAAAAAGGAATACAGTCCAACATGCACAATCCAATTGAATACATCTCACAACATCTAGTTTAAACATACAACAAAACCATTCCTCGGAGTTTCTCACGAACTCAATCGTCGATACCTTATTCGAAACCCAACAAGGTTCTCAATTTTCACACCATACCACCCCTCACAGTGGTTCAAAGGTAAAACAACAATAGGCCCAGTTTTATACGTATATTATATGTCACACGTATTAAATACAACTATATTCACAACACCGTGCAAATAAAATTATGCACCGCAATTAACCCATCTAGATAAAATCATGATACACAGGTACTTCGCATAAAAGAGGAGACTTACGTCCACAGGCCGCACGGAGATGACGGTCGCCCATGATACTAATCTCATCCGACAACATATCCGACACGTTGTGACTACGCACAACTCAACTTGTCACCTGACGACTCGAACGACAAGACAACACATTACTCGAAAAACCACGACTCGACTCGACCCGAAAGCCTAGGTTTCCGCAACCTATGCTCCGATACCATAAATGTAACACCCCCAAAATCGTATGGGAATGTTACATGCCGTAGACCCTTTCCGCAAGGATCTACCGGGCTAAACATCCACAAACAACCAAATGCTTGCCCGGCCAGGGTCAAACAACATAATAATACAGACCGTTAAGGTCACTTACACATAAACACATAGACCGATGAGGTCACACAACTCCAATAACAGAACTGACTAAACAACATTACCCACACAGGGGTCGAAACACAATACAGCGGAAGACTGAATCAACTCTAACAATACAACCAAACTCTACCAACTCTCGACTCTTGATTAGTATCGCAGCTCGTCATCCCCTTGTGCCAATCCTGTGACTGCTCCCCTGAACCTGCATGTACCTGGACGCAGAACAGACATCCACCCCCCGATTACTCGGGGGTTAGTAAAACTCCACTGTTTTACTAGTGCAAGTATAAAACGATACGAAATCCAACAAGTAAATAGCAACTACGAATTTAATACGGAAATCAATTATCAAAATGTTCCCGAGAAGTTTTAGAATTTCGAACTCAAGTAAGAGATATTTGAAAAGGAACACATCATCTCGGGGATTTTTAAAGCAGAAATTCTTTTGGACCTCGAGTCCCAATTTACAAAACCTTTTCGTAAACATTAGGGCCTTAGCCCGATTCTCGTTTCAAAGCATACTAAATAATATATCATTATGAGTCCGAGATCCATATTTAAAATGTTACCCAAACAATCACTGCTACACGATCATTGTTCGTACACATCATGTACCGAACTCCGGAGGCCTCGACGGACCTTACCCGGACCACACACACTGTTCGTACACATCATGTACCGAACTCCGGAGGCCTCAACGGACCCTACCCGGCCACACACACTATTCGTACACATCATGTACCGAACTCCGGAGGCCTCAACGGACCCTACCCGGCCACACACATCGTTCGAACACATCATGTACCGAACTCCAGAGGTCTCGTCAGACCCTACCTGGATCACACACCTTGTTCGTACACATCATGTACCAAACTCCAGAGGTCTCGTCAGACCCTACCTGGATCACACACCTTATTCGTACACATCATGTACCGAACTCCAGAGGCCTCGTCAGACCCTACCTGGAACACACGCACACACATCGACACGACACAACTCATAATCATCAAATGTCAAGCCATTCCACATTACACCGAAATGTACAATCAAGTATGTAAACCAAAACAACACAAATATCATGATCATCACAACGACTCAACAATGACCAACCACGCCCGGTACAAACTTAGATGATTTGCACATCCAACACAATTCCACGATGTTAACTAAGTGAAGGTATTATCATTACCATCAATTGTTCGTAATAATCAATTCATATGAAGCATATACACGAAAGTAAACCAATGTATCACAACCATAATACGACGTCCCTATTCACAAGACACAATTCGTATAGTAAAATACTTGCCTTAATAACCGCTACCGAATACTCCGAAGAACACGGTTCGACCGGGAAGCTCGGACCCCGAAGAAGACAACGAACGGAAGGGTTCCGACTCGAGTTCTTCACAAGAATTTCATCCCTAAGTCATACCAATGATAAATCAACAATCATACGATGGATAATAATCATACAACGCCCAATCCCCCCTCTAAGACCTTTTGTCGGACACCTTCAAGGCGTTGACTAAGAACTCGACCAAAACAACGAATCCAAACGATCCAACCATGGAATAACAAGGGAAATGATAGAATACATCTAAATAATCATCAATACATCACAAATCTAAGTTATTACGGTTAAATCGGACAAAACGAACAAAAACCCCCAATTCACCCAAAAGTAGGGTTTCAAGAATTTACCTTGGATTAATGATGAAGAACAATTGTTGGTGTCATTAATCCACACCAAGAACTTGAAGAATATGAAGTTCTCTGGGATTGATGATGCAAAAACGCCCAAAAATCGCCCACAAGATCGCCCAAGAGGAGGAGGAATGAAGAAAGAGATGAAATGAGCATTCATCTCACAAAATCCGCACAAATAGGCTGATCTGCACTGTGTGCCGCGGCCCAGCCTAAGTGTGCCGCGGCACAGATCGGCCAAAACTGGAAAATGAGTGTCTGAGCTATTTCGACCATAACTCTCTCATCCGAACTCCGATTGACTCACCGTTTGAACCATTGGAAAGCTAACTTGATGCTCTATAATATTGAAAAGATTCAAAATCTTTGGAGTTTCCAAGAATTTATGGTGATTTTACAAAATCGACTCATACTTGGAAAAGTCGTTTAATAACACTAACTCAAGAAAACGACACCGAAACCCGAACCTAAATACGAATCGAAGATACGGTCACAAAGTACTCGCAAAGACGAATCTAGGAGCTAAGAGAACACACGATTCTGACCACCCGAAGGCTCAAAATTCGACAACGGGAGGTAATTACCCCAAACTTTGGGAAATTACGAAAATAGCCCAAAACGACCGAAAATCACGATACGTGATCGAATAACCAAACCGAAGTTCACAACACGTCTAACAAAGTTAAACGGACTTACGGGAAACTCGAAACAGTAATTTCGGACGAGATTCACAAGAATCGAACTCGAGTGCGGAAAAGTCGTTAAGAAAACACGGGACTCAACAAAACAATACCAAAACGAACTCGGGTGACAAAAAGTGCAGAATTAATCATTCTTATAATGATGAAACGGTCCCTACAGAGTTGTCAATATGGACCTCCACCGAAAAAAGAAAATTACCGGAAATCTGAAATTGCGGATATTACAGGATCGTATCGATTCGCTGTTTTGGTCGAGTTCTTGATCGACGCCTTGAAGGTGTCCGGTAAAATGTCATAGAGGGGTTTTCGGGCGTTCTACGATTATTCTTCCTCGTATGATCGATGATTTATTGATTATATGTTGTTAGGGTCGAATTCTTGTGAATAACTCGAGTCGGAACCCTTCCGTTCGTTGTCTTCATCGTGGTACAAGCTTCCCGGTCGAACCGTGTTCTTCGGGGTATTCGGTATCGGTTATTAAGGAAAGTATCTTATTATACGACTTGTATCTTGCGACTAGTAATTACGTATGAGATGTATGATGATTTTGCTTACCTTCGTAATTATGTTCCGTTTGAGTTGGTTGTGTTTTCCGTAATTTGAAGGCTTTGCGATAATAGTGTTATATTAGTATATGTGTTAGGCGTTGTGCCATTTGTGCAGGATTGCGACGTACATATGGGATGGTTGTACACTTGGTTGTGCAATGTATCGTGTATCGAACGTGTGTTATGTTGGTTATGTGTCGTTGATTGACGATAGTTGTTGCGAGTGTTGAGATTGTGTTATGTGCGTGGGATGTACGATTTTGTGGTGATCAATGTGATTGATTAATTATGCTCATTGTTGTATGTAATGTGAATGTGAATATGAATATGTGTGTGACCGCTAAGTTCACTCGTGTTGGTTCGACGGGACCTACGAGGATTCGTGGCAGTGGACTACGAGGTCAGAACTTAGTGAGGTACTGAGGTCCAATCGTGCTGGTCTGACGAGGCCTACGATAACGCATGGCAGTGGACCATGAGTTTCGGACACAGTACGTCCAACCGGGTGAGCTTGACGTGGCTTACGGTGACACGTGGCAGTGGACTACGGTGTCAGGATGGTGTGTGTGATTGTTGTGATTGATATAGTCCGTGCGGGTTGTTAAGCCTACGGATACACGTGACAGTGGATCACGGTGTCGGAATTGGTTATGTCTGGTTAATAGTCCGTGCGGGTTGTTGAACCTACGGAGACACATGACAGTGGATCACGGTGTCATCAGCATGATTATTTTCAAATCAAAGTTTTGAAAGGAAAAGTTTTATGAAAATGAAAGTTGGACCGAGTCCTAAGCGTGAATAAATGTTTCCCGTATTGTAAAGTGCTGAGTTATGAAACAAGATTTGGATTAAGGCCCTAAAGTTTTTCGAAAGGTTTTGTGAATCAGGACTTGAGGTCTTAAAGGTTTTGAAAATCTAAAAAATTCCCGAGATGATAATCTTATTTTCAAATGCTTCATAGCTTATCTTCCCTTGTGAAAAGCTCCCGGGAATATTTTGATACTTGATTATTATATTGGATTCACGATTATTATTTGCTTGTTACATTTCATATGATTTGATACTTGCACTAGTAAAACAATGGAGTTTTACTAACCCCCGAGTAATCGGGGGGTGGATGTCTGTTTTGCGTCCAGGTACATGCAGATTCAGGGGAGCAGTCACAGGATTGGCACAAGAGGATGACGAGCTGCGATACTAATCATGAGTCGAGAGTTGTTTTGATTTTTGTTGTGTTGTCAGAGTTGATTTCAGTCTTCCACTGTATTGTATTTCGACCCCTGTGTGGGTAATGTTATTTAAGTCAGTTTTGTCGATTGGGTTGTGTGACCTCATCGGTCTGTGTATTCACGTGTAAGTGACCATATCGGTCTGTATCATTTTATTGTTTGACCTTGGCTGGGCAAGCATTTGGTTGTTTATGGATGTTTAGCCTGGTAGATCCTTGTGCAAAGGGTCTACGGCGTGTAATATTCCCATATGGTTTTGGGGGTGTTACACATGCCCCGGCACATCACGGTTGAAACACCTCAGATCGATACAATGGGGCATAACATCGCAAAACAATATAGCGGAGATGCCAACTCAGCACAACAAAGAATCATAACACATATCATATACAACGATTACCATCGTAAAGTAATACACACACAAACACTACAACAACGGTATCGTTCGGCGACCTCAACGGCCCGAACGATAACCAGCACATAATTACAAACATTATGAAACAATCACACATGTACACAAACATACAAACCCAAGCTTCAACAGCTCACACTCGTGCGACAACACGCAAATCACCACGAGGCGATAAATAGTAAACACCAGTTCACACCTCTCACATAGGGCTAGTACAACAAATGCGTGGCAACGCCTCGACGTTCATGCCACCAATTCGATCATACTCGGGAGGAAACATCATAACGACAATGCGAACATCATACATACATACCCAGCCCTCAAACAGGAATGGATAGGTTTTAAAAATAAAAACCTCATTTTGAAAATAATTTTGGAAACACCGATTGATCTTGAGTATTACCCATAAAAAAAAAGTACAATCGTGAAACATCGTTATCGAGACTTTGGAAAACTATTTCGCATTCGATAAAAATGGGGACACTTTCTTTTAGTGAAAAACTTTCAGAATAACACAACCAACCAAACATCACAACGTCAACATATGACGATAAATAGCAGCACGATAAAACATCAACTCCAAGTCATCACACAAGTGCACGAACTAACACTGTAATTTAAGAACTTCATTAAAAAATAATTCACACAGTCACATCGACAGAGATGTTCGGATTTTACCAAATCAAACACAGTCAAAACCACACACGTATCGTAGGGATCAAACACTAGCAATAAAAATAAAATCTTTCCGGGGTATTATTCAAATGATAAAATTTTAAAATTCTCAAGTTTGAAAAATTTGGTGAAATTAATTTTTTGAAAACAATTTTAATACCTCGGTCGTCCAATCAAAACCATGTATCTCAACATTTAGAGAACACTAAAACATTCTCCGGCGAGCACAACAACACCACAAACTTATCACAACCACTTAGCCCCAACACGTGGACATATGAAGTTCAAAATTCCGAAAACCAAAAATCGTTCTGCAAAATAAAAATTTTCCAAAATCCCTTAGTTCATAACCAAAACGACGGTAATATTTTACAATGTCCGAAGCACTTCAAAACACATTTTTCAAATACCATCTGATTGTGTCATTTGAAAATACACGGCCCATTTGTCAAAATTTAACAAATTTTAAAAATCCATATAAACCGTGGTTTGACCGCACCACCAAAATATTTTCCAAAAATCGATTTTTACAAAAATTCTCAAACTGTAAAGTCCTTCAGAAAACATTCTCAAACTTACCCATAGCGGACAAAATTACAACATTCCAAAAAAACCAGTCGAATTTAAAACCACATACTCAAATGGCAACCAGGGTCGCCAATTCAATCAAATGCATCTCGTGGTATCAAGTTTAAACACACAGCAAAATAATTCATCGGAGTTTCTCACAAACTCTACCTTCGGTACCTTTTCGAAACCCATCAAGGTTTACAACCACAGGTCGCACGGAGGTGACTGTCGCCCACGATAATAATCTCGTCCGACAACATAACCGACACATTGTGACTACGCACAACTCAACTTGTCACCTAACGACTCGAACGACAAGACAACACATTACTCGACAAATCACAACTCGACTCGACCCGACAGCCTAGGTTTCCGCAACCTAAGCTCCGATACCATAAATGTAATACCCCCAAAACCATATGGGAATATTACACGCCGTAGACCCTTTCCACAAGGATCTACCAGGCTAAGCATCCATAAACAACCAAATGTTTGCCCGGCCAGGGTCAAACAATAAAATAATACAGACTGTCATGGTCACTTACACGTGAATACACAGACCAATGAGGTTACACAACCCAATCGACAAAACTGACTTAAACGACATTACCCACACAGAGGTTGAAATACAATACAGCGGAAGACTGAAATCAACTCTGACAACACAACAAAAATCAAACAACTCTCGACTCATGATTAGTATCGCAGCTCGTCATCCTCTTGTGCCAATACTGTGACTGCTCCCCTGAATCTGTATGTACCTGGACGCAAAACAGACATCCACCCCCCGATTACTTGGGGGTTAGTAAAACTCCACTGTTTTACTAGTGCAAGTATCAAATCATACGAAATGTAACAAGGAAGTAATAATCGTGAATCAAATATAATAATTAAGTATCAAAATATCCCCAGGAGTTTTTCACAAAGGAAGATAAGCTATGAAGCATTCGAAAATAAGATTATCATCTCGAGAATTTTTAGAATTTCAAAACCTTTCGAAAATCTTAGGGTCTTAATGTAATATCCGCAATTTTCGATTTTCGGTAAATTTCTTTTTTCGGCCGGAGTCCATTTTGACGATTCAATCATGACCGTTTCGTCATTTCGAGAATGATTAATTCTGCACCTTTTTTCATCCGAGTTCGTTTCGGTATCGTTTTGGTGAGTTCCGAGCTTTTTAGCGACTTTTCCGCACTTGAGTTCGATTCTTGCGAATCTCATCCGAAACTGTTGTTTCGAGTTTCTCATAAGTTCATTTAATGTTATTATTCATGTTGCGAGCTTTGGTTTGGTGTTTCGATCGCGTATCGTGATTTTCGGACGTTTTGGGCCATTTTCGTAATTTCCCAAAGTTTTGGGTAATTACTTCCGTTGTCGAATTTCGAGCCTTCGGCAGGGCTGCGGCACACTCGTACATTTTTTTGTCCAAACCGTCTGTACCTGGTGCCACGGCACATGTCGGCCGGGCCGCGGCACACTGCCGATCATCAAGGAAGTTTGGCCTCGTGTCGCGGCACACTTCATTGGCCATGCACACCGTGCGGATATTTAAGGTCCTGCAGTCGTTTTTTTGGCCATTTTTCTCCTTCTTCTCCTTCTCTTCCGCGGCTTAGGGTATGCTCATCATGGAGCCATGTTGTTTAACAACAAATCCTCGAAGTTATTGAGGTTATATCATCAATAAATAATCCTATATCATCCTTTGATCCAGCGAATCAAGGTAATCTTCCTTAGAACCCTAATTTATTGAATTTGGGGGTTTTTGCATTTTCGTCCGATTCGTTCCGTGTTGTTGATTAATTCATGATAGGTATGATTAATCTTGGTAGTATCATTGTGTTTAACATCATGTAATCTATTGTTCTTCGTCGAATCGAAGTATATTTCTTGATTTCCTTCGAATCGACTTTTTGGGGGATTTATTCTCGATCTCGTTTTTCATCCGTTTTTGATGGATCGATTATGGTTAAATGATGTTTTTAAACATATTCTATGGATTGTATATCCATATTTCAACTTGGAATTTCCGTTTTCGTGTTTTGTCGGGACGAATCGTGTTCTTGGCCGTTTTGGGGGAATCCTTGAACTTTCGTCATTTGTTCTTTGAATTCAGCGGCTTTGGGTCGTACTTTGGAATTCATTTTCGTTGTTTTTGTTTTCGTTCGTAGTTTATTGTTGTGGATTGTCGTTCGGTGGAGTCGGCGAGTTCGTAGTCGGTTTTTGCCAACCTACTTCGGTCGATTCTCCGCGTTCTTATTCGAGGCAAGTATCTTGCCCATACGTTTCATGTTTCGATGGCATAATTTTTGATAAATGATTTTATGTGAAATCCAATGTTTAATGAACGTAAAAAGGGATCGGTATGCTCTCGATAAATGTTGTCTTTCAACGATAATTCGTATACTTCGTGAATATGTGTTCTCAGAATATGTGTGTTGGTTTTGTATGTTGAAGGATAATATGATCACTTCGAGTGAGTTTAATAGACCGTAATCCTTTGTCGGGGACTACGAATTGTTATTGTGTACTTGTTCGGTAAGAATATAATGTGTGCGATATTAGTTGTTACTCCTTGAAAGGAGGTTGTGATGTTTAAGTGCTGCTTGACTTGATGTTTTTCTCATTGTTATGTGATCGTTGGAAGTGATGTGCCTCCGGGTAGGATTGATGAATCTCCGGGATACATACTTGTTAGTATGGGTCGGGCGTGACCGTAGGGTTATCCAATCCGGGTATGTCTTGCGGGGACTCCGAGGTTCGTGGCTTGTTAGCCCGATGCCGAGATAACTTGTGGGGTTATCATCGGGTATGTCTTGCGGGGACTCCGAGGTTCGTGGCTTGTTAGCACGATGCCGGGATAACTTATGGTTGTGATATGTGTGTGATTTGTTTAGCTAGCCAGCTCGGGAGGGTCCTTCGAGGCCTCGGGCGGGATCAATGGTATTACCCTGTTCCCAAGGCGATGCATGTGTTGTGATTTGTTTAGCTAGCCAGCTCGGGAGGGTCCTTCGAGGCCTCGGGCGGGATCAATGGTATTACCCTGTTCCCAAGGCGATGTGCGTGCGCGATTATGTTTTGTTGATTTTTATGTCCGTCGAGGACACATGATGTTGGGCTCTGGCCATGTGAATTGTTATCGGTTTTCTATTTGTGAAAACAAAACCTTTGGGCTGTGACCCCTGTTGATTTTGGAAAGATAAGGATTTGATAATCCTAAATTGTTTTCTATTAAAACTCTCGATGGCAATTTAAACTGTTTCATAAATTGTTTCCCTTGATTTATGATCTTTCGATTTTGGAATGTTTTACCCAAACTCTTGCCTCGGGAAGTACTTTTCGTTACTTTTGGATTTTTGAGGATTCCTGGTTATTGTTATTCGTGGAATGTGAATTGTATGGCTCGTATTTTTGCACTTGTACTTGCACTAGCAAAACAATGGAGTTTTGCTAACCCCCGAGTATTCGGGGGTGGATGTTTATTTTTGCATTTAGGTTTTGGAGCATAGCAAAGGGTCGGCACGAAGGATGATGAAAGATGAACGATACTAATCACACGAGGATCCGTTGATGTCGTATTGGTCTAGTTGTATTTTCTTTTCCGCGGCAGTATCTTTTCCCCGTTGTACGGGAGTTTATTGTATTTTGACCCCTGCGTGGGTATGTGTTTGGAATTGAGTTGTATGTTATTATTGAAAGACCAAATCGGTCTACTGAGTCATTTTAGCCTTAAAGGCGATGTTTAGATGTTTGATTTTAGTTATCAGCCTGGTAGATCGTCGAGGAGAGGGTCTACGGCGTGTAATATCCCTGAGTGGATTGGGGGTGTTACATAAATGGTATCGGAGCTTTGGTTGTGGAAACCTAGGCTGTCGGGTCAGTGGTGTCTGTTGAGTTTTTGTGTCGTCGGATTTTGTCTGACTGAGTCGTGTCTTGACGCGTCGTCTGAGTTTGTTGGTCGTGATTAGTATCGTGGGGCGATCATCATCTTCATGCGACCTGTGGCTGTAAGTCTCCCTTCTTTGTGTTGTGCCTCGTGTGACACGAGCTATTTTTATGATTGTTTGTTCAGTGACGGAATCCTCTTATGGATTTTGATTTCGTGATATGTGGTTATTTGACTCTAATATTTCGTTCATATGAGGAGTAGTGTTGCTGGATTGTGCATGTTGAACTGTATTTCTTTTATCCGCCGCGTGAGTTCTTTTGTAATGCCTTTCAGTATTTTACTGACTGAGTTTTATTTCGAAAACCGATTCCCTTAACCAAGTTTTTGGCATTATGGCCTTGATCATTTTGGCGAAATTCTTATGACGGTATTTAGTATTTTGTAAATGGCTTTTGTGAGTTTTTGAAATATTACCGTCATCGGCCTTTTTGGCGTTTTTGTAAATGGTTTGTATCCTGGTGAGTTCCGGCGCGGGACCCACGACGCTATAAAGTTTTGTGTAATTACCTGAAATTTTTGGGCATTCTAGCCCATTGAATTATCTTTGAAAACCTTGAGTATCTTAGAAAATAAATTTCGAGACGTACTTTTAAAATTAATTATTTTCTCGTGGTACATCCAAGGTGCCACAATATGTTTCCAAATTCTTCTATCTCGAGGACCAAAATGTCTTGAGATATTTTCAATGTTTTAGAAACACTTTTATTTAGACCCGAGGGTCGAATATTCTGAAAGTTTTTACTAAGAGAAAGTGTCCTCATTTTTATCTAATGTGAAATGGTTCTCCAAAGTCTCGGTAACGATGTTTCACGTTTGTACTTTTTTTGAAAGGTGATACTCAAGATCAACCGGTGTTCTTCTAAAATTATTTTCAAAATGAGGTTTTTGTTTTTAAAACCTATCCATTCCCGTTTAAGGGCTGGGTATGTATGTATGATGTTCGCGTTCTCATTATGATGTTTGCTCCCGAGTATGATCGAATTGGCGGTGTGAGCGTTGAGTCATTTTCTGCACATTTGTTGTGTTAGCCCTCTGTGAGAGGTGGTATGTTGGTATTGAATATTGTCGCCTTGTGGTGATTTATGCGTTATCGCGCATGTGCGAGCTGTTAGAGCTTGGTTTGGTATGACCGTGTGCATCGCTGATCGTTCCGTTATGTGTCGGTTGTTTAATGTCTTGTTACCTTGCTCCCGTTTTTGTGAATTTCGTGGATGAGGTCAGAGGTAATACCGTACTATTTGGACTTATGTATTTTCTCTTTCTCCAGTCTATCGATTCGCTCATGTTCGTTGAAACTTTATGAAATTGTTCTATATTTCGGTTTCATCGTCCGAACGAACTGTGTTCTTGTTGTGGGTCGATCTGGTTATCATTGTGACTTTTTCGAGTTCGGTTCGATTCTTGTGAACCTTGTTCGGAAGTGACATCATCTAGTTCTATTAGTTCTTTTATTCGAAGTGGATCGGATTTGGAACTCTTGTGTTTTCGACTTTGTCGACTCATCATGTTCGTTGACATTTCTGAGCTTGTCCTGTCCCTTGCTTTTGTTGATCGAACGAGTGTGGTATTGTTTCGGAATAACTCGTTTGTCATTGTGACTTTTCAATCTTATTCCCTTTCCTGTGGATCTTATGGGAATGCATGTCTTGTTGTTCTCACCAGATCATCCTGGGAGTTGTTGTTTGAATTTTATTATCCTTCGTGTTTCGGACATGATTGTTCGATTTTTGTTGTCTCGGTCGTTTGTTTGTTCGGTTTTTGTTCTCGTTTCGTGATTGTTGAGCGTTCAGGCTCCTTCCCAATTCCCTTAAGTTCGGGAAATTAGTCTCGTTTTCGACCTTCCAACCCTTGGGCGGTGGAATTCCGTATTTGTTCAGCGATTGGCTCGCGTTTTGATTGATGTACCGTTGGGTTGGTCAATCGTATTGATTATCGTTCGTTGCGTTTTTTTTATTGTTCGTATAATCGACTTGATTGTATTGTCTATTTGATGACTCTTGTCACTTGTTGGTTTTATTATATCCCTAACGGCGACGTTGTGTTGGTCGTCGTGGAGCGTGTTTTCACACCGTATATTCCGTTGCTTGTAACGTCTCGCCGTTGGGCGTTAGTTACGCATTTCCTTGCATATATCATTGAGTTTTCCTGGCGGGATATTGCTTCTCCCTACTTGTTTTAAGTTTCGGGACGAAACTTCTTTTAAGGAGGGTAGAATGTAATATCCGCATTTTCGATTTTCGGTAAATTTCTTTTTTCGGCCGGAGTCCGTTTTGACGACTCGTTCATGACCGTTTCGTCATTTCGAGAATGATTAATTCATCACTTTTTGTCATCCGAGTTCGTTTCGGTATCGTTTTGTTGAGTTCCGAGCTTTTTAGCGACTTTTCCGCACTTGAGTTCGATTCTTGCGAATCTCGTCTGAAACTGTTGTTTCGAGTTTCTCGTAAGTTCATTTAATGTTATTATTCATGTTGCGAGCTTTGTTTTGGTGTTTCGATCGCGTATCGTGATTTTCGGACGTTTTGTGCCATTTTCGTAATTTCCCAAAGTTTTGGGTAATTACTAGTTGTCGACCCGAGCCTTCGGGTGGTCGGAATTGTGTGTTCTCTTAGCTCTTAGATTCGTCTTTGCAAGTACGTCAGAATCAGTATCATCGATTCGTATTCGTGTTCGGGTTTCGGGTCGTTCGCCGTCGGAGTTGGCCCCGGCCGAGTCATGGCCGGCAACTGGGCCCAGCCGCAGATCGCCGAGTTACGGCCGGTAGTGCTCGGCAGCTTCTGGCCGAGCAGGCCGTACCGTGGGCCGCGGCACATGCCGGCAGGGCCGCAGCACACGCGTGCATTTTTTTGGCCAAACCGTCTGTACCTGGTGCCGCGGCACACTTCCCTGGCCGCTGCACACCGTGGCACTTATTTAAGGTCCCGCAATGCTTTTTTGGCCATTTTTCTCCTTCTTCTCCTTCTCTTCCGCGGCTTAGGGTATGCTCATCATGGAGCCATGTTGTTTAACAACAAATCCTCGAAGTTATTGAGGTTATATCATCAATCAATCATCCTATATCATCCTTTGATCCAGCGAATCAAGGTAATCTTCCTTAGAACCCTAATTTAGTGAATTTGGGGGGTTTTGCATTTTCGTCCGATTCGTTCCGTGTTGTTGATTAATTCATGATGGGTATGATTAATCTTGGTAGTATCATTGTGTTTAACATCATTTAATCCATTGTTCTTCGTCGAATCGAAGTATATTTCTTGATTTCCTTCGAATCGACTTTTTGGGGGATTTATTCTCGATCTCGTTTTTCATCCATTTTTGATGGATCGATTTTGGTTAAATGATGTTGTTAAACATATTCTATGGATTTTATATCCATATTTCAACTTGGAATTTCCGTTTTCGTGTTTTGTCGGGACGAATCGTGTTCTTGGCCGTTTTGGGGGAATCCTTGAACTTTCGTCATTTGTTCTTTGAATTCAGCGGCTTTGGGTCGTACTTTGGAATTCATTTTCGTTGTTATTGTTTTCGTTCGTAGTTTATTGTTGTGTATTGTCGTTCGGTGGAGTCGGCGAGTTCGTAGTCGGTTCGTGCCAACCTACTTCGGTCGATTCTCCGCGTTCTTATTCGAGGCAAGTATCTTGCCCATACGTTTCATGTTTCGATGGCATAATTTTTGATAAATGATTTTATGCGAAATCCAATGTTTAATGAACATAAAAAGGGATCGGTATGTTCTCGATAAATGTTGTCTTTCAACGATAATTCGTATACTTCGTGAATATGTGTTCTCGGAATATGTGTGTTGGTTTTTTATGTTGAAGGATAATATGATCACTTCGAGTGAGTTTAATAGACCGTAATCCTTTGCCTCGGATTACGAATTGTTATTGTGTACTTGTTCGGTAAGAACGTAATGTGTGCGATATTAGTTGTTACTCCTTGAAAGGAGGTTGTGATGTTTAAGTGCTGCTTGACTTGATGTTCTTCTCATTGTTATGTGATCGTTGGAAGTGATGTGCCTCCGGGTAAGATTGATGAATCTCCGGGATCTATACTTGTTAGTATGGGTCGGGCGTGACCGTAGGGTTATCCAATCCAGGTATGTCTTGCGGGGACTCCGAGGTTCGTGGCTTGTTAGCCTGATGCCGAGATAACTTGTGGGGTTATCATCGGGTATGTCTTGCGGGGACTCCGAGGTTCGTGGCTTGTTAGTACGATGCCGGGATAACTTATGATTGTGATATGTGTGTGATTTGTTTAGTTATCCAGCTCGGGAGGGTCCTTCGAGGCCTCGGGCGGGATCAATGGTATTACCCTGTTCCCAAGGCGATGCATGTGTTGTGATTTGTTTAGCTAGCAAGCTCGGGAGGGTCCTTCGAGGCCTCGGGCGGGATCAATGGTATTACCCTATTCCCAAGGCGATGCGCGTGCGCGATTATGTTTTGTTGATTTTTATGTCCGTCGAGGACACGTGATGTTGGGCTCTGGCCATGTGAATTGTTATCGGTTTTCTATTTGCGAAAACAAAACCTTTGGGCTGTGACCCCTGTTGATTTTGAAAAGATAAGGATTTGATAATCCTAAATTGTTTTCTATTAAAACTCTCGATGGTAATTTAAACTGTTTCATAAATTGTTTCCCTTGATTTATGAGCTTTCGGTTTTGGAATGTTTTACCTAAACTCTTGCCTCGGGAAGTACTTTTCGTTACTTTTGGATTTTTGAGGATTCCTCGTTATTGTTATTCGTGGAATGTGAATTGTATGGTTCGTATTTTTGCACATGTACTTGCACTACCAAAACAGTGGAGTTTTGCTAACCCCCGAGTATTCGGGAGGTGGATGTCTATTTTTGCATTCAGGTTTTGGAGCATAGCAAAGGGTCGGCACGAAGGATGATGAAAGATGAACGATACTAATCACACGAGGATCCGTTGATGTCGTATTGGTCTAGTTGTATTTTCTTTTCCGCGGCAGTATCTTTTCCCCGTTGTACGGGAGTTTATTGTATTTTGACCCCTGCGTGGGTATGTGTTTGGAATTGAGTTGTATGTTATTATTGAAAGACCAAATCGGTCTACTGAGTCATTTTAGCCTTAAAGGCGATGTTTAGATGTTTGATTTTAGTTATCAGCCTGGTAGATCCTCGAGGAGAGGGTCTACGGCGTGTAATATCCCTGAGTGGATTGGGGGTGTTACACTTAACCCAAATCTCAAATTGTATTTCCACAATTTACAATACAAAAACATTTCCATAAATCTCGTGGGGCTCGGCCCAACATTCTTTTCTTAAAACTTTCTTACAAAAAGTTTGATTTACAAAACATGATTCGTGACACCGTGATCCCCTGTCACGTATCTCCGTAGGTTCAACAACACGCACGGACTTAACCAATCACAACAATCAATCATGCTCATGACTCCGTGATCGCTTGCCATGAGTCTCCGTAGGTTCAACAACCCGCACGGATTGAGCAAACACAACAATCACAACAACCAGTCCTGACCCCGTGAACCTGTGTCACGTGTCACCGTAGGTTCCGTCGAACCCGCACGGTTGGACGCACTGTGTCCTGATTCAATGGACCTGTGCCATGAATCATCGTAGGCCTCGTCAGACCCGCACGATTGGACCTCAACACCACACACTAAGTTCTGATCCCATGGACCTGTGCCATGAATCCTCGTAGGCCCCGTCGAACCCACACGAGTGAACTTAGCGTTCCAGCACACCACATTCACATTCACATTACATACAACAGTGAGCACAGTTAGTCAATCACGTTGATCACCACAAAATCGTACATCACACGCACATAACACAATCTCAACACTCTCAACAACTATCATCAATCAACGACACAACCAACATAACACACGTTCGGTACACAATACATTGCACAACCAAGTGTACAATCATCCCATATGTACATCGCAATCCTGCACAAATGGCACAACGCCTAACACGTATACCAATATAACACTATTATCACAAAGCCTTCAAATTGCGGAAAACACAACCAACTCAAACGGAACATATTTACGAAGGCAAGAAAAATCATCATAAATCTCATACGTGATTATTAGTCCCAAGATACAAGTCGTATAATAAGATACTTGCCTCGATAGTAGGCACCCGAATATTCCTACGATTACGGCACAACCCGGAAAACCCCGAACACCTACAATCCTCCGTGAAACCCAACATAAACACGGTTACTACGAGAATAACAATTGAAAACAAAGGAAAACACGATCAAGAATCGAAGGGTACCCTTTGAGACATTTAATCGGATACTAAATGTTCAAGGTTCCTTAGAAAACCAAAAATCACGATTGGGTTCCAACAAACTCGAAATACGGATATACAATCCGTAGAACACGTCCAAAATAACGTTTATACAACAATTAATTGATCAAAAACGGATTGGAATCGAAATCAAAAGGAAAATCCCTAAAATCTTCAAAAACAAGGGTTCAAGCCAAAATACCTCAATTTAGACGAAGAACATGGATTAGATGATGATATAATCAACACAAGCCTTCCAAAAATGATGTTCTATGATGTTCCCGATCAAAAACCCTCAAATTCCGTCGATGGGTCGCGAAAAACGAAGGAAAAATGGAAAATAGCTGAGAGATCCACGTCCAGGCCTTTAAATAGCCGACCATGGCCGATCACTTACGGCCGTAACCAGCCGGGCCTTACGGCCGTAACTCGGCACTTACGGCCGCATCGGCAGTTCTTACGGCCAGAATCGCATTCATCCGAAGTTGCCTGCACCCAGACGGCCAGACCGTATTCGCTGTGCCATGCCTGCCGATCACTTATGGCCGTGAATCGCACCTTACGGCCAGAACTCGCCAGCAAGACTGCCGCGGCCGTCTCGGTCGTGGCCACTCCGACGGTCCGAACGACCCCGAAACCCGAACCTGAATATGAATCGAAAATACGGTTACGAAGTACTCACAAAGACGAACCCAAGCGCTAAGAGAACACACGATTCCGACCACCCGAAGGCTCGAAATTCGGCAACGGAAAGTAATTACCCCAAACTGTGGGAAATTACGAAAATGGCCCAAAACGTCCGAAAATCACGATACGTGATCGAATAACCAAACCAAAGTTCACAACACGTTTAACAAACGAGATTCGCAAAAATCGAACTCAAGTGCGGAAAAGTCGCTAAAAAGCACGGAACTCAACAAAACAACACCGAAACGAACTCGGATGCCAAAAAGTGTAGAATTAATCATTCTCAGAATGATGAAACGGTCATGAGCGAGTCATCAAAATGGACTTCTGCCGAAAAAAGAAATTACCGGAAATCGAAATTACGGGTATTACAGGTTTATATTATGAAATTTACCGGAAATCGTATTTAAGATTGAATTTGGAATCGGTAATGCTTATACTTGGTTAAATTGATTATTGATATGATCTTCGGATTGTGGAATCGTATTGTGGTTTTGAATTCGTGTTCGATTGGTTCGGGTTGTTTGGATATGTGTTTAATCGGCATATTGTAGAACCGTTGTGTTTGTTGATCGATTATTGATTGTTATTTGTGATCATCGAGTTACGGCTTGTATTGTGGATATGTGGTCGTATTTCTTTGAGTTGTATTGTTCGGTTTTGTTTATAATCGGGGTATTGTTGAGCCGTTAAGTCGCTTGGTTGGCTATGTCGGTTATTGATTTTTATCGAATGTGTGTTAATCGGTTATTGCAATAGGTTGTGATGTTTGGATCGTTGATTGTGACCGTTGTGTTGCGGTTGGAGTTGAAGAGTTTGTAGATTGATTTTGGTCGGGGCTGAGGAGCTCATAGATGAAGGCAATGGATTTTGGTTACGGCTTCATGGTATCGGTATCGAGGCAAGTTTATACTTGTTCAGTTTATAATATTTGATGAATGGTTTCGTTTTCATTTCATTTATAATTCGTATAGCAATGTTGTTAGAAATGTAAGTTGTCGGGATAATGGTTTGTATATCATACTCTGGTTGTAATAAATCATAAGGTATATGATTTAATGGTGTTCAGGGAAGACGTGAGTTATCTTTGGTAAAGGATATAGAATATCGGATATCGAGGATAGTTATCGTGATGACATAAGTATCGGGATAAATGTTTATTGGTATTGAATGGATGGTACCTTATTTGAGATTATTTGTATAACTGTGTATTCGTTCAGGGATGTTGTTCGTGGAAAGGATGTTGTCTTCGACTTTGAGGTAATTTATGTATTGTTCAGTTATGAGATAATTATTATGTTGAGTTGTTGTATATGTTGTATGTTGAGGCTTCGTATATTAAGATTCGTACTGGTTGATCGTTGAGGGATGTTGATCCCAGGACTATTGTTGGTATTAATGGTTGTGTTGATCGTCTCATTGGGGGATGTTGATGGATATGGTCCTCGGCTTTGAGGTAATCTAAGTATTTGTTCAGTCACGTGGATAATTAGTATGTTGAGTTGTTGTATATGTTTGTAACACCCCAAACTAGGCAGATATTACAGTGCCGTGGACCCCCGACTGGGACCCACCAGGTGAATGAAAACTGATGAATTAAATAATATAATTGTAGTACCGAACCACATTATATTACCAAATACTCCGATGAGGAGTTTAAGTACAATATACCAGGACAATACAGAATACTAGTATATTTTATATGAAGATAAGATACACCACTCTGAATAAATAAATATCTCAAACGGAATTTGCAGCGGAAAATACAAATGACGGAAATGACTGAAATAACCGGAAAGACTGGGGGCCCCTACTAGTATCACTGGGACTCTCGCCACAAGATGCTCTTCACATGCCTTTTCCTTGCCGTTACATTAAAATAAAATCCCCAACGGGCCGCCATACGTAACAACAATCCTCAAGGGTTGAAAATACACAATCATGATTTATCTGAAGTTATGAATTATCCTTAGTTATGAATTACGCTGAAGAGGAGTATCATAGTACGCCCGTAATGTTCTGTGAAAGTGTACAAGACGAATGACCGGACACACCCGTCCTTGTACCTAATTAGTCTCACGGAGTTAAGCTTTACCGTGTGCACGGTCCAATGTATCGGTGAACCCAATACATGACCATCGTGTGCTCGACTAAAAATTCCACACATCCGCACCCGTCCACGCAATATGAACTCAGAAGGTCATATGAACGAGAATGACCACAATGAATATCAATGAATAATAATAATCTGACAAAGTCAAGAATGACTCACCGAGATGAAAGTAAATATGAAGTGATTGATAGTTTCAATGAAGTGATTGGAACCGCCTTCCTCGTTAATGAAGTGATTATTCGACAATTACAAGTCTCAATATGATTAATACAATGATGAATGAGTTATGATTATGAATGATCAACAACAAAAGCAACGAATATCCTTTTAACCGAGTAAGAATTAACTTACACAACACCGGTGACAATTATCCTTCCACGAACAAAGTCCTAATTGAGATATCTATAATATTCGCATTTTTCTTTCCCTTGTATTTTCATTTCCGGTATATTTTTTTTCGATTGTAGTAACCCTCGTTTATCTTTCAGTGTATCTTTTCTGTCATCTATTGATCTGATTCTCGTTATTGTTGTGCGGAACCGCCGTTTAGGGGTTGCCGTGGATCCATTTCGTGTTATTGGTTCCCAAATATTGATTCCTATTTCTTTTACTCTCTTTCCGGATCATTTTTCATCATTTTAGGACCCAAAAGGGGGTGTGGGCCGCGGCACAAGGCGTGTGCGCCGCGGCACACACATTTTTCCAGTTTTTGGCCGAGCGGACTGTACTGCGTGCCGCGGCACACCCGTCCGGGGCCGCGGCACATCCGTCTGGGCCGCGGCACGCTCGTGAGGCATTTTCTGCCAAAACCCGACTGTACCGGGTTCCGTGGCACATGTAGGCTGTGCCGCGGCACACTGCCGAGCCCTGGGAGCAAATTTTTGGCCTGTGCCACGACACACTTCAGCTGGGCCGCGGCACACAATGCGGTCAACCCTATAATTGCGTTGTTTTGAGCGAGAGTAGCTCATTTTCTTCCTTCTTCTTCCATTGACGCGAGAGAGAGTGAGAGAGGAGGAGAACTTCTCATCATTCATCAATTGGGGGTTGATTTTCATCATTCTCCTTCGGTTGTGAAGTCCGGATAATCAATCTAACGCGTGTTCTACGGATCATAATACTTGGATCTTCAAAGGTAATGTCTCTTGGAACCCTACCTTTTGGATAATTGGGGGTTTTGGGGTTTTTGTCCGATTCTTCCCGTTTTGTTGGTGGATTCTTGATGAATACGATTAGTATTGTTAGTATCATTAACTCCCCTACGGATTCATGGTATATTTTGTGGTTTTTACGGAATCGAGAAGGTTTGGTTGTGGTCCGCCCTCGTTGTTATTTTTGTACGAATATACATGAATCGTAGGCGGGATTTCGGGTGTATTCCATTTCCGTGTTCGTCTAGAGTTGGTTGTAATTATGTTCTTCGAATCATTAGGTTCGGTTCCGTTGGTTCTTAACGTTCGTCGGTGATTATCCTTCCCGTTCGTTGCGTCATCAATTACTCAAGGCAAGTATTTTTGGAAACCTTTATGCTTAACGTGAAATGGTAATGTATATTGTATGTGCTTTACTCACCTCGGGAGAGTCCGACGGGATCACAGAGGGAATCAATGGCTTCGTCCTGGATTCATGAGTTTGTTTCGCTAGCCAGCTCGGGAGGGTCCTTAGAGGCCTCGGGTGGGATTCGTGGCTTCATCCCGGTCCTAGGCGATGCCTGTGCGTGATTTGTTTTTTGAAATGGCCAGCTCGGGAGGGTCCTTAGAGGCCTCGGGTGGGATTCGTGGCTTCGTCCCGGTCCTAGGAAAATTGTTTGACTGTTTGTTTCCAGAAAAGACATGTCTGGTTTTGGTTTTTGAAATGACTTTGTTGCATGTACTATGAAATGTGTAAGCGATTGGTTTGCCTTGATTACTTGTACTAGCGTAATTGCTAACCTCTATGAGGACCCGTTATGGGAAAATTCTTGTTATGGATTTCAGGTTATGATCATCCGAACGAGCGAGCGCTGGGACAGTACGAGGATGTTGGCCAGGGTCGTTGACATGTGCACTTGGGTCTACTTATTTCTTTTGTCCACTTCGATATGGTTGTTTCCTATATTTATAAACTGATAGACTGTACTCGCGAGTACTTAGGCTTTTCAAATTCAAACTCCGTGTTGTATTATTTTAAATTGCTACACTGTCGATTGTTACTCATTTAGTCGGTTGCTCCGGGTGTATTTTCATGTGATGTATTATTTGATTGTGTTTCCTCTCTAACCGAGATGGTTAGTCGAGGGGTGTTCGCTGTTGTAGCCTGGTGGGTCCCATGTAGGGGTCCACGGCGATGTAATATACTCCGAATATCTTGGGGTGTTACAGAAAATGGTATCGGAGCTCTAGGTTTATGGATACCTAGGCTTGTTGGTTATTTGGGTCTAGTCGTGTTTTGTTTTGCACATTGTCACACCGCTGCCAGCATCTCGGTACTTCCAGTGCTCGTAAGTTTTCTTATTCGGTCTTTTGTTTTCTTGCATAGTATTTCCGCTTTTCGAATCGTGGTTGCTTTTTCCTCCCTTACTCATCATCAATATACTTCTGTTATCTCTTAACACCAGTATGGATGCTGGAGGAAACCTTGGTCGTGGTCGTGGTCGTGGTCGTGGACGCGGCCGAGGACGTGGGGCAGTCGGTGGGGCGGCCACGTCGCATTCTTCGGGAGCCGGCAGTACCGGTGACCGTCACAGTCATGCTTCTTCTCAGGAGCGCGCCGACCTTGGTATTTCGGTCGTCATGCAGCAAATGGTTAACCAAATGGCCGCTATAGCTCAGGTAGTCCAGAACCCCGATCAGGCTCATGCTAATCGGGGCGGAGCGGATCGCTGGCTATAGGATGTCATCAAGATGCATCCTCCTAAGTTTTCGGGAGCTTCGGACCCGATCGCTGGGAAGAGTGGATCAAGGATATATCTAAAGTCTTCACTGCTACTGACTGTTCCGAGGACCGTAAGGTCCCTATTGCTCAGTACTTTCTCACGGGGGACGCTACGGATTGGTGGGAGGCCGTTGGGCCCAAAGATCATGTTGCTTCGTGGGCCGAATTTCAGGAGTTGATGGAGACTGAATATTGCCCGTGGCCGCTAGATGTGCTCGAGTCCATGCTTTCTACGATGCTCAACCTCGGGATATTCCCGTATCCCAAGCTATTGCCGATTTCAACAAAGAGCCGGGCTATGTGAAAACCCAAGTTGTCGCCGAGAGCGACAAAATTTTCCATTTTTCCAGAGGATGAAACTGCCCATTCGGGACTATATGTCCTGACTCGTCGTACTACCCTCAAGAATTATCGAGTCGAGCTCTTGCCTATGACATGTCGGTGACAAAGGCGGGCGGTTCGGGAGAGTAAGAAGCGTAAATCCGGAAATTTTTCGGGTCACAGAGGTGGAGGTCCAGGTCTCACTGTGAATATTCCCCGGAGGTAATTCGGCTCGTTTCTCGGGGCTATCGGGTACTTCCAAGGCCTCCGTCGGGATGCCAAATGCTTTAATCATGGCGAGCCGCCATCGAACCGGGAGTGTCCTCGTCCACCTCTAACTTGTCACACTTGTGGTCAGTCGGGCCACAAGGCCTTCTTTTGTGAGCGGGTAAGAAAGCTTCTTGGTGCTCAGGCTTCTTTTCCAGCACCTTTGGAGCCGAGTGTGAACCAGGGCTCATTTGCTCTGCCGCCATCTCCGAGTGCCGGTCGAGGTAGGGGTCGGGGTCAGCCCGCTAGGGGAGGAGCTTCCAGTGTCGGCTCTGCCCAGCCGCGTATCTACGAGATGAGGAGGGTCGATGACCCAGCAGCTACTGTGGCGACAGGTACCGTTCATATCCATTCTCATCCTGTCGGTGTGCTTTTTGATTCGGGTGCTACGCATTCATTAATTTCTCTAGAGTGTGTACGCCGTTTGAGTCTCAACTGCTTGTCACCTTGCGAGCCTTTCGTCGTTAAACTTCCTAGCGGTGATAGGATTGTCGGTGATTGGGAGGTCCGAGACTGCTCTGTGTTTATTTGTGAGAGAGCTTGGCTCTCTAATCTTATTGTCATTAATATTGAGGGTGAGGATTTGATTCTCGGGGATGATTGGATCGAGCGGCATGGCGCAATCATGAACTACCGCACGAGGATCATCACCATGTTAGCCGAGGATGGCACCGAGCACTCCTTCACGGGGCGAAGGAGGGGATATCATAAGTTTGTTATTAACACCTTGAAGGCGATGAGACTCCTACGAAAGGGGTGTACTGGTTATTGGTGCTATGCCTTGAAGGAGGAGGATGGTGGAGTCGAGCTTTCGTCGATTCCAGTCGTTAGTGAGTTTCCTGATGTATTTCCTGACGAGTTACCGGGATTGCCACTGGATCGTGAGGTTGAGTTTGCTATAGAGTTAGAGCCGGGAGCGGCTCCGATTTCTAAGGCGCCGTATCGTATGGCACCTTCAGAGATGAAAGAATTAAAGAAGCAGTTGAGCGAGCTTCTTTAGTTGGGGTATGTTCGACCGAGCGCCTCGCCTTGGGGCGCACCGGTCCTGTTTGTGCGGAAGAAGGATGGTTCACTACGTTTGTGTATCGACTATCGTGAACTAAACAAGGTGACCATCAAGAATAAGTATCCCTTGCCGAGAATTGATGACTTGTTTGACCAGTTGCAGGGAGCTGCAGTATTCTCGAAGATTGATTTGAAATCGGGGTACTATCAGCTTCGGGTGAGAGAGTCTGACGTGCCGAAAATAGCTTTTCGGACGAGATACGGACATTACGAGTTTGTAGTTATGCCTTTCGGGTTAACTAATGCGCCGGCGGTGTTCATGCAATTGATGAACAAAGTCTTTATCGAGTATTTGGATAAGTGTGTCGTCATCTTCATTGACAATATTCTTATCTATTCGAGGAATGAGGAAGAGCATGCCCATCATTTGCGGATAGTGTTAGACATTTTGAGGACCGAGCAACTCTATGCGAAGTTCTCGAAATGTGAGTTCTGGCTGAAGGAAATGATGTTTTTAGGTCACGTGATTTCAGCCGAGGGAGTTTGTGTGGATCCGCATAAAATTGAGGCAGTATTGGATTGGGCACCGCCCACGAATGTGAAGGAGGTCCGTAGTTTCTTGGGTATGGCTGGCTACTATCGAAGGTTCGTCGAGGGTTTCTCAAAACTAGCTCGGCCACTTACACAGTTGCTCCAGAAATCTGAGAAGTTCGTCTGGAATGACGAGAGGTAGTCGAGTTTTGAGGAACTGAAGAAGCGTTTGACTTCAGCCCCGGTTTTGGCGTTGCCATGTGGCAACGAGGGATTCGCCGTTTATAGCGATGCTTCGGGTCAGGGTCTTGGATGCGTATTGATGCAGCACGGCAAGACCATTGCCTTTGCGTCGAGACAGTTGAGGCCGTATGAGCTGAACTACCCGACTCATGATTTGGAGTTAGCGGCAGTTGTTTTTGCGCTCAAGATCTGGCGTCACTATCTTTTCGGCTCTACATGTCAGATTTTTACCGATCATAAGAGTCTGAAATACATATTTACTCAGCGGGAGTTGAATATGAGGCAGAGGAGGTGGTTAGAGCTGATTAAGGATTATGACCTCGAAATCCTTTATCATCCGGGCAAGGCGAACGTCGTGGTCGACACCTTGAGTCGGAAACCGATTGCGTTGCGAATGCTTAAGATCCTTACGTCTCAATCTGAGCTTCGGCGGGCTTTGATCGAGTTAGATGTTGAGGTTTTGTTGCCTAGAGCTATCGGGCAACTTTGTGCTTTAGAGATTTCGTCGTCTTTGATCGATGAAATTAAGCTGAAGCAATTAGAGGATCCGATGATTACTCAAATCCGAGAGAATGTTCTTAAGGGAAAGTCTCCTGGGTTTGTGATTCACGAAGATGGTGTTTTGAGATTTCGGAGTCGGCTTTGTGTGCCGAACGACTCAGAGTTGAGACAGAGTATTTTGCGTGAGGCACATGCTACACCTTATTCCGTTCATCCTGGTTCGAGTAAGATGTACAAGGACCTGAGGAGGAATTTCTGGTGGAATGATATAAAGGAGGAGGTCGCACAGTTTGTAGCGAGATGTTTGACTTGTCAGCAGGTCAAAATCGAGCATCAGTGACCGGTCGGGTTATTGCAGTCACTTCCCGTTCCAGAATGGAAATGGGAAGATATATCAATGGATTTCGTTACGAGTTTGCCGAGATCGAGGTCGGGCTTGAATATGGTATGGGTGATTGTTGATCGTCTGACCAAGTCAGCACATTTTCTGGGCATCAAGGACACTTGGGGTCAGAAAAGTTGGCTCGTGTGTTTATCACGCAGATTGTGAGGCTTCACGGTACTCCGAAGTCTATTGTTTCGGATCGTGATGGCCGTTTCGTATCGCACTTTTGGCAGGCGGTGCATAAGGCGTTGGGTACCCGTTTGCATTTGAGTACCTCTTTTCATCCCCAGTCAGATGAACAGTTGGAACGCACTATCCAGACATTCGAGGACATGTTGCGTGCTTGTACTCTCGATTGGAGTAATGACTGGGAGGAGCAATTGCCATTAATCGAATTCACGTACAACAATAGTTGGCACGCGACGATTCGGATGGCACCGTATGAGGGGCTCTACGGGCGGCGTTGTCGATCGCCGATTTGTTGGAATGAGGCGTCCGATTTGGTCGGGACCGAACCGGATGTCGTTTTAGAGACGAGGCGGAAGATAGAATTGATTCGGGAACGGATGTTAACTGCCCAGAGCCGACATAAGTCTTATGCCGATGTCCGTCGTCGACCTTTATAATTCGAGGTGGGAGACCACGTTTTGCTGAAGGTGTCGCCGACGAGAGGAGTTTTCCGTTTCGGGAATAAGGGGAAGTTGAGTCCGAGATTTATTGGACCCTTCGAGATTCTCGAGAGAGTCGGTGGGTTAGCATACCGTTTGGCGTTACCCCCGGCCCTGAGTCATGTTCATAGCGTTTTTCATGTTTCCCAGCTGAGGAAATATGTCCCGGATCCGAGTCACGTCATCGACTATGGTGAGATTGATGTCGCCGAGGATATTAATTTTGAAGAACGTCCCTTGAAGATTTTGGAGCATCGTGAGAAACGACTGAGGCATAAGACCATCCCTTTGGTCAAAGTGCAGTGGTCGAGACACAGTGTCGAGGAGGCAACTTGGGAAACCGAGGATAGCATGCGTGCTAGGTATCCTGAGTTGTTTGTTTCTTAAGTTTCGGGACGAAACTTAGTTTTAGAGGGGTAGAATGTAATATCCGCATTTTTCTTTCCCTTGTATTTTCATTTCCGGTATATTTTTTTTCGATTGTAGTAACCCTCGTGTATCTTTCAGTGTATCTTTTCTGTCATCTATTGATCTGATTCTCGTTATTGTTGTGCGGAACCGCCGTTTAGGGGTTGTTGTGGATCCATTTCGTGTTATTGGTTCCCAAATATTGATTCCTATTGCTTTTACTCTCTTTCTGGATCATTTTTCATCATTTTAGGAGCCAAAAGGGGGTGTGGGCCGCTGCATAAGGCGTGAGCGCCGCGGCACACACATTTTTCCAGTTTTTGGCCGAGCGGACTGTACTGCGTGCCGCGGCACACCCGTCTGGGGCCGCGGCACACTGCCGAGTCAGTGCCGCGGCACATCCGTCTGGGCCGCGGCACACTCGTGAGGCATTTTCGGCCAAAACCCGACTGTACCGGGTGCCGCGGAACATGTAGGCTGTGCCGCGGCACACTGCCGAGCCCTGGGAGCAAATTTTTGGCCTGTGCCGCGGCACACTTCAGCTGGGCCGCGGCACACAATGCGGTCAACCCTATAATTGCGTTGTTTTGAGCGAGAGCAGCTCATTTTCTTCCTTCTTCTTCCATTGACGCGAGAGAGAGTGATATAGAAGGAGAACTTCTCATCATTCATCAATTGGGGGTTGATTTTCATCATTCTCCTTCGGTTGTGAAGCCCGGATAATCAATCTAACGCGTGTTCTATGGATCATAATACTTGGATCTTCAAAGGTAATGTCTCTTGGACCCCTACCTTTTGGATAATTGGGGGGTTTTTGGGTTTTTGTCCAATTCTTCCCGTTTTGTTGGTGGATTCTTGATGAATACGATTAATATTGTTAGTATCATTAACTCCCCTACGGTTCATGGTATATTTTGTGGTTTTTACGGAATCGAGAGGGTTTGGTTGTGGTCCGCCCTCGTTGTTATTTTTGTACGAATATACATGAATCGTAGGCGGGATTTCGGGTGTATTCCATTTCCGTGTTCGTCTAGAGTTGGTTGTAATTATGTTCTTCGAATCGTTAGGTTCGGTTCCGATGGTTCTTAACGTTCGTCGGTGATTATCCTTCCCATTCGTTGCGTCATCAATTACTCAAGGCAAGTATTTTTGGAAACCTTTATGCTTAACGTGAAATGGTAATGTATATTGTGTGTGCTTTACTCACCTCGGGAGGGTCCGACGGATCACGGAGGGAATCTATGGCTTCGTCCTGGATTCATGAGTTTGTTTCGCTAGCCAGCTGGTCCTTAGAGGCCTCGGGTGGGATTCGTAGCTTCGTCCCGGTCCTAGGCAATGCCTGTGCGTGATTTGTTTTATGAAATGGACAGCTCGGGAAGGTCCTTAGAGGCCTCGGGTAGGATTCGTGGCTTCGTCCCGGTCCTAGGCAAATTGTTTGACTGTTTGTTTCCGGAAAAGACATGTCTGGTTTTGATTTTTGAAATGATATTGGTGCATGTACTATGAAATGTGTAAGCGATTGGTTTGCCTTGATTACTTGTACTAGCGTAATTGCTAACCCCTATGGGGACCCGTTATGGGGAAATTCTTGTTATGGATTTCAGGTTATGATCATCCGGACGAGCGAGCGCTGGGACAGTACGAGGATGTTGGCCAGGGTCGTTGACATGTGCACTTGGGTCTACTTATTTCTTTTGTCCACTTCGATAAGGTTGTTTCCTATATTTATAAATCGATAGATCAGATCATGAGTACTTAGGCTTTTCAAATTCAAACTCCGTGTTGTATTATTTTAAATTGCTACGCTGTCGATTGTTACTCATTTAGTCGGTTGCTCCGGGTGTATTTTCATGTGATGTATTATTTGATTGTGTTTCCTCGCTAACCGAGATGGTTAGTCGAGGGGTGTTCGCTATTGTAGCCTGGTGGGTCCCATGTAGGGGTCCACGGCGCTGTAATATACTCCGAATATCTTGGGGTGTTACAATATCGGTCGCTCGAACAACCTTGAATAACACAATCACCAACAATTCGTTCAACATACGAGTCAAACACGAATATAACGAACTCAAAACGTCGATAGGACTAAACTAAGTTCATTGGGGCATTATATTGAACACTTTGTGGCCAAACTTCGATTGTTTATAACCAAGCCTCAATAATACCAACATCAAAACCCCAAGAAGTGTTTCAAACCAACCAAAACATCTTCAATACGATCAATAATCTAATATGAATATACAATTTCGTGATTTCAACAACGATTAATCGAAAACCCCCAAATCCAACTCAATATTCAAAGTGTTCTTGAATAATCCTTCAATAATCCAATGAATAATCGAACATATCCATAATCATGCGTATATCACTTCATACAACATGATCTTAACATCCAAAACATCATATCTCAACACAAATCGAAAATCTAAGAGGTTTGATGAAAATTACCTTTGAAGATCCAAGCACTATGATCCGAAGAAATCGCGTTAAATCGACAATCCGAGCTTCACAACCGAATGAAAATGATGAAAAATGAATACTCAAGTGATTGATGAAGAAGATTTCTCCCCTCAAGCTCCCTCTCTCGTATGAAGGTGAAAAAAATGGATGAAATGAGCTGAATACGCTCAGGAAAATGCAATTATAGGGTTGACTGCCCTGTGTGCCGCGGCACAGGGCCAAAACTGCCCCCAGTGGTCGGCAGTGTGCCGCGGCCCGGCCGAGTGTGCCGCGGCAGTGTCTCGGCAGTGTGCCGCGGCCCTGCCGGCATGTGCCGCGGCACAAGGTACAGAAGGGTTTGGCCAAAAATGCCACACGAGTGTGCCGCGGCAGTGACTCGACAGTGTGCCGCGGCCCTGCCGGCATGTGCCGCGGCACAAAGTACAGAATGATCGGCCAAAAACTGGAAAATGTGTGTGCCGCGGCGCACACTCCTTGTGCCGCGGCCCACACCCCCTTGGGTCCTAAAATGATGAAAAATGACCCGGGAAGGGAATAAAAGCAATAGGAATCAATATTTGGGAACCAATAACACGAAATGGAAGTACGGAAACCCCAAAACGGTGGTTCCAAGCAATGATTACAAGGGTTCATCCAACAAGAACACGATTTGAACAATGAAGAGATTTGAAATGACATGAATTCCAACGTCAACAACGACTAATGAATCAACAACAACAATCAAGATAATACTCTTGTCTCGATTCCCGAATAAGGTTGAAACAATGAATAATATCGATACACAACTCGAAGTTGTTTCGAACGGTGAACACGGATGAATGATTATTATCAAGTGAAAATTACATAGTGACAATTACC
Source organism: Orobanche coerulescens (assembly GCA_033398695.1). Classification (NCBI taxonomy): domain Eukaryota; kingdom Viridiplantae; phylum Streptophyta; class Magnoliopsida; order Lamiales; family Orobanchaceae; genus Orobanche; species Orobanche coerulescens. The sequence continues at coordinate 138,671,650 of CM065817.1, forward strand.
GAATGAAATTACTGAATGATAATGACTGAATTATAACCGGGTATTACACACACACCCCCTTGAAAGAGTTTCGTCCCCGAAACTAAGGGTCAAACAACTCGGGATAACTCTCCCGCATACTATCCTCGGTTTACCAAGTAGCCTCTTCGACTCCGTGTCTAGACCACTGAATCTTGACCAAAGGAATTGACTTATTCCTCAACTATTTGATTCGCCGCTCTAAGACTCGTATGCGACGCTCCTCATACGAATGATCATCAGTAATCTCGATTTCGTCAAACTGAAGTATGTGACTCGGGTCGGCAACATACTTCCGTAACTGAGAGACGTGAAACACATTACAATGCCGGAGGTAAGGCCAAACGATAAGCTAGCTCGCCTACTCGTTCCAAAATCTCAAACGGTCCAATAAATATCGGACTCAACTTTTCCCGTTTTCCGAAACGGAAAATACCTCGACTCGGGGATACCTTGACCAAAACATGGTCACCCGTCTCGAACTCTAGTGGTCGACGACGACTGTCTGCATAAGATTTCTGTCGACTCTGAGCGGTCAACAAACGACTCCTGATCAAAGCTACCTTCTCACGGGCGGCTATAAGCATATCGGGCTCGGTGCCGATTGATTCTAATAAGTCATCCCAACACAAGGGAGATCGACAACGACGACCGTACAAGGCCTAGTAAGGCACCATCTTGATCGAAGCATGCCAACTATTATTATACGTGAACTAGATCAATTGTAGTTGGGCTTCCCAATCGTCTTTCCAATCGAGGACGCATGCCCTCAACATGTCCTCTAATGTCTGAATAGTCCTCTCTGATTGTCCGTCGGACTGAGGATGAAAAGATGTGCTGAAATAAAGTTGAGTTCCCATAGCACGATGAACTGTTTCCAAAAATGAGACATGAATCGCCCGTCACGATTAGAAACGATACTCTTAGGAGTACCGTGCAATCTCACTATTTCTTTGATGAACAGCTGGGCAAGTCTCTCGGGACCCCATGTATCCTTAATTTCAAGGAAATGAGCTAATTTAGTTAAGCGGTCCACAACCACCCAGATCGTATTCATGCCACGACGACTCGTCGGCAAACTCGTGATGAAATCCATAGAAATGTCTTCCCACTTCCACTCTGGAATAGGTAGAGGTTTCAGCATACCCACCGGTCGCTGATGTTCTATCTTGACTTGCTGACAGGTTAAGTATCTCGAAACAAATTCCGCGACTTCTCGCTTCATATTACTCCACCAGTAATTTTGTTTCAAATCTTTATACATCTTGCTAGACCCCGGGTGAACGGAATAAGGGGTAGAATAAGCTTCTCTCAAAATCGAGTTTTCAACTCGTCATTCGCCGGTACACACAACCGATTCTTAAATCTCAAAAGTCCATCCTCGTGGACCACGAATCCAGGGGCTTTCCCCTGAGCCACATCCTCACGGATGCGCAACAATGCTGGGTCTGAACCCTGATTCTCCCTGATTTCCTCCTCAAGAGATGATGAAATCTATAACATACAAAGCTGTCCCTGAACTCGCTGAAGCCAGACCTCGATCTCGGGTCTAAGGAATTCCTGCTGAAGCTCCTTCTGAACTGTTAAGCGAGCAAGCATCTGCTCCTGAACGGACTTGCGACTCAATACGTCGGCGACAACGTTCGCCTTGCCCGGGTGGTAAAGGATCTAGATATCATAATCTTTGATTAGTTCCAACCACCGCCTCTGTCGCATATTTAACTCCTTCTGAGTAAATATATACTTCAAACTCTTGTGATCGGTGAAAATCTGACAGGTGACGCCATAAAGGTAATGACGCCAGATTTTCAAAGCGAACACCACGGCTGCTAGCTCCAGGTCGTGGGTCGGATAATTAACTTCGTAAGGTCTCAATTGCCATGAAGCATAGGCAATAACCTTCCCATTCTGCATGAGCACACATCCGAGACCCTGTCCGGATGCATCACTATAAACCACAAATCTTTCCATCCCTTGCGGCAAGGAAAGTACAGGTGCTGACATTAACCGTCTCTTGAGTTCCTCAAAACTCCGTTGACACGCGTCGGACCACGTGTATTTCTTATCCTTTCGCAAAAGGTTCGTCAATGGTTGAGCAATTTTGGAAAATCCTTCCACAAACCGCCGATAATAACCGGCTAATCCGAGAAAGCTTCGGATTTCCTTAACATTCTTCGGAGGTAACCAATCTTGGATAGCCTCCGTCTTCTGAGGATCAACACGCACTCCATCTGATGAAATTACATGCCCGAGAAAAGTCACTTCGGACATCCAGAACTCACATTTGGAAAACTTTCCATAAAGTTGCTCTCGCTTCAACACGTCGAGAACCTGATGAAGATGAACCTCGTGTTCCTCTCGGTTACGAGAATAAATCAAAATTTCATCGATGAAGACAACAACAAACTGATCCAAAAAGTCGATGAAAACCCGATTCATTAACTCCATGAATACCGCAGGTGCATTAGTTAGCCCGAACGGCATAACTACGAACTCATAATGACCATAGCGTGTTCGAAACGCCGTCCTCGCGATATCCGACTCTCGAATTTGCAACTGATGATATCCAGATCTTAAGTCGATATTGGAAAATACTGAATCTCCCTGAAGTTGATCCAAGAGATCATCGATACGGGATAAAGGATACTTATTCTTGATCGTCGCCCGATTCAATTCCCGATAATCAATACACAAACGAAAAGAACCATCCTTCTTCTTGACAAACAACACTGGTGCTCCCCACGGGGACGCACTTGGACGGATATAACCTTTCTCGAACAACTCCTCAAGTTGGTTCTTTAATTCCTGCATTTCGGTCGGGGCCATCCGGTACGGTGCCTTCGATATCAGGGACGTACCGGGTTCCAACTCAATCGTGAATTCCACATCTCTCAGTGGATGCAAACCAGGTAACTCGTCTGGAAAAACATCGGCATATTCCCTTACTACCGGAATATCCGTCAACATTACTGATGATTTCTCGTTTTTGGACATATAGCACCAATAAAAAACACACCCCTGATTGAGTAATCTCACTGCTTTCATCAAATTATTGACCTTACCAGAACAGCCGGGATTACCTCCCTGAAACACACATTCGACCCCATCGTCTTAAATGATAGTGACCATACGCTTACGGACACTAATGATGGCATCATGACGATCCATACAATCAATATCCAAGATGACGTCGTCTCTCGGCAAATCTACTACGATTAAGTCCGCTGGCCATACACGACCATGAAGATGAATCGGACAATTCTGAATCTCACCATTACCGATAATTCATCTACCATCAGGTAGACCAATGACATAAGTCTCACAACTAGTAGCACTACCCAGACGTAGTCTACTCAAACATGATTCGGAAATGAATGAATGCGATGCACCAGTATCAAAAAGGGTACACAGAGGTTGAGATAGAATATCGAGTGTACCTGAGATCATTCGGGCCTCTGGATCATCGGTCTTCTTCATCTCATAAATCTGGGGCTTGCTAGTCCCGGCACCGGACGCTCCCGTCTGATGGCTAAAGGCTCCACCTTTATTCGCTCCTTATTTTGAACAGCTGATTGTTTCGGGGCCTGAGATGACGTCAGAGTAGGTTTGGAGCCCCTATGCCAAAAACGGGCCTTATGCCTAGCAATCCCACAGTTATGACACGTGATAGTCTGCCTCGGGCATTTGGTGCTGACGTGACCCGGTTCCCCACAATTGAAACAAGTGATGGTTGAGTTGGCCGCTCGTGAATGAGATTCCGCGGGTTTAGACGTCACAGGAGGTCGCTCAGAAAAAGCAGAGCCCGCCCGAGGTTTCTTGAAAGTGGCCTGACTGCCGTCAGACTGATTACGGTTCTTGGACTTCTTGCTAGCAGATGAAGGTTGCTACTTAGCAATCTCCTTAGCAGTAAGCTCATAGGTAAGAGCTTTCTCAATGAATACGGCCAACGTGGTGCAATGATGATTAAGCAACTGTAGTCTCATACGTGGTTTCATCCTCTTGCTGAAATACTTGATTTTATCCGCTTGTGAATGAATGATGGATGAGGCGAAAGGGAGAAGTTCCTGAAATTTCTCGGTGATGGCGAGAACATCATCGTCTGTTGAAGGGTCGGGAGTGAGTAATTCTGACAGTTTGGCCTCTCTGAGTGGGGCCAGATAATATCTCTCCATCATGAGAGTCTTGAACTGATCCCAAGTACATGATCCTTCGGTGGGCTTCAACGACAACCACCAAGAATGTGCGCTCTTACCCAGGTAGTAAGCCGCAACTGAAACTTTGTGTCCTTCGGGACACTCTACCATAGAAAACAACTTCTCGAAATGTTCGAGCCAATGAATAATACACTGCGCCATAGATGGCCTACAACAACCCTGAAACTATGTCACCATAGACCTTATTTAGTGTTGCCTTATCCCCGAAAAGGGCAAAGGTAACACCAAAAGTGTGTTGTGTTCTCAACAGTTGCCTTTGACCACAAAGGCAACATGCGAACGGCCTAAGGTAACACTGTGTTCTCATGTTACCATAGGAGCCCATGGCAACATACTTGGCACCCTATTGCAACATTTTATCTGTGTTGCAATTGTTGCAATAGACGTTTATCTGTGCTGCAGTAGACGTTATAATTTAACAAAATAGATACCAAATTGTGTGGGGCACACCCGTGGGCCCATATTGTGGAAACGTGGTTAATGCAACACCGATAATAACAACTGCAACTCAATGTGTATTGCAAAATATTAACCAATTTCAACACACTAACTACCTATTGCAACACCTCAAATGAACAGAATAAAAATATAGCATTTAAATATTGCATTTCCCATAAAAAAACACTTTCTCATCATTAACCTAGCTATAGTAAAACCAACAAGTACATCAATCCACCAAAAATATCAATCAATCCATTACATCAACCAAATAGACAAATGGATGAATATTGTTCAAAAGAGAAGAACAAATGGATGACATCTAAGAGCTAGGGCCTCCTGTAACTGGAGTGTCATATTCTTGCGTAATTGGAGTGCCATCTTCTCGCGTAATTGGAGTGCCATCTTCTCGTGTAATTGGAGTGCCATCTTCTCACGTAATTGGAGTGCCATCTTCTCGTGTGTCACCATAAAGTTTTGCACCAATATCAATTTTCAAGTCAGAGTTGGCTTCACCGAATTTTTTCAGAATCCATGTCAGGTTGTGCTGGATCTTCTGATTCACCTTGGCATCCATTTCTTCATTGACCCTGTCATGTCCTGAAACAAGTGTACAGACACAATGTGAATTACTGAATATAAACCAGACACCACATAAGTGTTTTTCTAAACGAACATGACCCTACTAGTCAAATAACGATCAGTGTACGTTTCACTATCAAACTGGATATAAGAAACAATGGTATAACCTGCAACAGCTGTATCCACAAATTAAGCAAGCATGTTGTACAAATATACACCAAAACACCTAACTTTTTTCATACTGTCGAATTTAATGTCTACACAAAGGATTGTCCAAAATTAATCAAATTAGTCCTTGTGTTCTATTTATATACTTATTAATCAAAGGATTATATACTTTATAATATTCCTAATCCAATCCTATTTTTCTGTTCTATTTATAGCTTTCTTGTCAGAATACAATTCAGAAATACAATGTCAAAATGCAACAAAAAGAAAGTCCAGAAGTGCATCTACCTCTAGAAGTTCTGGTTTCTGCTGAAGCACATAACTGCAGGGGAGACAGTTGTGCGTTCAATCTTTGACAAGTTTCATGCACTTAAGGATGACAAGATAGGTTGCGTAGACAGATTTTGCAGCATCAACACTTAAATTGAGGAACATCAAGTGGTGCTTTGAGCTGCTCCCATTTCTGATAATTTTTTTCTTCGAATGGGTTGCATGCCTTCGGGTATCTTTTCCTTGTGTTAGCCACATATGCACTACCACACACATTAGATAGAACTTGTCAAAATTGAAAATCACCAAAAGAATAAAAGAAACTAAGGAAATGAATGCATCATAACCAGAGAATAAATCACAGCCTAAATGTATGGTAACTCCCATGATGGAGGTTGATAGGGGATGGCAAGGAAATCAGGTGACGGGGTAATTTTAACAGACTGGAATTGGTACCTTCTTCTTCGGATTCGTATTCCATTTTGGTTTTAGACCAAGGGAAAAGAAATATTTAATTTTTGTTCGGTTTCGATTTTTGATATATCTATATAGAACCGAATCGAAAGTGCATATATTACTATTATGAGATGAACTGTAGTTAAAAGTTATATTCATTAGATACACTTTTATATTTAGTTTTCAACATCTTCCAAATGCTAATTTGGCATTCAAATTGGCATGAATCAACCACATAAGTAGAGCCGTCAAAATACTCCGGGATGGCTGTGCCGACCTGGTATGTTAGCTTTTTGATATTCGGACTGGGTATGGCTGAATTTTTGTTTTCACTAAATACGCCCCAACCCCGCCTAAAGAACAGCTTCTCTGGGCTACCTGAGAGCCTGCAGATTCATTTTCCGGATAAGGCCGGCAGCCCAACCCATCAGACTATAGAGAATTTTCAGGCCGCACCGATTTTCTTTGGCTTACATATATGTAGCCCAAATCAAACAATTGTGGGGATTACGTAATTAAACTATGATCTGCCGGACACGTAATTCATGTTTACATGTTTCAACTTTTAAGTTAAGTTCAGTAAACCAAAACAAGAACAAGTTACAGAACTTGGAAATTGTATAGCCGAACACAACTCAGAAACAGTAACTCATTCATCACTTATTCACGAATAATAATAAACACATTCTTTGCAAATTTATTCGTAAAAACCAGCTGGAGGGGAGGGTGGGAGGGTAGGGGGTGAAGGGTAAAGAAAAAGAAATCATACTCATGTAAAGATAGTTTTCATATAGTGGACAACTCGACTTCAAGCCGACATAAAAGCCCCAACCCTGTTGCGAGGAATCAAACGCAGTTCTGAGCCATGTTTAAGAAAGACATTGCCTGAAACGATCCATTCAACCCATAAGTATCAATCTCTAGGAACATCCAAATGAAAGGATGACAGAGAACCCCACATCAAAGAGAAAGGTGCTTATTCTTGAAACTCATCATTAGGGCTTTAAGGAATATGATACATGAATGAACGAACAAATAGACGGAAATGATGTTCTATAAGTAGCCAACAAAAATGCTTTTGCCTCTCACCAATCCCACGTTAATAAACCAATTCAGATGAAAATAAAGATAGGTAATAAGCTATAATTCCAAATACCTGCACTCTGCTGAGGGTTAATTCCCAGTCCATATGCATATGTAACAATCAGAGAAACCTTTAGACTTTCAGTTAAGTAAAAAATCGAAGTAACAACAACAATTTGACTTGTAGCCCATGAGCTACTGGAAATCATCGTCGCTGCAACATGCCGCGGCTGATTAATCCGAGTTTAGGCCAGCCGGAGTGTGTGCGTTGTTGCTGTACGCCCCTCGTTGATGATTCATCTTCACCGGTGTATGTGTGTTTTTACTTCGGTGTATGGCGTATAATTCATCAGGAGTCGGCCGAGAGGAAGGTGGGATGAATTTTGCTTCCCCTTTTTGCATCTTGCTTCACCCAAAATCTAGAGAGAGAATTTGAGAGAGAGAGAGAGAGAGAGAGAGTGTGAAGAACTGGCGAGAAGTGAGAATGGTTTCTGCCTGCGAGGAAGGAATAAGGGTTTTACACCTTTAGTTTTTAGGTTTATACAATTTAACCCCATATTTTTGATTACTTCGATTTTTACCCCAGTTAATTTCCAATTGTTTTCAATCGATCCCAACAGCTCTTAATATTCACCTACAGTCCTATTTTGACCAAACCATTATTAATGTTGACTCTTCAATTAATATTAATAATCAGTTTCAATTTTATGCATCATGATCATATTCTATTTCCAGTCATTATATCATAATATTTTATAATGATTATAATTATTATTATATGTAGATATTCATGTTGAGGAAAATATTATGGATAGAATAATCATTTAATTGCTTTCCATGAGATTGTATACTATTGTGATATGTGTGATGTCCACTATTATTGTATATTAATATTCTAAGGCAACACAGGCATAGTGTTGCAGTGTGTAACACTTATTTATACAGCAACACGGATTTATGTCTACGGTAACACCAAGGTTACAAGGTTGCGATAGGGCAAAAATTTCATAGCTACTGCAACACTTGAGAAGGCAACACCATGCCCATGAGGTGGCGATAGGCCATCTATGGCGTAGTGATATCCGCCGGCTCAGACGAGCCTTCAAAAGTAGGTGGCCTTTGGCGAGAGATGTCGCCGATGATACTGCTCACATTCCTCTCTTGCCTCTGAGGTGGCGGCGGAGGAGCCTGTTGATTTTGATTGACTGAGTTGTGCATCGTCTCCATAAGTTGTGCCATCTGCGTCATTTGGGCCATCATGCCCTGCATAAAAGCGAGTGGGTCAATCCGAACACCTTCTGACTGAGCGGTGTCCCGGGTACGACTCCCCGATAGAGAATGATCACGTCCAGGTGAACGAGTAGCAGCGTCGCTGCTAGATGAGTTAGCATTATTCCTCGCGTTCGCACGTGTATTCACACGAGCTCTCGGGATTCGGCCCGCTCCACGGCCTCGTCCTCTACGTCCTCTTCTTGCCCCCTCCATACTGAAGTAGGAAAGTCACATGATGATTATATTTCCCGCATGAATATCACGTTATGATTATGACATGAGATGATGAAAATGAGCATACACGCTCTAACACAGTGATTACATGAATGATTAACTGAGGTGACATGATTATCTGATGAAATTATTGAAATGATTATCTTGAACAAGTTAACAAGATTAATGATATGATCTTCCAGATCAACAACCGAGTAATGAAATGAATTGAGTGATTAATGAGTTAACCTGACCGTCCTGGTCAAAATGACAATGATGATTGAGGATTGTTAACTGATGAATTATGAATGAATGATTATTGCCAGAAATTATACCATGGCGTTAGAAATCTTACAGTTCTTGGTTTGATTGGCTCGGCATTTGCACAGGTCACACGTGACGCGAAAATCCAATGATACTAGTCCGATGACGATGATTTCAAATGAGACATGACTCGGAAGGTAGTATTCAAAACCACGCTCCGATACCAACTCTGTAACACCCCAAACTAGGCGGATATTACAGTGCCGTGGACCCCCGATTGGGACCCACCAGGCGAATGAAAACTGATGAATTAAATAATATAATTGTAGTACCGAACCACATTATATTATAAAATACTCCGATGAGGAGTTTAAGTACAATACACCAGGACAATACAGAATACTAGTATATTTTATATGAAGATAAAATACACCACTCTGAATAAATAAACATCTCAAACGGAATTTGCAGCGGAAACTACAAATGACGGAAATGATCAAATGACCGAAATGATCAAATGATCAAATAATCGAAAATCGGGCCCCTACTAGTATCATCGACTCTCGTCAAAGATGCTCTTCCCGTGCCTTTGCCTTGGCGTGACTAAACAAAATCCCCAACGGGCCGCCATACGTAACAACAATTCTCAAGGGTTGAAAATACACAATCATGATTTATCCGAAGTTATGAATTATCCTTAGTTATGAATTACGCTGAAGAGGAGTATCATAGTACGCCCGTAATGTTCTGTGCAAGTGGACAAGACGAATGACCGGACACACCCGTCCTTGTACCTAATTAGTCTCACGGAGTTAAGCTTTACTGTGTGCACGGTCCAATGTATCGGTGAACCCAATACATGACCATCGTGTGCTCGACTAAAAATTCCACACATCCGCACCCGGCCACGCAATATGAACCCAGAAGGTCATATGAACGAGAATGACCACAATGAATATCAATGAATAATAATAATCTGACAAAGTCAAGAATGACTCACCGAGATGAAAGTAATAATGAAGTGATTGATAGTTTCAATGAAGTCATTGGAACCGCCGTTCCTCGTTAATGAAGTGATTATTCGACAATTACAAGTCTCAATATGATTAATACAATGATGAATGAGTTATGATTATGAATGATCAATAACAAAAGGAACAAATATCCTTTTAACCGAGTAAGAATTAACTTACACAACACCGGTGACAATTATCCTTCCACGAACAATGTCCTAATTGAGATATCGGTCGCTCGAACAACCTTGAATAACACAATCACCAACAATTCGTTCAACATACGAGTCAAACACGAATATAACGAACTCAAAACGTCGATACGACTAAACTAAGTTCATTGGGGCATTATATCGAACACTTTGTGGCCAAACTTCGATTGTTTATAACCAAGCCTCAATAATACCAACATCAAAACCCCAAGAAGTGTTTCAAACCAACCAAAACATCTTCAATACGATCAATAATCCAATATGAATATAAAATTTCGTGATTTCAACAACGATTAATCGAAAACCCCCAAATCCAACTCAATATTCAAAGTGTTCTTGAATAATCCAATGAATAATCGAACATATCCATAATCATGCGTATATCACTTCATACAACATGATCTTAACATCCAAAACATCATATCTCAACACAAATCAAAAATACAAGAGGTTTGATGAAAATTACCTTTGAAGATCCAAGCACTATGATCCGAAGAAATTGCGTTAAATCGACAATCCGAGCTTCACAATCGAATAAAAATGATGAAAAATGAATACTCAAGTGATTGATGAAGAAGATTTCTCCCCTCAAGCTCCCTCTCTCGTATGAAGGTGAAAAATGGATGAAATGAGCTGAATACGCTCAGGAAAACACAATTATAGGGTTGACTGCCCTGTGTGCCGCGGCTCAGCTGAAGTGTGCCGCGGCACAGGGCTAAAACTGCGCCCAGTGGTCAGCAGTGTGCCGCGGACCGGCCGAGTGTGCCGCGGCAGTGTCTCGGCACTGTGCCGCGGCCCTGCCGGCATGTGCCGCGGCACAAGGTACAGAAGGGTTTGGCCGAAAATGCCACACGAGTGTGCCGCGGCCCGGACGGGTGTGCCGCAGCGACTCGTCACAGCCGCTGCCTCGCGGCATGTGCCACGGCACAAAGTACGTAATGATCGCCAAAATCGAAAATGTGTGCCGCGGCGCACACTCCTTGTGCCGCGGCCCACACCCCCTTGGGTCCTAAAATGATGAAAAATGACCCGGGAAGGGAATAAAAACAATAAGAATCGATATTTGGGAACCAATAACACGAAATGGAAGTACGGAAACCCCAAAACGGTGGTTCCAAGCAATGATTACAAGGGTTCGTCCAACAAGAACACGATTTGAACAATTAAGAGATTTGAAATGACATGAATTCCAACGTCAACGACTAATGAATCAACAACAATCAAGATAATACTCTTGTCTCGATTCCCGAATAAGGTTGAAACAATGAATAATATCGATACACAACTCGAAGTTGCTTCGAACGGTGAACACGGATGAATGATTATTATCAAGTGAAAAATTATATAGTGACAATTACCGAATGAAATTACTGAATGATAATGACTGAATTATAACCGGGTATTACAATGTTGAGGTTTCGTGTAATAAGTTTCGTACTGTTGTATTGAGATCATTGATCGTGTTGATCATTTGTCGGGGATGATGATCCCAGGTGTAACACCCCCAATCCGCTCAGGGATATTACACGCCGTAGAACCTTACATCAAGGATCTACCAGGCTGGTAACAACATAGAACATCTTAGCGATGCCTTTAAGGCTAACATGACTCAGTAGACCGATTTGGTCTTTCAATAAAAACATACAACTCGATTACAATACTTGCCCACGCAGGGGTCGAATACAACACACTCCTGTACAACGGGGGAAGAATACTGCAGCGGAAATAAAATACAACTAAACCAATATAACATCAAACGGTCCTCGTGTGATTAGTATCGTTCATCTTTCATCATCCTTCATGCTGACCCTGTGCTATGCTCCAAAACCTGAATGCAACACAAACATCCACCCCCCGAATACTCTGGGGTTAGCAAAACTCCACTATTTTGCTAGTGCTAGTACAAGTGCAAAAAAATACGAGTCATACAATTCACATTCCACGAACGATAATAATCCGGAATCCTCAAAGATTCAAATACAACAAGATGAACACTTCCCGAGGCAAGAGTTTGAGTAAAGACTTCCCAAAATTTCAAGATCAAAATATCAAGGGAAACAATTTATAAAATGATTTGAAATACCATCGGGAGTTTTAATAGAAAATAATTTAGGATTATCAAATCCTACTTTTCAAAACCCAAAAGACGAAAGGGGTCACCGCCCCAAAGGTTTACTTTCCGTAAAATGACCTTTACCAAGCCGTTGGGATTTTAGCCCCAAATCTCATCAACTCACAGTACACAAGAACGACCACAAGGTTCGTCTCCCAACATCAAAATCCATAATTAAAGGATTTAACACAAACAACAAAATACTCTAGTGCCATCCTAGCCAAGTAAGCCAAACGAACAACTTACCTCTTACACACTTAGTCGATGCATGCAATCATGAAAACCATTCGAAAGCACTCATTTCTGGAAATGCCATAATCAAATCATATTTGTAAAAATGCACCACAATTAACCATCGATCCACCTCTCTTGTGGACCCCTACCGAGACCCCGTCGGATCTAACCCGTAGTGGTTAAAAGCAAGCTCGTCGATCCACGTCTCTTATGGACCCCTACCGAGACCCCGTCGGATCTAACCCGTAGTGAGCATACACACACACACACGTTACTCATGCAATACTAATATGCTAAGAATGTAAGTTCATTAAGAATACTCACTAGAGATGGACACTTACTCGACGCCGTTATCAAACTCTTCAAAACACAATAACAAGATTAAACACGGAATACAGGATTCCATAACTTTAAGCAACAGGGGTATCATCAAAGCCTTCAACGTTCAAAATAATCAAATCATAATCAATTCCCAAAACACACCGTTCATGAAACACACACACGCATTTTGAAAGAGAGCCTTTAACGAGGTCAAACCAAAATCTTTTGAAACTTCATTTCAAATCACCAAATAAACACACCAAGATGATCACTGATCATAATGTCCACAAAACGAGAAGCGTATGAACAAGGAACTTGCCTCGAATAAGAACAACGCGGAGAATCGACCGAAGTAGGTTGACACGAACCGACTACGAACCCACCGACTCCACCGATCGCCAACTCGCGTTCATAAACTACGAAGGACAATAACAACAATGAAATGAATTCCATAACACAACCCAAAGCCGTTGAATTCAAAGAACGAATGACGAAAGTTCAAGTGTTTCCTCCAAAACGGCCAAGAACACAATTTGTCCCGTCAAAACACGAAAACGGAATTCCAAGTCGAAATATGGATATACAATCCATAGAATATGTTTAACAACATCATTTAACCACAATCTATCCATCAAAAATAGATGGAAAACGAGATCGAGAACAAATCCCCCAAAAAGTCGATTCGAAGGAAATCAAGAAATATACTTCGATTCGACGAAGAACAATGGATTAAATGATGTTAAACACAAAAATACTACCAAGATAATACGGAACGAATCGGACAAAAAACTCAAAAAACCTCAAATTCAAGAATTTAGGGTTCTAAGAAGAGATTACCTTGATTCGCTGGATTAAAGGATGATATAGGATGATCAATCAATGATATGAACTCAAGAACTTCATAGATTTGTCGTTCAACAACATGGCTTCGCCTCCTCCGAAGCTCCAGCCGCGGATCGAAAAGAAAGGAAATGAAAAACGGGTGAAAATATGACTGCTCGGTCATATTTATACTGGTGCAGCCTAGCGTGCGCTAGGCTTCCGAGCTAGCGTGCGCTAGCGGCCAGTATCAGCCCAGAAATCAGCTTTGTGCCGCGGCCCGGCCGTAAGCCGCCCGCGTCTGCATTCGCCTCCAAAGATCAAAAGGCACACGATGCAGTCTTAGCTATTTCGACCATAACTCCTTCGTCCGGACTCCGATTGACTCACCGTTTGAGCCATTGGAAATATAACTTGATGATATATAATATTGCAAAGATTCAGAATTTTTGGAGTTTCCAAAAATTAATGGTGACTTTACAAAGTCGAACTCACACGTGAAAAGGTCGATTAAAGACACGGAACTCAACAAAATGACACCGAAACGAACTCGGATGACAAAAAGTGTAGAATTAATCATTCTTGGAATGACAAAACGATCACAATAGAGTCGCTAAGATAGACTTTAGACAAAAAAAAAGAAAATTACCGGAAATCGAAATTACGGGTATTACATTCTACCCTCCTTAAAAGAAGCGCGTAACTTATGCCCAACGGCGAAACGTTACAAGCAACGCAAAGGAATATACAGCGTGAAAACGCACTCCACGACGACCAACACAACGCCACCGATAGAAACATAATAAAACCAACAAGTGACAAGCGTCATCAAATAGATAGTACAATCAAGTCGATTATCTGAATAGTCACAAAACACACGAACGAAAATCAATACGATTGACCAACCCAACGGTTCATCAATCAAAACGCGAGCCAAACGCTGAACAAATACGGAATTCCACCGCCTAAGGGCTGGAAGATCGAAAACGAGACTAATTTCCCGAACTTAAGGGAATTATGAAGGAGCCTGAACACTCAACAATCACGAAACGAGAACAAAAACCGAACAACCAAACGATCGAGACAACAAAAATCGAACAATCATGTCCGAAACACGAAGGATAATAAAATTCAAACAACAACTCCCAGGATGATCTGGTGAGAATAACAAGACATGCATTCCCATAAGATCCATAGGAAAGGGAATAGCGATTGAAAAGTCACCACGACAAACGAGTTATTCCGACACACTACCACACTCGTTCGATCTACAAACGCAAGGGGTAGGACAAGCTCAGAAATGTCAATGAACATAAACGAGTCAACAGAGTCGAAAACACAAGAGTTCCAAATCCGATCCACTTCGAATAAAAGAACTAATAGAACCAGATGATGTCACTCCCGAACAAGGTTCACAAGAATCGAACCGAACTCGAAAAGTCACAGCGATAACCAGATTGACCCACAACAAGATCACAGCTCGTTCGGACGATGAAACCGAAATACAGAACAAGTTCATAAAGTATCAACGAACATGAGCGAATCGATAGACTGGAGAAAGAGGAAATACAGAAGTCAAAATAGTACGGGTATTACCTTCGACCTCGTCCACAAAATTCACAAAAACGGGAGCAAGGTAACAAGCCATTAAACAACTGACACATAACGGAACAATCACCGATGCACACGGTCATACCAAACCAAGATCTAACAGCTCGCACATGCGCGACAACACAGAAATCACTACGAGGCGGAAACATTCAACACCAACATCCCACCTCTCACAGGGGGCTAACACAACAAATGTGTGGAAAACGACTCAAAGCTCACACCGCCAATTCGATCATACTCGGGAGCAAACATCATAATGACAACGCGAACATCATACATACATACCCAGCCCTCAAACGGGAATGGATAGGTTTTAAAAACGAAAACCTCATTTTGAAAATAATTTTAGAAGAACACCGGTTGATCTTGAGTATCACCTTTAAAAAAAAGTACAAACGTGAAACATCATTATCGAGACTTTGGAGAACCATTTCACATTTGATAAAAATGAGGATACTTTCTCTTAGTGAAAACTTTCAGAATATTCGACCCTCAGGTCTAAATAAAAGTGTTTCTAAAACATTGAAAATATCTCAAAGTATTTTTTGGTCCTCAATTGGAAATTTTTTTGAAATATATTGCGGCACGAGAAAGCACCTTGAAAACACCGCAAGAAAATAATTCGTTTTAAAAGTACGTCTCGAAATTTAATTTTCTAAGATACTCAAGGTTTTCAAAAATCCAATAGGCCAGAATGCCCAAAACTCACGCATACCGACGTACACTAAAACACCTCCTAGTACACGCATCAAAACGTTTAAAATCAAGACAATACATGTCTTTAAAAGGAAAATAAACGATAAAATACCACAGTCGAAGACCGCCTAGGATTCAGAACAGAACCACTGACCCCATTCGAGGTCTCTAAGGACCCTCCCGCACTGGCTAGTGAACAAGTCGAACGCGTATAAGCACAAAGCTTCCACAAGAGAACTTGTAAAACGAGCAAATCGATTCGAAAATCATCAGCAACGGACAAAAACAACAGTAAAAAGACATCAGCAGCAACGACACTCCTCGTATAAACCAAATACGAGAGTCGACTAAATACATATCGTGAAATCATATCCACAGAAGGATTCCCTCACTTATCAAATAACCATAAAAAAATAGCTCGTGTCACACGAGGCACAACACAAAGAAGGGAGACTTACATTCACAGGTCGCACGAAGATGATGATCGCCCCACGATACTAATCATGACCAACAAACTCAGACGACGCGTCGCGACACGACTCAGTCAGATAAAATCCGACGAAACAAGACTCAAACAACACGACTTGACCCGACGGCCTAGGTTTCCTCAACCTAAGCTCCGATACCATTTATGTAACACCCCCAATCCGCTCAGGGATATTACACGCCATATAACCTTTCCTCAAGAATATACCAGGATGGTAACAACATAGAACATCTCAGCGATGACTTTAAGGCTAACATGACTTAGTAGATCGATTTGGTCTTTCAAGAAAAACATACAACTCGATTACAATACTTGCCCACGCAGGGATCGAATACAACACACTCCCGTACAACGGGAGAAGAATACTGCAGCGGAAATAAAATACAACTAAACCAATATAACATCAAACGGTCCTCGTGTGATTAGTATCGTTCATCTTTCATCATCCTTCATGCCGACCCTGTGCTATGCTCCAAAACCTGAATGCAACACAAACATCCACCCCCGAATACTCGGGGGTTAGCAAAACTCCACTGTTTTGCTAGTGCAAAAAAATACGAGTCATACAATTCACATTCCACGAACGATAATAATCCGGAATCCTCAAAGATTCAAATACAACAAGATGAACACTTCCCGAGGCAAGAGTTTGAGTAAAGACTTCCCAAAATTTCAAGATCAAAATATCAAGGGAAACAATTTATAAAATGATTTGAAATACCATCGGGAGTTTTAATAGAAAATAATTTAGGATTATCAGATCCTAGTTTTCAAAACCCAAAAGATGAAAGGGGTCACCGCCCCAAAGGTTTACTTTCCGTAAAATGACCTTTACCAAACCGTTGGGATTTTAGCCCCAAATCTCATCAACTCACAGTACACAAGAACGACCACAAGGTTCGTCTCCCAACATCAAAATCCACAATTAAAGGATTTAACACAAACAACAAAATACTCTAGTGCCATCCTAGCCAAGTAAGCCAAACGAACAACTTACCTCTTACACACTTAGTCGATGCATGCAATCATGAAAACCATTCGAAAGCACTCATTTCTCGAAATGCCATAATCAAATCACATTTGTAAAAATGCACCACAATTAACCGTTGATCCACGTCTCTTGTGGACCCCTACCGAGACCCCGTCGGATCTAACCCGTAGTGGTTAAAAGCAAGCTCGTCGATCCACGTCTCTTATGGACCCCTACCGAGACCCCGTCGGATCTAACCCGTAGTGAGCATACACACACACACGTTACTCATGCAATACTAATATGCTAAGAATGTAAGTTCATTAAGAATACTCACTAGAGATGGCCACTTACTCGACGCCGTTATCAAACTCTTCAAAACACAATAACAAGATTAAACACGGAATACACGATTCCATAACTTTAAGCAACAGGGGTATCATCAAAGCCTTCAACGTTCAAAATAATCAAATCATAATCAATTCCCAAAACACACCGTTCATGAAACACACACACGCATTTTGAAAGAGAGCCTTTAACGAGGTCAAACCGAAATCTTTTGAAACTTCATTTCAAATAACCAAATAAACACACCAAGACGATCACCGATCAAAATTTCCACAAAACGAGAAGCGTATGAACAAGGAACTTGCCTCGAATAAGAACAACGCGGAGAATCGACCGAAGTAGGTTGACACGAACCGACTACGAACCCGCCGACTCCACCGATCGCCAACTCGCGTTCATAAAATACGAAGGACAATAACAACAAGGAAATGAATTCCATAACACGACCCAAAGCTGTTGAATTCAAAGAACGAATGACGAAAGTTCAAGTGTTTCCTCCAAACGGCCAAGAACACGATTTGTCCCGTCAAAACACGAAAATGGAATTACAAGTCGAAATATGGATATACAATCCATAGAATATGTTTAACAACATCATTTAACCACAATCGATCCATCAAAAATGGATGGAAAACGAGATCGAGAACAAATCCCCCAAAAAGTCTATTCGAAGGAAATCAAGAAATATACTTCGATTCGACGAAGAACAATGGATTAAATGATGTTAAACACAAGAATACTACCAAGATTAATCATACCCATCATGAATTAATCAACAATACGGAATGAATCGGACAAAAACTCAAAAACCCCCAAATTCAAGAATTTAGGGTTCTAAGAAGAGATTACCTTGATTCGCTGGATCAAAGGATGATGTAGGATGATCAATCAATGATATGAACTCAAGAACTTCATAGATTTGTTGTTCAACAACATGGCTTCGCCTCCTCCGAAGCTCCAGCCGCGGATCGAAAAGAAAGGAAATGAAAAACGGGTGAAAATATGACTGCTCGGTCATATTTATACTGGTGCAGTCTAGCGTGCGCTAGGCTTCCGAGCTAGCGTGCGCTAGCGTCCAGTATCAGCCCAGAAATCAGCTTTGTGCCGCGGCCCGTCCATAAGGGGCCGCGGCCCCTTGGTACAGCCCGCTCCAGCATCAAAAGGCACACGGTGCAGTCTTAGCTATTTCGACCATAACTCCTTCGTCCGGACTCCGATTGACTCACCGTTTGAGACATTGGAAATCTATCTTGATGATCTATAATATTGCAAAGATTCAGAATTTTTGGAGTTTCCAAGAATTAATGGTGACTTTACAAAGTCGAACTCACACGTGAAAAAGTCGATTAAAGACACGGAACTCAACAAAACGACACCGAAACGAACTCGGATGACAAAAAGTGTAGAATTAATCATTCTCGGAATGACAAAACGGTCATAATAGAGTCTCAAAGATAGACTTTAGCCAAAAAGAAAAGAAAATTACCAGAAATCGAAATTACGGGTGTTACATTCTACCCTCCTTAAAAGAAGTTTCGTCCCGAAACTTAAAACAAGTAGGGAGAAGAAATATCCCACCAGGAAAAACTCAACGAGATACACAAGAAGCGCGTAACTTATGCCCAACGGCGAAACGTTACAAGCAACGCAAAGGAATATACGGCGTGAAAACGCGCTCCACGACGACCAACACAACGCCACCGATAGAAACATAATAAAACCAACAAGTGACAAGCGTCATCAAACACATAGTACAATCAAGTCGATTATCTGAACAGTGACAAAACACACGAACGAAAATCAATACGATTGACCAACCCAACGGTTCATCAATCAAAACGCGAGCCAAACGCTGAACAAATACGGAATTCCACCGCCTAAGGGCTGGAAGATCGAAAACGAGACTAATTTCCCGACTTAAGGGAATTACGAAGGAGCCTGAACGCTCAACAATTATGAAACGAGAACAAAAACCGAACAAACAAACGATCGAGACAACAAAAATCGAACAATCATGTCCGAAACACGAAGGATAATAAAATTCAAACAACAACTCCCAGGATGATCTGGTGAGAATAACAAGACATGCATTCCCATAAGATCCATAGGAAAGGGAATAGCGATTGAAAAGTCACCACGACAAACGAGTTATTCCGACACACTACCACACTCGTTCGATCTACAAACGCAAGGGGTAGGACAAGCTCAGAAATGTCAATGAACATAAACGAGTCAACAGAGTCGAAAACACAAGAGTTCCAAATCCGATCCACTTCGAATAAAAGAACTAATAGAACCAGATGATGTCACTCCCGAACAAGGTTCACAAGAATCGAACCGAACCCGAAAAGTCACAGCGATAACCAGATCGACCCACAACAAGATCACAGCTTGTTCGGACGATGAAACGGAAATACAGAACAAGTTCAGAAAGTACCAACGAACATGAGCGAATCGATAGACTGGAGAAAGAGGAAATACAGAAGTCAAAATAGTACGGGTATTACCTTCGACCTCGTCCACAAAATTCATAAAAACGGGAGCAAGGTAACAAGACATTAAACAACTGACACATAACGGAACAATCACCGATGCACACGGTCCTCCAAACCAAGCTCTAACAGCTAGCACATGCGCGACAACACAGAAATCACTACGAGGCGGCAACATTCAACACCAACATCCCACCTCTCACAGGGGGCTAACACAACAAATGTGTGGAAAACGACTCAACGCTTACACCGCCAATTCGATCATACTCGGGAGCAAACATCATAATGACAACGCGAACATCATACATACATACCCAGCCCTCAAACGGGAATGGATAGGTTTTAAAAACGAAAACCTCATTTTTAATATAATTTTAGAAGAACACCGGTTGATCTTGAGTATCACCTTTCAAAAAAAAGTACAAACGTGAAACATCATGATCGAGACTTTGGAGAACCATTTCACATTTGATAAAAATGAGGACACTTTCTCTTAGTGAAAACTTTCAGAATATTCGACCCTCGGGTCTAAATAAAAGTGTTTCTAAAACATTGAAAATATCTCAAAGTATTTTTTGGTCCTCAATTGGAATTTTTTTTGAAATATATTGCGGCACGAGAAAGCACCTTGAAAACACCGCAAGAAAATAATTCGTTTTAAAAGTACGTCTCGAAATTTAATTTTCTAAGATACTCAAGGTTTTAAAAAATCTAATAGGCCAGAATGCCCAAAACTCATGCATACCGACGTACACTAAAACACCTCCTAGTACACGCATCAAAACGTTTAAAATCAAGACAATACATGTCTTTAAAAGGAAAATAAACGATAAAATACCACAGTCGAAGACCGCCTAGGATTCAGAACAAAACCACTGACCCCATTCGAGGTCTCTAAGGACCCTCCCGCACTGGCTAGTGAACAAGTCGAACGCGTATAAGCACAAAGCTTCCACAAGAGAACTTGTAAAACGAGCAAATCGATTCGAAAATCATCAGCAACAGACAAAAACAACAGTAAAAAGACATCAGCAGCAACGACACTCCTCGTATAAACCAAATACGAGAGTCGACTAAATACATATCGTGAAATCAAATCTACAGAAGGATTCCCTCACTTATCAAATAACCATAAAAAAATAGCTCGTGTCACACGAGGCACAACACAAAGAAGGGAAACTTACATTCACAGGTCGCACGAAGATAATGATCGCCCCACGATACTAATCACGACCAACAAACTCAGACGACGCGTCGCGACACGACTCAGTCAGATAAAATCCGACGAAACAAGACTCAAACAACACGACTTGACCCGACAGCCAAGGTTTCCTCAACCTAAGCTCCGATACCATTTATGTAACACCCCCAATCCGCTCAGGAATATTACACGCCGTAGAACCTTTCCTCAAGGATTTACCAGGCTGGTAACAACGTAGAACATCTCAGCGATGCCTTTAAGGCTAACATGACTTAGTAGATCGATTTGGTCTTTCAAGAAAAACATACAACTCGATTACAATACTTGCCCACGCAGGGATCGAATACAACACACTCCCGTACAACGGGAGAAGAATACTGCAGCGGAAATAAAATACAACTAAACCAATATAACATCAAACGGTCCTCGTGTGATTAGTATCGTTCATCTTTCATCATCCTTCATGCCGACCCTGTGCTATGCTCCAAAACCTGAATGCAACACAAACATCCACCCCCGAATACTCGAGGGTTAGCAAAACTCCACTGTTTTGCTAGTGCAAGTACAAGTGCAAAAAAATACGAGTCATACAATTCACATTCCACGAACGATAATAATCCGGAATCCTCAAAGATTCAAATACAACAAGATGAACACTTCCCGAGGCAAGAGTTTGAGTAAAGACTTCCCAAAATTTCAAGATCAAAATATCAAGGGAAACAATTTATAAAATGATTTGAAATACCATCGGGAGTTTTAATAGAAAATAATTTAGGATTATCAGATCCTAGTTTTCAAAACCCAAAAGATGAAAGGGGTCACCGCCCCAAAGGTTTACTTTCCGTAAAATGACCTTTACCAAACCGTTGGGATTTTAGCCCCAAATCTCATCAACTCACAGTACACAAGAACGACCACAAGGTTCGTCTCCCAACATCAAAATCCACAATTAAAGGATTTAACACAAACAACAAAATACTCTAGTGCCATCCTAGCCAAGTAAGCCAAACGAACAACTTACCTCTTACACACTTAGTCGATGCATGCAATCATGAAAACCATTCGAAAGCACTCATTTCTGGAAATGCCATAATCAAATCACATTTGTAAAAATGCACCACAATTAACCGTCGATCCATGTCTCTTGTGGATCCCTACCGAGACCCCGTCGCATCTAACCCGTAGTGGTTAAAAGCAAGCTCGTCGATCCACGTCTCTTATGGACCCCTACCGAGACCCCGTTGGATCTAAACCGTAGTGAGCATACACACACACACACGTTACTCATGCAATACTAATATGCTAAGAATGTAAGTTCATTAAGAATACTCACTAGAGATGGACACTTACTCGACGCCGTTATCAAACTCTTCAAAACACAATAACAAGATTAAACACGGAATACATGATTCCATAATTTTAAGCAACAAGGGTATCATCAAAGCCTTCAATGTTCAAAATAATCAAATCATAATCAATTCCCAATACACATCGTTCATGAAACACACACATGCATTTTGAAACAGAGCCTTTAACGAGGCCAAACTGAAATCTTTTGAAACTTTATTTCAAATAACCAAATAAACACACCAAGACGATCACCGATCATAATGTCCACAAAACGAGAAGCGTATGAACAAGGAACTTGCCTCGAATAAGAACAACGCGGAGAATCGACCGAAGTAGGTTGACACGAACCGACTATGAACCCGCCGACTCCATCGATCGCCAACTCACGTTAATAAACTACGAAGGACAATAACAACAATGAAATGAATTCCATAACACGACCCAAAGCCGTTGAATTCAAAGAATGAATGACGAAAGTTCAAGTGTTTCCTCCAAAATGGCCAAGAACACGATTCGTCCCGTCAAAACACGAAAACGGAATTCCAAGTCAAAATATGGATATACAATCCATAGAATATGTTTAACAACATCATTTAACCACAATCGATCCATCAAAAATGGATGGAAAACGAGATCGAGAACAAATCCCCCAAAAAGTCGATTCGAAGGAAATCAAGAAATATACTTCGATTCGACGAAGAACAATGGATTAAATGATGTTAAACACAAGAATACTACCAAGATTAATCATACCCATCATGAATTAATCAACAATACGGAACGAATCGGACAAAAACTCAAAAACCCCCAAATTCAAGAATTTAGGGTTCTAAGAAGAGATTACCTTGATTCGCTGGATCAAAGGATGATATAGGATGATTAATCAATGATATGAACTCAAGAACTTCATAGATTTGTTGTTCAACAACATGGCTTCGCCTCCTCCGAAGCTCCAGCCGCGGATTGAAAAGAAAGGAAATGAAAAACGGGTGAAAATATGACTGCTCGGTCATATTTATACTGGTGCAGCCTAGCGTGCGCTAGGCTGCGGAGCTAGCGTGCGCTAGCGGCCAGTATCAGCCCAGAAATCAGCTTTGTGCCGCGGCCCGGCCAGAAGGGGCCGCGGCCCTCGGTACAACCCACTTTAGCATCAAAAGGCACATGGTGCAGTCTTAGCTATTTCGACAATAACTCCTTCGTCCGGACTTCGATTTTCTCACCGTTTGATCCATTGGAAATATAACTTGATGATCTATAATATTGCAAAGATTCAGAATTTTTGGAGTTTTCAAGAATTAATGGTGACTTTACAAAGTCGAACTCACACGTGAAAAAGTCGATTAAAGACACGAAACTCAACAAAACGACACCGAAACGAACTCGGATGACAAAAAGTGTAGAATTAATCATTCTCGTAATGATAAAACGGTCACAATAGAGTCTCAAAGATAGACTTTTGCCAAAAAAAGAAAATTACCGGAAATCGAAATTACGGGTATTACACCAGGATTGTTGTTTTGGATATTGATTAGTCGTGTCGACTTTTCTTTGTCAGATTGTATTGTTCACTTCGGTGAGTCTTTTGATCCTTATTGGATATGTGTTTCTTTGAGTTTTGTTGTCATGTTGCATCGTGACATATCTGGAGTTATATCTGCGTGCCGATTGGGTATTGTGTAGGATTTTTAGCCGGGCACATGATGGTTATGTGTTGATATTTCCACATTGAACTGTGCACACGAGACGTAGTTCGTGAGGCTAATTAGGTACAAGACCACACGTGTATTTTATCAATACCCGGGGTGGCTTGTGCACGGACACATTTCCGGATCGAGCGTACTATGACTTCCATCTTTGAGCCATATTGTTTGGTCGTTCATCCTCCATTTATGGTTAGGTATGTTCGACAGTTTGTGACTGGTTGTTCATACGCCCGAGGGGTATGTTCTACAGTTGGAGTTATTTCTTTGAGATCCATTATTGTTGATCATTTGGAGTTTACCTTGTTGATGGTATTCTCGGTTATTGTTGGTCCTTTGTTGATCATTTGGAGTCTACCTTGTTGAGGGTATTCTTGGTTATTGTTGATCTTTGTTGATCGTGTTGGGAGTTTACCATGTTGAGGGTACTCTCGGTTATCATTGATTCTTTGTTGGTCATATTGGAGTTATCATGTTGGTGATATTCTCAGTTGACGTATTGGTTGATCTGGTTATTAATCGTATGAGCATTCGGACTGTACGTCGATGTTCGGGATTTGTTATCATTATCATGTGGTAGTTGATCTACAGATATGCCGTGTATTATTGGTTTATACATGTTGAGATTTGATTGTGTAATCCTACGGAC
Organism: Orobanche coerulescens; assembly: GCA_033398695.1. NCBI lineage: Eukaryota > Viridiplantae > Streptophyta > Magnoliopsida > Lamiales > Orobanchaceae > Orobanche > Orobanche coerulescens. Next base: position 138,696,844 of record CM065817.1, read on the forward strand.
AGGAGTTGGCACAGATTGAGTTATTTCCATACTTATGAGTTATGATAATGTTTTGAGGATTATTGTGTAATACCCGTAATTTCGATTTCCGATAATTTCTTTTTTTGGCGAAAGTCCGTGTTGAGTTTCGTGCTTTTTGGTGACTTTTCCGCACTTGAGCTCGATTCTTGCAAATCTCGTCCGAAACTATTGTTTCGAGTTTCTCGTAAGTTCATTTAATGTTACTGTTCATGTTGCGAGCTTTGGTTTGGTGTTTCGATCGTGTATCGTGTATTTCGGACGTTTTGGGCCATTTTTGTAATTTCCCAAAGTTTGGTAATTACTTCCGTTGTTGAATTTCGACGCTTTGGGTGGTCGGAATCGTGTGTTCTCTTAGCGCTTAGATTCGTCTTTGCGAGTACTTCGTAACCGTATCTCCGATTTTTACTCAGGTTCGGGTTTCGGGTCGTCCGGGCCGTCGGAGTGGCCACGGCCGAGTCACGGCCGGAGCAGGGCCTGGCCTGGCCGAGTTACGGCCGTAAGGTGCCGGTTACGGGCGTAATGTGTGCCAGTTACGGCCATAAGGCGTGATCGGGTACGGCCGTACGAGCGTTGGGCATCTTCCGGACGAAGGCCGGTTACGGCCGTAATGTGTGCCAGTTATGGCCGTAAGTGTCCGGCAGGTGCTGGGCAGATGTTTTGACGAATACCGGTTACGGCCGTAAGGGCCTGCCGAGTACGGTCGTATGGGCCAAGTTACGGCCGTACGGCACTGCCGGTTACGACCGTAAGCGTCCGGCAGTGTCCGGCTATATAAGGCCTCGCAGCCCGTTTTTACTCATTTCTTCACTTTTCTTGCGGCTATCGGACGGGTGCGACGGGAAATAGGGTTCTTGGTCGATTCTACTCAATTCCAAGGCTTTTTGGAAGATCCTTTTTGATTAAATCATCATTTAATCCGTGTTCTTCGTCCGAATCAAGGTATTTCCTTGCTTAGAACCCTACTTGTATGTAATTTTGGGGGTTTCTTCGTGATTCTTCGAATTAATCCATGGTGGATGAATTGATTATGGTATTCTTGTTGTCTTGGCCATGATCTTCGGATTTTGTAACTCATATATCGATTTTTATCACCCGGGACTTGATTTCCGATTTCTTTGAAGGAACCCTCGGATCCTTGTTGTTTTTCCGGTTGATTCGGATTCCGTTTAACGTTATTTATCCATGGTGATGTTATTTTCGTAGAGATCGTGAGGTTGTCAAATTCTGGGTCGTTTTCGGAAGTTCGAGGGCTAGCCGATCGTGTTCGTTCGTTGTTCCGTTACTCACGGTGCTGAGGCAAGTGTCTTGTCCATACTTTTCATGTTTCGTAGACGGAATCATTGATAAATGATTTTATGTGCAATCTGAATGTTTTAATGAACTTTTAAAAGGATCGGTATGCTTTTGATAAAGGTTTTCCTTCGAAGATAACTCGTAGGCTTTGTGAATAAATGTGTTTTATGATTATGTGTATCATTGTCGTGTGATGGAAGATATTGAACATATTTTAGTGAATTTAGTAGACTGTAAATAGTTGCCGAGGATTGTGTATTGAGATGTGTAATTGTACGGTGAATATGTGACGTTGTGTGATATTAGTTGTTACTCCTTCGTAAGGAGGTTGGGACACTTGGTGTTGTTTGGCATTGTTATTTGCTTGTCGTTGTGTGACGTTGATTGTGAGTATATGTCGGTTAAAGTGGCCATTCTAGCGAAGTACCTAGCATTTGTATGAATATTCTAGTATTCGAATTATGGCTTCTCGTGGCGTTGTGGATGATATGTGTATGTTCATCAAGGGACGGTCTGACGAGGCCTCTAGGGATACGTATTGCCGTGTGTGCGCGTATCGCGAACTAGGGTTAACCACCCAGGGATGTCCGACGGGGCTCTGCGGGGTACGGAGGCTGTGAGTCTCGTACCAACGGTTAACTTTGAAATGTTTTGTTGGAGAACTGTGATCTTTGGCGCATATTTCGTCTGATTAGAATGGCAGTTCAAATGGTATCGTACTCGGTTGGAATGGCACTAGTAAGTGTGTTGTGTGTGATTTGTCCCTTGACTGTGATAATTTGGTAAGGGTACGTGAGCCATGTGGTCGCTCTATGTATTGTAGCTCTGTGGTGTGTTGAGTTTGACCGTATGGTCAAGTGGCAAAGTTGTGCTCTCTGTTGTCGTTCTGTGAGACTGTTGACATGGTAATGTTTGACACGGTGTAGTTCATGTCGAGTTATTTTTGTGAGTATGTGATGTGAATGAGTTGATTCACGGACCCCTGTGCTTGTGGATGGAATGTTATGATTGGGTCGTAGACCCCGTATTTTGTTATCGGATACGTATTTTGAAATAAATGATTTTTGGGCTGCGTCCCTAAGCATTTCGAAAGGCTTGAAAATTCTTAAACCCCAAATGCTTTCAAAACTCCCGAGATCGTACAATGTTTTGTAAGATGTAAAATGGTTTTATTTCCTATCTTTCATAATTCAAACTGTTTGATCAAGCGAATTGTCTCGGGAAGTATATTCATGATTTCTATGTTCTTGGAGTATGATATGTATGGCTTGTCTTTGTATTTATACTTGCACTAGCAAAATAGTGGAGTTTTGCTAACCCCCGAGTATTCGGGGGGTGGATGTGTGTTTTGCGTCCAGGTCCTTGCAGGTTGCCGGGGAGCAATTCACAGGATCGTTACGAAGGATGATGGAAGACGGCGATACTAATCACATGAAGACTGGTGTTGGGTATTTGGTGATGTCTTGTTTTGTCCTTCCGTTGTGTCTATTTTCCCCTATGTGGGAACGTTGATTTATGTTAACTCCCGCGTGGGTATGAGTTACGAGAAATAGTAATGTATGGTTGATGTGTATGTTGTGGTAAAAGACCAAATCGGTCTAATGGTTCGTTATTTAGCCATGTCGGCATATATTGTATTGTCGTATTTTCTGTATTTAGCCTGGTAGATCCTCACGGAGAGGGTCTGCGGCGCTGTAATATTCCCGAACGGTTTGGGGGTGTTACATATTGGTATTTTTGGAATACGGTATAATTGATGTTGAGTTCATTTCGTCATTTGAGAATGCAAAATGTGAATTATGGTAAGGATCGATTTGGATTGTATTGTTATGGATTGGTAGGTTATGTCGGTAAGATTACATTGGTATTATTCTTACAGTATTATTACATTGGTATGTAATTATTTATGATGATGTGATCGATATCATTGTTGAGTATTGTGGCTGACCCCGTCGTGGGCTTTATTTTTAGGTACTCGGAGATCGAGCTAGTAGCGGTCGTGAAGGGGTGAGCTTCCCGGGTGATACTGGCTGTGACATTTATTTGAGTACCGAGTATTCTTTTCTGGTTGTTTATTTCCGCTGCAAATGTGTATTTTGAACTGTGTCTTTTTCGCTGCGTGTGTATTTTTAAAATGGCTTTTCGGTATCTTTATCCGCTGCGTGTGTGTATTTTAAAAGGGCTTTTTGGCACTTTGCGAACTTGGGTTATTTCGTTAAACCTTTTCCTAAACTATTTTATCGGTACGTTTAAGTGGTGGCTTAACGTACATTTTAAACTGTTGAGATTTGGCACTTCGTCTTGTATTTTCAAATGGTGTTTTAAGACGGTGTTTGAGAACTATGCGTTTAAAAATATTTGAGTATTTAAAATATTACCGTCATTGGCATTTTGGCATTTTTAAACGTTTTTGAAATGATTTTGTAAACAGTTTTTAGCCTGGTGGGTTCCGGTGCGGGGCCCATGGCGCTGTAATATCCCAGATGGTTTTGGGGGTGTTACATTTTACACAATTGCAATGGGTCTAAGGTTCAATTCTCCGTGGAGCCAGTTAGCTTTTTTATATATTGTTTATTGCCAATTTTTTTACCAATTTTTTGCTGTTTATTGCACAATTTTTTTACCAATTTTTTTTATCTTAAACCAAACACAGAGAAATTAATTGCTATTTTTTTGTATTATATGGTGTAATTGGGGTATGCAAAAAAAATGAAATAAAAATATGTAATATAATTCCAAAAGGCTTGTAAATTAATTTGGTTGAGTAAAAGAATTAAGTAATTGATATGTAGTTATATTGATTGACATATAACTTTTTTGTATTATATGGTGTAATTGGGGTATGCAAAATAAAATGAAATAAAAATATGTAATATAATTCCAAAAGGGTTGTAAATTAATTTGAGAATTGAGTAATTGATATGTAGTCATATTGATTGACATATAACTTTTTTGTATTATATGGTGTAATTGGGGTATGCAAAAAAAAATGAAATAAAAATATGTAATATAATTCCAAAAGACTTGTAAATTAATTTGAGAATTGAGTAATTGATATGTAGTCATATTGATTGACATATCACATTATAAAAAGTCAATGGATTTTAATGATTATTTATTTATATTTATATGTGGTCTTTAAGGATTCAAAAAAAAAAATATTCGTTAATGCATTTAGTAAGGTTATTCATTCAGCCCCTTTGCCAAAGTCGGGACCGGAGAAAATTATCCCCTTTGCTATATTTTTTTTTGTTTTTCCCTTATTGTTACATATAAATGAATTTCTTGTGCATAACTTGATGCGGATGCCACTACCGGACAAGGTAGCAGGGGTTCTATTAATCAACCCTAGACCCAATTAATTAACTTGTTTTTTTATATGCCTATTATTGCACACTTTTTTTTACTATTTTTTTATCTCGAACCAAGCACATACCAAAACATTTTTTTATGAAAAATCTCAAATTGCATTTTCACGCATCTAAAACCAATTTTTTGTTAGCCAATTTTTTACACTTCATTTTTTTTCACTCTTTATAATCGCATAGAAAAAATACAAATAAATAAACAAAAAAAGCACCACTCATCTGTAATGTGTTTCTTTAGATGTCTATATTTTCAAACAAAGTACGAAAAGGAATTATTTCTGTATATTAAATTTTATTTATCTGTATTATTTCTTCAAAGCTCCTCTATTTTGTTAGAAAGAAAATCCCAGCACTCATATATTATTGGAACAACCAATGTATGGAATAGCAATTTATTGGAAATTACAATGCATCTATAAATTTTTTTATTGATTTTTTTCTCAGGAAAAAGTACAAATAAATAAATAAATATCACTCGTATTTAATCTATTTCTTTAAAAAAGAATTATAAATAAATCATTTCTCCAAAATATTTGATTCATGTAAACATTGTTCTATAAAATCTTTTTTTTTGTTAAAAGGAAAAGTACAACCATAAATGTGTTTAATAATTGCTAGAGAGTGACAATTACTAGATTAGCCAATTTTTCCTTCATAAAAATATATCCATAAATTACAATATTGCATGTGATAGGTTTCAACCCTGCATGGGTTTGAAAATGGAGGAAGACTTGTTCTTTTGATGGAATATTTTTATACTAGCACTTAATTTTGTACACCTAATTTGTATGATTGGTTAAAACTTATATTTCTCTATACCACTTTTGAGTACTATAACGTGTAGCCTAGTGTAAAATGGGTGAGCCTACAATGCAAGGCATATAGTGGTACACAGAAGCGATTCAAATGATATTTTTTCCGGTTAAAACTATAGGGGTTAACCCATCTATATAAATAATAGCGTTACAGATTCGAAGCACTAAATTAATTATATCTCCTATGTGGCATTCTCTTAATTTTGGATTCCTATTTATCTAAAATCTTGAATCCCACATCAATTAAAATGATACTTAATCGATGGACATTCCAAATAAATAGAATTTAATATCTTGGATCCCACATCGATTTAAAATAGAACTCCACCAATGGATAACCTAAATAAATACTTAGAATGAATGTTATTTTTGAACCACATAGTTATTTTACACACAAGCTTAGAAATATTATTTTTATAGTGTTTAATTTGACCAATTATTGAGTTGGACAAATAAATAGTTTAATTTTTTAGTGAAATTTAATTGGGTCAATTATCAAATTTTAATTAATTTTATTTGTCTAAAATTTGAATCTTACATCTATTTTATTTAGTAGTTTTTATAATAATTAAATATATGTATAATAGCGTTACGAATTGGAAGCACTACATTGACTCTCTCTCCTATGTGACATTCTCTAAATTTTGTATTCCTAAATAAATACTTAGAATTCAATGTTTATTTTTAAATCTCATATTTATATTTCACACACAAACTTAAGAATTTATTTCTGTTGTATTTAGTTTATCCAATTATTAAGTTGGAAAAATAAATAGTTAAAATTTTTAATGAAAAATTAATTTGATCAGATTAAATTTCTATTAATTTATTTATCTAAAATTTGAATATCATATCTATTTTATTTAGTAATTCTATTCTAATTGAAAATTTTAGTTTGGCCACTATTAATAATATCAGTTATTAAATAAAGTACTTTATTGTTTATTTGAGAATCTAATTTGACCAAATATCAAATTTATATTAATTATATTTATCTAAAATTTTGAATACCACATCGATTCTAAAAGAGACTATGTCGATCGGAGAACTATATTAATTTCCATTTTTCTCATATTTACATATGAATTAATTTCTTGTGCATAACTTGACGCGGGCTACCGGACAAGGTGGCAGGGGCTCTATCACACTTGCCCAAGGTATAGTGTTCTACTCCCCCATGCCCTGGTTTCGTAGCGTTATTTTTCTTTTTTAGTTTTTCTCGTATTGTTACATATAAATGAATTTCTTGTGCATAACTTGATGCGGATGCCACTACCGGACAAGGTGGTAAGGTATTTAACACAATTGCAATGGGTCTAAGGTTCAAATCTCCCTGGAGCCAGTTAGCTTTTTTTTTTATATATTGTTTATTGCCAATTTTTTTTACCAATTTTTTGCGGTTTATTTCACAATTTTTTTACCAATTTTTTTAACTTAAACCGAACACAGAGAAATTATTGCTATTTTTTGTATTATATGGTGTAATTGGGGTATGCAAAAAAAAATGAAATAAAAATATGTAATATAATTCCAAAAGGCTTGTAAATTAATTTGGTTGAGTAAAAGAATTAAGTAATTGATATGTAGTTATATTGGTTGACATATAACTTTTTTGTATTATATGGTGTAATTGGGGTATGCAAAAAAAATGAAATAAAAATATGTAATATAATTCCAAAAGGCTTGTAAATTAATTTGGTTGAGTTAAAGAATTAAGTAATTGATATGTAGTCATAGTGATTGACATATAACTTTTTGTATTATATGGTGTAATTGGGGTATGCAAAAAAAAAAATGTAATATAATTCCAAAAGGCTTGTAAATTAATTTGAGAATTGGGTAATTGATATGTAGTCATATTGATTGACATATAACTTTGTAAAAAGTCAATGAATTTTAATGATTATTCATTTATATTTACATGTGGTCTTTAAGGATTCAAAAAAAAATTATTCGTTAATGCGTTTAGCAAGGTTATTCATTCAGCCCCTTTGCCAAAGTCGGGACCGGAGAAAATTATCCCCTTTGCGTTATTTTTTTTGTTTTTCCCTTATTGTTATATATAAATGAATTTCTTGTGCATAACTTGATACGGATGCCACTACCGGACAAGGTGGCAGGGGCTCTATTAATCAACCCTAGACCCAATTAATTAATTTTTTTTTTTATATACCTATTATTGCACACTTTTTTTACTATTTTTTATCTCGAACCAAGCACATACCAAAACTTTTTTTTTGAAAAATCTCAAATTGCATTTGCACGCATCTGAAACCAATTTTTTTGTTAGCCAATTTTTTACACTTCATTTTTTTTCACTCTTTATAATCGCATAGAAAAAAATACAAATAAATAAACAAAAAAAGTACCACTCATCTGTAATGTGTTTCTTTAGATGTCTATATTTTCAAACAAAGTACGAAAAAGAATTATTTTTGTAACACCCCCAAACCACTCGGGAATATTACAGCGCTGTAGACCCTCTCCATGAGGATCTACCAGGCTAAATATATAAACACCACAATACCATACATACCGACATGGGTAATTAACGGACCATTAGACCGATTTAGTCTTTTACCACAACATACACATCAACCATACATTACTCTTTCTTGTAACTCATACCCACGCAGGGATTAACATAAATCAACATTCCCGTATAAGGGGAAAATAAACACAACGGAAGGACAAAACAAGACATCACCAAATACTCAACACCGGTCTTCATGTGATTAGTATCGCCGTCTTCCATCATCCTTCGTAACGATCCTGTGAATTTCTCCCCAGCAACCTGCAAGTACCTCGACGCAAAACAGACATCCACCCCCCGAATACTCGGGGGTTAGCAAAACTCTATTGTTTTGCTAGTGCAAGTATAAATACAAAGACAAGCCATACATATCATACTCCAAGGACATAGAAACCGTGAATATACTTTCCGAGATAATTCACTTGATCAGAACCGTTTGAATTATGAAAGATATGAATAAAACCATTTTATATCTTACAAACATTTTACAATCTCGGGAGTTTTAAAAACATTTGTGGTTTAAGAATTTTCAAGCCTTTCGAAATACTTAGGGACACAGCCCAAAAATCATTTATTTCCAAATACGATTCCGATAACAAAATACGGGGTCCACGACCCAATCATAACATTCCATCCACAATCACGGGGGGTCCGTGACTCAACTTATCCACATCACATACTCACAAGAATAACCCGACAGAAACTACACCGTGCCAAACATTACCGTGACAACAGTGTCACAGAACGACAACAGAGAGCACAACTTTGCAACTTAACCATACGGTCGAACTCGACACACCACAGAGCTACAATACACAGAGCAATCACAAGACTCACGTACCCATACCAAATTATCACAGCCAAGGTACACATCACACACAACACATTTACTGGTGCCATTCCAGCCAAGTACGATACCATTTGGACTGCCATTCTAATCAGACGAAATATGCGCCAAAAATCACAGTTCTCCAACAAAACATTTCAAAGTTAACCGTTGGTACGAGACTCACAGCCGCCGTACCCCACAGAGCCCCGTCGGACATCCTTGGGTGATTAATCATAGTTCGCGATACGCACACACACGGCAATACGTATCCCTAGAGGCCCCGTCAGACCATCCCTTGGTGAACATACACATATCATCCACAACGCCACGGAAAGCCATAATTCGAATATTAGAATATGCATACAAATGCTAGGTACTTCGCTAGAATGGCCACTTTAGTCGACGTATACTCACGACTAATGTCACATAACCACAAGCAATTACCAGTACCAAACAACACAAAGTGCCACAACCTCCTTAAGAAGGAATAACAACTAATATTACACAACGTCACATATTCACCAAACATTTACACATATCAATACACAATCCTCGGCAAATAATTTCGGTCTACTAACATCACTAAATATTATTGTAACATCACCAAACATACGCAACCAACACACATATACCGAAAACACATTTGTTTACGAATTATACGAGTTATCTTTTGAAAGACAACATTTATCGAGAACATACCGATCCTTTTAAAGTTCATTTAAACATTCGGATTGCTCATAAAATCATTTATCAACGATTCCATCTACGAAACATGAAAAGTATGGGCAAGATACTTGCCTCGATACCACAAGCAATGAAACGACGAACGGACACGGTCAAGTAGCCCTCAAACTTCCAAGAATGAACAAGAACTCAACAACTCCAGAAAACTACGAAAATAACATCACCACGAATCAATAACGCTAAACGGAATTCGAATCAACTCGAAAAACAACATGGATCCAAGGGTTTCTTCAAGACAAATGGAGAATCAAGTTCCGGGTGATGAAAATTGATAAATGAGTCACAAAATCCAAAGACCATGATCAATACAACAAAAATACCAAGAACAATTCATCAATCTCGGACAAAATCAACGAATCATGAAGAAAACCCCCAAAATACCCGAAATTAGGGTTCTAAGAATTTTACTTTGATTAAAATGGGGAAAGATGTTGGGATGTTGTTAAATCCATACTAGAAACTCAAAGATGTTGATGGGTGATGATATCAGGCCAAAATCCATGCTTATACACCCTCAAGATCGTCTAGATCGCCGGAAGGAAGAAAGGGGAGGAAGAAATGACGAAAGTTGACCTCTGCAGTCCTATATATACTATTAACAGTTAGCGCACGCTAAGGTATGTGTAGCGTGCACTATCGGCTGCAAAATGCAGTCCAGAACCCTCTGCCAGACTTCGTTAGCACGCGCTAATACATGTGTTTAGCGTGCGCTAATTATACACTGTATAGTCTTTGCTATTTCGACCACCACTCCTTCGCCCGGACTCCGATTGACTCACCGTTTGAACCATTGGAAAGCTAACCTGATGCTCTATCATACTGCAAAGATTCAGAACTTTTAGAGTTTCCAAGAATCGATGGTGATTTTACAAAGTCGAACTAATACGTCGATTAATCCGAAACAATATCAAAACTTGCTCGAATGACGAGATGTGCTGAACAAACCATGTCTGAAATGTGTCAATGAACACAAGCAAGTCACTAGAATTAAAAAAATATAGAAATAGAAAGTATGAGTATTACATTCTACCCCACTAAAAAGATGTTTCGTCCCAAAACTTAAAACATAAAACGATCAATGTAAAACAACCTCACATAACACACTATGTCCGTTGCCAACGGCTTGCAACGAATCACATGCAGCACGTGGCTGTTAACATCCACATCGCCATTTCAGAATGATAACAAAACGCACGAACAAAAATCAGTATGGTTGAACAACCCAAACAGTACATCAATCAAAACGCGAGTTAATCGCTGAACAAATACGAAATTCCACAACACGAGGATTGGAAGATCGAAAATGAAGTTAATTTCCCGAACTTACGGAAATCGCGAAGTGGTCTGAACGCTCAAAAATCATGATACGAGATCAACGAATACCGAACAACAAATGATCGAACAACAACGATCGAGACATCAACAGTCGAACAATCATATCCGAATCATAACGAATAACAGAAATCGAATAGCATCCCCGAAGTCCACAGCACGAATCAAGACAATATATGATCCGATAAAAACGACATGATATACATTTTCATAAGATTCACAGGAGCGAAGCCGAATTTAGAAAAGTCACAACGACAAACGGATTAACCCGAAACAATACTGCAACTCGTTCGAACAACAAAAAGTGAAGAGTAGAACAAGTCCAGAAAATACCGACGACCACAAACGAGTCGATAGAGTCGAACAAAACGAAAGTGAAAAAAATATGGGTATTACACCATATCACCTATAAAAGAGGTTTCGTCCCCGAAACCTAAACAACAAGAACGAAGTGATAGAATAGCAACCTTCCCGGAAACCTTCTCTTGGTCCCGCATCTGATCTCTATGACTGTGTGTACTGCGGTCACGAACACGCCCTTTGCCCCTCGGCATATTAAGCAAATACTCACTCAATACAATGGTACAGCATCGCAAAATAATGTACCAAATTGCCAACTCGGCTTGACATATCACATAAGATAACTAATATCAACTCGATAAGAAGATCTACGAGGTATCCTTTTACATGATATCCTTTGAAAATACTTGCATTTGCATGTTTATTCAAAATAAAACTTTGAAAGTATTTTTGGTACCTCAAGCTTTTTGTCAAAACTTGTAAACAAAAGATTTTAACCGTCTCCTTTTGGAATTATTTGCAAAATAATATATCCTTGCAACTGCCACTATTAAAATAACCATGCCACTACACATCATCATCACCGTTAATAACAAACAAGGTAACCACGCAAGATCCTCAAACCATTCGTACAAGCACTAAATATTCCCACCAATCATCAATCATTTTGGGGTGATTCAAGATCACGCACGATAACTGGCTCAGTATAGAAAACTTTTCCAAATCCGAGTTTGAAGTTTAAATCGAGTAAGATCATTCATCTTTCACAATATATTTTTGAAAAAAAAATTTGTATTGGTTCTTGAAAATAAAAAATTTTGATAATGTGAAAGATTTCTGAAAATCATGTACTCGAATCATTTGAAAATACAACAGTACGTCAAAAATCATTTTTGCAAATCTTCTCAACACTACACAATAATCAACGATGGTAACATTTTACAAAATGTTCAAAGATACTTTAAAATGACTCTTTCAATACCATCAGGGTTCCTTTAGGAAACTCAAGGCCGGCTCGCCAATTTTAAACGATTTTCAAAGTCCACATGAAGCCGTCGATTAAGCGAACCATCAAAACTTTATGAAATTTAATTTTCCACAACTTGCTCAAGTTTATAAAATTTTCAGAAAAGCGTTTTCGAATACACACACAACAGACATAATTTACCACTTTATCAAAATACGATTCATTACCAACAAATCCAATCACACGTCAACATCATCTGTCTATATAATTACAGTATCGCACAAGCAACAGTCAAAAGATAATTAACATCTAAAACTGAAATCCTACCTCTCAGTAATGAGGACACTCACAACAAGTGCATTTAGGACGACTTAATGTTCACACCACTAACTTAATCACAATTTTGAGAATTATTGACCAAATAATAATGCCAACATCACTACATACCCCCGAACCGACGATCATGAAATCAAAAATTCGAAAGCAAGAGCCACGTTTTGAGTAAATTTTTGGTAGACCTCATTTGAGTCTTTAAAATCAAATTTTGAAAACTTGCAATGCAAGATGAAAATGAAATATAAGTAGTTAAGTTCTAAAAAAAAGTCTGGTCTCGAGGTCATCATACGGAATCAAAAAATTTCTTTTCTTGAAGGATGTTTTAAAACAAAATTTACGTGACTCTTCAAAAATAACTAAACTTTGAAATATCACATTGACAAAGTTTCCTTGCGGGATCACACCAAGCCGTTACTCCAGTAAAACGATTCACACAATATATTTACACATTTATACACCGATATCACTTTTCATTCCAGTACAACACAAGAATCAACAAACATGGATTGCATATTCACAATTCACATTTAAACTCCACATAATAACACATAATCACACAAGCTCGTATAACACGAGAGCAACAAAGTAGGGAGACTTACATCCACATATCGTACGAAGATGATGGCTGCACCTCGATACTAATCACGACCGACACCTCAGACGACGCGTCGCGACACGACTCAGTCACACAAAATCTGACAAGACAAGACTGTAATATCCGCATTTTTTCTTTCCCTTGTATTTCTTTTTCGGTGTATTTCTCGGTCGTAGTGACCCTCGTATACCTTACAATGTATCTTTCCCGTCATCTATTGATCTGATTCTCGTTATTGTTGTTTGGAACCGCTGTTTCTGGGTTGCCGCGAATTCATTCTATGTTTTGATGCGTATTGAGACATTCCGTTTGATGTTTCGTCCATATTCTGGTGTTTTGGACCGTTTATATTCTGTATCTAGCGCACGCTAATTTTTCTGCATAGCGCGCGCTAGAAGTCCTTTTGTAGCGCACGCTACGTTTACTTCGTAGCGCGCGTTAGCGAATTAGCCCTGGGAGTAGCAGTGCTATTTTCCAGCCTTCTGGACTGGCGTATTAGCGTACGCTACTCAGACTAGCGCACGCTAATGTCGGGAGGCTAACGCACGCTGATGATAGCCGGTAGCGTGCGCTAGCGTGGGTGTCTAGTACTGGATAGTTTATTACTGAATTCGGTCAGGTGCCAGTTAGCGCACGCTAACGGGTCAGGTGAGTTTTGGGCAGTTAGCTTCTGGACTCGGTTGATGTCCAGGTAGCGCACGTTATTGGTCGATAGCGCGCGCTACCGAGAGGTTATTAGCGCACGCTACGTTTCGAGTAGCGTACGCTAACGGCCAGAAATCTGGCTACTGGACTGGGACGCTAACTGTAGGGATTGGAATTTTACCCCGTTAGCGCATGCTAACCTTGAGGTTTTATCACGCGCTAACACTCCCTGGCTATATAAACCAGGGAGTTGACCGAGATAAACATAATTTCTCATTTCTTCCTCTCTCCGCGGCGAAGGCGATTTCGGGGCGATCTTCTTGGCGATTTCTTCCTCCAATCATCTCATCCAACATCTTTCTTGAGTTCTTGGAGTAATATATCAATATCAACACGAATCTTTCATCCCAATCCACAGTAAATCTCTTAGAACCCTACTTTTGGATAATTTGGGGGTTTTGGGATTTTCTTCCGATTCGTTCCGTTTTCTTGGTGGATTCATGATGAATATGATTAATCTTGTTGATATCATTAGTTTTCCTACGGATTCATGGTATATTTTCATAGATTTGCGAAATCGGGAGGGTTTGGTTGTGGTCCGCCCTCGTTGTTATTTTTATTCGAATATACATGAATCGTAGGCGGGTTTCCGGGTGTATTCCATTTCCGTAATCATTTAGAAGTGGTTGTGATTGTGCTATTCGAATCGTTAGGTTCGTCTCCGCCGGTTCCTCGCGGTCGTGTTTGATCCTTCATTCCCGTTCGTGTCACCGTCTATTTAATCGAGGCAAGTACCCTTATGAACTTACAATCTTGGCATAATGGTATTGTATGAGAAATGGTGTGTGTGTATGCTCACTACGGGTTAGATCCGACGGGGTCTCGGTAGGGGTCCACAGAGACTTGGATCGACGAGCTTGCTTTAACCACTACGGGTTAGATCCAACGGGGTCTCGGTAGGGGTCCACAGAGACGTGGATCGACGGTTAATTGTGGTGGATTTTACAAATGTGATTTGTTTATGGCATTTCCGGAAATGAATGATTTGGAACTATGTTTTCTTGATTGCATGCATTTACTATACGTGTAAGATGTAAGTTGTTCATTTGGTTACTTGTACTAGCGTAATTGCTAACCCCTCTGGGGACCCGTTTTGGGAAAATTCATTTTATAAATTTCAGGTCAGGTTCATCGAGACGAGCGGGCGCTGGACCAGTACACGGATGATGGCCGTGCGTGATGATTGTGCACGAGTGACGTCTTAGTGTCTTTTATCTTTTCATCTTTTGTGGATTTTGAACTAATAGTAGTACTCGAGTACTTAAGAGTTCTTGTTCGTCCGGATTGTATTGTTGTCTATTATGTTTGTGTTGGATGATGGTGTTATGTTTGATCGGTTGAACCGGGTGGATTATTCTGTTTTGCGTCTTTATGACGAGGTGTTATTTTGTCGTTTCTGTGAGTCGATGAGTATAATGTCTGTTCAGCCTGGTGGGTCCCATATAGGGATTCACGGCGCTGTAATATACCTCGAATATCTTGGGGGTGTTACAGAAAATGGTATCAGAGCTCTAGGTTTATGGATACCTAGGCTTGTCGGTTTATTGGGTCTTGTGGTGTTTTGTTTTGCACATCATCGTCACGCTGCCATGATTCCTAGATTACCAAAGGTCCGTAAGTTTTCCTTCCTCTGTTCATTATCTCCTTGTATCGTACCTTTGATTCTCGACTTGTGATTGTTCTTTTCTTGTACTTACCCTCGTATGGCTTTTGCTACTTATTTAACTCCAGTATGGATGCTGGAAGAGGTCGTGGTCGTGGTCGCGGTCGTGGTCGTGGACGCGGCCGGGGACGTGGGGCAGCCGGTGGGGCGGCCGCGTCGCAGTCTTCGGGAGCCGGCAGTACCGGCGACCGTCATGGTCATGCTTCTTCTCAGGAGCGTGCCGACCTTGGTATTGCGGCCGTTATGCAGCAAATGGTGAACCAAATGGCGGCGATAGCTCGTGCGATTCGTAACCCGGATCGTGCCCATGCTAATCGGGCGGGCGGATCGGCCGCTTCAGGATGTCATCAAGATGCATCCTCCTCGTTCGGTAGCTTCGGACCCGATCGGCTGGGAAGGGTGGATCAAGGAGATATCTAAAGTCTTCACTGCTACCAACTGTCCCGAGGACCGTAAGGTCCCTATTGCCCAGTACTTTCTCACTGGGGACGCTACGGATTGGTGGGAGGCCGTTGGGCCCAAAGATCATGTTGCTTCGTGGGCTGAATTTCAAGAATTGATGGAGACTGAATATTGCCCGTGGCCGGTCAGACAGGCTCGGGTACATGCTTTCTATGATGCTGAACCACGGGATATCCCCGTATCTCAAGCTATTGCCGATTTTAACAAGGAGTTGGGTTATGTGAAGACCCAAGTTGTCGAGGAGAGCGACAAAATTTTCTATTTTTCCAGACGGATGAAGTTGTCGATTCGGGACTATATGTCGGGGCTCGTCTGTACTACCTTGAAAGATTACCAGAGTAGGGCCCTTGCTTACGATATGTCGGTGACGGCTAGCGAGGCGGCCCGCGAGAGCAAGAAACATAAATCCGCTGGGAATTTTTCTGGCCACAAGGGTGGGGGTCAACAGAGATCCCAATCTGCTAACTTCCCCGCTGGCGGTGGTCCAGCTCGTTCCGCTGGGGGTCCTCGTGGAACTACCAGTGCTCCTTTCCGTGATGTGAAATGTTTCAATTGTGGTCAGACATGTGCCACGTCGCCGTACTTGTTTAAGCCCTTTATCGACGTGTAATCGGCAGGGCCACCGGCCACAAGGTCCGTCAGGCTGAGAGGGAGAGAATTCTTGGCGCCCGGGCTTCCATTCCAGCGCCTAGGGAACCAAGTGTAAATCAAGGATCGTTTGCTTCTCAATCTCTGCCGAGTGCTAGTCGGGGGAGAGGTCGGGGTCAGCCCTCTAAGGGGGGAGCTTCTAGTGTCGGCTCCGCCCATCCGCGAGTTTATGAGATGTGGAAAGCCGATGACCCAGCAGCTACCGTGGAGACAGGTACCGTTCATATTCTTTCTCATCCTGTCAGTGTGCTTTTTGATTCTGGTGCTACGCACTCGTTCATATCTCTGGAGTGTGTACGCCGTTTGAGTCTCGACTGTTTGACGCCTTGTGAGCCCTTCATCGTTAAGCTTCCTAGCGGTGATAGGATCGTGGGTGATCAGGAGGTTCGAGACTGTTCTGTGCTTATTTGTGAGAGGGTTTGGCCCTCTAATCTTATTGTTGTGGGTATTGAGGGTGAGGATTTGATTCTCGGGGATGATTGGCTCGAGCGGCATGGTGCAATCATGAACTACCGCACGAGGATCATCACTATGTTAGCCGAGGACGGCACCGAGCACTCTTTCACGGGGCGAAAGAGGGGAAACCAGAAGTTAGTTATTAACGCCTTGAAGGCGATGAGACTCCTACGAAAGGGGTGTACTGGCTATTGGTGCTACGCCTTGAAGGCGGAGAGTGGTGGAGTCGAGCTTTCGTCGATTCCAATCGTCAGTGAGTTTCCTGATGTATTTCCTGACGAGTTACCGGGATTGCCACCGGATCGTGAGGTCGAATTTGCTATAGAGTTAGAGCTGGGCGCGGCTCCTATTTCGAAGGCGCCGTATCGCATGGCACCTTCAGAGATGTCCGAGTTGAAGAAGCAGTTGAGCGAGCTTCTTGAGTCGGGGTATGTTCGACCGAGCGCCTCGCCTTGGGGCGCACCGGTCCTGTTTGTTCGGAAGAAGGATGGTTCACTACGTTTGTGTATCGACTATCGCGAACTAAACAAGGTGACCATCAAGAACAAGTATCCTTTGCCGAGAATCAACGACTTGTTCGACCAGTTGCAGGGAGCTGCGGTATTCTCGAAGATTGATTTGAAATCGGGGTACTATCAGCTCCGGGTGAGAGAGTCCGATGTGCCGAAGACAGCTTTTCGGACGAGATACGGACATTATGAGTTCGTAGTTATGCCTTTTGGGTTAACTAATGCGCCGGAGGTGTTCATGCAGTTGATGAACAAAGTCTTTATCGAGTATTTGGACAAGTGTGTCGTCGTCTTCATTGACGATATTCTTATTTATTCGAGGAACGAGGAAGAGCATGCCCATCATTTGCGGGTAGTGTTAGACATTTTGAGGACCGAGCAACTCTATGCGAAGTTCTCGAAATGTGAGTTCTGACTGAAGGAAGTGATGTTTCTAGGTCACGTGATTTCAGCCGAGGGGATTCGTGTAGATCCGCAAAAGATAGAGGCGGTATTAGATTGGGCACCGCCCAAGAATGTGAAGGAGATCCGTAGTTTCTTGGGTTTGGCTGGCTACTATCGTAGATTCGTCGAGGGTTTCTCGAAACTAGCTCGGCCACTTACGCAGTTGCTCCAGAAATCCGAGAAGTTCGTCTGGAATGACGAGAGGCAGTTAAGTTTTGAGGAACTGAAGAAGCGTTTGACTTCAGCCCCGATTTTGGCATTGCCATGTGGCAACGAGGGTTTTGACGTTTATAGCGATGCTTCGGGTCAGGGTCTTGGGTGCGTATTGATGCAGCACGGCAAGACCATTGCCTATGCGTCGCGACAGTTGAGGCCGTATGAGCTGAACTACCCTACTCATGATTTGGAGTTAGCGGCAGTCGTTTTCGCGCTCAAGATTTGGTGTCACTATCTTTTCGGCTCTGCATGTCAGATTTTTACCGATCATAAAAGTCTGAAATACATATTTACTCAGCGGGAGTTGAATATGAGGCAGAGGAGGTGGTTAGAGCTGATTAAGGATTATGACCTCGAAATTCTTTATCATCCGGGCAAGGCGAACGTCGTGGCCGACGCCTTGAGTCGGAAACCGATTGCATTGCGAACGCTTGAGATCCTTACGTCTCAGTCTGAGCTTCGGCGGGCTTTGATCGAGTTAGATGTTGAGGTTTTGTTGCCGGGAACTGTCGGGCAACTTTGTGCTTTGGAGATTTCGTTGTCTTTGATCGATGAAATTAAGCTGAAGCAGTTAGAGGATCCGATGATTACTCAAATCCGAGAGAACGTTCTTAAAGGAAAGTCTCCTAGATTTGTGATTCACGAGGATGGTGCTTTGAGATTCCAGAGTCGGCTTTGTGTGCCGAACGACTCAGAGTTGCGACAGAGTATTTTGCGTGAGGCCCATGCTACACCTTACTCCGTTCATCCTGGTTCGAGTAAGATGTACAAGGACCTGAGAAGGAATTTCTGGTGGAATGATATGAAGGAGGAGGTCGCGCAGTTGTAGCGAGGTGTTTGACTTGCCAGCAAGTCAAAATGGAGCATCAGCGAGCGGCTGGGCTTTTGCAGTCACTTCCCATTCCGGAATGGAAATGGGAAGATATATCGATGGATTTTATTACGAGTTTGCCGAGATCGAGGTCGGGCATGAATATGGTATGGGTGATTGTTGATCGTCTGACCAAGTCGGCACATTTTCTGGGCATCAAGGACACTTGGGGCCCGGAGAAGTTAGCTCGTGTGTTTATCGCGCAGATTGTGAGGCTTCACGGTACTCCGAAGTCTATTGTTTCGGATCGTGATGGCCGTTTTGTATCGCACTTCTAGCAGGCGGTGCATAAGGCGTTGGGTACCCGTTTGCGTTTGAGTACCTCTTTTCATCCCCAGTCGGATGGACAGTCGGAACGCACTATCCAGACGTTCGAGGATTCGTTGCGTGCTTGTGCTCTCGATTGGAGTAATGATTGGGAGGAACATTTGCCATTGATCGAATTCACGTACAACAATAGTTGGCACACGTCGATTCGGATGGCACCGTATGAGGCACTTTATGGGCGGCGATGTCGATCACCGATTTGTTGGAGTGAGGCGTCCGATTTGGTGGGGACCGAGCCGGATGTCGTTTTAGAGACGAGGGGGAAGATAGAATTAATTCGGGAATGGATGTTGACTGCCCAGAGTCGACAGAAGTCGTATGCTGACGTCCGTCGTCGACCTTTGGAATTCGAGGTGGGAGACCACATTTTGCTAAAGGTGTCGCCGACGAAGGGAGTTATTCGTTTCGGGAAGAAAGGGAAGTTCAGTCCGAGATTTATTGGACCCTTTGATATTCTCGAGCGAGTCGGTGGGTTGGCATACCGTTTGGCATTACCTCCGGCCTTGAGTCATGTTCATAGCGTTTTTCATGTTTCCCAGCTGAGGAAATATGTCCCGGATCCTAGTCACGTCATCGATTATGGTGAGATTGATGTCGCCGAGGATATTACTTTTGAGGAGCTTCCTTTGAAGATTTTGGAGCATCGTGAGAAACGAATGGGGCATAAGACCATCCCTTTGGTCAAGGTACAGTGGTCGAGACACGGTGTCGAGGAGGCAACTTGGGAAACCGAGGATAGCATGCGTGCTAGGTACCCTGAGTTGTTTGTTTCTTAAGTTTCGGGACGAAACTTATTTTTAGAGGGGTAGAATGTAATATCCGCATTTTTTCTTTCCCTTGTATTTCTATTTCGGTGTATTTCTCAGTCGTAGTGACCCTCGTATACCTTACAGTGTATCTTTCCCGTCATCTATTGATCTGATTCTCGTTATTGTTGTTTGGATCCGCTGTTTCGGGGTTGCCGTGAAATCATTCTATGTTTTGATGCATATTGAGACATTCCGTTTGATGTTTCGTCCATATTCTAGTGTTTTGGACCGTTTATATTCTGTATCTAGCGCAAGCTAATTTTTCTGCATAGCGCACACTAGAAGTCCTTTTGTAGCGCACGCTACGTTTACTTCGTAGCGCGCGCTAGCGAATTAGCCCTGGGAGTAGCAGTGCTATTTTCCAGCCTTCTGGACTGGTGTATTAGCGTACGCTACTCAGACTAGCGCACGCTAATGTCGGGAGGCTAACGCACGCTGATGATAGCCGGTAGCGTGCGCTAGCGTGGGTGTCCAGTACTGGACAGTTTATTACTGAATTCGGTCAGGTGCCAGTTAGCGCAAGCTACGCTTGTATAGTAGCGCACGCTAACGGGTCAGGTGAGTTTTGGGCAGTTAGCTTCTGGACTCGGTTGATGTCCATGTAGCGCACGTTATTGGTCGATAGCGCGCGCTACCGAGAGGTTATTAGCGCACGCAACGTTTCGAGTAGCGTACGCTAACGGCCAGAAATCTGGCTACTGGACTGGGACGCTAACTGTAGGGATTGGAATTTTACCCCGTTAGCGCACGCTAACCTTGAGGTTTTAGCGCGCGCTAACACTCCCTGGCTATATAAACTAGGGAGTTGACCGAGATAAACATAATTTCTCATTTCTTCCTCTCTCCGCGGCGAAGGCGATTTCGGGGCGTTCTTCTTGGCGATTTCTTCCTCCAATCATCTCATCCAACATCTTTCTTGAGTTCTTGGAGTATTATATCAACATCAACACGAATCTTTCATCCCAATCCACGGTAAATCTCTTAGAACCCTACTTTTGGATAATTTGGGGGTTTTGGGATTTTCTTCCGATTCGTTCCGTTTTCTTGGTGGATTCATGATGAATATGATTAATCTTGTTGATATCATTAGTTTTCCTACGGATTCATGGTATATTTTCATAGCTTTGCGAAATCGGGAGGGTTTAGTTGTGGTTCGCCCTCGTTGTTATTTTTATTCGAATATACATGAATCGTAGGCGGGTTTCCGGGTGTATTCCATTTCAGTAATCGTTTAGAAGTGGTTGTGATTGTGCTATTCGAATCGTTAGCTTCATTTCCGCCGGTTCCTCGCGGTCGTGTTTGATCCTTCATTCCCGTTCGTGTCACCGTCTATTTAATCGAGGCAAGTACCCTTATGAACTTACAATCTTGGCATAATAGTATTGTATGAGAAATGGTGTGTGTGTGTGTGTGTATGCTCACTACGGGTTAGACCCGACGGGGTCTCGGTAGGGGTCCACAGAGACGTGGATCGACAGTTAATTGTGGTGCATTTTACAAATGTGATTTGTTTATGGCATTTCCGGAAATGAATGATTTGGAACTATGTTTTCTTGATTGCATGCATTTACTATACGTGTAAGATGTAAGTTGTTCATTTGGTTACTTGTACTAGCGTAATTTCTAACCCCTCTGGGGACCCGTTTTGGGGAAATTCATTTTATGAATTTCAGGTCAGGTTCATCGAGACGAGCGGGCGCTGGACCAGTACACGGATGATGGCCGTGCGTGATGATTGTGCACGAGTGACGTCTTAGTGTCTTTTATCTTTTCATCTTTTGTGGATTTTGAACTAATAGTAGTACTCGAGTACTTAAGAGTTCTTGTTCGTCCGGATTGTATTGTTGTCTATTATGTTTGTGTTGGATGATGGTGTTATGTTTGATCGGTTGAACCGGGTGGATTATTCTGTTTTGCGTCTTTTTGACGAGGTGTTATTTTGTCGTTTCTGTGAGTCGATGAGTATGATGTCTGTTCAGCCTGGTGGGTCCCATATAGGAATTCACGGCGCTGTAATATACCTCGAATATCTTGGGGGTGTTACAAAGACAAGGCCCGACAACACACAACTCGACCCGACAGCCTAGGTTTCCGCAACCTAAGCTCTGATACCATATTCTGTAACACCCCCAAACCACTCGGGAATATTACAGTGTCGTAGACCCTCTCCATGAGAATCTACCAGGCTAAATATATAAACACCACAATACCATACATACCGACATGGGTAATTAACGGACCATTAGACCGATTTGGTCTTTTACCACAACATACACATCAACCATACATTACTCTTTCTTGTAACTCATACCCACGCAGGGGTTAACATAAATCAACATTCCCGTATAAGGGGAAAATAAACACAACGGAAGGACAAAACAAGACATCACCAAATACTCAACACCGGTCTTCATGTGATTAGTATCGCCGTCTTCCATCATCCTTCGTAACGATCCTGTGAATTTCTCCCCAGCAACCTGCAAGTACCTGGACGCAAGGGGTTAGCAAAACTCCATTGTTTTGCTAGTGCAAGTATAAATACAAAGACAAGCCATACATATCATACTCCAAGGACATAGAAACCGTGAATATACTTTCCGAGATAATTCACTTGATCAAAACCGTTTGAATTATGAAAGATAGGAATAAAACCATTTCATATCTTACAAACATTTTACAATCTCGGAAGTTTTAAAAACATTTGTAGTTTAAGAATCTTCAAGCCTTTCGAAATACTTAGGGACACAACCCAAAAATCATTTATTTCCAAATACGATTCCGATAACAAAATACGGGGTCCACGACCCAATCATAACATTCCATCCACAATCACGGGGGGTCCGTGACTCAACTTATCCACATCACATACTCACAAGAATAACCCGACAGAAACTACACCGTGTAATATCCGCAATTTTCGATTTTCGGTAAATTTCTTTTTCGGCCGGAGTCCGTTTTGACGACTCGCACATGACCGTTTCGTTATTTCGAGAATGATTAATTCTGCACTTTTTGTCATCCGAGTTCGTTTCGGTATCGTTTTGTTGAGTTCCGAGCTTTTTAGCGACATTTCCGCACTTGAGTTCGATTCTTGTGAATCTCGTCCGAAACTGTTGTTTCGACTTTCTCGTAAGTTCATTTAATGTTAATATTCATGTTGCGAGCTTTGGCTTGGTGTTTCGATCACGTATCGTGATTTTCTGGCGTTTTGGGCCATTTTCGTAATTTCCCAAAGTTTGGGGTAATTACTTCCGTTGTCGAATTCCGAGCCTTCGGGTGGTCGGAATCATGTGTTCTATTAGCTCTTAGATTCGTCTTTGCGAGTACTTCGTAACCGTAACTTCGATTCGTATTCAGGTTCGGGTTTCGGTCGTCGGACGTAATTTTGGTCTGTCTGAGGGGCTGCCTGCACATGCAACACGGCTCGAAACGGCCGCTGAGCGCCGTGTCCTGCGCCGGTCGGGCAGGGATCGGGCAGCTGCCGAGACACGGCCGAGACACACGGCGCTGTCTCGAGCCGTTTGTCGCCAGTCCGGCAGCCTATAAATATGGCCGAGCAAATGCTTTTTTTTCATCATTTCATTTCCTATCCTTCCTCTCCGCGGCTGGAGTCTTTGGGAAGTCGAAGACATGTTGTTATACTATGAATCCACGAAGTTTTGGAGTTCATAACATCAATTGATCATCACGTAACATCCTTCAATCCAGCGAATCAAGGCAAGTTTTCTTAAAATCTAGTTTTGGGGATTTTGTTCGATTTGTCTGTTTAATCCGTTTTAACTCAGAATAGTGATGTATTTAGGATTGTTAAACAATATTATGTCGAATTCCTTGCTGTTCCTCGGTTGAATCGCCGAGGATTTGTCGTTTTATTGAGTTTCTTATCGACGCCTTGAAGGTGTCCGATAAAATGTCACAAAGAGGATTCGAGCGTTCTACGATTATTCTTCCTCGTTCGTTCGTTAATTTATTGATGGTATGATGTTAGGGTCAGATTTCTTGCAAAGAATTCGAGTCGGAACCCTTCCGTTCGTCGTTTTCTTCAAGCTTTTCGATCGTGGGTGTATTCATTGTCTTCGCCGGAGAATCGTAGGTGTTCGAGGTGTCCAGACTGATCCGTGATTGTGGGAGTGTCCGGTATCGATTATCGAGGCAAGTATCTTGCCCATACATTACGTGTTTTGTGGATATAATGGTTGCTAAGTGTCGATATGTGCTAAATAAATATTTATAATCATTTTTCAAAAGAATCGGTATATTTACCATCATGGTTTTCGTTAAGGTGACCCGTGTGGGTCGGGAATTAATATGCTTAGTTGATTATGTGTGCTAGTTTCGAGTATAGGATCACCTTACTTTCGTGTGATGTCATTATGTATGATTATGGCGTCGGTAAATGTAAAGTGTAATTCTCTTGTCAAATTATGTGCTTGGAGTCCCGTGGTTATGGATGAATATATTGAGTTTTTGTGATATTGGTTGTGTCGTTCGGTGCTGTTGAGATCTTGTGCACCCTTGTGAATTGATATAGTTCTGGGTCATGAGTACGTGTTGGATAATTTGGCCATTCTAGCAAGGTACCTCGACTATATATATTTTGTGTGTTTGACCTTTGAGAGTCGTGGTTTTGTAATCTGTGAATTGTTACTCTTCCACCTGGGGATGGCATGTGGCCTCTGGGGTCCGATACTAATGGGTACGGCCACGGAAGTGGACTTGGGTGCGTGTGTTGATGTTCTTCCACCTGGGGATGGCATGTGGCCTATGGGGGCCGATACTAATGGGTACGGCCACGGAAGTGGACTTGGGTGCGTGTGTTGATGTTCTTCCACCTGGGGACGGTTCGACGGGACCTCTGGGGGCCGATACTAATGGGTACGGCCGCGGAAGTGGTTTCCCACCTGGGGACGGTCCGACGGGGCCTCTGGGGGCCGATACTAATGGATACGGCCACGGGTTACCAAGTGTGGTTTCTGTGATATTGATGTTGATGTTTTGATGATTAATTGTGATATTGTCCGGAGTATCACAATGCTTTGCGCTCGGGGTCGAGAGACATTATATATCGAGTCTTGGTGCTCGACTAGAATGGCATAAGAATAATGTGTTATGTGTAATGTGTCCTTGTTAGTGAATTGCAGTGGATGATCGGGTCATTGGCCCTGTGTTTTGTGATCGAAATGGTTGGGCCGTGGACCCCGTATTTTGTTAACGGATTTATATTTTGGAAAAAGAACATTGGGGTTGTGACCCTAAATGACTTTCGAGGAATTAAGAACTTTTCAATTTCAAATGTTTTCAAAACTCCCGAGATTTGGAAGTGTTTTCAAAGTGCTTACTTACTTCGTTTCTACTTTCAAGACTTGAACTATTTTTAACTAAATATACCTCGGGAAGTCTTTCGTTGTATTCTCGGAATGTGTTGTGTATGGCTCGTATTTGCACTTTATACTTACACTAGCGAAACAGTGGAGTTTTGCTAACCCCCGAGAAATCGGGGGGTGGATATCTCAGATTGTGTCCGTGCACATGCAGGTTTTCGAGCAAGACACAGATCGGTACGAGGGATGATGAAACACGACTGATACTAATCACACGAAGGCCAGTTTTGGGTTCAGTTAGTCGGAGTCCATTGTATTGTCTTTTCCGCTGTCTTATTGTTCGTTGTTGCAAGTATTTTACCCTTGCGTGGGTATGAGTCTGGACGAGTTTATGTATTTTGATTTGTAAGTCAGTGACGTAAGACCAAATCGGTCTGTTGGTCCGTTATTTTGATTCGTTGGTATGTAATGTAATGTGTTGTTTTGATGTCTAGCCTGGTGGATCCTCACGGAGAGGGTCTGCAGCGTGTAATATTCCCGGTTTGATCTGGGGGTGTTACATTTATGGTATCAGAGTTTAGGTTGAGGAAACCTAGGCTGTCGGGTCGAGTTATGTGTTGTTGAGTCTTGTATTGTCAGATTTTGTCTGACTGAGTCGTGTCGCGACGCGTGCAGGATGTCGGCCGTGATTAGTATCAAGGTGCAGCCATCATCTTCGTGCGATCTGTGGATGTAAGTCTCCCTACTACATGTTGTACCACGAGCTATACGAGCCTGTATGATTCTGTGTTATGTAGTAGTATTTGAAGGTGCATCGTGAGTAAGTGACATATATATGTTAATTCCCATTTTGTGCTAGAATGAAGAATGATATGGCCAAATGTATCCTTGTATGAACTGTTTTTCTTGCAAGAGCAATAACCTTGGAATTTTTAGTTTCGAAGGCTTCCGGGGAGCCACGTAAATTTTTAAAATGTTCTCCAAGGGAGGAAAATTTTTGATTTTTTTGTATGATGACCTCAAGATCGAAAATTTTTAGACTTCAAACTACTGATATTTCATTCTCATCTCATACTATAAGTTTTCAAAACTCGAGTTTTTAACTCAAATAAGGTCTTCAAAATATACTCAAGACGTGACTCTCGTTTGTAACTTTTTGGTTTCATGAATGTTGGTCAGAAGATGCGTATTGATGATGCTCTCGTTGTTGAGCAGTGGTGCTAGTTTTATGATTAAAATAGTAACGTGAATGTTGAGTCCATCGGTATGTATGTGTTGAGATAGTCCTCCTTATTGAGAAGTAAAATTTTCATTTTTGTAGGATGATTTTCTTTTGATGGTTGCTTATGAGATGTTATAATTATGTGAATCGATGACATTTAGACTCGTATGTTGTTGCTTATTTGTAACCTTCGAGTCTAGTATTACCTCATATATGTTTGCAATCGTGTTGGTGATTAGAGCAGTTAGCACAGGCTTAATACGAGCCTAACGCGCGCTAACGTGGCGTGTTTAGCGCACGTTAATCTTTGTTGTAACGGGCGGTAATCAACCTGGGCAGAGGCTATGGAACCGCATTATAGCCGTTAGGTCTAACTTTTGCGGCCAATCACCTGTAGTTGTATTCTCTACGTGGTGTCTAGTTATAACAACTGTTGTGCGTGAATGTGTGTTAAGACTTTTCGTATTTCTAGGTGATATTTGATTGTGTTTGATGAATTGATAAATTATGTCTCCTGCGTGTGTTCAAAAACACTTTCCTTGAAACTTCACAATGTTTTGACGGTTCGATTAATCAGCGGCTCCGTGTATACTTTGAAAATTATTTGGAATTGGCAAGCCGGCCTTGGATTCTCAAATAAAACCTCGATGGTATTTGAAAGAGTTGTTTTAAAGTTCATGTAGAGATTTTGTAAAATATTACCGTCGTTGATGTTTGTGAAGTGTTGGGAGAATTTTCGAAAATGATTTTTAACGTATTGTTGTATTTTCAAATAATTCGAGTGAATGATTTTCAAAAATCTTTCACACCATAAAAATATTTTATTTCAAAAACCAATGCGATTTTTATTTTCAAAAAAAATATAGTGAAAGATGAAAAATCTCACTCGATGTAAAGTTCAAACTCGGATTTGGAAATGTTAGAGTATGTAAGAATGATTTGATGATCTTGCATGGTTAACTTGTTAGTTGTTAACGGTGATGATGATACGTAGAGGCATGATGACTTCAAATGATTTCAAATGAGACGGTTAAAGTATGTTGTTTACAAGTTTTGATGAAACAACCCGAGGTACCAAAAGCACTTTTAAAGTTTATTTTAAATAGCATACAAATCCAAAGATTTTCAAAAGATTTCCTTTAAAAGGATACCTCGTGGATTTTCTTTTCGAGTTGTTATTGGTTACCTTATGTGATATGTCGTGCTGAGTTGGTACTTTAGTATAATATTTTGCGAAGTTGTGCAATCGTATTGAGTGGGAATCCGCTTAGTATGCCGATGGGCAGAGGATACAGTCGTGACCACGTTACTAATGGCCATGAAGATCGGATGTGGACCAAGAGGATATGGTCGGGAAGGTTGCTATTCCAGCACTTCGTTCTCGTTGTTTAGGTTTCGGGACGAAACCTCTTTTAAAGGTGATATGATGTAATACCCACATTTTTCTTTCTTTCTCTTCTGTTTCGTCCAACCGTAACGACTCGACTGTGTTCGTTGATGCTTCTGACCTGGTGTTGTTTCTCACCTTTGTCATTCGAGCGAGTTCTGATATTGTCCCAAATTGATCTATATATCGTTGGGACCTTTCCAAGTTCGAAAAATTAGTCTCGCTTTCGATCTTCCAACCCTTGGGCGGTGGAATTCCATATTTGTTCAGCGATTGGCTCGCGTTTTGATTGATGTACCGTTGGGTTGGTCAATCGTATTGATTTTCGTCCGTTGTGTTCTGTGATTGTTCGGATAATTGACTTGATTGTATTATCCATTTGATGACGCTTGTCACTTGTTGGTTTTGTTATATCCCTAATGGCGACGTTGTGTTGGTCGTCGTGGAGCGTGTTTTCACACCGTATATTCCTTTGCGTTGCTTGTAACGTTTCGCCGATGGGCATAAGTTACGCGTTTACTTGCGTATATCGTTGAGTTTTCCTGGCGGGATATTGCTTCTCCCTACTTGTTTTAAGTTTCGGGACGAAACTTCTTTTAAGGAGGGTAGAATGTAATATCCGCAATTTTCGATTTTCGGTAAATTTCTTTTTCGGCCGGAGTCCGTTTTGACGACTCGCTCATGACCGTTTCGTCATTTCGAGAATGATTAATTCTGCACTTTTTGTCATCCGAGTTCGTTTCGGTATCGTTTTGTTGAGTTCCGAGCTTTTTAGCGACTTTTCCGCACTTGAGTTCGATTCTTGCGAATCTCGTCCGAAACTGTTGTTTCAAGTTTCTCGTAAGTTCATTTAATGTTATTATTCATGTTGCGAGCTTTGGTTTGGTGTTTCGATTGCGTATCGTGATTTTCGGACGTTTTGGGCCATTTTCGTAATTTCCCAAAGTTTTGGGTAATTTCTTCCGTTGTCGAATTCCGAGCCTTCGGGTGGTCAGAATCATGTGTTCTATTAGCTCTTAGATTCCTCTTTGCGAGTACTTCGTAACCGTAACTTTGATTCGTATTCAGGTTCGGGTTTCGGGGTCGTTCGAACATAATTTTGGCCTGCGGAGGGGCCTACCTGCACTGTGCAACACGGCCTGAACGGCGCTGCTGGCGCCGTGTCTGCGCCGGGTCGGCCAGGGGCAGCTGCCGAGACACGGCCGAGACACACGGCGCTGCCGTTCTTGCGCCGTGTCCGGCAGCTATAAATATGGCCGAGCGATCGTTTTTTCACTCATTTCATTTCCTATCCTTCCTGTCCGCGGCTGGAGTCTTTGGGAAGTCGAAGACATGTTGTTATACAATGAATCCACGAAGTTTTGGAGTTCATAACATCAATTGATCATCACGTAACATCCTTCAATCCAGTGAATCAAAGCAAGTTTTCTTAAAATCTAGTTTTGGGGATTTTGTTCGATGTGTCCGTTTAATCCGTTTTAACTCAGAATAGTGATGTATTTAGGATTGTTAAACAATATTATGTCGAATTCCTTGCTGTTCCTCGGTTGAATCGCCGAGGATTTGTCGTTTTATTGAGTTTCTTATCGACGCCTTGAAGGTGTCCGATAAAATGTCACAAAGAGGATTCGAGCGTTCTACGATTATTCTTCCTCGTTCGTTCGTTAATTTATTGATGGTATGATGTTAGGGTCAGATTTCTCGCAAAGAATTCGAGTCGGAACCCTTCCGTTCGTCGTTTTATTCAAGCTTTTCGATCGTGGGTGTATTCATTGTCTTCGCCGGAGAATCGTAGGTGTTCGAGGTGTCCAGACTGATCCGTGATTGTGGGAGTGTCCGGTATCGATTATCGAGGCAAGTATCTTGCCCATACATTACGTGTTTTGTGGATATAATGGTTGCTAATTGTCGATATGTGCTAAATAAATATTTATAATCATTTTTCAAAAGAATCGGTATATTTACCATCATGGTTTTCGTTAAGGTGACCCGTGTGGGTCGGGAATTAATATGCTTAGTTGATTATGTGTGCTAGTTTCGAGTATAGGATCACCTTACTTTCGTGTGATGTCATTATGTATGATTATGGCGTCGGTAAATGTAAAGTGTAATTCTCTTGTCAAATTATGTGCTTGGAGTCCCGTGCTTATGGATGAATATATTGAGTTTTTGTGATATTGGTTGTGTCGTTCGGTGCTGTTGAGATCTTGTGCTCCCTTGTGAATTGATATAGTTCTGGGTCATGAGTACGTGTTGGATAATTTGGCCATTCTAGCAAGGTACCTCGACTATATATATTTTGTGTGTTTGACCTTTGAGAGTCGTGGTTTTGTAATCTGTGAATTGTTACTCTTCCACCTGGGGATGGCATGTGGCCTCTGGGGGCCGATACTAATGGGTACGGCCACGGAAGTGGACTTGGGTGCATGTGTTGATGTTCTTCCACCTGGGGATGGCATGTGGCCTCTGGGTGCCGATACTAATGGGTACGGCCACGGAAGTGGACTTGGGTGCGTGTGTTGATGTTCTTCCACCTGGGGACGGTTCGACGGGACCTCTGGGGGCCGATACTAATGGGTACGGCCGCGGAAGTGGTTTCCCACCTGGGGACGGTCCGACGGGGCCTCTGGGGGCCAATACTAATGGGTACGGCCACGGGTTACCAAGTGTGGTTTCTGTGATATTGATGTTGATGTTTTGATGATTAATTGTGATATTGTCCGGAGTATCACAATGCTTTGCGCTCGGGGTCGAGAGACATTATATATCGAGTCTTGGTGCTCGGCTAGAATGGCATAAGAATAATGTGTTATGTGTAATGTGTCCTTGTTAGTGAATTGCAGTGGATGATCGGGTCATTGGCCCTGTGTTTTGTGATCGAAATGGTTGGGCCGTGGACCCCGTATTTTGTTAACGGATTTATATTTTGGAAAAAGAACTTTGGGGTTGTGACCCTAAATGACTTTCGAGGAATTAAGAACTTTTCAATTTCAAATGTTTTCAAAACTCCCGAGATTTGGAAGTGTTTTCAAAGTGCTTACTTACTTCGTTTCTACTTTCAAGACTTGAACTATTTTTAACTAAATATACCTCGGGAAGTCTTTCGTTGTATTCTCGGAATGTGTTGTGTATGGCTCGTATTTGCACTTTATACTTGCACTAGCGAAACAGTGGAGTTTTGCTAACCCCCGAGAAATCGGGGGGTGGATATCTGTATTGTGTCCAGGTACATGCAGGTTTTCGGGAGCAAGACACAGGATCGGTACGAGGGATGATGAAAGACGAATGATACTAATCACACGAAGGCCAGTTTTGGGTTCAGGTAGTCGGAGTCCATTGTATTGTCTTTTCCGCTGTCTTATTGTTCATTGTTGCAAGTATTTTACCCTTGCATGGGTATGAGTCTGGACGAGTTTATGTATTTTGATTTGTAAGTCAGTGACATAAGACCAAATCGGTCTGTTGGTCCGTTATTTTGATTCGTCGGTATGTAATGTAATGTGTTGTTTTGATGTCTATCCTGGTGGATCCTCACGGAGAGGGTCTGCGGCGTGTAATATTCCCGGTATGATCTGGGGGTGTTACATACCGTGCCAAACATTATCATGACAACAGTGTCACAGAACGACAATAGAGAGCACAACTTTGCAACTTAACCATACGGTCGAACTCGACACACCACAGAGCCACAATACACAGAGCAATCACAAGACTCACGTACCCATACCAAATTATCACAGCCAAGGTACACATCACACACAACACATTTACTGGTGCCATTCCAGCCAAGTACGATACCATTTGGACTGCCATTCTAATCAGACGAAATATGCGCCAAAAATCACAGTTCTCCAACAAAACATTTCAAAGTTAACCGTTGGTACGAGACTCACGGCCGCCGTACCCCGCAGAGCCCCGTCGGACATCCCTGGGTGGTTAACCCTAGTTCGCGATACGCACACACACGGCAATACGTATCCCTAGAGGCCCCGTCAGACCATCCCTTGGTGAACATACACATATCATCCACAACGCCACGGAAAGCCATAATTCGAATATTAGAATATGCATACAAATGCTAGGTACTTCGCTAGAATGGCCACTTTAGTCGACGTATACTCACGACTAATGTCACATAACCACAAGCAATTACCAGTACCAAACAACACAAAGCGCCACAACCTCCTTAAGAAGGAATAACAACTAATATTACATAACGTCACATATTCACCAAACATTTACACATATCAATACACAATCATCGGCAAATAATTTCGGTCTACTAACATCACTAAATATTATTGTAACATCACCAAACATACGCAACCAACACACATATACCGAAAACACATTTGTTTACGAAGTATACGAGTTATCTTTTGAAAGACAACATTTATCGATAACATACCGATCCTTTTAAAGTTCATTTAAACATTCGGATTGCTCATAAAATCATTTATCAATGATTCCGTCTACGAAACATGAAAAGTATGGGCAAGATACTTGCCTCGATACCACAAGCAATGAAACGACGAACGGACATGTTCGAGTAGCCCTCAAACTTCCAAGAGTGAACAAGAACTCAACAACTCCAAAAAACTACGAAAATAACATCACCACGAATAAATAACGCTAAACGGAATCAACTCGAAAAACAACATGGATCCGAGGGTTTCTTCAAGACAAATGGAGAATCAAGTTCCGGGTGATAAAAATTGATAAATGAGTCACAAAATACAAAGACCATGATCAATACAACAAAAATACCAAGAACAATTCATCAATCTCGGACAAAATCAACGAATCATGAAGAAAACCCCCAAAATACCCGAAATTAGGGTTCTAAGAATTTTACCTTGATTAAAATGGGGAAAGATGTTGGGATGTTGTTAAATCCATACTAGAAACTCAAAGATGTTGATGGGTGATGATATCAGGCCAAAATCCATGCTTATACGCCCTCAAGATCGTCTAGATCGCCGTAAGGAAGAAAGGGGAGGAAGAAATGACGAAAGTTGACCTCTGCAGTCCTATATATACTGTTAACAGTTAGCGCACGCTAAGGTATGTGTAGCGTGCGCTATCGGCTGAAAAATGCAGTCCAGAACCCTCTGCCAGACTTCGTTAGCGCGCGCTAATACATGTGTTTAGCGTGCGCTAATTATACAATGTATAGTCTTTGCTATTTCAACCACAACTCCTTCGCCCGGACTCCGATTGACTCACCGTTTGAACCATTGGAAAGATAACCTGATTCTCTATCATAATGTAAAGATTCAGAACTTTTGGAGTTTCCAAGAATCGATGGTGATTTTACAAAGTCGAACTAATACGTCGATTAATCTGAAACAATATCAAAACTTGCTCGAATGACGAAATGTGCTGAACAAACCATGTCTGAAATGTGTCAATGAACACAAGCAAGTCACTAGAATCAAAAATATTGAAATAGAAAGTATGGGTATTACATTCTACCCCACTAAAAAGAAGTTTCGTCCCGAAACTTAAAACATAAAACGATCAATGTAAAACAACCTCAGATAAGACACTATGTCCGTTGCCAACGGCTTGCAAGGAATCACATGCAGGACGTGGCTGCTAACATCCACATCGCCATTTCAGAATGATAACAAAATGCACGAACAAAAATCAGTATGGTTGAACAACCCAAACAGTACATCAATCAAAACGCGAGTTAATCGCTGAACAAATACGAAATTCCACAACATGAAGATTGGAAGATCGAAAACGAAGTTAATTTCCCGAACTTAAGGAATTTACGAAGTGGTCTGAATGCTCAAAAATCATGATACGAGATCAACGAATACCGAACAACAAACGATCGAACAACAACGATCGAGACATCAACAGTCGAACAATCATATCCGAATCATAATGAATAACAGAAATCGAATAGCATCCCCGAAGTCCACAGCACGAATCAAGACAATATATGATCCGATAAAAATGACATGATATACATTTTCATAAGATTCACAGGAGCGAAGCCGAATTTAGAAAAGTCACAACGACAAACGGATTAACCCGAAACAATACTGCAACTCGTTCGAACAACAAAAAGTGAAGAGTAGAACAAGTCCAGAAAATACCGACGACCACAAACGAGTCGATAGAGTCGAACAAAACGAAAGCGAAAAAAATATGGGTATTACACCATATCACCTATAAAAGAGGTTTCGTCCCCGAAACCTAAACAACAAGAACGAAGTGCTAGAATAGCAACCTTCCCGGAAACCTTCTCTTTGTAATACCGGTCGAAAGTCATGTCATTTCAAACCTCTTCTTGTTCTTCGAATCGTGATTTGTTGGGCGAACCCTTGTAATCATTGCTTGGAACCACCGTTTTGGGGTTCCCGTACTTCTATTTCGTGTTATTGTTGCCCAGACATTGAATCATATTGCTTTTATTCTCTTTCCGAGTCATTTTTCATCCTTTTAGGACCCGAAGGGGGTGTGAGCCGCGGCACAAGGAGTGTGCGCCGCGGCACACACATTTCCTAAACCTGGTCGAGCGGACTGTACCGGGTGCCGCGGCACACGCTGGCAGTGCCGCGGCACACTGCCGAGTCAATGCCGCGGCACACCTATGCTGAGCCGCGGCACTGCGGTGTTGCATCCTCGGCCAAAACCGTCAGCCGGTGCCGCGGCACACACTGGCTGAGCCGCGGCACCGCCGAAACACAGGAACAATTTTAGGCACACTGGCCGCGGCACACACAATGCGGTCAACTGCATAATTCGGCCTTTTAAGCGAGATTTCAGCACATTTCCTCCATTTCCTTCTTCCACCTGCGAGAGAGAGAGTTGAGGGGAGGAGTTTTCTCACATCTATCACTTGTGTGTTGGATTTTTACCGTTTTCATTCGGTTGGGAAGCCCGAATAGTCGATCTAACGCGTATTCCTCGGATCATAGAGCTTTGATATTCAAGAGGTAATTTTTTCAACATCTTGATTCTCGATCTTGTATGGGTATTGACGTTTTGGATGTTAAAATCATGGAGTATGAAGTGGTATATGCATGATTATGGACATGTTTGAGTATTCATCGGATTATTGAAAGTTTATTCAAGAAAACTTTGAATTTTGTGTTGGATTTTGGGGGTTTTCGTAGATTCGTCCGTTTTATCCAATCGAAGCTTGAGAACTTTGAGGTTTTGATATATCTATATCGTATGCGTGTTTTCTTACGATTTTACGGGTTGAATTGTGTCGTTTTCGTACTTGTGAGATTTTGGACGATTTTCCAACCTCTAGTTGATTATCCGTATATCTTTATGAATCGTAGACGGGTTTCGGGGGTTTCTTCGTGTAATTTGAATATGGATAATTGATTATCATATTCCTTGCGAATCGTTTAGGTGCCGGAAGCGCGTTCTTGGACCTACCAATCTCATACCCCTTTTTCCGTTCGTTCCTCGATGTCTCAAAGGCAAGTATATATTTATGATTGTACGTTCTCGACTTTGAAAGTAAGATATATGTTTGGCATAATTATTTATATCCACTCCGGGACGGGCCGACGGGTCCTCTGAGGGTTTCGTAGCCTCTGGTGCGATTCCATGGATAATATGAATTAACCACTCCGGGACGGGCCGACAGGTCCTCTGAGGGTTCCGTAGCCTCTGGTGCGGTTCCACAGTATTCATATATGTATTGATGACGGATGATATGAACGAACCACTTTGGGGCGGGCCGACAGGTCCCCTAAGGGTTCCGTAGCCTCTGGTGCGGTTCCACGGTATTCATATACGTCTTGACGTGATGCTATGAGATTTTAGTTATTCCGGAATACTAGTCTTGAATTGATGAATTGACGGTTACATTTACTTTATTGTCGAGGAGTATTGTGTTTCATACTTGATATACTTGCACTAGCTATTCGACGGCTAATCCCTTTATGGGGGAAATACTTTTTATGTATTTCAGGTTCCAGGAGAGCGGACGGGAAGGTATCGGGTCGGCATAAAGATGTTGGGAAGTGTGATACTGTGTCTTTCTTCCAGTTATGTTTGGAGTTTCCCGTTCAGTGTTGTTGTACTGGATTGGCTTTTGAATACTCGAGTATTGTTTTCCCTTTTCCTTGATGTTCTGGCCTGTGTTTGCCGAAGTATTGATTCGAGTTGTGATGTTTGTGAATACATTGGTTATGATTCGAATACCTTTGTATTGTTTTTCATTCCATTGTGTGTAGACCTTATCGGTCAAATTTTATGGTTCCGCGTATGTTTAGCCTTGTGGGTCCCACGACGGGGCTTACGGCGCTGTAATATCCCTGAATAACTTGGGGGTGTTACAGAATATGGTATCAGAGCTTAGGTCTATGGATACCTAGGCTGTCGGTCTTTTGGGTCGATCGAGTCGTTAATTGTCCGCAGTATCACTGCTCTGCCATCATCACAGTGCGACCGGTACTTGTAAGACCTCTCACTCTTCTGGTCTTTCCTTATTCGTTTTGCTTCCTTTTATCGGTATTCTTGAGAATCGGACACTTTGATGACGCGTGATTGAATTGTGCTTACGTGACTTGTGTGTTCTTCAGTGTATCAGCTGGTAGGGGCCGTGGCCGTGGACGAGGAAGAGGTCGTGGCGCGGCCGTTTCCATCAGTTCAGTTGCGGGGTCGACCAACCCCAGTTTGTCGAACTCGGTGCATCCCGACACCGAGAGTCAGCACGACCAGTCAGACGGTCAGGGGAACAACGCGGACGTTGGAGTGGCGAATGCACTTCAACAATTGGCTACTCAGATGACCATTTTAACCCAAACTGTTCAACTGAATAACCCGAACCCAAACACGGATGCCTTGCTTCAGAATGTAATTCGTATGCACCCTCCACAGTTTGGCGGTGCCACAGACCCGTTAGGCTGGGAAGATTGGCTAGCAGAATTGGAGAATAGTTTCGAGGCAGTTGATTGCCCCGAGGTGAGAAAAGTACCGATTGCTCAGTATTTCCTCACTAAGGAGGCCGCTACTTGGTGGAAGGTCATCAAGCCACAGGATCGTATTGCCTCGTGGGATGAATTTAAGGAGCTCTTGGAGGCCGAGTTTTGTCCTTGGCCGGTACGAGAGAGCCGAATCCGAGCCTTCTTCGAGGATAAACCACAAGATATTCCCGTTTCGCAGGCGATCGTGAAGTATAACCAACAATTGATCCATGTGAAGGATCAAGTGCGTAACGAGCGTGATAAGATCCGTTATTTTGATATGCGGATGAATTTGGACTTACGGCGGTACATGGCCGGATTTGCTTGTACCACACTGAAAGAGTATCAGGACAGAGCTTTAGCCCATGATATGTTGAGCCCCGACAATGATACCGTTGAAGAACCGAAGAAGCAGAAAGTCGGGGGAAATTTTTCTGGCTCTAAGGGTGGCAACTTTCAGAAGTCGCAGACGACTAACTGTTTTGCCGGACAGTCGTCACGTTCTAATAAAGGGAAGAGGGGTTACCGTCCTACTTCGGGTACCACAAATCGCGCGGTGACTTGCTATAATTGTGGCCGTTCAGGCCATATTAATTTGGAATGCCACTTTCCACCGTTGAAGTGTCACACGTGCGGACAGATGGGACATAGAGCGGCTTATTGTTCCGAGCCGAATTAGACTTTGGACACTCGGGATTCTGCCCCAGCTGGTCAACCTCAGCAGAATTTTGGCAGGGGCCGGGGACGTGGTCAGAACGCTGGAGGGGGGAACTCTAGCATCGGTTTGGTACAGCCACGAGTTTATGAGATGCGTCGAACAGACGAGCCCGACACGGCGGTGGCTTCAGGTACCATCCATATTTTATCTTATCCAGTCCGTGTACTTTTTGATTCGGGTGCTACACATTCTTTTATTTCTTTGGAGTGTGTACGCCGTTTGAATATAACTTGTCTGACTGCTTGTGATTCCTTCATCGTGAGACTGCCGAGCGGGGATAGAATTGTGGGGAACCAGGAGATTAGAGATTTTCCGGTGACTATATCCGGTATGGATTGGTTATCGAATTTAATTGTAGTTGATATGGAAGGCGAGGACGTGATCCTCGGCGAAGATTGGCTTGATAGTCATCAAGCGATTATGAACTACCGTACTAAGGTTATCACCATGATGACTAAAGACGGATCTGAGTACTCATTTTTGGGGCGTAAGTCGGGACTATCCAAGTTACTTATCAGTGCCATGAAGGCCGTAAAACTTTTGAATAAAGGTTGTGCGGGCTATTGGTGTTATGCCTTGAAAACGGAAGGAAATGAAATCGATTTCTCTCCGATTCCGGTTGTTAGTGAGTACCCCGATGTTTTCCCGGATGACCTCCTGGGATTACCACCAGATCAAGAGATAGAATTTACCGTGGACTTAGAGCCAGATGCGGCTCCGATTTCTAAAGCGCCTTATCGGATGGCACCCTCCGAGATGCAGGAATTGAAGACTCAGTTGGGAGAACTTTTGGAAAAAGGGTACATCAGACCGAGCGCTTCGCCTTGGGGCGCGCCTGTTCTCTTTGTGAGGAAGAAAGATGGTTCACTACGTTTGTGCATCGAATACCGTGAGCTGAATAAAGTAACCATCAAAAACAAGTATCATTTGCCTCGTATAGACGATTTATTTGATCAATTGCAAGGGGCTGCAGTTTTCTCGAAAATTGATTTAAGATCCGGGTATTATCAACTCAGGGTGAGGGAGTCCGACGTTCTGAAGACGGCGTTCCGGACGAGATATGGGCATTATGAATTTGTAGTTATGCCTTTTGGGTTGACGAATGCACCAGCAGTATTCATGCAGTTAATGAATAAGATATTCATCGAGTACCTCGACAGGTGTGTAGTCGTCGTTATTGACGACATCTTAATCTATTCTCGAGATAAGGAGGAACATGCCCGACACTTGCGTTTGGTTTTAGACATTTTGAGAACCGAGCACCTCTACGCAAAATTCTCGAAATGTGAGTTTTGGTTGGAAGAAGTTATGTTTCTCGGCCATGTGATTTCGGCCGAAGGGGTTCGTGTAGACCCGCAGAAGATTGAGGCAATGCTAGATTGGGCACCGCCTAAAAATGTTAAGGAGGTTCGTAGCTTTTTGGGCCTTGCTGGGTATTACCGTCGGTTTGTCGAGGGGTTCTCGAAACTCGCTCGGCCGCTTACAAAATTGCTCCAGAAGACCGAAAAGTTTATCTGGACGGATGAGAGACAACAGAGCTTCGATGAACTGAAGATACGATTGACTTCAGCGCCGATTCTAACTTTACCACATGGTAGTGAGGGCTTTGCAGTTTATAGTGACGCTTCGGGTCAAGGCCTGGGCTGTGTGCTTATGCAGCATGATAAGACGATAGCTTTTGTGTCTCGACAATTAAAGCCTTATGAGATGAATTATCCTACTCACGATTTAGAGTTGGCCGCAATTGTCTTCGCACTCAAGATTTGGCGACATTATTTGTATGGTTCACCGTGCCGGATTTATACCGATCACAAGAGCCTGAAATATATTTTCAGTCAGAAGGAGCTGAATATGAGACAGAGACGTTGGTTAGAGTTGTTAAAGGATTATGATTTGGAAATTCTTTACCACCCCGGGAAAGCCAATGTCGTTGTGGATGCTTTGAGCCGCAAATCGGCGTCTCTTCAAATGCTCGAGGTTCTTACACCTCAGACGAAAATTCGTCAGGACTTAATTGAGCAAGGGATAGAAGTTTGGCTTCAACGAGTACAAGGACAGTTGTGTACTCTCGAAATTACTTCGTCTTTAGTTGAAGACATCAAAGGGAAGCAGTGGAGTGGCCCGATGATTTCTCAACTGAAGGAAGATGTAATTAAAGGAAAAGCTCCTGGCTTTATGGTTCACGAGGATAGTATTCTGAGATTTCAGGATAGGATTTGTGTTCCGAACGATTTAGAGTTGAGGCAGAAAATTCTCCGAGAAGCGCATGCTATGCCTTACTCAATCCACCCAGGGACGAGTAAGATGTACAAAGATTTGAAGCGTAATTTTTGGTGGAATAACATGAAGAAAGATGTTATGGAGTTTGTACTACGGTGCTTGACGTGTCAACAAGTCAAGATCGAACATAAACGACCAGCGGGGTTGTTGAAACCACTTCCCATTCCCGAGTGGAAATGGGAAGACATTTCTATGGATTTTATCACTGGCATGCCGAGAACTCGGACCGGAATGAATATGATTTGGGTAATTGTCGATAGGCTGACCAAGTCTGCACACTTCTTGGGTATTAAGGATACTTGGGGACCGGATAGACTGGCTCGAACCTTTATCGCCGAGATCGTGAGGTTACACGGTACCCCCAAGACCATTGTTTCTGATCGAGACGGCCGTTTCGTATCGCATTTTTGGCAGGCCGTTCATCAGGCTCTGGGTACTGAGTTGAGATTGAGCACTTCCTTTCATCCTCAGTCGGACGGTCAGACAGAGAGGACGATTCAGACTTTGGAAGATATGTTGCGGGCTTGTGCCTTAGACTAGAGTAATGATTGGGAGCTTCACCTGTCGTTGATCGAGTTTGCTTACAATAATAGTTGGCATGCGTTGATCAAAATGGCACCCTTCGAGGCACTCTATGGTAGGCGATGTAGGTCGCCATTATGTTGGGACGAGGCTTATGAGCTAGTTGGGATGGAACCGGATATGTTATTGGAGACCAAGGAAAAGATTTCTATTATCCGAGATCGACATCGATCGCCTGCAGTCGTCAAATCTTACGCCGATACTGCGTCGACCCTTGGAGTTTGAAGTGGGGGATCACGTCTTGCTCAAAGTATCGCCGACCAGAGGAGTTTTCCGCTTCGGGAAAAAGGGAAAACTCAGTCCAAGGTATATCGGACCTTTCGAGATTTTGGACAGAGTTGGGGATTTAGCTTATCGCTTGGCGTTGCCTCCAGCTTTGAGTCACGTCCATAGTGTTTTTCATGTGTCCCAGTTGAGGAAGTACGTACCGGATCCGAGCCACATTATCGACTACAGTGAGATTGACGTAGCCGAGGATATTACCTTTCCGGAGAGACCCGTGAAGATCCTTGAGCGTCGCGAGAAACAGCTTCGGCATAAGACCATTCCACTGGTTAAAGTACAATGGTCGAGGCATGGAGTCGAAGAGGCGACTTGGGAGACGGAAGAGAAGATGCGGGTGGAATACCCCGAACTATTTATTTCTTAAGTTTCGGGACGAAACTTCTTTTTAGAGGGGGAGAATGTAATACCCGGTCGAAAGTCATGTCATTTCAAACCTCTTCTTGTTCTTCGAATCGTGATTTGTTGGGCGAACCCTTGTAATCATTGCTTGGAACCACCGTTTTGGGGTTCCCGTACTTCTATTTCGTGTTATTGTTGCCCAGACATTGAATCATATTGCTTTTATTCTCTTTCCGGGTCATTTTCATCATTTTAGGACCCGAAGGGGGTGTGAGCCGCGGCACAAGGAGTGTGCGCCGCGGCACACACATTTCCTAAACCTGGCCGAGCGGACTGTACCGGGTGCCACGGCACACTGCCGAGTCAATGCCGCGGCACACCTATGCTGAGCCGCGGCACACTGGTGTTGCATCCTCAGCCAAAAACCGTCTGTACCCGGTGCCGCGGCACACCTGGGCTGAGCCGCGGCACCGCCGAAACACAGGAACAATTTTTAGGCTCGTGCGCGGCACACTGGCCGAGCCGCGGCACACAATGCGGTCAACTGCATAATTCGGCCTTTTAAGCGAGATTTCAGCACATTTCCTCCATTTCCTTCTTCCACCTGCGAGAGAGAGAGTTGAGGGGAGGAGTTTTCTCACATCTATCACTTGTGTGTTGGATTTTTACCGTTTTGATTCGGTTGGGAAGCCCGGATAGTCGATCTAACGCGTATTCCTCGGATCATAGAGCTTGGATATTCAAGAGGTAATTTCTTCAACATCTTGATTCTCGATCTTGTATGGGTATTGACGTTTTGGATGTTAAAATCATGGAGTATGAAGTGGTATATGCGTGATTATGGACATGTTTGAGTATTCATCGGATTATTGAAAGTTTATTCAAGAACACTTTGAATTTTGTGTTGGATTTTGGGAGTTTTCGTAGATTCGTCCGTTTTATCCAATCGAAGCTTGAGAACTTTGAGGTTTTGATATATCTATATCGTATGCGTGTTTTCTTACGATTTTACGGGTTGAATTGTGTCGTTTTCGTAGTTGTGAGATTTTGGACGATTTTCCAACCTCTAGTTGATTATCCGTATATCTTTATGAATCGTAGACGGGTTTCGGGGGTTTCTTTGTGTAATTTGAATATGGATAATTGATTATCATATTCCTTGCGAATCGTTTAGGTGCCGGAAGCGCGTTCTTGGACCTACCAATCTCATACCCCTTTTTCCGTTCGTTCCTCGATGTCTCAAAGGCAAGTATATATTTATGATTGTACGTTCTCGACTTTGAAAGTAAGATATATGTTTGGCATAATTATTTATATCCACTCCGGGACGGGCCGACGGGTCCTCTGAGGGTTTCGTAGCCTCTGGTGCGATTCCATGGATAATATGAATTAACCACTCCGGGACGGGCCAACAGGTCCTCTGAGGGTTCCGTAGCCTCTGGTGCGGTTCCACGATATTCATATATGTATTGATGACGGATGATATGAACGAACCACTTTGGGGCGGGCCGACAGGTCCCCTAAGGGTTCTGTAGCCTCTGGTGCGGTTCCACGGTATTCATATACGTCTTGACGTGATGCTAGGAGATTTTAGTTATTCCGGAATACTAGTCTTGAATTGATGAATTGACGGTTACATTTACTTTATTGTCGAGGAGTATTGTGTTTCATACTTGATATACTTGCACTAGCTATTCGACGGCTAACCCCTTTATGGGGGAAATACTTTTTATGTATTTCAGGTTCCAGGAGAGCGGACGGGCAGGTATCGGGTCGGCATAAAGATGGTGGGCAAGTGTGATACTGTGTCTTTCTTCCAGTTATGTTTGGAGTTTCCCGTTCAGTGTTGTTGTACTGGATTGGCTTTTGAATACTCGAGTATTGTTTTCCCTTTTCCTTGATGTTCCGGCCTGTGTTTGCCGAAGTATTGATTCGAGTTGTGATGTTTGTGAATACATTGGTTATGTTTCGAATACCTTTGTATTGTTTTTCATTCCATTGTGTGTAGACCTTATCGGTCAAATTTTATGGTTTCGCGTATGTTTAGCCTTGTGGGTCCCACGGCGGGGCTTACGGCGCTGTAATATCCCTGAATAACTTGGGGGTGTTACACTCTTGGTCCCGCATCTGATCTCTATGACTGTGTGTACCGCGGTCACGACCACGCCCTTTGTCCCTCGGCATATTAAGCAAATACTCACTCAATACAATGGTACAGCATCACAAAATAATATACCAAATTGCCAACTCGGCTTGACATATTACATAAGACAACTAATAGCAACTCGATAAGAAGATCTACGAGGTATCCTTTTACATGATATCCTTTGAAAATACTTGGATTTGCATGTTTATTCAAAATAAAACTTTGAAAGTATTTTTTGGTACCTCAAGCTTTTTGTCAAAACTTGTAAACAAAAGACTTTAACCGTCTCCTTTTGGAATTATTTGCAAAATAATATATCCTTGCAACTGCACTATTAAAATAACCATGCCACTACACATCATCATCACCGTTAATAACAAACAAGGTAACCACGCAAGATCCTCAAACCATTCGTACAAGCACTAAATATTCCCACCAATCATCAATCATTTTGGGGTGATTCAAGATCACGCACGATAACTGGCTCAGTATAGAAAACTTTTCCAAATCCGAGTTTGAAGTTTAAATCGAGTAAGATCATTCATCTTTCACAATATATTTTTGAAAATAAAATTTGTATTGGTTCTTGAAAATAAAAATTTTTGATAATGTGAAAGATTTCTGAAAATCATGTACTCGAATAATTTGAAAATACAACAGTACGTCAAAAATCATTTTTGCAAATCTTCTCAACACTACACAATAATCAACGACGGTAACATTTTACAAAATGTTCAAAGATACTTTAAAACGACTCTTTCAATACCATCGGGGTTCCTTTAGGAAATTCAAGGCTGGCTCTCCAATTTTAAACGATTTTCAAAGTCCACACGAAGCCTCCGATTAAGCGAACCGTCAAAACTTTATGAAATTTAATTTTCCACAACTTGCTCAAGTTTATAAAATTTTCAGAAAATCGTTTTCGAATAC
Source organism: Orobanche coerulescens (assembly GCA_033398695.1). NCBI lineage: Eukaryota > Viridiplantae > Streptophyta > Magnoliopsida > Lamiales > Orobanchaceae > Orobanche > Orobanche coerulescens. Next base: position 138,741,242 of record CM065817.1, read on the forward strand.
ACACACAACAGACATAATTTACCACTTTATCAAAATACGATTCATTACCAACAAATCCAATCACACGTCAACATCATCTGTCTACATAATTACAGTATCGCACAAGCAACCGTCAAAAGATAATTAACATCTAAAACTGAAATCCTACCTCTCAGTAATGAGGACTCTCACAACAAGTGCATTTAGGACGACTTAATGTTCACACCACTAACTTAATCACAATTTTGAGCATTATTGACCAAATAATAATGCCAACATCACTACATACCCCCGAACCGACGATCATTGTAATATCCGTAATTTTCGATTTTCGGTAAATTTCTCTTTTCGGCCGGAGTCTGTTTTGACGACTCGCTCATGACCGTTTCGTCATTTCGAGAATGATTAATTCTGCACTTTTTGTCATCCGAGTTCGTTTCGGTATCGTTTTGTTGAGTTCCGAGCTTTTTAGCGACTTTTCCGCACTTGAGTTCGATTCTTGCGAATCTCGTCCAAAACTGTTGTTTCGAGTTTCTCGTAAGTTCATTTAATGTTATTATTCATGTTGCGAGCTTTGGTTTGGTGTTTCGATCGCGTATCGTGATTTTCGGACGTTTTGGGCCATTTTCGTAATTTCCCAAAGTTTTGGGTAATTACTTCCGTTGTCGAATTCGAGCCTTCGGGTGGTCGGAATTGTGTGTTCTCTTAGCTCTTAGATTCGTCTTTGCGAGTACGTCAGAACCGTATCATCGATTCGTATTCGTGTTCGGGTTTCGGTCGTTCGTGCCGTCGGAGTTGGCCGGCCGAGTCATGGACGGCAACACAGGCCTGGGCCGGCCTTGCCGAGTCACGGCCGTAGTGCTCGGCGGCTCCGCCGAGTCACGGCCGGCGGTGCTCAGCGATTTCGCCGAGCGATCCGTCGGCCGCGGCCAGTGGCAGGCGCGGCACACTCTGTGGCATTTTTCGGCCCAAACCATGTCACGGTGCCGCGGCACACTCCGGCCGAGCCGCGGCACACTGCCGACCACTGGGAGCCATTTTTGGGCCTGTGCCGCGGCACACTCCCGCTGGGCCGCGGCACACTGTGCAGCCTATTTATGGCCCTGCACACAGGTTTTTGGCCATTTTTCTCCTTCTTCTCCTTCTCTTCCGCAGCTGAGGGTGATCTTACCATGGAGCCATGTTGTTTAAAAACAAATCCATGATGTTCTTGAGTTCATATCATCAATCAATCATCCGTTATCATCCTTTGATCCAGCGAATCAAGGTAATCTTCCTTAGAACCCTAATTTCGTGAATTTGGGGGTTTTTGCGTTTTTGTCCGATTCGTTCCGTATTATTGATTAATTCATGATGGGTATGATTAATCTTGGTAGTATTCTTGTGTTTAATATCATTTAATCCATTGTTCTTCGTCGAATCGAAGTATATTTCTTGATTTCCTTCGAATCGACTTTTTGGGGGATTTGTTCTCGATCTCGTTTTTCATCCGTTTTTGATGGATCGATTATGGTTAAATGATGTTAAACATATTCTATGGATTGTATATCCATATTTCAACTTGGAATTCCGTTTTCGTGTTTTGTCGGGATGAATCGTGTTCTTGGCCGTTTTGGGGGAAACGCTTGAACATTCGTCGTTTGTTCTTTAAATCCAACGGCTTTGAGTCGTGTTATGGAATTCATTTCATCGTTGTTATTGTCCTTAGTAGTTTATGAACGCGATTTGGCGATCAGTGGAGTCGGCGGGTTCGTAGGCGGTTCGTGTCAACCTACTTCGGTCGATTCTTCGCGTTATTCTTATTCGAGGCAAGTACCTTGCCCATACTTTTCTTATTTTGTGGATATGATGATCGGTGATCGTCTTGGTGTGTTTGTTTGGTTGTTTGAAATGAAGTTTGAAAAGATTTCGGTTTGGCCTCGTTAAAGGCTTTCTTTCAAAATGCGTGTGTGTTTTGTGAACGGCGTGTTTTGGGAATTGATTATGATTTGATTATTTTGAACGTTGAAGGATTTGATGATGATACTCCTATTGTTTAACGTTATGGAATCGTGTATTCCGTATTTAATCTTGTTATTGTGTTTTGAAGAGTTTGATAATGTTGTCGAGTTAATGGCCATCTCTAGTGAGTATTCTTAATGAACTTACATTCTTAGCATGTTAGTTTTGCATGAGTAATGTGTGTGTGTGTATGCTCACTACGGGTTAGATCCGACGGGGTCTCGGTAGGGGTCCACAGAGACGTGGATCGACAAGCTTGCTTTTAACCACTACGGGTTAGACCCGACGGGGTCTCGGTAGGGGTCCACAGAGTCGTGGATCGACGGTTAATTGTGGTGCATTTTACAAATGTGACTTATTTATGGCATTTCCGGAAATGAGTGCTTTTGAACGGTTTTCATGATTGCATGCATTGACTAAGTGTGTAAGAGGTAAGTTGTTCGTTTGGCCTACTTGGCTAGGATGGCTCTAGAGTATTTTGTTGTTTATGTTAAATCCTTTAATTGTGGATTTTGACGTTGGAAGACGAACCTTGTGGTCGTTCTTGTATACTGTGAGTTTATGAGATTTGGGGCTAAAATCCCAATGGTTTTGTAAAAGTCATTTTATGGATTTGGGGCTAAAATCCCAACGGTTTGGTAAATGTCATTTTTTTTGGAAAGTAAACATTTGGGGCGGTGACCCCTTTTGTCCTTTGGATTTTGAAAAGTAGGATTTGATAATCCTAAATTGTTTTCTATTAAAACTCTCGATGGCATTCTAAACCGTTTTGTAAATTATTTCCATTGATTTATGACATTTCGATTTTTAAAGGTTTTCTCAAACCCTTGCCTCGAGAAGTACTTTTCGTTTCGTTTGGATCTTTGAGGATTCCTGGTTATTGTTATTCGTGGAATGTGAATTGTATGGCTCGTATTTGCACTTTGTTGTTACCCAAAATATTATCCGGAGATAGTATTACTGGAATGATCGAGTAACAAACAAATGCGAGAACACTTCCGTGAGAAAATAGATAACACAAGGTTTGCCGGGGTTGTTAATCCCGGGCTTGAATGCTCTCGCGAGATGTTATTAATAAATATACTGTCGAGTACAAATATTAATGTTAGAATCTATTACAAGGAGTGTAAAGACTTCTAGTTATCTACGCTTTAGAGCGCGTAGATTGCCGGAAGAACCAGAAAGATAAATCTGTGAGTTCTTGCTTGGGAAATATGATGAATATGTATGAATATCACGATGAATGTATTAGTGGTTGCCAAAAGAGCCTTTGATTCTCTCTTTGGTGTGTATTTTGTACTGAATTCGTAGTAAATTCGCGTCCCCCTTGGCCATTGCAGTGAGTCCTCTATTTATAGGGGACAAGGTAGTTGGGACTCCCCAGGCGATCGCGGGCGACCGCCGTTTTCTATGTTAAAATAAGACGGCCGATCGTCCCGTCACGTGGGCCTGTTCCCTTGAGGTCCGAGGTAGCAGCTGGAGGCCAGTTGGGCGAACCAATGGGAAGCCAGTACGCGTTGCGAGTCGCTGTCCGGGGAGGACCCACTTTGGACCTTTCGGCGGCCTTGTCGGTCGGTGTGGTTGGTGACAGGCTGGGGTCAATGGTCCTATCTGTCGGTATCCTTTGAAGATCCGCACGTGGGCCATCGTCCAAGATTCGTTATTCGACGACTTTGACGGATGCTGGATCCATACGTGGCACGAGATGATCGCCTCTGGTTTGCTCATTATAGACGATCGTCAGGATATTCACGGGATCGTCTATAATGAGCAAACCAGAGGCGATCATCTCGTGCCACGTATGGATCCAGCATCCGTCAAAGTCGTCGAACACCGAATCTTGGACGATGGCCCACGTGCGGATTTTCAAAGGATACCGACAGATAGGACCATTGACCACAGCCTGTCACCTACCACACCTACCGACAAGGCCGCCGAAAGGTCCAAAGTGGGTCCTCCCCGGACAGCGACTCGCAATGCGTGCTGGCTTCCCATTGGTTCGCCCAGTTGGCCTCCAGCTGCAACCTCGGACCTCAAGGGAACAGGCCCACGTGACGGGACGATCGTCCGTCTTATTTTAACATAGAAAACGGCGGTCGCCCGCGATCGCCTAGGGAGTCCCAACTACCTTGTCCCCTATAAATAGAGGACTCACTGCAATGGCCAAGGGGGACGCGAATTTACTACGAATTCAGTGAAAAATACACACCAAAGAGAGAATCAAAGGCTCTTTTGGCAACCACTAATACATTCATAGTGATATTCATACATATTCATCATATTTCCCAAGCAAGAACTCACAGATTTATCTATCTGGTTCTTCCGGCAATCTACGCGCTCTAAAGCCTAGATAACTAGAAGTCTTTACACTCCTTGTAATAGATTCTAACATTAATATTTGTACTCGACAGTATATTTATTAATAACATCTCGCCAGAGCATTCAAGCACGGGATTAACAACCCTGGCAAACCTTGTGTTATCTATTTTCTCACGGAAGTGTTATCGCATTTGTTTGTTACTCGATCATTCCAGCAATACTATCTCCGGATAATATTTTGGGTAACAACAATTGGCGCTAGAGGAAGGGGGAACATAAACCTTCATTTTTATTCCTACCGTCTCGAAGAACACTCACTGTTCTCCGGACATATACTTGAAGAAACACTCACTGTTCTTCAATAGAAAAGCCTTCAGAAAAATGACATCAGCAACGACCTCCAAGAGAGCCACCCTGAGATCTGTCGGAAATCTCATTCCGGCGAGGACCGAATCCCCGCCCACGGCGGAAGGCGACCGTGGCGACGCTAGGCTCTCACTCCCGCCCCCGAGGGACGGTTTTAGCCTCTCACTCGATCAGTTCTAGACCGCGGAACAGATTGAGGAGGCTATAGCCATCCTCAGGGAGCGACGGAAGGCCTACGACTCGCCCACCATAACTCCATCGACCATCCGCCGGGCAGGCAAGCGGAAGCTTAAGGGGATCTATGTTGAAAAATCGACAGAAAGCCCCGAGCCGCAGGAGAAGGCTCTCGTGAGGCGGGACGATTCCGTCTTCAGCCGCCTGGGGAGCGATCCCTCATGGCGACCCGGGCACTCAGGCCCCAGCCGGGAGACATCGGTATCCGAATCCTTTACCAGGAGTTCGGCATATCCGACTCCCAGGAGACAGGCCGGTCAACGAGCCCCTGCTCGCCCAAGAAAGGAACCCACCGGCAGGGAGCTCATCATTCAACACGGAGCTAGGGATCGCACACGATCGCCTTGGTTCACGCTCTGAGAGCCACTCGGCGAGTAGTCAGGCGACGGCGATGGCCGCCATGCAACGCCAGCTCGACGAGATGAAGGCGCTCCTGGAAAATGGGGCAGGCGCCAGGAGATCGATCATTGGATCAAGCGAACCACTCACGACTCAGATCGAGCTCGCCCCAGTCCAACCAACGATCAATCCCCCACAAACACCTCTATATGAGGGGAGATCGGATCCAGAAACCCACTTGAGCAAATTCCGGATCTACATGACCGGATGCGGAGCTTCAGATGCGACGAAATGTCATATGTTCCCGTTAACTCTGGGCGATCTCGCCCACAGGTGGTACATCTCACTACCATCTCGCTCAATCAATTGCTTTGAGAAGCTGGCGAACGACTTCACGTCGTACTTCGCCGCCAAAGTCGCTCGCCCGGAAGGTCCCCACCGCATGATGAAAATCAGGCAGGGGAAGGACGAATCGGATGAGGATTACATCGACCGGGTAGACGAGATAGTCCTCACCGGTGAGCCCATCAGCGACGAGATCGCTCACCACGCAGTCCTGAACGGATTCCACGGACGCTCGCCCATGTTCAGGCACCTCACAAAGGATTTTCCCCCGACCTATACAAAGGTTCCGCCGAGCCGCCGATTTTCTGGCCAGGCAGAAGATGCTCTCACTCCGCTTAGACGAGGGACCGTCCGAAGAAGGAAAAGCACCTTCCCATGTCCAGAAGAAGGCGGTCGCCAAGCCGCCTGGCGAGTTCAAAGCCTTCGAGGATGTAGAGGTCCACCTTCTTCACAACCTCAACTTATCTCCGGCCCACATCTTCAACGCGATCAAGGGTCGCGAGTGGCTTTCCAAGCCAAAGCCAATAAGGGACCACGGTCACCTAGACCGTAGCAAATTCTGTGCCTATCATAAGAGTCCCGGCCACAACACTAGCCAATGCCGCGACCTCCTCGCATACTCCGCGACTGTTTGAGGAAGGCAAACTGGACAATTTGATCACCAAGCCAGAACCCAGGACGAAAAGGGTCGGAGGGCGCGAGCGCCGACCAAGCGAAAGAATTCCTCCCAATCCGATTGCCAGAATCGAGCATGAGCCGGAGTACTCTGATGAGTCTATCCCTCCGATCAACCCTGGCGGTCGGATCAACATGCTTCAAGCAGGAGGTGGGAGCCTCGGGGGCCTTTCCCCGATTTCCAACCTGTCAAACAGAAAGCGAAAAGCCGAGCTGAGGGCTTTCGCTGAAGTCCATGTTGTAGTACCTCCGGAGCCGACCATCTCTAAAGACGCGCTCATCACCTTTTCCAACAAGGACAGGGAGGGAGTGCAATGTCCCAAAGAGAATGCACTAGTGATCTCCGCTTGTATCCTTGGGAGGACGGTCGATCGCGTGCTGGTCGACAATGGGAGTTTCTGCAACATCATATTCAAATCCGCCCTAAATCAACTCGGCAACTTAATCAAATTCATCAAGCCTTTCGACACCGTGCTCCAAGGGTTCGGCGACAACACAGTCCAAGCCTACGGGAGGATCAAGCTCTCCGTGGAGCTAGTATGCTTTTATGATCCCAAGGTTAGGATTACTAGGAACCTAAGCTTTGTAATCATAGATAGGCCCAGCATCTATAATGGGTTCGTAGGTCGCCCCTTTTTAGAAACCTTTGAGGCGGTCGCCTTATCTTTCTTTTACTGTATCAAATTCCCCACTGCCGATGGGACGGTCGGTACTGTAAAAGGAGATCAGCTAATGGCAAAACGATGTTTGAATTACTCCTATGTTGTTACTTCTTTCAATACTTCCCATACTATATGTAACATTGAAGCGATCGACGATCAACCCATGGAGATCGACGAGCCGAGCGCATCGTACCGACCCGACTCAGGGGACGCCATCTCTCATCAATTGACAGATGACATCGAGCCAAGGATCTGTTTCGAGCCAAGTCTCGACATCGATCCAAGGATCGAGTCCGGAGATCGCACCAAACGAGAGGCGACCGTCCCTGTCGAAGAGTTGGAAAGCATCACGATGGATCCGGATCATCCAGAACGGGAAGTACAGATCGGCGCAAACATCGACCACGAATTAAAGGGAGATCTGATCAACTTGCTATGTATGAACATCGGAGTCTTCGCTTGGTCGCATCAAGATATGGTTGGCATAAGTCCCAAACACGCTTGCCATTATCTAAAGATCGACCGAGCTATGAAGCCTGTTCACCAGAAGCGTAGGAAGTTCGGTCCCGAGAAATACGCGGCGCTCGACATAGAAGTCCAGAAGTTACTCAACAACAAATTGATCGGAGTAGCCACGCATTTAACCACGTGGTCGCCAACGCGGTGCTCGTCAAAAAGCCAACTGGCTCCTGGAGATTATGCATTGACTTCACCGACCTCAACGCGGCATGTCCAAAAGATCACTTCCCGATGCCTCATATTGATCACTTGGTCGATAGTACGGCAGGTTGCGAAATGATGTCGTTTATGGATGCCTTCGCCGGATATCATCAAATCCCAATGGCGGAGGAAGACATAAAACACACATCTTTCCACACAGAAAAAGACATATACTTTTGGGTCAGAATGCCGTTCGGCTTGAAAAGCGCAGGGGCGACCTACCAGCGATTAGTCAACAGAATGTTCGCCGATCAGATCGGCAAGACCATGGAGGTCTACATTGACGATATCGTAGTCAAAAGCCTCAAGAAGGAAGATCACCTCGATGATCTCGCCGAGACGTTCACCATCCTTGAGAAGTTTAACATGAAGCTGAACCCCAAGAAATGCAACTTCGGGGTGGGCTCCGGGAAGTTCCTGGGGCACATAGTGAGCCAAAGGGGGATCAAGGCGAACCCCACCAAGATACAGGCGATCCTTGACATGCAGGAACTGCGAAACATCAAGCAGGTGCAACGCCTCACGGGCTGTCTAGCCGCCCTCAACCGTTTCATATCACGGCTCGGCGATAAAATCAAGCCTTTCTTCGCAACCATCAAGAACAAGAAGTTCGCATGGACGAAGGGAAGCCAGATAGCGTTCGCCAAGATAAAGGAATATCTATCTAACCCCCAGATCCTGGCGAAGCCGATCCCCGGTGAAAATTTATTCCTTTACCTAGCAGCCTCGGAGGTCGCGGTGAGTGCCGTTCTGGTGCGAGCAGAGGGACAAGCCCACTTGCCGATCTACTATGTTAGCCAGGCGCTCCACGACGCTGAGACACGCTATACACCATTGGAGAAGATCGCCTACGCCCTTGTCATGAGTGTTCGTAAGCTGAGGGCTTACTTCTTCGATCACCAAGTGGAAGTCCGAACAACTCTACCTCTAAGACAAGTCCTACACCGACCAGATACCAACGGGTGACTCCTCAAGTGGTCGCTGGAGATCGCCCAATACGGTATCACTTACGCTCCTCGCACGGCGATCAAGGGCCAAGCTCTGGCAGACTTCGTGGTGGAATTAACTTTCCCTCACAGTTCAACCCAGGTCGGCCGACCTACCTGGAAGTTATATGTGGATGGCTCATCGACCAATTCGAGAGCAGGGGTAGGGATCGTCCTCATCAGCCCCGACGGTCAGAGTTTCACAAATGCTGTACGTTTCGGTTTTCGTGCGACCAACAATGAAGCCGAGTACGAAGCTTTGGTAGGCGGGCTCGATCTAGCCCTCGCCCTAGATGTTCGTCGCCTCCATATCTTCATGGACTCCCTTTTGGTCGTGAACCAAGTCAAGGGAGAATATGAGACGCGCGTCGAACAGATGGTCAAATACCAAGAGCTGGTCGCCGAAATGTGCACAAAATTTGAAGAAGTGCTAATCGAACAAGTTCCGAAGGAGCACAACTCCCAGGTCGATGCTCTTTCCAAGCTAGCATCATCGGATGGGGCAGCCGATTTCTCCAATATCCAAATCACAAAGTCAGCAAGGCCGGCGATCGATAGAAGCCTGGTTACCACGGTCGCCATCGCCGAGGAGAACTGGATGACTCCGTTCATCAAATACTTAAAGGACGGAACGGTCCCTGACGACCGTGTTAAAGCTCGCCAACTCCAACCTCGTGCGACCAGATATACCCTATTGGACGACCAGATTTACAAGCGAGCCTTCAGCCTTCCCCTCCTCAAGTGTATTACACCGGAGGAAGGTCGGCTCGTTTTAGCTGAGATCCATGACGGGATTTGTGGAAACCATGCGGGCGGGCGAGCCCTCATCCATAAAACAACCAGACAAGGGTTTTTCTGGCCATCACTTCGGAAAGATGCGATCGCCTATGCCAGATCGTGCCATAGATGTCATATAATGGGCCCCAACATTAAACTATCACCCGAACAGCTCACCTCCATGTATAGCCCTTGGCCATTTGCGCAATGGGGCATCGACCTTATAGGTCCCCTACCGACGGCTCCAGGGGGCTGTAAGTTCGCCATCGTAGGGGTCGACTATTTCACCAAATGGACTGAGGCCGAACCGCTCAACAAGATCGGCCAAGATCAAGTGATCAAGTTTATGTGGAAAAACGTCGTATGCCGATTCGGTCCGCCCCAGGCCATCATCTCCGACAACGGAAAACAGTTCGACGGCTTAGAAGTCATGCAATTCTGTGATAAGTGGGGAATCAAAAGGTTATTCTCAGCGCCCTATCACCCTCAGACGAACGGGCAGGTAGAGGCAGTGAATAAGATCCTCAAACACACGATTAAAACGCGACTCGAATCCAGGCAAGGACGATGGGCGAGCGAGCTCCCAGACGTTTTGTGGTCCTACCGAACGACGACCGCAATTCAACCGGCGAAACCCCATTCGCCCTTGCCTTCGGAACAGAAGCGGTGATTCCTTCAGAGATCGCCGTCCTCAGCCATCGAACCGAACAGGAGATGACGACCGACAATGATGTGGCCTGACGAATCGACCTAGACATGCTCGAAGAAAGACGGCTGACCTCAGAAATGAAGAACACAATCCATAAAAGGAGAGCCGAGAAGTTCTTCAATTCAAAGGTCAAAGAAAGAAGGTTTCAAGTGGGCGATCTCGTCCTTAAGAAGATCCAAACCCATACAGGCGTTTTCGGTCCGAACTGGGAGGGACCTTTCAGAGTATCCAGATAGCTAACTAAAGGAGCCTACGAACTGGAACATCCTGACGGTACTCCGGATCAATACCCCTGGAACGCCGTGCACCTGAAAAAATACTACCAGTGATAATTTTGTATTCAATTTCAATGATGTACAAGGAATATAATGAGATTTTTTCCTATCCCATCTATTCTGGCGATCGCCCCACCAGGCATATCGCATACTGCCGACGATCGTTGATCACGACGATCCTAGGTAAAATCAATACAGCCATGGTCTTGGAGGTCGATGGAACCAACAGCTTCGCCCATGCAAGGTACTTTTGGGCTGAGATCGCCCGCCCTTCGTTTAAATACGAGGCCGGCATAGCCGAAGGACCCTCCAAATTAATCAGTAGGCACGATCGCACGTTCTCAAGGTACATCATTTAACATGGTGAACCCGAACAATGCGATGTATCACTACCCCCGTCTCAACGTACACCGTCGAGGGTCACCATTTTCATGGCGGGCCGAGGTGGAAGCAGAGCTAACAAGCCGCGGACGTGGAGTCGAATAAGCCGACGACACCCCGCGCAAGGACTCCTCCAGACCGAGATCGCCCGCCTTTCGTTTTAACACAAGGCAGGCGTAGCCTAATGGAGGACCCTCACAAAAAGTGAGTCGCGGGATACTCAATATCCCTCGCACACAAAGACACGATTCGGGAGGTCGGTCCATCGAACACCCCAACCGTACATGATTCTTCAGAATCGGCAAAATGAAGATAGCTCGCCAGACAAACTAGTTTTTTGTTTCCTTACTTACAATAAGTGAACAAAAACAAGGGGGCAGAGATAGGTCGAGCTAATCTCAAATACGATCGAACAAAGAGGAACCACACACGATCGGCTTCGCTCAAACACACGCAGGACGACCGGGGTCGTTCGACAAAAATTACAAGTAAGAATTCCGATTCAAAACATATCAATGCTTTCAACACTCAAACAATCGGTCGGATGAACAAAACGTCGAAAGCAATCATACACGTACTTGTAAAAATTGCACGCAAACATTCAAAGGCGATCGTATGTAAAGAGACAGTATGAAAAGAAGAACACTTTATTCATAACGCAAGTTTCATACATTACGGAGCCCGAAGGCATTACAAAAGAAAAAAGTACAAATTACAGAGGAAAACAAAAATGCCTCTCAAGGCCCCGCCGGCTGGTCATCGCCCTCGGGTTGCGGATCGGCTTGGGCTCCCCCATCGGCCTCGGGATGAATGAGTTTACCGGTATACCAACTCAAATCGATCCCGAAGTCGACAAAGTCAAGGATCGGCAAGGAGAACTCTGGATGCAGAGGATGCTCGAGGGCATAGGATTTGAAGCTCTCCATCAAGGGACCGATCTCGATCCCTGCCTTTTTAGCAGCTCGAACAGTGTCAGCATAGGCCACGTAATAAGCGAACTCGCCGACGAGCTCAACGTTGAGGTAGGGATCAACCTCGATCGCCTTAAGCTGCCCCTTCAAATCCGCGGCCGTCTTCTCGGCATCCGCCAGCTCGATCACCTTGGTGGCATTCTCACCCCGGGCCTTCTCCAGCTCCTTCTTCGCCGCCTCCAGCTCACCGCTGAGCCGATCCACCATCACCTTCAGCCCGGCCGCCTCCTCCTGTGAAGCCGCGAGCTTCTAGCGGGTTTCCTTCTCCTTATCATGGGACCGGTCGGCAGCCTCCTTAGAGCGGCTCAGCTCCTGCTTCAATCGGTCCACGTCCTGCTTAGCCCTTTTGGCCGTCTCCTCAAACTCCTTCTCCATAGAATGGATCCGGTTGGCAGCCTCAATATTTTTGTTTCGGGCGGCCTCGAGGTCGCTATGGAGACGAGCAGTGGAGGGTCGCCCCTCAAAATCCCTAGCAGCTTGGACGGCCATCGCCGCCGGCCTGGAGAGCTGTGGCAACGGCTGCCTCGCATGGCGTCTCCAGACGCCGACGAGCGATCGCATCAAGATCGGCCGCCCAAGCCTTGGGCGAGAGGTGATAGCTCGCGGACGTAGCGGGACTTCGAGGGATCACAGGCAGCCTTGCTCGGCGTAAAGTCCAAAGACTATGGGAGCAACGTTCGGGTCGGCGAGACGAACCCTGCAGCGCAAACCAAAGAAACTAAAGAGTTAGCCTATACCCTGCCCAGAATGCCCAACTCAGAAATTCTTGATCCTTTCCTACCTGTTGACCAGCTCGGGATCACGTCCAAAATAAGGCTTGCCCCGAGAGGTTTCCGCCTCGGCGATCGCCACCTTCTTCGCCGAGCCGCCAGATGACCGGGAGCCGGAGACCGAGGGCCTGGGGCCTGATCGCTCCATCATCGGGATGGAAGAGATAGGAGCCGCAGCGACCGGAGGCTCAAGAATTGATACATCCGCCTCAGAAATCGACGGGGACTCCTTCGACCTCCGCCTCTTGCGGCGGTGGAGCTCTTCCTCTCCCTGAACCGCCGACTCGGCGAATGGCGCCTCGGAAGGCCTCGTCACCGGAGCAGGGCGAGACGTCGTCATGGGAACACGACCAGTCTGCTTACCCAAGTGAAGGCGACCGATGAGTCCCGGGTTTGACATAGCAATCTCTGGCGGTGGTTCGGCAAATCGGGGAAAATAAACCTCTGTCAAAGAAGAGATACAAAAAAGTTAGACAAAACAAAACGACCTCCCGGAGACAATCGTCAAGCAAGGAAACATCACTTAAGCTCATACCTGGAACTTTCAAGTGACGGGGGTAGCAGAACAATCGAGCCCCCAACCGATGAGCTTCGGTGCCTAGCGAGCGAACGTCAATAAAGGAGTTCGGCAAGGCACGGATCCACTCCCAAACAATCAAGAAATCGAATGGAAGGTCGCCGATCGTTGGAACGAGAGGTCCTGCAAAAAGAAAACAAAATTAGATCAGTCCAAGACAAGCTCAATCAAGGGGAGAGTTAAAATCCTTACTCGGATTCCTCTCCCGGAAAGTGGTGGGGATCTCCAACTCCTCATTCGGCCTGTCGCTCGATGCCGATCGCCATGCCCCGCCGACCCAACACCATTTAGCCAGGTCGCCCCTGGTCTTATTCGGCACGCCGAGGACCACTCTCCCGATTCGGCCTTGGATATGATTGCCGCCGATCGACCCTTTCTGCGCGGCCAGTTTAAGCAAATAATTCATCTCCAGCGCAGTAAGGAGGCGGAACAACCGGTGACCACCAAACAGGGTCAACGTGCAGATGATCTGTAGCCAAGCATTCGGCGTCAGTTGAAGAGGCGCCAAATCCAGGTGATCAGCAAGTAGGAGACGGCGAATGGCAGCGGGAATCGCAGACCCGCCTCCATAATCATCTCGCTGACGGCGACCATATCCTTGAGCGGTTGGTCGGCACGCTCATTCTCCGGAGGCACGTGCAAGGAAACGTCAGAAGGGATGTGATATTTGGCCCTCCAACGGCTTAGGTCTTTCTCGGTCGCCGTACTCCGGATCTTTCCGAGAGTCCACGGAGATGGGACGGCAGCCTGAAAAACCGTCCGCTTCACATGTTCGTAAGGGTGAGCGGCGGAATAGGCCTCGAAGTCGAATTCCGGACAGGGTCCAGCGATCGCTTCCATCATCTGAACAAAAGCCACGTAGGCAGGGCCGAATGTACTCTCTCGTTCCCAGGCCTCCCGCACCAAATCATCCTCATCCACCGGACAGCCCCCCTGCTCCGCCGTCGCCGCCGTCCTCGCCACCTCAGCCTTGTTGAAAAGTTCTTCGAGTTCTGCGGGTGCAATCCCCGCTCGAATAGCTTCAACGGCCGTCTCCATATCCACTCCAACGGGAATCTCCTCCCGTTCAGGCGACGCTGCGGCAGCGGAAGAACTTCCGGTCTCGAAGGTTTTGGATCCTCCCGACATATTAGAAAGTAAAGAGAGGGAGAAGGTTAATTTTTTCTTACCTAGAGAAAAGAAGGAGATTGGCACAAAAAGCTCCAGAAATTTCTACAGAATTTCGGCTATGGATACAAAGGACGCGTAAAAAGTGAAGGAGAAGAAGCACCGGCCCTTTTAAAGATGGAGACGAGGGTCTAAATGCAAATAGGAGAAACCTCGAGGGCTGGATCGCAACCGTCACGTGGGGACGCATTAAATGCCACCCTCGAATCCCGCAGACGCGTCTTTTCGAGGGTATGCCAGCCGACAAGTCCGACAAAACTGTCGGACTCCCCCAACAGCGGCGCGACGCGTGTCCCTGCCACTTTAGAAAGCCAGCCTTCTTTTCCCGCTGCTCCCGACGCGAAAGAAGGTCGCCCACCTCACCCCGTGTTTTCAACATCGAGGCGAGCTGGGGGGGCAATTGTTGTGCGGAGATTAATACGCCTCGATAGGCGATCGGCATCACGATCAGAGAAGCCAACCATGGAAGACATACTCTGGACAAACGCCTGGAGTTCGGCACTATACGACGACCGTCTTTTGGTAGCCAGCGATCGTCTTTTGATGTCTGACGATCGTCTATAATGAGCAAACCAGAGGCGATCATCTCGTGCCACGTATGGATCCAGCATCCGTCAAAGTCGTCGAAGACCGAATCTTGGACAATGGCCCACGTGCGGATCTTCAAAGGATACCGAAAGATAGGACCATTGACCCCAGCCTGTCACCTACCACACCTACCGACAAGGCCGCCGAAAGGTCCAAAGTGGGTCCTCCCCGGACAGCGACTCGCAACGCGTGCTGGCTTCCCATTGGTTCGCCCAGCTGGCCTCCAGCTGCAACCTCGGACCTCAAGGGAACAGGCCCACGTGACAGGACGATCGGCCGTCTTATTTTAACATAGAAAACGGCGGTCGCCCACGATCGCCTGGGGAGTCCCAAGTACCTTGTCCCCTATAAATAGAGGACTCACTGCAATGGCCAAGGGGGACGCGAATTTACTACGAATTCAGTGCAAAATACACACCAAAGAGAGAATCAAAGGCTCTTTTGGCAACCACTAATACATTTATAGTGATATTCATACATATTCATCATATTTCCCAAGCAAGAACTCACAGATTTATCTATCTGGTTCTTCCGGCAATCTACGCGCTCTAAAGCCTAGATAACTAGAAGTCTTTACACTCCTTGTAATAGATTCTAACATTAATATTTGTACTCGATAGTATATTTATTAATAACATCTCGCGAGAGCATTCAAGCCCGGGATTAACAACCCCGGCAAACCTTGTGTTATCTATTTTCTCACGGAAGTGTTCTCGCATTTGTTTGTTACTCGATCATTCCAGCAATACTATCTCCGGATAATATTTTGGGTAACAACACACTTTGTACTTGCACTAGAAAAACAGTGGAGTTTTGCTAACCCCCGAGTATTCGGGGGGTGGATGTCTATTTTTGCATTCAGGTTTTGGAGCATAACACAGGGTCGGCACGAAGGATGATGAAAGATGAACGATACTAATCACACGAGGATCCGTTGATGTCGTATTGGTCTAGTTGTATTTTCTTTTCCGCAAGATCTTTTCCCGTTAGACGGAGTTTATTGTATTTTGACCCCTGCGTGGGTATATGTTGTAATTAAGTTGTATATTTTTATTGAAAGACCAAATCGGTCTACTGAGTCATTTATCCTTGAAGGCATTGTCGAGATGTTAAATGTTGTTACCAGCCTGGTAGATCTTCGAGGAGAGGGTCTACGGCGTGTAATATCCCTGAGTGGATTGGGGAATGGTATCGGAGCTTAGGTTGAGGAAACCTAGGCTGTCGGGTCAATTCGTGTTGTTTGAGTCTTGTTTCGTCGGATTTTATCTGACTGAGTCGTGTCGCGACGCGTCGTTTGAGTTTGTTGGTCGTGATTAGTATCGTGGGGCGATCATCATCTTCGTGCGACCTGTGGAAGTAAGTCTCCCTTCTTTGTGTTGTGCCTCGTGTGACACGAGCTATTTTATGATTATTTGTTAAGTGGTGGAATCCTTATGTGGATTTTGATTTCACGATATGTATTTAGTTGACTCTCGTATTTGATTTATACGAGGAGTGTCGTCGCATGTGATGTCTTTTCATTGTTGTTTTTGTCCGTTGTTGATGATTTTCGAATCGATTTGCACGTTTTATAAGTTCTCTTGTGGAAGCTTAGTGCTTATACACGTACGACTTGTTCACTAGTCGGTGCGGGAGGGTCCTTAGAGACTTCGAATGGGGTCAGTGGTTTTGTTCTGAATCCTAGGCGGTCTTCAACTCTGGTATTTTATCGTTTATTTCCGTTTAAAGACATGTATTGTCTTGATTTTAAACATTTTGATGTGTGTACTTGGAGTTGTTTTAGTGAACGTCGATATGTGTGAGTTTTGGGCATTCTGGCCTATTGGATTTTTGAAAACCTTGAGTATCTTAGAAAAAAATAAATTCTCTACCTCGAGGACCAAAATGCTTTGAGATATTTTCAATGTTTTAGAAACACTTTTATTTAGACCCGAGGGTCGAATATTTTGAAAGTTTTCACTAATAGAAAGTGTCCTCATTTTTATCAAATGCGAAATGGTTCTCCAAAGTCTCGATAACGATGTTTCATGTTTGTATTTTTTTGAAAGGTGATACTCAAGATCAACCGGTATTCTTCAAATTATTTTCAAAATGAGGTTTTCGTTTTTAAAACCTATCTATTCCCGTTTGAGGGCTGGGTATGTATGTATGATGTTCGCGTTGTCATTTTGATGTTTGCTCCCGAGTATGACCGAATTGGCGGTGTGAGCGTTGAGTCGTTTTCCACACATTTGTTGTGTTAGCCCCTTGTGAGAGGCAAGATGTTGGTGTTGAATATTGTCGCCTCGTGGTGATTTCTGCGTTGTCGCGCATGTGCGAGCTGTTAGAGCTTGGGTTGGTATGGCCGTGTGCATTGGTGATCTTTCCGTTATGTGTCGGTTGTTTAATGTCTTGTTACCTTGCTCCTGTTTTTGTGAATTTTGTGGATGAGGTCGGAGGTAATACCCGTACTATTTTGACTTCTGTATTTTCTCTTTCTCCATTCTTTCGACTCGCTCGTATTCGTTGATACTTTCTGAACTTGTTCTGTATTTCGGTTTCATCGTCCGAATGAACTGTGATCTTGTTGTGGGTTGATCTGGTTATCGCTGTGACTTGTTCGAGTTCGGTTCGATTCTTGTGAACCTCGTTCGGAAGTGACATCATCTAGATCTATTAGTTCCTTTATTCGAAGTGGATCGGATTTGGAACTCTTGTGTTTTCGACTCTGTCGAGTCGTTTATATTCGTTGACATTTTCTGAACTTTCCCTATCCCTTGCTTTTGTTGATCGAATGAGGGTGGTGTTGTTTCGAAATAACTCGTTTGTCGTTGTGACTTTTCAATCGTTATCCCCTTTCTGGTGGATTTTATGGGAATGCATGTCTTGTAGTTCTCACCAGATCATCCTGGGAGTTGTTGTTTGAATTTTATTATCCTTCGTGTTTCGGACATGATTGTTCGATTTTTGTTGTCTCGGTCGTTTGTTTGTTCGGTTTTTGTCCTCGTTTCATGATTGTTGAGCATTCAGGCTCTTTATTAATTTCCTTAAGTTCGGGAAATTAGTCTCGTTTTCGATCTTCCAACCCTTGGGCGGTGGAATTCCGTATTTCTTCAGCGTTTGGCTCGCGTTTGGATTGATGAACCGTTGGGTTGGTCAATCGTATTGATTTTCATTCGTTGTGTTTTGTGATTGTGCGGATAATTAACTTGATTGTATTATCCATTTGGTGACGCTTGTCACTTGTTGGTTTTATTATATCCCTAACAGCGACGTTGTGTTGGTCGTCGTGGAGCGTGTTTTCACGCCGTATATTCCTTTGCGTTGCTTGTAACGTTTCGCCGATGGGCGTAAGTTACGCGTTTCCTTGCGTATCTCGTTAATTTTTCCTGGCGGGATATTGCTTTTTCCTACTTGTTTTAAGTTTCGGGACGAAACTTCTTTTAAGGAGGGTAGAATGTAATATCCGCAATTTTCGATTTTCGGTAAATTTCTTTTTTTCGGCCGGAGTCCGTTTTGACGACTCGCTCATGACCGTTTCGTCATTTCGAGAATGATTAATTCTGCACTTTTTGTCATCCGAGTTCGTTTCGGTATCGTTTTGTTGAGTTCCGAGCTTTTAGCGACTTTTCTGCACTTGAGTTCGATTCTTGCGAATCTCGTCCGAAACTGTTTCGAGTTTCTCGTAAGTTCATTTAATGTTATTATTCATGTTGCGAGCTTTGGTTTGGTGGTTCGATCGCGTATCGTGATTTTCGGACGTTTTGGGCCATTTTCGTAATTTCCCAAAGTTTTGGGTAATTACTTCCGTTGTCGAATTCCGAGCCTTCGGGTGGTCGGAATTGTGTGTTCTCTTAGCTCTTAGATTCGTCTTTGCGAGTACGTCGTAACCGTATCATCGATTCGTATTCGTGTTCGAAGCCGGTCGTTCGCCGTCGGAGTCGCCCCGGCCGAGTCATGGCCGGCAACTCCGCCTGTGCCAAGATCGACGAGTCACGACCGGTAGTGCTCGGCAGCCTTCGCCGAGTCACGGTCGGCGGTGCTCGGCGCTTCGCCGAGCACCGTGGCCGCGACAAGCCGGGCAGTGGCCGTGGCACACTCGTGTGTCACGGATGCCCACGACCCAGTGCGGTATTACCTGATCAACGGCCATTCATGGGGCCCACTTGCAGCTTTGTGGGACGCAGAGCCTCATCGCACTTCAAGTTATCATCTATAGTGTAGGGCTTTACTTTATTTTCCTTGTAATAGCTAGTTA
This sequence comes from Orobanche coerulescens, assembly GCA_033398695.1. Classification (NCBI taxonomy): domain Eukaryota; kingdom Viridiplantae; phylum Streptophyta; class Magnoliopsida; order Lamiales; family Orobanchaceae; genus Orobanche; species Orobanche coerulescens. Next base: position 138,760,320 of record CM065817.1, read on the forward strand.
GTGTTGTAATAGCTAGTTAGTGTTGTAATAGCTAGTTAGTGGTTGCTCAGCTTTTCAATATCCACTGTTGTCATTAGCCTTTATTTCTCTAAGCCTATTATAGGGGGGAAGAGTGTACTGAAGAGTTGTAGTACGAATTGGCTAGTTTGCTGAGACCCTCCTATCCGTGTATGCTTGTAATCATTGTTGCCTATTGTAATCGTTCATTGTATTAATACAAATCGATTTTCGTCTTTAATTTTGCTGTGCCACTAAAACGCCTCAGCGTGATTGCGTCGCATTAGCACCAACGCTCGAACGAGTTAGGCGGACGTAGACGGGTAAATTGACTACTAGCCGCATGGTGCACGTACATTATATACAAACTATAAGCGCCCCGTGACAGGTGGTATCGGAGACCGGTCAAGGTCGAAAGAATGGAATCGGGTAACGAGACGGAAGTCCCTAGAAAGCAGGGCAAGAAAAAGGATGACGGAAAGAGGAAAGAGGCCGAGGCCTCTAAAGCCCAATTCGATAATCTAGAGCAAGAGTGCTCTAGATTGAGATATGTTGTCGAGACCTTGGAGGAGAAGGTCGAGACCCTCGAGGCGGAGAATGAAGACCTCCGAGCCCAGTTGGGCGAATGCAGAGAAGTCTGCCGAACCCTTGCAGAGGCAATGGGAGCCAACAATACGGCTGAAATGAGACGCGAGATGGAAGCAATGAGTATCCAGTTGGATTGCTTCAAAGAGCGATGAACAACACACCCCATGTTGCTCAAGAACCTATTACGAGAATTCGGATCCCCGAACCAAGTTCCTATAGTGGAACCCGAGATGCCAAGGAAGTTGAGAACTTCTTATTCGACATGGAACAATACTTCCATGCCGCTAATGTTTTGGACGAAGCGAGAAAGGTGTCAACCGCCACAATGTATTTGATCGATGATGCCAAATTGTGGTGGCGCACCAAATATGCGGACATTCAGGCTCAATGAGTAAGAATTGACACTTGGGAACAACTGCGAGAAGCCATCAGGCAACAATTCTTCCCAGAGAATGTTGAGTACAATGCAAGAAGGGCCTTGCGAGATTTGAAGCACACCGGTCTTATTCGAGATTACGTGAAGGCATTTTCGACACATATGTTACACATTAGCGATATGTCGGAGAATGACCGGTTGTTTACGTTCCTGGAAGGGTTGAAACCATTTGCTCGTACGGAGCTTCTGCGCCAATGAGTCACAGACCTCAGTACCGCCATGGGAGCGGCAGAAAGATTAATGGATTACACGTCGGAACCTCGAAAGGATCGTCCCGTAACAACAAACATGACACCATCCCGAAGTATAATGCCAAGACCGTTCAAACCTAACTTGAGTCGGAGTCTAGGGGATCGGCAAACCTATACTCAAGGAAGTTCATATGGGAGCACGAATCGTAGCAAACCTACAGAAGGTCAGCAGGCCCCTTCCCAACGGATCGTTAAATGTTTCCTATGTCATGGGCCTCATTTTCTCACTAATTGTCCGAAGAGGCAACTTTTGAGCGCCTTAACAAGCGCCGCAGAATCGAGTTCGCAACCGAAAGAAGAGTTGCAAGTTCCTGATGAGGAAGGAAGATCGGAAGATGAGGAAAACCTTGGGGCCATCAATCAATGGTGCAACTCGTTAACCCATCAGGTGACAGCTAAGGTAAGAGTGCCGACAAAAGCTAGAAAACCCGTACCTGCTCTCACGATAGGTGGTCCCGATAAGAAAAAGAAGGGATTAATGTTTGTTGATGTTAAAATCAATGGGAAAAATATTCGTGCTATGATAGACTCGGGTGCCACCCATAATTATCTGGCGAGCACCGAAGTGGAGAGACTTGGACTATTGTTAGAGAAAGGAGTGGGTCGAGTTAAAGCCGTAAACTCTCTGGCAAAACCAATAGCGGGGGTTGCCAAGGCTGTTCGAATTAAGGTAGGAGCCTTCGACGGTAGGGCCGACCTATCTGTTGTGGAAATGGATGACTACAAATTAATACTCGGGCTCGAGTACATGCGTGACACTCAAACCCTAGTCATGTCGTATGCTGATGCACTCTTGGTTTTGGGGGATAAACCACATATTATCCCAACAATTAGCGCAACCCAAGGGCAAAGTAACCTATCCGCATTACAATTCAAGAAGGGATGCAGGCATGGGGAACCGTCCTTCCTGTGCGCCTTGCAATTCGACGAAGTAGAGGAGTTGTCAGGTCCTATCCCTGATGTTGTGAAGCACCTCCTAAACGAGTTTGAAGATGTTATGCCCGACGAATTGCCTCGGAAGCTTCCACCTAAGAGGGCGGTCGATCATGAGATCGAGTTGGTGCCGGGCACAAAACCTCCTGCTCGAGCCCCTTATCATATGTCGCAACCTGAGCTTGTGGAGCTCAGAAAGCAGTTAAAATAGATGTTGGAATGTGGTATGATCCAACCGGCGAAATCACCGTATGGAGCTCCTGTTCTCTTTCAGAAAAAGTCGGACGGAACTCTGCGATTGTGTTGTGATTATCGTGCTCTAAATAAAATTACGATGAAGAATGTGTATCCTATTCCGCTCGTAGCAGATTGCTTCGACCGTCTCAGTGGAGCGGAGTACTATACAAAGATCTATCTGAGATCAGGTTATTGGCAAGTTCGCATCAAGGAGGGAGATGAGGTAAAAACGACGATTGTCACACGTTACGGGGCCTTCGTATTCTTGGTCATGCCCTTTGGCCTAACAAACGCCCCAGCAACTTTTAGCACCTTGATGAATCAAGTTCTCCAAGGGTTCTTGGACGAGTTTATCGTGGTATACCTGGATGATATTGTTATATACAGCCGAACCTTGGAAGAACATGTGGAACATTTGAGAATGGTTCTTACTAGGCTTCGTGAGCATGAACTATATGTTAAGCTGTCGAAGTGCTCATTTGCCCAGAAGCGGATCAGTTTCTTGGGTCATATCGTTGAGTGTGGCAATATTCGTATGGATCCGAGAAAAATACGAGCAATTCAAGAATGGAAACCACCAACCGATGTACATGAAGTACGGTCATTTCTCGGGTTGGCGAATTACAATAGAAGATTTGTGATGGGGTATGCCGGAATAGCAAGACCCCTAACCGATTTGACGAGAAAAACGGAAGTTTGGAATTTGTCACCGGAATGCCAAAATGCCTTCGACAACTTAAAGAAGGCCATCCTAACAGACCCGATCCTCGCACTAGCGGATCTATTTAAACCTTTTGTGGTTGAAATAGATGCTTCAGATATTGCACTAGGAGGAGTTTTAGTGCAAGACGGCCATCTTGTTGCCTTCGAGAGTAAGAAACTTAAGGATGTCGAGAGGCGTTACACGGTGCATGAGAAAGAGCTTTTAGCAGTGGTCCATTGCCTTCGACTTTGGAGACATTACTTATTGGGGTTGCCGTTTATTGTAAAAACTGACAACACTGCTGTTAGTCACTTTCTATCCCAGCCAAAGCTTACTGGGAAACAAGCGAGATGGCAGGAACTAGTGTCCGAGTTCAACTTTGTGATTGAGTATCGTGCCGGTTCTAGTAATTAGGTGGTGGATGCCCTGAGCCGCAGATCCGACCTGGCTGTTCTACAAGTGCTGGCAGCGCTTTCCTCGAGTCAGGTGACCACTCCATTAAAAGATCGAATACGAGAACTAATGGGAGCCGACGCAGCGGCTCAATGTTTGGTAAATCTTATCCGCCAGGGTACAACACGAAGATTTTGGCTAGAGGATGGCCTCTTATGGACCAAGGGGAGACGACTCTATGTACCTATAGGCGGCGAAATGAGGAAAACTATTATTGCGGAATGTCACGACACTCTCTGGGCGGGCCACCCAGGAGAGGAGCGCACTGTGGCCTTAGTTCAACGAGCTTACTATTGGCCCCAAATGCCGGACGACATTGAGATGTTTGTCCGCACCTGCTTGGTGTGCCAACAAGATAAACCTGATCGACAAAAGAAGGCAGGCTTGCTGGAACCACTACTCATTCCTCGTGGCTTGGGAAAGTGTTTCAATGGATTATATCACCATCTACCAAAAGTTGGGGATCTTGATGCCATTATTGTTGTGGTAGATCGGTTCTCCAAATACGCTACATTCATAGCGGACCCAAGATAGTTTCGCGGAAGAGACAAATTTCAGCTCTTTTTCAAGCATATTATTAAGTATTGGGGACTGCCGAGGGACATTGTTAGTGACCGAGACACCCGGTTTACTAGTAGCTTTTGGACCGAGCTCTTCAAACTACTCGGCTCCAAGTTGAATATGAGCTCTAGGTTCCACCCACAATCTGATGGCCAAACTGAAAGATTTAACTCAATGTTGGAGGAATATCTTCGACATTTTGTGAGCACTAATCAGAAGGACTGGGTGAAGCTTTTGGATGTTGCTCAACTGTGTTTCAATGCTCAAAAATGCTCTACCACCAATAAGAGTGCTTTTGAAATTTGTAATGGGCAGCAGCCACTCCTCCCGCACAATATTGATCATCGCTCCACAAAATGCCAGGCCTACTTCGGCACAAACATTTTCCCTTGAATGGGAACAAAATCTTGATTTGGCTCGTGGCTACCTGGAGAAGGCTCAAAAGCGGATGAAAAAATATGCTGATCTTAAACGCCGCTTTGTTGAATACTGTGTGGGTGACAAAGTGATGGTGAAGATCCCGAACCAGAGTTCCTCCAGGGTAACACGGGGGAGAGATTCACGGCTAATGCAAAAATATATCGGGCCCCTAAGCATTCTCAAAAGAGTCGGAAATGTAGCCTACAAGCTTGAGTTACCCCAGTGGTGGCGCATTCATAATGTCTTTCATGTCAGCCAACTCAAGCCATATCAGGCAGACAAAGAGGACACCACACGCAACCTGCCCAACCGTCCACAACTGAAACTACGCAACTTGGGGAAGAGGGTGGCCGAAGCTATTATCGACCACCGTGATGCAGGGCCAAGAAAGAAGCTATACAAAGCATATTTGGTGAAATGGAAGGGCTGCAGTATGGAGGAGAACACTTGGGAGAGGGCAACAACACTTGAAGCTTTTCAACCCCTACTGGATGCTTATCTCACATCTATGGCGCCAGGGACGTCACCAACTCAGAGGGGGGAGTGCTGTCACGGGATGCCCGCGACCCCAGGCGGTATTACCTGATCAACGGCCATTCATGGGGCCCACTTGCAGCTTTGTGGGACGCAGAGCCTCATCGCACTTCAAGTTATCATCTATAGTGTAGGGCTTTACTTTATTTTCCTTGTAATAGCTAGTTAGTGTTGTAATAGCTAGTTAGTGGTTGCTCAGCTTTTCAATATCCACTGTTGTCATTAGCCTTTATTTTTCTAAGCCTATTATAGGGGGGAAGAGTGTACTGAAGAGTTGTAGTACGAATTGGCTAGTTTGCTGAGACCCTCCTATCCGTGTATGCTTGTAATCATTGTTGCCTATTGTAATCGTTCATTGTATTAATACAAATCGATTTTCGTCTTCAATTTTTCTGTGACACTAAAATGCCTCAGCGTGATTACGTCGCATTAGCACCAATGCTCGAACGAGTTAGGCGGACGTAGTCAGGTAAATTGACTACTAGCCGCACGGTGCGCGTACATTATATACAAACTATAAGCGCCCCGTGACACTGTGGCATTTTTCGGCCAAACCGACTGTACCGGGTGCCGCGACACACTCCGGCCGAGCCGCGGCACACTGCCGACCACTGGGAGCCATTTTTGGGCCTGTGCCGCGGCACACTCCCGCTGGGCCGCGGCACACACCGTGTACTTATTTATGGCCCTGCACACGGGTTTTTGGCCATTTTGCTCCTTCTTCTCCTTCTCTTCCGCGGCTGAGGGTGATCTTACCATGGAGCCATGTTGATTAACAACAAATCCATGAAGTTCTTGAGTTCATATCATCAATCAGTCATCCGTTATCATCCTTTGATCCAGCGAATCAAGGTAATCTTCCTTAGAACCCTAATTTCGTGAATTTGGGGGTTTTTGCGTTTTTGTCCGATTCGTTCCGTATTGTTGATTAATTCATGATGGGTATGATTAATCTTGGTAGTATTCTTGTGTTTAACATCATTTAATCCATTGTTCTTCGTCGAATCGAAGTATATTTCTTGATTTCCTTCGAATCGACTTTTTGGGGGATTTGTCCTCGATCTCGTTTTTCATCCGTTTTTGATGGATCGATTATGGTTAAATGATGTTGTTAAACATATTCTATGGATTGTATATCCATATTTCAACTTGGAATTCCGTTTTCGTGTTTTGTCGGGACGAATCGTGTTCTTGGCCGTTTTGGGGGAAACGCTTGAACATTCGTCGTTCGTTCTTTAAATCCAACGGCTTTGAGTCGTGTTATGGAATTCATTTCATCGTTGTTATTGTCCTTCGTAGTTTATGAATGCGAGTTGGCGATCGGTGGAGTCGGCGGGTTCGTAGGCGGTTCGTGTCAACCTACTTCGGTCGATTCTTCGCGTTATTCTTATTCGAGGCAAGTACCTTGCCCATACTTTTCTTATTTTGTGGATATGATGATCGGTGATCGTATTGGTGTGTTTGTTTGGTTGTTTGAAATGAAGTTTGAAAAGATTTCGGTTTGGCCTCGTTAAAGGCTTTCTTTCAAAATGCGTGTGTGTTTTGTGAACGGCGTGTTTTGGGAATTGATTATGATTTGATTATTTTGAACGTTGAAGGATTTGATGATGATACTTCTATTGTTTAACGTTATGGAATCGTGTATTCCGTATTTAATCTTGTTATTGTGTTTTGAAGAGTTTGATAATGTTGTCGAGTTAATGGCCATCTCTAGTGAGTATTCTTAATGAACTTACATTCTTAGCATGTTAGTTTTGCATGAGTAATGTGTGTGTGTATGCTCACTACGGGTTAGATCCGACGGGGTCTCGGTAGGGGTCCACAGAGATGTGGATCGACGAGCTTGCTTTTAACCACTACGGGTTAGACCCGACGGGGTCTCGGTAGGGGTCCACAGAGACGTGGATCGACGGTTAATTGTGGTGCATTGTACAAATGTGACTTATTTATGGCATTTCCGGAAATGAGTGCTTTTGAACGGTTTTCATGATCGCATGCATTGACTAAGTGTGTAAGAGGTAAGTTGTTCGTTTGGCCTACTTGGCTAGGATGGCTCTAGAGTATTTTGTTGTTTATTATAACACCCCCAATCCGCTCAGGGATATTACACGCCGTAGAACCTTTCCTCAAGGATCTACCAGGCTGGTAACGACATATAACAACTCAACCATGCCTTTCAGGCTAAAATGACTCAGTAGACCGATTTGGTCTTTCAACAAATACATACAACTAAAATACAACTCATGCCCACGCAGGGGTCAAAATACAACCACACCTGCATAACGGAAAATATAGCAAATGAAAAATAGAGTACAACTGAACCAATAAACAAAGTACGGTTCCTCATGTGATTAGTATCGATCATCTTTCATCATCCTTCATGCCGACCCTGTGTTATGCTCCAAAACCTGAATGCAAAAATAGACATCCACCCCCCGAATACTCGGGGGTTAGCAAAACTCCACTGTTTTGCTAGTGCAAGAACAAAGTGCAAATACGAGCCATACAATTCACATTCCACGAATAACAATAACCAGGAATCTTCAAAGATCTAAACGAAACGAAAAGTACTTCCCGAGGCAAGAGTTTGAGAAAACATTTCAAAATCGGAATATCATAAATCAATGGGAATGATTTATAAAACGGTTTAGAATGCCATCGAGAGTTTTAATAGGATTATCAAATCCAACTTTTCAAAATCCAAAAGACAAAAGGGGTCACCGCCCCAAATGTTTATTTTCTGAAAAATGATATTTACCAAACCGTTGGCATTTTAGCCCAAAATCCGTAAAACGACTTTTACAAAACCATTGGGATTTTAGCCCCAAATCTCATCAACTCACAGTACACAAGAACGACCACAAGGTTCGTCTCCCAACATCAAAATCCACAAATAAAGGATTTAACACAACAACAAAATACTCTAGTACCATCCTAGCCAAGTAGGCCAAACGAACAACTTACCTCTTACACACTTAGTCAATGCATGCAATCATGAAAACCGTTCAAAAGCACTCATTTCCGGAAATGCCAATAATCAAACCACATTTGTAAAATGCACCACAATTAACCGCGGACCCACAGCTTCGTGGATCCCTACCGAGACCCCGTCGGATCTAACCCGTAGTGGTTAAAAGCAACTCGCGGTTCCACAGCTTCGTGGAGCCCTACCGAGACCCCGTCGGATCTAACCCGTAGTGAGTATACAGACACACACACACACAATTCTCACACAAAACTACTATGTCAAGATTGTAAGTTCATAAGGATACTTGCTAGAGATGGCCACTAATCCGACACCATTATCAAACTCTTCAAAACACAATAACAAGATTAAACACGGAATACACGATTCCATAACTTTTAAAAAACAAGGATATCATCAAAGCCTCCAACGTTCAAAATAATCAAATTATAATCAATTCCCAAAACACAACGTTCACAAAACACCCACACGATTTGAAAGAGAGCCTTTGACGAGGCCAAACCGAAATCTTTGAAAATTAATTTCAAATAACCAAACGAACACATCAAGACGACCACCGATCATCATATCCATAAAACGAGAAAAGTATAGGCAAGGTACTTGCCTCGAATAACCACAACGCGGAGAATCGGCCGAAGTAGGTTGGCACGAACCGACTACGAACTCGCCGACTCCACCGAACGACAATCCACAACAATGAACTATGAACGAAAACAATAACAACGAAAATGAATTCCAAAGTACGACCCAAAGCCGCTGAATTCAAAGAACAAATGACGAAGGTTCAACGATTTTCCCCAAAACGGCCAAGAACACGATTCGTCCCGTCAAAACCCGAAAATGGAATTCCAAGTTGAAATATGGATATACAATCCATAGAATATGTTTAACAACATCATTTAACCATAATCGATCCATCGAAAACGGATGAAAAACGAGATCGGGGACAAATCCCCCAAAAAGTCAATTCGAAGGAAATCAAGAAATATACTTCGATTCGACGAAGAACAATGGATTAAATGATGTTAAACACAAGAATACTACCAAGATTAATCATACCCATCATGAATTAATCAACAACCCGGAACGAATCGGACAAAAATGCAAAAACCCCCAAATTCACGAAATTAGGGTTCTAAGAAAGATTACCTTGATTCGCTGGATCAAAGGATGATAACGGATGATTGATTGATGTTATGAACTCAAGAACTTCATGGATTTGTTGTTAAACAACATGGCTTCGTCACCCATGAATCGCCAGCCGCGGACGGAGAAGGAAGGAAGTGAAAAACGAAATGAAATGTGACCGCCACCACATTTATATCGGGTTTGACTAGCGCGCTAGTCGCCGAGCTAGCGGCGCTATCGGCCTGTGCCGCGATCCAAGAGCCTTCTCGACTAGATCGCTCGCCAGATAGCGTCGCAGCCTTTTCCGCCGTAGCGTCGCTACTCGCCGAGCCCGACCGATTCCGTAACCCCGTGACTCCACTGTCTGTGCCCGCTAGCGTCGTTAAAGCCGGCCAGAAGCGTGCGCTACACTGCCGGCATGCGCGCGCAGCCTTCCGGCCGCAGCAGTGCGCTTACGCCGGTTCTGCCGCACCCGTCCGGGTGCCGCAATGATCCGGCCCCGCAACTGTCGTCCGCCCCCGCAACCGCCGTGGCTCGACGACCCGACATCAAAACGCACGGAACGAACACGCCGAAAAGTTCGCGGACGACATCAACGACCCGAAATGAAAACATAATACCATATTTAATCATACGCGACCAAGAAACGGGTCGAGACAACAATTACAGATACGGATACCCGTAACTTTCAAGAAATTACAAAATGGCCCAAAACGCCCGGAAATCACGATACGTGATCGAATAACCAAACCGAAGTTCACAACACGTCTAACAAAGCTAAACGGACTTACGGGAAACTCGAAATAGCAGTTTCGAACGAGATTCGCAAGAATCGAACTCAAGCACGGAAAAGTCGCTAAAAAGCACGGAATTAAACAAAACGACACCGAAACGAACTCGGATGACAAAAAGTGCAGAATTAATCATTCTCAGAATGACGAAACGGTCATGAGCGAGTCGTCAAAACGGACTTCCACTGAAAAAAAGAAATTACCGGAAATCGAAAATTGCGGATATTACATTCTACCCTCCTTAAAAGAAGTTTCTTCCCGAAACTTAAAACAAGTAGGGGGAAGAAATATTCCGCCAGGAAAAACTCAACGAGATACACAAGAATGTGTAACTAACGCCCAACGGCGTAATGTTACAAACAACGCAAAGAATATACGGCGTGAAAACACGCTCCACGGCGACCAACACAACGTCGCCGTTAGGGATATAATAAAACCAGCAAATGAACGAAAATCAATATGATTGACCAACCCAACGGTACATCAATCAAAACGCGAGCCAACCGCTGAACAAATACGGAATCCCACCGCCCAAGGGTTGGAAGATCGAGAACGAGACTAATTTCCCGAGCTTAAGGGAATTACAAAGGAGCATGAATGCTCAACAATCACGAAACGAGAACAAAAACCGAACAAACAAACGATCGAGACAACAAAAATCGAACAATCATGTCCGAAACACGAAGGATAATAAAATTCAAACAACAACTCCCAGGATGATCTGGTGAGAACTACAAGACATGCATTCCCATGAGATCCACAGGAAAGGGAATAGCGATTGAAAAGTCACAACGACAAACGAGTTATTCCGAAACAATACCACACTCGTTCGATCAACAAAAGCAAGGGGTAGGACAAGCTCATAAATGTCAACGAACATAAATGAGTCGACAAAGTAGAATATACAGAAGTTCAAAATCCGATCCACTTCGAATAAAAGAACTAGTAGAACCAAATGATGTTACTCCCGAACAAGGTTTACAAGAATCGAACTGAACCCGAAAAAGTCACATCGATAACCAGATCGACCCACAACAAGATCATAGCTTGTTCGAACGATGAAACCGAAATACAGAACAAGTTCATAAAGTGTCAACGAACATGAGCGAATCGATAGACTGGAGAAAGAGAAAATATAGAAGTCAAAATAGTACGGGCATTTCCTCCGACCTCGTCCACGAAATTCACAAAACGGGAGCAAGGTAACAAGACATTAAACAACCGACACATAACGGAACCATCACCGACGCACACGGTCATACCAAACCAAGCTCTAACAGCTCGCACATGCGCGACAACGCAGAAATCACAACGAGGCGACAACATTCAACACCAACATCCCGCCTCTCACAGGGGGCTAGCACAACCAATGTGTGGAAAGCGACTCAACGCTCACACCGCCAATTCGATCATACTCGGGAGAAAGTATCAAAATGACAACGCGAACATCATACATACATACCCAGCCCTCAAACGGGAATGGATAGGTTTTAAAAACGAAAACCTCATTTTGAAAATAATTTAGAAGAACACCAGTTGATCTTGAGTATCACCTTTCAAAAAGTACAAACGTGAAACATCGTTATCGAGATATTGGAGAACCATTTCGCATTTGATAAAAATGAGGACACTTTCTCTTAGTCAAAACTTTCAGAATATTCGACCCTCGGGTCTAAATAAAAGTGTTTCTAAAACATTGAAAATATCTCAAACCATTTTGGTCCTCGAGGTAGAGAATTTTTGAAATATATTGTGGCACCTAGGATATACCACAAGAAAATAACTCATTTGAAAAGTATGTCTCGAAATTTATTTTTCTAAGATACTCAAGGTTTTCAAAAATCCAATAGGCCAGAATGCCCAAAACTCGCACATATCGACGTTCACTAAAACAACTCCTAGTACACGCATCAAAACGTTTAAAATCAAGACAATACACGTCTTTAAACGGAAATAAACGATAAAATACCACAGTCGAAGACCGCCTACGATTCAGAACAAAACCACTGACCCCATTCGAGGCCTCTAAAGACCCTCCTGCACTGGCTAGTGAATAAGTCGAACGCGTATAAGCACAAAGTTCCCACAATAGAACTCGTAAAACGTGCAAATCGATTCGAAAATCATCAACAACGGACAAAAACAACAATAAAAAGACATCACAAGCGACGACACTCCTCGTATAAATCAAATAGGAGAGTCGACTAAATACATATCGTGAAATCAAAATTCACATAAGGATTCCATTACTTAACAAATAATCATAAAAAAAATAGCTCGTGTCACACGAGGCACAACACAAAGAAGGGAGACTTACTTCCACAGGTCGCACGAAGATGATGATCGCCCCACGATACTAATCACGACCAACAAACTCAAACGACGCGTCGCGACACGACTCAGTCAGATAAAATCCGACGAAACAAGACTCAAACAACACGACTTGACCCGACAGCCTAGGTTTTCCTCAACCTAAGCTCTGATACCATTTATGTAACACCCCCAATCCGCTCAGGGATATTACACGCCGTAGAACCTTTCCTCAAGGATTTAACAGGCTGGTAACGACATATAACAACTCAACCATGCCTTTCAGGCTAAAATGACTCAGTAGACCGATTTGGTCTTTCAACAAATACATACAACTCAAATACAACTCATGCCCACGCAGGGGTCAAAATACAACCACACCCGTACAACGGGAAAATATAGCAGCGGAAAAAATAGAGTACAACTGAACCAATAAACAAAGTACGGTTCCTCATGTGATTAGTATCGATCATCTTTCATCATCCTTCGTGCCGACCCTGTGTTATGCTCCAAAACCTGAATGCAAAAACAGACATCCACCCCCCGAATACTCGGGAGTTAGCAAAACTCCACTGTTTTGCTAGTGCAAGAACAAAGTGCAAATACGAGCCATACAATTCACATTCCACGAATAACAATAATCAGGAATCCTCAAAGATCCAAACGAAACGAAAAGTACTTCCCGAGGCAAGAGTTTGAGAAAACATTTCAAAATCGGAATATCATAAATCAATGGGAATGATTTATAAAACGGTTTAGAATGCCATCGAGAGTTTTAATAGAAAACAACTTAGGATTATCAAATCCTACTTTTCAAAATCCAAAAGACAAAAGGGGTCACCGCCCCAAATGTTTATTTTCTGAAAAATGACATTTACCAAACCGTTGGGATTTTAACCCCAAATCCGTAAAACGACTTTTACAAAACCATTGGGATTTTAGCCCCAAATCTCATCAACTCATAGTACACAAGAACGACCACAAGGTTCGTCTCCCAACATCAAAATCCACAAATAAAGGATTTAACACAACAACAAAATACTCTAGTGTCATCCTAGCCAAGTAGGCCAAACGAACAACTTACCTCTTACACACTTAGTCAATGCATGCAATCATGAAAACCGTTCAAAAGCACTCATTTCCGGAAATGCCAATAATCAAACCACATTTGTAAAATGCACCACAATTAACCGCGGACCCACAGCTTCGTGGATCCCTACCGAGACCCCGTCGGATCTAACCCGTAGTGGTTAAAAGCAACTCGCGATTCCACAGCTTCGTGGAGCCCTACCGAGACCCCGTCGGATCTAACCCGTAGTGAGTATACACACACACACATAATTCTCACACAAAACTACTATGTCAAGATTGTAAGTTCATAAGGATACTTGCTAGAGATGGCCACTAATCCGACACCATTATCAAACTCTTCAAAACACAATAACAAGATTAAACACGGAATACACGATTCCATAACTTTTAAAAAACAAGGATATCATCAAAGCCTCCAACGTTCAAAATAATCAAATCATAATCAATTCCCAAAACACAACGTTCACAAAACACACACACGATTTGAAAGAGAGCCTTTGACGAGGCCAAACCGAAATCTTTGAAAATTCATTTCAAATAACCAAACGAATACATCAAGACGACCACCGATCATCATATCCATAAAACGAGAAAAGTATGGGCAAGGTACTTGCCTCGAATAACCACAACGCGGAGAATCGGCCGAAGTAGGTTGGCACGAACCGACTACGAACTCGCCGACTCCACCGAACGACAATCCACAACAATGAACTACGAACGAAAACAATAACAACGAAAATGAATTCCAAAGTACGACCCAAAGCCTCTGAATTCAAAGAACAAATGACGAAGGTTCAAGGATTTTCGCCAAAACGGCCAAGAACACGATTCGTCCCGTCAAAACCCGAAAATGGAATTCCAAGTTGAAATATGGATATACAATCCATAGAATATGTTTAAAAACATCATTTAACCATAATCGATCCATCGAAAATGGATGAAAAACGAGATCGGGGACAAATCCCCCAAAAAGTCAATTCGAAGGAAATCAAGAAATATACTTCGATTCGACGAAGAACAATGGATTAAATGATGTTAAACACAAGAATACTACCAATATTAATCATACCCATCATGACTTAATCAACAACCCGGAACGAATCGGACGAAAATGCAAAAACCCCCAAATTCACGAAATTAGGGTTCTAAGGAAGATTACCTTGATTCGCTGGATCAAAGGATGATAACGGATGATTGATTGATGTTATGAACTCAAGAACTTCATGGATTTGTTGTTAAACAACATGGCTTCGTCACCCATGAATCGGCAAACATGACGGAGAAGGAAGGAAGTGAAAAACGAAATGAAATGTGATCCCAACCACATTTATCTTGGGCGGACTAGCGCGCGCAGCTGCCGAGCTAGCGTGCGCTTATCGGCCGAGCCGCGATCCAAGATGCTCGACTAGACTCGCTTTCGGCGGTACGTGCGCAGCCTTCCGGCCGTAAGCGTCGCTACTGCCGGCCGTCGTCTGCGCTGGCGTCCAAGCGATGGCGTGCGCTACCCGCCGAGCCGATTCCAGAACACCCAGGACTCCACTGTCCAGGCCCGCTAGCGTGCGTTAGGCCAGCCGGTAGCGTGCGCTACACCTGCCGGTTAGCGCGCGCAGCCTTCCGGCCGTAGCGTGCGCTACGCCGGTTCCTGCCGCACCCATCCGGCCGATGCCCGCAATCGTCCGGTCAGTCCCGCAACCGTCCGGCGATCCCCAATAGCCGTGGCTCGACGACCCGATTACAGCGCCGCAGGCGAACACGCCGAAAAGTTCGCGGACGACATCAACGACCCGAAATGAAAACATAATACCATATTTAATCATACGCGACCAAGAAACGGGTCGAGACAACAATTACAGATACGGATACCCGTAACTTTCAAGAAATTACAAAATGGCCCAAAACGCCCGTAAATCACGATACGTGATCGAATAACGAAACCGAAGTTCACAACACGTCTAACAAAGTTAAACGGACTTACGGGAAACTCGAAATAGCAGTTTCGAACGAGATTCGCAAGAATCGAACTCAAGCGCGGAAAAGTCGCTAAAAAGCACGGAACTCAACAAAACGACACCGAAACGAACTCGGATGACAAAAAGTGCTGAATTAATCCTTCTCAGAATAACGAAACGGTCATGAGCGAGTCGTCAAAACGGACTTCCACTGAAAAAAAGAAATTACCGGAAATCGAAAATTGCGGATATTACATTTATGTTAAATTCTTTAATTGTGGATTTTGACGTTGGAAGACGAACCTTGTGGTCGTTCTTGTATACTGTGAGTTTATGAGATTTGGGGCTAAAATTCCAATGGTTTTGTAAAAGTCATTTTATTGATTTGGGGCTAAAATCCCAACGGTTTGGTAAATGTCATTTTTTTTGGAAAGTAAACATTTGGGGCGGTGACCCCTTTTGTCCTTTGGATTTTGAAATGTAGGATTTGATAATACTAAATTGTTTTCTGTTAAAACTCTCGATGGCATTCTAAACCGTTTTATAAATTATTTCCATTGATTTATGATATTTCGATTTTTAAAGGTTTTCTCAAACCCTTGCCTCGAGAAGTACTTTTCGTTTCGTTTGGATCTTTGAGGATTCCTGGTTATTGTTATTTGTGGAATGTGAATTGTATGGCTCGTATTTGCACTTTGTACTTGCACTAGCAAAACAGTGGAGTTTTGCTAACCCCCGAGTATTCGGGGGGTGGATGTCTATTTTTGCATTCAGGTTTTGGAGCATAACACAGGGTCGGCACGAAGGATGATGAAAGATGAACGATACTAATCACACGAGGATCCGTTGATGTCGTATTGGTCTAGTTGTATTTTCTTTTCATTGCAAGATCTTTTCCCGTTATGCGGGAGTTTATTGTATTTTGACCCCTGCGTGGGTATATGTTGTAATTGAGTTGTATATTTTTATTGAAAGACCAAATCGGTCTACTGAGTCATTTAGCCTTGAAGGCATTGTCGAGATGTTAAATGTTGTTACCAGCCTGGTAGATCTTCGAGGAGAGGGTCTACGGCGTGTAATATCCCTGAGTGGATTGGGGGTGTTACAATCATGAAATCAAAAATTCGAAAGCAAGAGCCACGTTTTGAGTAAATTTTTGGTAGACCTCATTTAAGTCTTTAAAATCAAATTTTGAAAACTTGCAATGCAAGATGAAAATGAAATATAAGTAGTTAAGTTCTAAAAAAAAATCTGGTCTCGAGGTCATCATACGGAATCAAAAAAATTCTTTTCTTGAAGGATGTTTTAAAACAAAATTTACGTGACTCTTCAAAAATAACTAAACTTTGAAATATCACATTGACAAAGTTTCCTTGCGAGATCACACCAAGCCGTTACTCCAGTAAAACGATTCACACAATATATTTACACATTTATACACCGATATCACTTTTCATTCCAGTACAACACAAGAATCAACAAACATGGATTGCATATTCACAATTCACATTTAAACTCCACATAATAACACATAATCACACAAGCTCGTATAACACGAGAGAAATAAAGTAGGGAGACTTACATCCACATATCGCACGAAGATGATGGCTGCACCTCGATACTAATCACGACCGACACCTCAGACGACGCGTCGCGACACGACTCAGTCACACAAAATCTGACAAGACAAGACAAGGCCCGACAACACACAACTCGACCCGACAACCTAGGTTTCCGAAACCTAAGCTCTGATACCATATTCTGTAACACCCCCAAACCACTCGGGAATATTACAGAGTCGTAGACCCTCTCCATGAGAATCTACCAGGCTAAATATATAAACACCACAATACCATACATACCGACATGGGTAATTAACGGACCATTAGACCGATTTGGTCTTTTACCACAACATACACATCAACCATACATTACTCTTTCTTGTAACTCATACCCACGCAGGGGTTAACATAAATCAACATTCCCGTATAAGGGGAAAATAAACACAACGGAAGGACAAAACAAGACATCACCAAATACTCAACACAGGTCTTCATGTGATTAGTATCGCCGTCTTCCATCATCCTTCGTAACGATCCTGTGAATTTCTCCCCAGCAACCTGCAAGTACCTGGACGCAAGGGGTTAGCAAAACTCCATTGTTTTGCTAGTGCAAGTATAAATACAAAGATAAGCCATACATATCATACTCCAAGGACATAGAAACCGTGAATATACTTTCCGAGATAATTCACTTGATCAAAACCGTTTGAATTATGAAAGATAGGAATAAAACCATTTTATATCTTACAAACATTTTACAATCTCGGAAGTTTTAAAAACATTTGTGGTTTAAGAATTTTCAAGCCTTTCGAAATACTTAGGGACACAGCCCAAAAATCATTTATTTCCAAATACAATTCCGATAACAAAATACGGGGTCCACAACCCAATCATAACATTCCATCCACAATCACGGGGGGTCCGTGACTCAACTTATCCACATCACATACTCATAAGAATAACCCGACAGAAAGTACACCGTGCCAAACATTATCGTGACAACAGTGTCACAGAACGACAACAGAGAGCACAACTTTGCAACTTAACCATACGGTCGAACTCGACACACCACAGAGCTACAATACACAGAGCAATCACAAGACTCACGTACCCATACCAAATTATCACATCCAAGGTACACATCACACACAACACATTTACTGGTGCCATTCTAGCCAAGTATGATACCATTTGGACTGCCATTCTAATCAGACGAAATATGCGCCAAAAATCAGAGTTCTCCAACAAAACATTTCAAAGTTAACCGTTGGTACGAGACTCACGGCCGCCGTACCCCGCAGAGCCCCGTCGGACATCCCTGGGTGGTTAACCCTAGTTCGCGATACGCACACTCACGGCCGCCGTATCCCTAGAGGCCCCGTCAGACCATCCCTTGGTGAACATACACATATCATCCACAACGCCACGGAAAGCCATAATTTGAATACTAGAATATGCATACAAATGATAGGTACTTCGCTAGAATGGCCACTTTAGTCGACGTATACTCACGACTAATGTCACACAACCACAAGCAATTACCAGTACCAAACAACACCAAGCGCCACAACCTCCTTAAGAAGGAATAACAACTAATATTACACAACGTCACTTATTCACCGAACATTTACACATATCAATACACAATCCTCGGCAAATAATTTCGGTCTACTAACATCACTAAATATTATTGTAACATCACCAAACATACGCAACCAACACACATATACCGAAAACACATTTTTTTACGAAGTATACGAGTTATCTTTTGAAAGACAACATTTATCGAGAACATACCGATCCTTTTTAAAGTTCATTTAAACATTCGGATTGCTCATAAAATCATTTATCAATGATTCCGTCTACGAAACATGAAAAGTATGGGCAAGATACTTGCCTCGATACCACAAGCAATGAAACGACGAACGGACACGGTCGGGTAGCCCTAAAACTTCCAAGAATGAACAAGAACTCAACAACTCCAGAAAACTACGAAAATAACATCACCACGAATCAATAACGCTAAACGGAATTCGAATCAACTCGAAAAACAACATAGATCCGAGGGTTTCTTCAAGACAAATCGAGAATCAAGTTCCGGCTGATAAAAATTGATAAATGAGTCACAAAATCCGAAGACCATGATCAATACAACAAAAATACCAAGAACAATTCATCAATCTCGGACGAAATCACCGAATCATGAAGAAAACCCCCAAAATACCTGAAATTAGGGTTCTAAGAATTTTACCTTGATTAAAATGGGGAAAGATGTTGGGATATTGTTAAATCCATACTAGAAACTCAAAGATGTTGATGGGTGATGATATCAGGCCAAAATCCATGCTTATACGCCCTCAAGATCGTCTAGATCGCCGGAAGGAAGAAAGGGGAGGAAGAAATGACGAAAGTTGACCTCTGCAATCCTATATATACTGTTAACAGTTAGCGCACGCTAAGGTATGTGTAGCGTGCGCTATTGGCTGCAAAATACAGTCCAGAACCCTCTGCCAGACTTCGTTAGCGCGCGCTAATACATGCGTTTGGCGTGCGCTAATTATAAACTGTATAGTCTTTGCTATTTCGACCACAACTCCTTCGCCCGGACTCCGATTGACTCACCGTTTGAACCATTGGAAAGCTAACCTGATTCTATATCATACTGCAAAGATTCAGAACTTTTGGAGTTTCCAAGAATCGATGGTGATTTTACAAAGTCGAACTAATACGTCGATTAATCCGAAACAATAGCAAAACTTGCTCGAATGACGAAATGTGCTGAACAACCCATGTCTGAAATGTGTCAATGAACACAAGCTAGTCACTAGAATCGAAAAATATAGAAATAGAAAGTATGGGTATTACAATTTCTGTATATTAAATTTGATTTATCCGTATTATTTCTTCAAAGCTCCTCTACTTTGTTAGAAAGAAAATCCCAGCACTCATATATTATTGGAACAACCAATGTATGAAATAGCAATTTATTGGAAATTACAATGCATCTATAAATTTTTTTATTGATTTTTTTCTCAGGAAAAAGTACAAATAAATAAATAAATATCACTCGTATGTAATCTATTTCTTTAAAAAAGAATTATAAATAAATCATTTCTCCAAAATATTTGATTCATGTAAACATTGTTCTATAAAATCTTTTTTTTTGGTTAAAAGGAAAATTACAACCATAAATGTGTTTAATAATTGCTACAGAGTGACAATTACTAGATTAGCCAATTTTTCCTTCATAAGAATATATCCATAAATTACAATATTGCATGTCATAGGTTTCAACCCTGCATGGGTTTGAAAATGGAGGAGGACTTGTTCTTTTGTTAGAATATTTTTATACTAGCACTTAATTTTGTACACCTAATTTGTATGATTGGTTAAAACTTATATTTCTCTATACCACTTTTTAGTACTATAACGTATAACCTAGTGTAAAATGGCTGAGCCTACAATGCAAGGCACATAGTGGTACACAAAAGCGATACAAATGATATTTTTCCAGTTAAAGCTATAGGGGGTTAAGCCATCTATATATATAATAACGTTACGGATTCGAGGCACTAAATTAATTATATCTCTTATGTGGCATTCTCTTAATTTTGGATTCCTATTTATTTAAAATCTTGAATCCCACATCAATTAAAATGATACTTAATCGATGGACATTCCAAATAAATAGAATTTAATATCTTGGATCCCACATCGATTTAAAATAGAACTCCACCAATGGATAACCTAAATAAATACTTAGAATGAATGTTATTTTTGAACCACACAGTTATTTTACACACAAGCTTAGAAATATTATTTTTATAGTATTTAATATGACCAATTATTGAGTTGGAAAAATAAATAGTTTAATTTTTTAGTGAAATTTAATTGGGTCAATTATCAAATTTGAATTAATTTTATTTGTCTAAAATTTGAATCTTACATCTATTTTATTTAGTAGTTTTTATAATAATTAAAAATATGTATAATAGCGTTACGAATTTGAAGCACTACATTGACTCTCTCTCATATGTGACATTCTCTAAATTTTGTATTCCTAAATAAATACTTAGAATTCAATATTTATTTTTAAATCTCATATTTATATTTCACACACAAACTTAAGAATTTATTTTTATTGTATTTAGTTTGTCCAATTATGAAGTTGTACAAATAAATAATTAAATTTTTTAATGAAAAATTGATTTGATCAGATTAAATTTCTATTAATTTATTTATCTAAAATTTGAATATCATATCTATTTTATTTAGTAATTTTATTCTAATTGAAAATTTTAGTTTGGCCACTATTAATAATATCAGTTATTAAATAAATTACTTTATTGTTTATTTGAGAATATAATTTGACCAAATATCAAATTTATATTAATTATATTTATCTAAAGTTTTGAATACCACATCGATTCTAAAAGAGACTATGTCGATTGAAGAACTATATTAATTTCCATTTTTCTCATATTGTTACATATAAATTAATTTCTTGTGCATAACTTGACGCGGATGCCACTACCGGACAAGGTGGTAGGGGCTCTATCACACTTGCCCATGGTATAGTGTTCTACTCCCCCATGCCCTAGTTTCGTAGCGTTATTTTTCTTTTTTCGTTTTTCTCTTATTGTTACATATAAATGAATTTCTTGTGCATAACTTGATGTGGATGCCACTACCGGACAAGGTGGCAAGGTATTTAACACAATTGCAATGGGTCTAAGGTTCAATTCTACCTGGAGCCAGTTAGCTTTTTTCTATATATTGTTTATTGCCAATTTTTTTTACCAATTTTTTTGCTGTTTATTGCACAATTTTTTTACCAATTTTTTTTTATCTTAAACCGAACACAGAGAAATTAATTGCTATTTTTTTGTATTATATGGTATAATTGGGGTATGCAAAAAAAAAAATGAAATAAAAATATGCAATATAATTCCAAAAGGTTTGTAAATTAATTTGGTTGAGTAAAAGAATTAAGTAATTGATATGTAGTTATATTGATTGACATATAACTTTTTTGTATTATATGGTGTAATTGGGGTATGCAAAAAAAATGAAATAAAAATATGTAATATAATTCCAAAAGGCATGTAAATTAATTTGGTTGAGTAAAAGAATTAAGTAATTGATATGTAGTCATAGTGATTGACATATAACTTTTTGTATTATATGGTGTAATTGGAGTATGCAAAAAAAAAAAAAATGAAATAAAAATATGTAATATAATTCCAAAAGGCTTGTAAATGAATTTGAGAATTGAGTAATTGATATGCAGTCATATTGATTGAAATATAACTTTGTAAAAAATCAATGGATTTTAATGATTATTCACTTATATTTACATGTGGTCTTTAAGGATTCAAAAAAAAAAAAAATTCGTTAATGCATTTAGCAATGTTATTCATTCAGCCCCTTTGCCAAAGTCGGGACCGGAGAAATTTATCCCCTTGCATTTTTTTTTTTGTTTTTCCCTTATTGTTACATATAAATGAATTTCTTGTGCATAACTTAATGCGGATGCCACTACCGGACAAGGTGGCAGGGGCTCTATTAATCAACCCTAGACCCAATTAATTAACTTGTTTATTTATATGCCTATTATTGCACACTTTTTTTTACAATTTTTTTTATCTCGAACCAAGCACATACCAAAACATTTTTTTATGAAAAATCTCAAATTGTATTTTCACGCATCTGAAACCAATTTTTTTGTTAGCCAATTTTTTACACTTCATTTTTTTTTCACTCTTATAATCGCATAGAAAAAAATACAAATAAAAAAACAAAAAAGTACCACTCATCTGTAATGTGTTTCATTAGATGTCTATATTTTCAAACAAAGTACGAAAAGGAATTATTTCTGTATATTAAATTTGATTTATCTGTATTATTTCTTCCAAGCTCCTCTACTTTGATAGAAAGAAAATCTCAGCACTCATATATTATTGGAACAACCAATGTATGAAATAGCAATTTATTTGAAATTACAATGCATCTATAAATTTTTTTATTGATTTTTTTCTCATGAAAAAGTACAAATAAATAAATAAATATCACTCGTATGTAATCTATTTCTTTAAAAAAGAATTATAAATAAATCATTTCTCCAAAATATTTGATTTATGTAAACATTGTTCTATAAAATCTTTTCGTTTTGTTAAAACGAAAAGTACAACCATATGTGTGTTTAATAATTGCTAGAGAGTGACAATTACTAGATTAGCCAAATTTTCCTTCATAAGAATATATCCGTAAATTACAATATTGCATGTCATAGGTTTCAACCCTGCATGGGTTTGAAAATGGAGGAAGACTTGTTCTTTTGTTGGAATATTTTTATACTAGCACTTAATTTTGTACACCTAATTTGTATGATTGGTTAATACTTATATTTCTCTATACCACTTTTGAGTACCATAACGTGTAGCCTAGTGTAAAATGGGTGAGCCTACAACGCAAGGCACATAGTGGTACACAAAAGCGATACAAATGATATTTTTTCTGGTTAAAACTATAGGGGGTTAATGTAATAACCCGTAATTTCAATTTCCGGTAATTTCTTTTTTTCGGCGGAAGTCCGTTTGGATGACTCGCTCATGACCATTTCGTCATTCTGGGAATGATTAATTCTACACTTTTTGACATCCGAGTTCGTTTCAGCGTCGTTTTGTTGAGTTCCGTGCTTTTTAGCGACTTTTCCGCACTTGAGTTCGATTCTTGTGAATCTCGTTCGAAACTACTGTTTCGAGTTTCCCGTAAGTCCGTTTAACTTTGTTAGACGTGTTGTGAACTTCGGTTTGGTGTTTCGATCATGTATCGTGTATTTCGGACGTTTTGGGACATTTTCGTAATTTCCCAAAGTTTGGGGTACTTACTTTCCGTTGTCGAATTTCGAGCCTTCGGGTGGTCGGAATCGTGTGTTCTCTTAGTGCTCAAGTTCGTCTTTGCGAGTACTTCGTAACCATATCTTCTATTCGTATTCAGGTTCGAGTTTCGGGGTCGCCGGAGTTGGCTCCGCCGAGTCACTACGGGCCTGGGCCTGTGCCAAGACTAGCCGAGTAACGTACGTTAGTGCTCGGCGATTACATACGTAAGGGCCGATTACGTCGTAAGGCCCTGGCCGTAACGCACGTAGCGGCCGGCGATTTGGGGCGATGACTCTACGCACGTAAGCCTTGGCCATTACGTACGTAACCCTACGTCGCCTATTTAAGGCTCATGACGTTTTTCTTCAGCCATTTCTCACTCCCTTTCTTCTCTTCCGCGGCTGGAGGCGTGGGAATCATGGTGAAATGTTGTTATACAATTAATCCATGAAGTTTTGAGGTTCATATCATCAATCATCCATCCTATAACATCCTCCGATCTATCGAATCAGGTCAGATTTCCTAGAAATCTAATTTTAGGGATTTTGGGTATTTTGTTCGATTTCGTCCGTTTAATCCGATTTAACTTAGGATTGTGATGGATTGATAATTATTTAGATGTATTGTATCGTTTTCCTTGTTATTACATGGTTGGATCGTATCGATTCGTTGTTTTGGTCGAGTTCTTGATCGACGCCTTGAAGGTGTCCGGTAAAATGTCATAGAGGGGTTTTCAGGCGTTCTACGATTATTCTTCCTCGTATGATCGATGATTTATTGATTATATGTTGTTAGGGTCGAATTCTTGTGAAGAACTCGGGTCGGAACCCTTCCATTCGTCGTTTTCTTCAAGCTTCTCGATCGTGGGTGTATTCATTTGCTTTGCCGGAGAATCGTAGGTGTTCGAGGTGTCCCGACTGAGCCGTGATTGTAGGAGTGTCCGGTATCGATTATCGAGGCAAGTATCTTGCCCATACATTACGTGTTTTGTGGATATAATGGTTGCTAAGTGTCGATATGTGCTAAATAAATATTTATAACCATTTTTCAAAAGAATCGGTATATTTACCATCATGGTTTTCGTAAAGGTGACCCGTGTGGGTCGGGAATTAATATGCTTAGTTGATTATGTGTGCTAGTTTCGAGTATAGGATCACCTTACTTTCGTGTGATGTCATTATGTATGATTATGGCGTCGGTAAATGTAAAGTGTAATTCTCTTGTCAAATTATGTGCTTGGAGTCCCGTAGTTATGGAAGAATATGCGAGTTTTTGGTGATATTGGTTATGTCGTTCGGTGCTGTTGAGATCTTGTGCTCCCTTGTGAATTGATATAGTTCTGGGTCGTGAGCACGTGTTGGATAATTTGGCCATTCTAGCAAGGTACCCCGACTATATATTTTGTGTGTTTGACCTTTGAGAGTCGTGGTTTTGTAATCTGTGAGTTTTTACTCTTCCGCCTGGGGATGGCATGTGGCCTCTGGGGGCCGATACTAATGGGTACGGCCACGGAAGTGGACTTGGGTGCGTGTGTTGATGTTCTTCCACCAGGGGACGGTTCGACGGGACCTCTGGGGGCCGATACTAATGGGTACGGCCGAGGAAGTGGTTTCCTACCTGGGGACGGTCCGACGGGGCCTCTGGGGGCCGATACTAATGGGTACGGCCACGGGTTACCAAGAGTGGTTGTTGTGATATTGATGTTGATGTTTTGATGATTAATTGTGATATGTCCGGAGTATCACAATGCTTTGCGCTCGGGGTCGAGATACATTATATATCAGGTCTTGGTGTTTGGCTAGAATGGCATAGGAATAACGTGTTATGTGTAATGTGTCCTTGTAAGTGAATTGCAGTGGATGATCGGGTCGTGGACCCTGTGTTTTGTGACCGGAATGGTTGGGTCGTGGACCCCGTGTTTTGTTAACGGATTTGTATTTTTAAAAAAATGAACTTTGGGGCTGTGACCCTAAATGACTTTCGAGGAATTAAGAACTTTTTAATTTCTAAAGTTTTCAAAACTCCCGAGATTTGGAAATGTTTTCAAAGTGCTTACTTGCTTCGTTTCTACTTTCAAGACTTGAACTATTTTTAACTAAATATATCTCGGGAAGTCTTTCGTTGTATTCTCGGAATGTGTTTTGTATGGCTCGTTTTTGCACTTTATACTTGCACTAGCGAAACAGTGGAGTTTTGCTAACCCCCGAGTAATCGGGGGTTGGATATCTGTATTGTGTCCAGGTACATGCAGGTTTTCGGGAGCAAGTCACAGGATTGGTACGAGGGATGATGAAAGACGAATGATACGAATCACACGAAGGCCAGTTTTGGGTTAAGTTAGTCGAAGTCCATTGTATTGTCTTTTCCACTGTCTTATTGTTCGTTGTTGTAAGTATTTTACCCTTGCGTGGGTATGAGTCTGGATGAGTTTATGTATTTTGATTTGTAAGTCAGTGACTAAAGACCAAATCGGTCTATTGGTTCGTTATTTTGATTCGTCGGTATGTAATGTAATGTGTTGTTTTGATGTATAGCCTGGTGGATCCTCACGGAGGGGGTCTGCGGCGTGTAATATTCCCGGATCGATCTGGGGGTGTTACATTTATGGTATCAGAGCTTAGGTTGAGAAAACCTAGGTTGTCGGGTCGAGTTATGTGTTGTTGAGTCTTGTATTGTCAGAGTTTGTCTGACTGAGTCGTGTCGCGATGCGTCGTTTGGAATGTCGGCCGTGATTAGTATCAGGTTGCAACCATCATCTTCGTGCGACCTGTGGATGTAAGTCTCCCTTCTTTGTGTTGTGCCTCGTCTGATACGAGCTACTTTTATGATTATTTGTTAAGTGATGGAATCCTTATGTGGATTTTGATTTCACGATATGTATTTAGTCGACTCTCGTATTTGATTTATACGAGGAGTGTCGTCGCTTGTGATGTCTTTTTATTGTTGTTTTTGTCCGTTGCTGATGATTTTCAAATCGATTTGCACATTTTACAAATTCTCTTGTGGAAGCTTTATGCTTATACGCGTTCGACTTGTTCACTAGCCAGTGCGGGAGGGTCCTTAGAGGCCTCGAATGGGGTCAGTGATTTTGTTCTGAATGTAGTATTTTATTGTTTGTTTCCGTTTAAAGACATGTATTATCTTGATTTTAAACGTTTTGATGCGTGTACTAGGAGTTGTTTTAGTGAACGTCGATATGTGTGAGTTTTTAGGCATTCTAGCCTAATAGATTTTTGAAAACCTTGAGTATCTTAGAAAATAAATTTCGAGACGTACCTTTAAAATAAATTATTTTCTCGCGATACTTTCAAGGTGCCTTCTAGTGCCGCAATATGTTTCAAAATTATTCCAATTGAGGACCAAAATATTTTGAAATATTTTCAATTATTTTTAGAAATGCAGTTGCTTAGACCCAAGTGTCGAATATTCTGAAAGTTTTTCACTACAAGAAGGTGTCCTCATTTGTGTTCAAACGCAAGATGATTTTCAAAGTCTCGATAACAATGTTTGCAATATTTTTTGTATAGTGATACTCAAGATCAACTGGTGTTTCCAAACTATTTTCAAAAGGTGGTTTTCGTTTTTAAAACCCATCATTTCGTGCTTGTGGTCGGAGAAGGTGTGTATGATGTTGGTGTTGTTGTAGGGTGTTAGCCCTCCGAATTGTGATTGAATTGGTGGTGTGAACGTTGAGTCGTTCGCCACGCATATGTTTTGTTAGCCCTCTGTGAGAGGTGTGAACTGGTGTTTACTGTTTATCGCCTCGTGGTGATTTGCGTGTTGTCGCACTAGTGTGAGTTGTTAAAGCTTGGATTTTTGTGCGTTATACACATGGGTGATTGTTTCATGATGTTTGTGATTGTGTGCTGGCGATCGTTCGGGATGTTGTAATCGTCGAACGATGCCGTTGTTGTGATTTTTGTATGCGTTGATATGTTATGCTGAGTTGGCATCTCTGCTATGTTGTTTTGCGACGTTATGCCCCATTGTATCTAGCATTTGTATTTTCGGTATGCCGAGCCGAGGCGTTTCAACCGTGATGTGCCGGGGCATGCACGTGTAAATTGTCCTTCTCGTCGGTAACACATTTCAAGTGGGGACTCGAGGGACACCAAATTCAGTTTTGCGAATTGGCTACCGAGACTTTCGGAGTTTGCGATTCAGCGCAGTTATCAGAATCGGCTTTGAGAGGCCTTTGAAGGATGCTTCTGTCGGTAGCTTGTTGTGTTGTCGCCTTGATTTCGTGTTGTGAGTTTCGGGAACGACACCTCTTTTAGAAGAGGTCGACTGTAATGCCGTATCATTTTTTACTTCCGCATTTCCTCTTTCTCATGTCTGTCGACTCGCTCGTGTTCGTTGATACTTTTCGAACTTGTTATGTATTTCGGTTTTGTCGTTCGAACGAGCTGTGATCTTGTTTTGGGTCGATCTGGTTATCGCTGTGACTTTTCCGAGTTCGGTTCGATTCTTGTGAACCTTGTTCGGAAGTAACCTCTTTTGGTTCTACTAGTTCTTTTATTCGAAGTGGATCAGATTTTGAACTTCTGTATTGTCGACTCTATCGACTCGTTTATGTTCGTTGACATTTTCTGAGCTTGTCCTGCCCCTTGCTTTTGTTGATCGAACGAGTGTGGTATTGTTTCGGAATAACTCGTTTGTCGTGGTGACTTTTCAATTGCTATTCCCTTCCTTATGAATCTTATGTGAATGCACATCTTGTTGTTTTCACTGGATCATATATTGTCTCGAGTCGATATGTGAACCTTGGAGTTGTTGTTTGAATGTTATTGTTCTTCGTGATTCGAACATGATTGTTCTATTTTTGTTGACTCGATCGTTGTGGTTGATCATTGATTGTTCGGTTTTTGTTGATCTCGTTTCGTGATTGTTGAACGTTCAGACTCCTTCGTAATTCCCTTAAGTTCGGGAAATTAGTCTCGTTTTCGATCTTCCAACCCTTAGGCGGTGGAATTCCGTATTTGTTCAGCGTTTGGCTCGCGTTTTGATTGATGAACCGTTGGGTTGGTCAATCGTATTGATTTTCGTTCGTTGTGTTTTGTGACTGTTCGGATGATCGGCTTGATTGTACTATCTGTTTGATGACGCTTGTCACTTGTGGGTTTTATTATGTCTCTACCGGTGGCGTTGTGTTAGTCGTCGTGGAGCGTGTTTTCACACCGTATATTCCTTTGCGTTGCTTGTAAAGTTTCTCCGTTGGGCATGAGTTACGTGCTTCTTGTGTATCTCGTTGAGTTTTTCCTAGCGGGATATTTCTTCTCCCTACTTGTTTTAAGTTTCTGGACGAAACTTCTTTTAAGGAGGGTAGAATGTAATAACCCGTAATTTCGATTTACGGTAATTTCTTTTTTCGGCGGAAGTCCGTTTGAACGACTCTCTCATGACCGTTTCGTCATTCTGGGAATGATTAATTCTACACTTTTTGACATCCGATTTCGTTTCAGCGTCGTTTTGTTGAGTTTCGTGCTTTTTAGCGACTTTTCCGCACTTGAGTCCGATTCTTGCGAATCTCGTTCGAAACTACTGTTTCGAGTTTTCCGTAAGTCCGTTTAAATTTTTTAGACGTGTTGTGAACTTCGGTTTGCTGTTTCGATCATGTATCGTGTATTTTGGACGTTTTGGGCCATTTTCGTAATTTCCCAAAGTTTGGGGTAATTACTTTCCGTTGTCGAATTTCGAGCCTTCGGGTGGTCGGAATCGTGTGTTCTCTTAGTGCTCGAGTTCGTCTTTACGAGTACTTCGTAACCGTATCTTCGATTCGTATTCAGGTTCGAGTTTCGGGGTCGTTCGGGCCGTCGGAGTTGGCCCCGGCCGAGTCACGGCCGGGCAGTCTGGGCCCAGGCCGGCACTGGCCGAGTAACGTACGTTAGTGCTCAGCAATTACGTACGTTAGTGCTCAGCAATTACGTACGTAAGGGCCGGTTACGTATGTAAGGCCCTGGCCGGTAATGTACGTAGCGGGCCGGCAGTTTTGGGGCAGTGACTCGGTTACGTACGTAAGCCTTGGCCGGTTACGTACGTAACCCGGCCGGCAGTCAACCTATTTAAGGCCCGCGGACGTTTTTCTTCAGCCATTTCTCACACCCTTTCTTCTCTTCCGCGGCTGGAGGCGTGGGAATCATGGTGGAATGTTGTTATACAATTAATCCATGAAGTTTTGAGGTTCATATCATCAATCATCCATCCTATAACATCCTCCGATCTACCGAATCAGGTCAGATTTCCTAGAAATCTAATTTTGGGGATTTTGGGTATTTTGTTCGATTTCGTCCGTTTAATCCGATTTAACTTAGGATTGTGATGGATTGATGATTATTTAGATGTATTGTATCGTTTCCCTTGTTATTACATGGTTGGATCGTATCGATTCTTTGTTTTGGTCGAGTTCTTGATCGACGCCTTGAAGGTGTCCGGTAAAATGTCATAGAGGGGTTTTCGGGCGTTCTACGATTATTCTTCCTCGTATGATCGATGATTTATTGATTATATGTTGTTAGGGTCGAATTCTTGTGAAGAACTCGAGTCGGAACCCTTCCGTTCGTCGTTTTCTTCAAGCTTCTCGATCGTGGGTGTATTCATTTCCTTTGCCGGAGAATCGTAGGTGTTCGAGGTGTCCCGACTGAACCGTGATTGTAGGAGTGTATGGTATCGATTATCGAGGCAAGTATCTTGCCCATACATTACGTGTTTTGTGGATATAATGATTGCTAAGTGTCGATATGTGCTAAATAAATATTTATAACCATTTTTCAAAAGAATCGGTATATTTACCATCATGGTTTTCGTAAAGGTGACCCGTGTGGGTCGGGAATTAATATGCTAAGTTGATTATGTGTTCTAGTTTCGAGTATAGGATCACCTTACTTTCGTGTGATGTCATTATGTATGATTATGGCGTCGGTAAATGTAAAGTGTGATTCTCTTGTCAAATTATGTGCTTGGAGTCCCGTGGTTATGGAAGAATATGTGAGTTTTTGTTAATATTGGTTGTGTCGTTCGGTGCTGTTGAGATCTTGTGCTCCCTTGTGAATTGATATAGTTCTGGTTCGTGAGCACGTGTTGGATAATTTGGCCATTCTAGCAAGGTACCTCGACTATATATATTTTGTGTGTTTGACCTTTGAGAGTCGTGGTTTTGTAATCTGTGAGTTGTTACTCTTCCACCTGGGGATAGCATGTGGCCTCTGGGGGCCGATACTAATGGGTACGGCCACGGAAGTGGACTTGGGTGCGTGTGTTGATGTTCTTCCACCTGGGGACGGTTCGACGGGACCTCTGGGGGCCGATACTAATGGGTACGGCCGCGGAAGTGGTTTCCCACCTGGGAACGGTCCGACGGGGCCTCTGGGGGCCGATACTAATGGGTACGGCCACGGGTTACCAAGAGTGGTTGCTGTGATATTGATGTTGATGTTTTGATGATTAATTGTGATATGTCCGGAGTATCACAATGCTTTGCGCTCGGGATCGAGATACATTGTATATCAGGTCTTGGTGTTTGGCTAGAATGGCATAGGAATAACGTGTTATGTGTAATGTGTCCTTGTAAGTGAATTGCAGTGGATGATCGGGTTGTGGACCCTGTGTTTTGTGACCGGAATGGTTGGGTCGTGGACCCCGTGTTTTGTTAACGGATTTGTATTTTTAAAAAAATGAACTTTGGGGCTGTGACCCTAAATGACTTTCGAGGAATTAAGAACTTTTTAATTTCTAATGTTTTCAAAACTCCCGAGATTTGGAAATGTTTTCAAAGTGCTTACTTGCTTCGTTTCTACTTTCAAGACTTGAACTATTTTTAACTAAATATATCTCGGGAAGTCTTTCGTTGTATTCTCGGAATGTGTTTTGTATGGCTTGTTTTTGCACTTTATACTTGCACTAGCGAAACAGTGGAGTTTTGCTAACCCCCGAGTAATCGGGGGGTGGATATCTGTATTGTGTCCAGGTACATGCAGGTTTTCGGGAGCAAGTCACAGGATTGGTACGAGGGATGATGAAAGACGAATGATACTAATCACACGAAGGCCAGTTTTGGGTTAAGTTAGTCGAAGTCCATTGTATTGTCTTTTCCGCTGTCTTATTGTTCGTTGTTGTAAGTATTTTACCCTTGCGTGGGTATGAGTCTGGATGAGTTTATGTATTTTGATTTGTAAGTCAGTGACGAAAGACCAAATCGGTCTATTGGTTCTTATTTTGATTCGTTGGTATGTAATGTAATGTATTGTTTTGATGTCTAGCCTGGTGGATCCTCACGGAGAGGGTCTGCGGCGTGTAATATTCCCGGATCGATCTGGGGGTGTTACTGTTAACCCATCTATATATATAATAGCGTTATGGATTCGAAGCACTAAATTAATTATATTTTATATGTGGCATTCTCTTAATTTTGGATTCCTATTTATCTAAAATCTTATATCCCACATCAATTAAAATGATACTTAATCGATGGACATTCCAAATAAATAGAATTTAATATCTTGGATCCCACATCGATTTAAAATAGAACTCCACCAATGGATAACCTAAATAAATACTTAGAATGAATGTTATTTTTGAACCACATAGTTATTTTACACACAAGCTTAGAAATATTATTTTTATTGTGTTTAATTTGATCAATTATTGAGCTGGACAAATAAATAGTTTAGTTTGTTAGTGAAATTTAATTGGGTCAATTATCAAATTTTAATTAATTTTATTTGTCTAAAATTTGAATCGTACATCTATTTTATTTAGTAGTTTTTATAATAATTAAAAATGGCCTTCAACAACGTTTATTTCGATGTTACAAGCAAAAGTGTTAGCATAGATGCCTTAAAATTGATCTACACTGACACTTGTTTTTAGCGTTATAGTTGATAGTAACCGGTGTTGCCATAGTATCTATGGTAACACCAAATTCGGTGTTACCGTTGATCTTTAAAAAAAGCGTTACTAGGGAAGAAAAAAATAGGCGGGATTACACTTAATATTTGGGCGGGTTAAAATCAGTCTTTAATTTTGCCCAAAAAATAAGCTCCTATTTTATCCAAATAATTGACTCTGAAACCATAGCCCGCTCAGTTATTATTTTATCTAAAAACTAAAAAACAAAACTCACACCTCTCATTCAAAATTCATTCCCCCGTCGCTCAAAACTAGGGGTGTGAAATAATACCGAAATATCGCAATTCCCATACCAAACAATACCATAAAAATACCGAATTATCGCTATACCTTAAGGTACGGTACGGTATAATACCGTACCCAACATTTTGGATATGGAAACGGCTTGAATATTTGCATACCGGCCTAAATATTTTAAGCATATTATTCGCATTGGGGGTGTCCGACGTGGTTTTAGTAGCAGTGCTTTCGGTGACGCCTGCGTCTTATTTCTTTAAACTTCCCCCAAACACATCCGAAATTCGCATTCTCAAAACCCCTGAAAGAGATCCTCGTCGTCAACCTGATTTATTCTCGCCGAATGTAAGCTTTTAATCCCCTGATGTTCTTTCACATGTTCGTCAGTTTGTTATTTTAATCAACGCATGATTTAGTAAGTGTTGTTGTATTTCAGAGATTAGGTTTTTGATTTGGGGGATTTTGCAACTATCAGATCTGGCTCGAGCTGCCGTTTGGTTTTACTTTTTTCTTCTTTTTTTTTTCTTTTTTTTTTCTTTTCTTTGTGAAATGATGGATGCAGCTGTGTATCTCATTTACACCCCCTCACCCCCACGACCATTATTTCTCTATTAATGAAGCATACTGCTATTTGAAACATATCTGCGTGCCTTTGAGCTGATTAAATATTCGGATTGGTATTTTTACAGCTGTACATGGTTTTCGGAATTACAAGCTATTTTAACTGGGGGCTGAGATTTTACTTATGTTGATTTTGTTTACTAGGCTTTTGTAGTGATGATTGACTTTTGTAATTTGTGTAACACCCTCAAGATATTCGAGGTATATTACAGCGCCGTGAATCCCTATATGGGACCCACCAGGCTAAACAAACATCATACTAATCGAATCACATAAACAACAGAATAACACCTCGTCATAAAGACGCTAAACAAAATAATCCACCCGGTTCAACCGGTCAAACATAACACCATCATCCGACACAAACATAATAAACAACAGTACAATCCAGACGAATAAGAACTCTTAGGTACTCGTACTTCTATTAGTTTAAAGACCACAAAAGGTAAAAAGATAGAAGACAATAAGACACCATTCGTGCACAATCATCACGCACGGCCATCATCCGCATACTGGTCCAGCGCCCGCTCATCTCGATGAACCTAACCTGAAATCCATAAAACGAATTTCTCCAAAACGGGTCCCCAGAGGGGTTAGCAATTACGCTAGTACAAGTAACCAAATGAACAACTTACATCTTACACATATAGTCAATGCATGAAATCACGAAAACATAGTTCCAAAACACTCATTTTCGGAAATGCCATAATCAAATCACATTTGTAAAATGCACCACAATTAACCGTCGATCCACGTCTCTGTGGACCCCTACCGAGACCCCGTCGGATCTAACCCGTAGTGGTTAAAAGCAAGCTCGTCGATCCACGTCTCTATGGACGCCTACCGAGACCCCGTCGGATCTAACCCATATTGAGCATACACACACACACACACACCATTTCTCATACGATACTATTATGTCAAGAATTTAAGTTCATAAGGGTACTTGCCTCGATTAATAGTCGGTGACATGAACGGGAATGAAGGATCAAACACGACCGCGAGGAACCGGCAGAAATGAACCTAACGATTCGAATAACACAATCACAACCACTTCTAAACGATTACGGAAATGGAATACACCCGGAAACCCGCCTACGATTCATGTATATTCATATAAAAATAACAATGAGGGCGGACCACAACCAAACCCTCTCGATCACAAAATATCACGAAATATACCATGAATCCGTAGGAGAAACAACAATACCAACAAGATTAATCATATTCATTATGAATTAATCTATCATACGGAACGAATCGGACGAAAACATGAAAACCCCCTAATTTACCCAAAACAAGGTTTTAGGAGTTTACCTCGAATTAATGACGAAGAACACAATTAGATGTTGATAATATACTCCAAAAACTCGAAGAAGATGATGGCTCGGAGTTACCACGCTTCAAATCACCGGAAAAGCCAAGAAAATCACCTAGGAGTCGGATGGGGAGGAGGAGAAATGATAATGGCCGAAATCGGTCAACTTCTGGGTTTATAAACCCAGGACGCGTTACGTACGTTAGCCACCGCTTGCTAACGTACGTAAGCTGTGTTACGTACGTAAGCCATGAGGTCCTTACGTACGTAACCAAAAAGGCAGAAATGCATGTACCATTTTGCACAGGCCGTTACGTACGTAACCAAAGGTGTGTTACGTACGTAACATCCCTTCCTGGGGAGTACAGGCCAGAATTAGACAAGAGAGGGGGGGTACCGAAAAGAGTCGAAATACAACGGTGAACAATTCATGATGGTACAAACGTAAAGGATTCGAGGCGACAAATGAAAGTGTTAAAATAAAACATATTCCCGACTACACAAAGGTTCGGGAAAAACAACAACCATCGTAATTATCCCAAAACTTTGGGGAAATTACGTAACGGCCCAAAACATCTGAAATGAACGATACATGGTCGAAACACCAAACAAAAATTCACAAAACGCATATTAACATGAGATGGATCCTTGGCAACCCCGAAACGGCGGTTCCGAACGACGATTTACGAGAATACCCGAAATAGCGACGAAAACAACATGAAACATTGAATCGGGTAAAACGAGTCCGAAACAAGCTCGAACGACAAAAAGTCCAATACTAAATATCCTCAAAATGTCAATACGGTTACAAGCGAGTTGCCAAAAACCAAAATACACCAAAATGAGAATATTAAGAGAAAGGAAAAATGCGGATATTACATTCTACCCCTCTAAAAACAAGTTTCGTCCCGAAACTTAAGAAATAAACAACTCGGGGTACTTAGCATGCATGCTATCCTCGGTTTCCCAAGTCGCCTCCTCGACACCATGTCTTGACCACTGCACTTTGACCAAAGGAATGGTCTTATGCCTCAGTCGCTTCTCACGGTGCTCCAAAATCTTCAAGGGACGCTCCTCGAAGGTAATGTCCTCGGCAATATCGATCTCGCCAAAGTCGATGATATGACTAGGATCCGGAACATATTTCCTCAGCTGTGAAACATGGAAAACGCTATGAACGTGACTCAAGGCCGTAGGTAGCGCCAAACGGTATGCCAACTCACCGACTCGCTCGAGAATCTCAAAGGGTCCAATAAATCTCGGACTCAACTTTCCCTTCTTCCCGAAGCGAAAAAATCCCTTCGTCGGCGACACCTTTAGCAAAACATGGTCCCCCACCTCGAATTCCAAAGGTCAACGACGGACGTCGGCATACGACTTCTGTCGACTCTGAGCGGTCAACATCCTTTCTCGAATCAAATCCACCTTACGCCTCGTCTCTAAAACAATATCCGGTTCGGTCCCGACCAAATCGGATGCTTCGTTCCAACAAATTGGCGATCGACAACGCCGCCCATAAAGCGCCTCATACGGTGCCATCCGAATCGACGTGTGCCAACTATTGTTGTACGTGAATTCGATCAATGGCAAATGCTCCTCCCAGTCGCTACTCTAGTCGAGAGCACAAGCACGCAACATATCCTCAAACGTCTGGATAGTGCGCTCTGACTGTCCATCTGACTGAGGATGAAACGAGGTACTTAAACGCAAACGAGTACCCAACGCCTTATGCACCGCCTGCCAAAAGTGCGATACAAAACGACCATCATGATCCGAAACAATAGACTTCGGAGTACCGTGAAGTCTCACAATCTGCGCGATAAACACACGAGCCAACTTCTCCGGGCCCCAAGTGTCCTTGATGCCCAGAAAATGTGCCGACTTGGTCAGACGATCAACAATCACCCATACCATATTCATGCCCGACCTCGATCTCGGCAAACTCGTAACGAAATCCATTGATATATCTTCCCATTTCCATTTCAGAACGGGAAGTGACTGCAATAACCCAGCTGGTCGCTGATGCTCGATTTTGACCTGCTGACAAGTTAGACATCTCGCTACAAACTGTGCGACCTCCTCCTTCATATCATTCCACCATAAATTCCTTCTCAGGTCCTTGTACATCTTACTCGAACGAGGATGAATGGAATAAGGTGTAGCATGGGCCTCACGCAAAATACTCTGTCGCAACTCTGAGTCGTTCGGCACACAAAGTCGACCCTGGAATCTTGTTGTTACCCAAAATATTATCCGGAGATAGTATTGCTGGAATGATCGAGTAACAAACAAATGCGAGAACACTTCCGTGAGAAAATAGATAACACAAGATTTGTCGGGGTTGTTAATCTCGGGCTTGAATGCTCTCGCGAGATGTTATTAATAAATATACTGTCGAGTACAAATATTAATGTTAGAATCTATTACAAGGAGTGTAAAGACTTCTAGTTATCTAGGCTTTAGAGCGCGTAGATTGCCGGAAGAACCAGATAGATAAATCTGTGAGTTCTTGCTTGGGATATATGATGAATGTGTATGAATATCACTATGAATGTGCAAGTGTATGTCAAAAGAGTCTTTGATTCTCTCTTTTGTGTGTGTTTTGCACTTAATTCATAGTAAAATTCACCTCCCCTTGGCCATAGCAGTGAGTTCTCTATTTATAGGGGACAAGGTAGTTGGGACTCCTCAGGCGATCGCGGGCGACCGCCGTTTTCTATATTAAAATAAAATAGCCGATTGTCCCGTCACGTGGGCTTGTTCCCTTGAGGTCCGAGGTCGCTGCGGGTGGCCAGCTGGGCGAACCAATGGGAAGCCAGCACGCGTCTTGAGTCGCTGTCCGGGGAGGACCCACTTTGTACCTTTTGGCGGCCTTGTCGGTAGGTGTGGTAGGTGACAGGCTGGGGTCAAAGGTCCTATCTGTCGGTATCCTTTGAAAATCCGCACGTGGGCCACCGTCCAAGATTCGGTCTTCGAAGACTTTGACGGATGCTGGATCCATACGTGGCACGAGATGATCGCCTCTGGTTCGCTCATTAAAGACGATCGTCAGACATCAAAAGACGATCGCTGGGTACCAAAAGACGGTCGCCGCATTGTGCCGAACTCTAGGCGTTTGTCCAGAGTATGTCTTCCATGGTTGGCTTCTCTGATTGTGATGTCGATCGCCTATCGAGGCGTATTAATCGCCGCACAACAATTGCCCCCCAGCTCGCCTCGATGTTGAAAACACGGGGTGAGGTGGCACTATTGGCGATCGCCAATGTTTAATCGATCAGCCGATCTGAATTCAAATCTGGACGATCTTCTTTCGCGTCGGGAGCAGCGGGAAATGAAGGCGGGCTTTCTAAAAGTGGTAGGGACACGCGTCGCGCCGCTGTTGGGGGAGTCCGACAGTTTCTCGGACTTGTCGGCTGGCATGCCCTCGAAAAGACGCGTATGCGGGATTCGAGGGCAGCATTTAATGCGTCCCTACGTGACGGTTGCGATCCAGCCCTCGAGGTTTCTCCTATTTGCATTTAGACCCTCGTCTCTGTAACACCCCCAAAACCGTATGGGAATGTTACACGCCGTAGACCTTTTCCGCAAGGATCTACCAGGCTAAACATCCATAAACAACCAAATGCTTGCTCGGCCAGGGTCAAACAACATAATAATACAGACCGTTAAGGTCACTTACACATAAACACACAGACCGATGAGGTCACACAACTCCATTAACAGAACTGACTAAACAACATTACCCACACAGGGATCGAAACACAATACAGCGGAAGACTGAATCAACTCTAACAATACAACCAAACTCTACCAACTCTCGACTCTTGATTAGTATCGCAGCTCGTCATCCCTTTGTGCCAATCCTGTGACTGCTCCCCTGAATCTGCATGTACCTGGACGTAGAACAGACATCCACCCCCGATTACTCGGGGGTTAGTAAAACTCCACTCTTTTACTAGTGCAAGTATAAAACGATACGAAATCCAACAAGTAAATAGCAACTACGAATTTAATACGGAAATCAATTATCAAAATGTTCCCGAGAAGTTTTAGAATTTCGAACTCAAGTAAGAGATATTTGAAAAGGAACACATCATCTCGGGGATTTTTAAAGCAGAAATTCTTTTGGACCTCGAGTCCCAATTTACAAAACCTTTTCGTAAACATTAGGGCCTTAGCCTGATTCTCGTTTCAAAGCACACTAAATAATATATCATTATGAGTCCGAGATCCATATTTAAAATGCTACCCAAACAATCACTGCTACACGATCATTGTTCTCCGGAGGCCTCGACGGACCTTACCCGGACCACACACACTGTTCGTACACATCATGTACCGAACTCCGGAGGCCTCAACGGACCCTACCCGGCCACACACACTGTTCGTACACATCATGTACCGAACTCCGGAGGCCTCAACGGACCCTACCCGGCCACACACATCGTTCGTACACATCATGTACCGAACTCCAAAGGTCTCGTCAGACCCTACCTGGATCACATACCTTGTTCGTACACATCATGTACCAAACTCCAGAGGTCTCGTCAGACCCTACCTGGATCACACACCTTGTTCGTACACATCATGTACCGAACTCCAGAGGCCTCGTCAGACCCTACCTGGAACACACGCACACACATCGACACGACACAACTCATAATCATCAAATGTCAATCCATTCCACATTACACCGAAATGTACAATCAAGTATGTAAACCAAAACAACACAAATATCATGATCATCACAACGACTCAACAATGACCAACTACGCCCGGCACAAACTTAGATGATTTGCACATCCAACACAATTCCACGATGTTAACTAAGTGAAGGTATTATCGTTACCATCAATTGTTCATAATAATCAATTCATACGAAGCATATACACGAAAGTAAACCAATGCAACACAACCATAATACGACGTCCCTATTCACAAGACACAATTCGTATAGTAACATACTTGCCTTAATAACCGTTACCGAATACTCCGAAGAACACGGTTCGACCGGGAAGCTCGGACCCCGAAGAAGACAACGAACGGAAGGGTTCCGACTCGAGTTCTTCACAAGAATTTCGTCCCTAAGTCATACCAATGATAAATCAACAATCGTACGATGGATAATAATCATACAACGCCCAATCCCCCCTCTAAGACCTTTTGTCAGACACCTTCAAGGCGTTGACTAAGAACTCGACCAAAACAACGAATCGAAACGATCCAACCATGGAATAACAAGGGAAATGATAGAATACATCTAAATAATCATCAATACATCACAAATCTAAGTTATTACGGTTAAATCGGACAAAACGAACAAAAACCCCCAATTCACCCAAAAGTAGGGTTTCAAGAATTTACCTTGGATTAATGATGAAGAACAATTGTTGGTGTCATTAATCCACACCAAGAACTTGAAGAATATGAAGTTCTCTCGGGATTGATGATGCAAAAACGCCCAAAATCGCCCACAAGATCGCCAAGAGGAGGAGGAATGAAGGAAGAGATGAAATGAGCATTCATCTCACAAAATCCGCACAAATAGGCTGACCTTTGATCTGTGCCGCGGCCAGACCTAAGTGTGCCGCACGTGGTACAGTGCCGCTGGCCAAACTGGAAAATGAGTGTCTGAGCTATTTCGACCATAACTCTCTCGTTCGGACTCCGATTGACTCACCGTTTGAACCATTTGAAAGCTAACTTGATGCTCTATAATATTGAAAAGATTCAAAACCTTTGGAGTTTCCAAGAATTTATGGTGATTTTACAAAGTCGACTCATACTTGGAAAAGTCGTTTAATAACACTGAACTCAAAAAAACGACACTGAAACCCGAACCTGAATACGAATCGAAGATACGGTCACGAATTACTCGCAAAGACGAATCTAAGAGCTAAGAGAACACACGATTCCGACCACCCGAAGCCTCGAAATTCGACAACGGAAGGTAATTACCCCAAACTTTGGGAAATTACTAAAATGGCCCAAAACGTCCGAAAATCACGATACGTGATCGAATAACCAAACCGAAGTTCACAACACGTCTAACAAAGTTAAACGGACTTACGGGAAACTCGAAACAGTAATTTCGGACGAGATTCACAAGAATCAAACTCGAGTGCGGAAAAGTCGTTAAGAAAACACGGGACTCAACAAAACAATACCGAAACGAACTCGGGTGACAAAAAGTGCAGAATTAATCATTCTCAAAATGATGAAAAGGTCCCAAACGAGTCGTCAAAATGGACCTCCGCCGAAAAAAGAAAATTACCGGAAATCTGAAATTGTGGATATTACAGTCTCCATCTATAAAAGGGCCAGGGCTTCTTCTCCTTCACTTTTTACGCGTCCTTGCATCCATAGCCGAAATTCTGCAAAAATTTCTGGAGCTTCTTGTGCCGATCTCCTTCTTTTCTCTAGGTAAGAAAAATTAATCTTCTCTCTCCCTTTACTTTCTAATATGTCGGGAGGATCCAGAACCTTCGAGACCGGAAGTTCTTCCGCTGCCGCCGCGTCGCTTGAACGGGAGGAGATTCCCATTGGAGTAGATATGGAGACGGCCGTTGAAGCTATTCGTGCGGGGATTGCACCTGCAGAACTCGAAGAACTTTTCAACGAGGCCGAAGTGGCGAGGACGGTGGCGACGGCGGAGCAGGGGGGCTCGCCAGTGGACGAGGATGATTTGGTGCGGGAGGCCTGGGAACGAGAGAGTAGATTCGGCCCTGCCTATGTGGCTTTTGCTCAGATGATGGAAGCGATCGCCGGACCCTGTCCGGAATTCGACTCAGAAGCCTACTCCGCCGCTCACCCTTACGAACATGTGAAGCGGACGGTTTTTCAGGCCACCGTCCCGTCTCCGTGGACTCTCGGAAAGATCCGGAGTACGGCGACCAAGAAAGACCTGAGCCGCTGGAGGGCCAAATATCACATCCCCTCTGACGTTTCCTTGCACGTGCCCTCGGAGAATAAACGTGCCGACCAACCGCCCAAGGATATGGTTGCCGTCAGCGAGATGATTATGGAGGCGGGTCTGCGATTTCCTCTGCCCTTCACCGTCTCCTACTTGTTGATCGCCTGGAATTTGACGCCTCTTCAACTGACGCCGAACGCTTGGCTACAGATCATCTGCACGTTGACACTGTTTGGCGGTCACCGGTTGTTCCGCCTCCTTACTGCGCTGGAGATGAATTATCTATTTAAACTGGCCGCGTAGAAAGGGTCGATCGGCGGCAATCATATCCAAGGTCAAATCGGGAGAGTGGTCCTCGGTGTGCCGAATAAGACCAG
Organism: Orobanche coerulescens; assembly: GCA_033398695.1. Classification (NCBI taxonomy): domain Eukaryota; kingdom Viridiplantae; phylum Streptophyta; class Magnoliopsida; order Lamiales; family Orobanchaceae; genus Orobanche; species Orobanche coerulescens. Next base: position 138,802,502 of record CM065817.1, read on the forward strand.
GGGTGACCTGGCTAAATGGTGCTGGGTCGGCGGGGCGTGGCGATCGGCATCGAGTGACAGGACGAATGAGGAGTTGGAGATCCCCACCACTTTCCAGGAGAGGAATCCGAGTAAGGATTTTAACTCTCCCCTTGATTGAGCTTGTCTTGGACTGATCTAATTTTGTTTTCTTTTTGCAGGACCTCTTTTTCCAGCGATCGGCGACCTTCCATTCGATTTCTTGATTGTTTGGGAGCGGATCCGTGCCTTGTCGAACTCCTTTATTGACGTTCGCTCGCTTGGTACCGAAGCTCATCGGTTTGGGGCTCGATTGTTCTGCTTCCCCCGTCACTTGAAAGTTCCAGGTATGAGCTTAAGTGGTGCTTCCTTGCTTGACGATCGTCTCCAGAAGGTCGTATCGTTTAAGTTGTTGTCTAACTTGTTTGTATCTCTTCTTTGACAGAGGTTCATTTTCCCCGATTTGACGAGCCACCGCCAGAGATTGCCATGTCAAACCCGGGACTCATCGGTCGCCTTCACTTGGGTAAGCAGACTGGTCGCGTTCCTGCGACGACGTCTCACCCTGCTCCGATGACGAGGCCTGCCGAGGTGCCAGTCGCCGAGCTGGTGGTTCAGGGGGAGGAACAGCTTCAGTGCCGCAAGAGGCGGAGGTCGGAGGAGTGCCCGTCGATTTCTGAGGCGGATGTATCCATTTTTGAGCCTCCGGTTGCTGCGGCACCTATCTCTGCCATCCCGATGATGGAGCGATCAGGCCCTAGGCCTTCGGTCCCTTGCTCCCGGTCATCTGGCGGCTCGATGAAGAAGGTGGCGATCGCCGAGGCGGAAACCTCTCGGGGCAAGCCTTATTTTGGACGCGATCCCGAGCTGCTCAACAGGTAAGACAGGATCAAAATTTTCTGAGTTAGGCATTCTGGGCAAGGTATAGGCTAACTCTTTGGTTTATTTGGTTTGTGCTGCAAGGTTCGTCTTGCCGACCCGGACGTTGCTCCTATGGTGCTGGACTTTTTGTCGAGCAAGGCTCCGCAAACATCTCTCGACGTCCCCACTTACATCCAGCAGGCTATCTCCTCTCTGCCCAAGGCCTGGACGACCGATCTTGATGCGATCGCTCGTCGTCGATCTGGAGATGCCATGCAGGCGACCCTTGCCCTGGCTCTCCAAACAGCGACGATGGCCGTCCAAGTCGCTAGGGATTTTGAGGGGCGACCCTCCACTGCTCGTCTCCATAGCGACCTCGAGGCCGCCCGGAACAAAAATATCGAGTTTGCCAACCGGATCCAGTCTATGGAGAAGGAGTATGAGGAGACGGCCAAAAGGGCTAAGCATGACGTTGATCGATTGAAGCATGAGCTGAGCCGCTCTAAGGAGGCTGCCGACCGGTCCCGTGATAAGGAGAAGGAGACCCGCCAGAAGTTCGCGGCTTCGCAGGAGGAGGCGGCCGGGATGAAGGTGACGGTGGATCGGCTCAGTGGTGAGCTGGAGGCGGCGAAGAAGGAGCTGGAGAAGGCCAAGGGTGAGAATGCCGCCTAGGTGGTCGAGCTGGCGGAGGCTGAGAAGACGGCCGCGGATTTGAAGGGGCAGCTGAAGGCGATCGAGGTCGATCCCTACCTCAACGTTGAGCTCGTCGGCGAATTCGCTTATTACGTGGCCTATGCTGACGCTGTTCGAGCCGCTAAAAAGGCAGGGATCGAGATCGGTCCCCTGATGGAGAGCTTCAAATCCTATGCCCTCGAGCATCCTCTGCACCCAGAGTTCTCCTTGCCGATCCTTGACTTTGTCGACTTCGGGATCGACTTAAGTTGGTATACTGGTAAAACTCATTCATCCCGAGGCCGATGGGGGGGCCCAAGCCGATCCGCAACCTGAGGGTGATGACCAGCCGGCGGGGCCTTGAGAGGCATTTTTGTTTTCCTCTGTAACTTGTACTTTTTGTTTTTCTTTTGTAATGCCTTCGGGCCCCGTAATGTATGAAACTTGCGTTATGAATAAAATGTTCCTCTTTTCATACTGTCTCTTTATATACGATCGCCTTTGAATGTTTGCGTACAATTTTTACAAGTACGTGTATGATTGCTTTCGACGTTTTGTTCATCCGACCGATCGTCTGAGTGTTGAAAGAATTGATATGTTTTGAATCGGAATTCTTACTTGTAATCTTCGTCGAAAGACTCTGATCGTCCTGCGTGTGTTTGGGCGAAGCCGATCGTGTTTGGGATTAGCTCGACCCATCTCTGCCCCCTTGTTTTTGTTTACATATTGTAAGTAAGGGAACAAAAACTAGTTTGTCTGGCGAGCTATCTTCAGTTTTGTCGATTCTGAAGAATCATGTACGGTTGGGGTGTTCGATGGACCGACCTCCCCATTCGTGTCTTTGTGTGCGAGGGATATTTTGTATCCCGCGACTCACTTTTTGTGAGGGTCCTCCGTTAGGCTACGCCTGCCTTGTGTTAAAACGAAAGGCGGGCGATCTTGGTCTGGAGGAGTCCTTGCGCGGAGTGTCGTCGGCTTATTCGACTCCACGTCCGTGGCTTGTCAGCTCTGCTTCCACCTCGGCCCTCCATGAAGATGGCGACCCTCGACGGTGTACGTTGATACGGGGGTAGTGGCACGTCGCATTGTCCGGGTCCACCATGTTAGATGATGTACCTTGAGGACGTGCGATCGTGTCTATTGATTATTTTTGAGGGTCCTTCGGCTACGCCGGCCTCGTATTTAAACGAAGGGCGGGCGATCTCAGCCCAAAGGAACCTTGCATGGGTGAAGCTGTCGGTTCCATCGACCTCCAGGACCATGGCTGCATTGATTTTGCCTAGGATCGTCGTGATCAACGATCGTCGGCGGTATGCGATATGCCTGGTGGGGCGATCGCCAGAATAGATGGGGTAGGAAAAAATCTCATTATATTCCTTGTACATCATTGAAATTGAATACAAAATTATCACTGGTAGTACTTTTTCAGATGTACGGCGTTCCAGGGGTATTGATCCGGAGTACCGTCAGGATGTTCCAGTTCGTAGGCTCCTTTCGTTAGCCATCTGGATACTCTGAATGGTCCCTCCCAGTTCGGACCGAAAATGCCTGTGTGGGTTTAGATCTTCTTGAGGACGAGATCGCCCACTTGATACCTTCTTTCTTTGACCTTCGAATTGAAGAACTTCTCGGCTCTCCTTTTGTGGATTGTATTCTTCATTTCTGAGGTCAGCCGTCGTTCTTCGAGCATGTCTAGGTCGATTCGTCGGGCCACATCGTTGTCGGTCGTCATCTCCTGTTCGGTTCGATGGCTGAGGACGGCGATCTCTGAAGGTATCACTGCTTCTGTTCCGAAGGCAAGGGCGAATGGGGTTTCGCCGGTTGAATTGCGGGTCGTCGTTCGGTAGGACCACAAAACGTCTGGGAGCTCGCTCACCCATCGTCCTTGCCTGGATTCGAGTCGCGCTTTAATCGTGTGTTTGAGGATCTTATTTACTGCCTCTACCTGGCCATTCGTCTGAGGGTGATAGGGCGCTGAGAATAACCTTTTGATTCCCCACTTTTCACAGAATTGCATGACTTCTAAGCCGTCGAACTGCTTTCCGTTGTCGGAGATGATGGCCTGGGGCAGACCGAATCGGCATACTACGTTTCTCCATATAAACTTGATCACTTGCTCTTGGCCGATCTTGTTGAGCGGTTCGGCCTCAGCCCATTTGGTGAAATAGTCGACCCCTACGATGGCGAACTTACAACCCCCTGGAGCCGTCGGCAAGGGACCTATAAGGTCGATGCCCCATTGCGCAAATGGCCAAGGGCTATGCATGGAGGTGAGCTGTTCGGGTGATAGTTTAATGTTGGGGCCCATTATCTGACACCTATGACACGATCTGGCATAGGCGATCGCATCTTTCCGAAGTGATGGCTAGAAAAACCCTTGTCTGGTTGTCTTATGGATGAGGGCTCGCCCGCCCGCATGGTTTCCACAAATCCCGTCATGGATCTCAGCTAAAACGAGCCAACCTTGCTCCGGTGTAATACACTTGAGGAGGGGAAGGCTGAAGGCTCGCTTGTAAAGCCGGTCGTCCAATAGGGTATATCTGGTCGCACGAAGCTGGAGTTGGCGAGCCTTAACACGGTCGTCAGGGACCGTTCCGTCCTTTAAGTATTTGATGAACGGAGTCATCCAGTTCTCCTCGGCGATGGCGACCGTGGTAACCAGGCTTCTGTCGATCGCCGGCCTTGCTGACTTTGTGATTTGGATATTGGAGAAGTCGGCTGCCCCATCCGATGATGCTAGCTTGGAAAGAGCATCGGCGTGGGAGTTGTGCTCTCTCGGGACTTGTTCGATTAGTACTTCTTCAAATTTTGCGCACATTTCGGCGACCAGCTCTTGGTATTTGACCATCTGTTCGCCGCGTGCCTCATATTCCCCTTTAACTTGGTTCACGACCAAAAGGGAGTCCATGAAGATATGGAGGCAACGAACATCTAGGGCGAGGGCTAGATCGAGCCCGCCTACCAAGGCTTCGTATTCGGCTTCATTATTGGTCGCACGAAAACCGAAATGCACAGCATTTGTGAAACTTTGTCCGTCGGGGCTGATGAGGACAATCCCTGCCCCTGCTCGCGAATTGGTCGCCGAGCCATCCACATATAATTTCCAAGCGGGTCGGCCGATTTGGGTCGGACTGTGTGGGAAAGTTAATTCCACCACGAAGTCTGCCAGAGCTTGGCCCTTGATCGCCGTGCGAGGAGCGTATGTGATACCTTATTGGGCGATCTCCATCGACCACTTGAGGAGTCGCCCGTTAGTGTCCGGCCGGTGTAGGACTTGCCTTAGAGGTAGAGTTGTTAGGACTTCCACTTGGTGATCGAAGAAGTAAGCCCTCAACTTACGAACACTCATGACAAGGGCATAGGCGATCTTCTCCAATGGTGTATAGCGTGTCTCAGCGTCGTGGAGCGCCTGGCTAACATAGTAGATCGGCAAGTGGGCTTGTCCCTATGCTCGCACCAGAACGGCACTCAGCGCGACCTCCGAGGCTGCTAGGTAAAGGAATAATTTTTCACCGGGGATCGGCTTTGCCAGGATCTGGGGGTTAGATAGATATTCCTTTATCTTGGCGAACGCTATCTGGCTTTCCTTCGTCCATGCGAACTTCTTGTTCTTGATGGTTGCGAAGAAAGGCTTGCTTTTATCGCCGAGCCGTGATATGAAACGGTTGAGGGCGGCTAGACAACCTGTGAGGCGTTGCACCTTCTTGATGTTTCGCGGTTCCTGCATGTCAAGGATCGCCTGTATCTTGGTGGGGTTCGCCTCGATCCCCCTTTGGCTCACTATGTGCCCCAGGAACGTCCCGGAGCCCACCCCGAAGTTGCACTTCTTGGGGTTCAGCTTCATGTTAAACTTCTCAAGGATGGCGAACGTCTCGGCGAGATCGTTGAGGTGATCTTCCTTTTTGAGGCTTTTGACTACGATATCGTCAATGTAGACTTCCATGGTCTTGCCGATCTGATTAGCGAACATTCTGTTGACTAATCGCTGGTAGGTCGCCCCTGCGTTTTTCAAGCCGAACGGCATTCGGACCCAAAAGTATATGTCTTTTTCCGTGTGGAAAGATGTGTGTTTTATGTCTTCCTCCGCCATTGGGATTTGATGATACCCGGCGAAGGCATCCATAAATGACATCATTTCGCATCCTGCCGTACTATCGACCAAGTGATCAATATGAGGCATCGGGAAGTGGTCTTTTGGATATGCCGCGTTGAGGTCGGTGAAGTCAATGCATAACCTCCAGGAGCGAGTTGGCTTTTTGACGAGCACCGCGTTGGCGACCCACTGTGGTTCGTCTGTGGCTACTCCGATCAATTTGTTGTTGAGTAACTTCTGGACTTCTATGTCGAGCGCCGCGTATTTCTCGGGGCCGAACTTCCTACGCTTCTGGTGAACAGGCTTCATTTCTCGGTCGATCTTTAGATAATGGCAAGCGTGTTCGGGACTTATGCCAACCATATCTTGATGCGACCAGGCAAAGACTCCGATGTTCCTACGTAGCAAGTTGATCAGATCTCCCTTTAATTCGTGGTCGGTGCTTGCGCCGATCTGTACTTCCCGTTCTGGATGAACTGGATCCATCTTAATGCTTTCCAATTCTTCGACAGGGACGGTCACCTCTCGTTTGGTGCGATCTCCGGACTCGGTCCTTGGATCGATGTCGAGACTTGGCTCGAAACCGATCCTTGGCTCGATGTCGTCCGTCAATTGATGAGAGATGGCGTCCCCTGAGTCGGGTTGGTACGATGTGTTCGGCTCGTCGATCTCCATGGGTTGATCGTCGATCGCTTCAATGTTACATATAGTATGGGAAGTATTGAAAGAAGTAACAACATAGGAGTAATTCAAACATCTTTTTGCCATTAGCTGATCTCCTTTTACAAGACTGATCGTCCCATCGGCAGTGGGGAATTTGATACAGTAAAAGAAAGATGAGGCGACCGCCTCAAAGGTTTCTAAAAAGGGGCGACCTAGGAACCCATTATAGATGCTGGGCCTATCTATGATTACAAAACTTAGGTTCCTAGTAATCCTAACCTTGGGATCATAAAAGCATACTAGCTCGACGGAGAGCTTGATCCTCCCGTAGGCTTGGACTGTGTTGTCGCCGAACCCTTGGAGCACGGTGTCGGAAGGCTTAATGAATTTGATTAAGTGGCCGAGTTGGTCTAGGGCGGATTTGAATATGATGTTGCAGAAACTCCCATTGTCGACCAGCACGCGATCGACCGTCTTCCCAAGGATACAAGCGGAGATCACTAGTGCATCCTCTTTGGGACATTGCACTCCCTCCCTGTCCTTGTTAGAAAAAGGTGATGAGCGCGTCTTTAGAGATGGTCGGCTCCGGAGGTACCACAACATGGACTTCGGCGAACGCCCTCAGCTCGGCTTTTCGCTTTCTGTTTGACAGGGTGGAAACCGGGGAAAGGCCCCCGAGGCTTCCTCCTCCTGCTTGAAGCATGTTGATCCGACCACCAGGGTTGATCGGAGGGATCGACTCATCAGAGTATTCCAGCTCATGCTCGATTCTGGCGATCGGATTGGGAGGAATTCTTTCGTTTGGTCGGTGCTCGCGCCCTCCGGATCTTTCCGTCCTGGGTTCTGGCTTGGTGATCAAATTGTCCAGTTTGCCTTCCTCAAACAGTCGCCAGAGCTGTCTGAGGAGGTCGCGGCATTGGCTGGTGTTGTGGCCGGGACTCTTATGGTAGGCACAGAATTTGCTACGGTCTAGATGACCGTGGTCCCTTATCGGCTTCGGTTTGGAAAGCCACTCGCGACCCTTTATTGCGTTGAAGATGTGGGCCGGAGATAAGTTGAGGTTGTGGAGGAGGTGGACCTCTACATCCTCGAAGGCTTTGAACTCGCCAGGCGGTTTGGCGACCGCCTTTTTGGGCTTGGCGACCGCCTTCTTCTAGACATGGGATGGTGCCTTTCCTTCTTCGGACGGTCCCTCGTCTAAGCGGAGTGAGAGCATCCTCTGCCTGGCCAGGAAACCGGCGGCTTTGCCGCGGAAGACCGAGTAGGTCGGGGGGATATCCTTTGTGAGGTGCCTGAACATGGGCGAGCATCCGTGGAATCCGCTCATGACTGAGTTGAGAGCGAGCTCGTCGCTGATGGGCTCGCCGGTGAGGACTATCTCGTCTACTCGGTCGATGTAATCTTCGTCTGACTCGTCCTTCCCCTGCTTGATTTTCATCATGCGGTGGGGGCCTTCAGGGCGAGCGACTTTGGCGGCGAAGTACGTCGTGAAGTCTTTCGCCAGCTTCTCAAAGCAGTTGATTGAGCGAGGTGGTAGTGAGACGTACCTCCTGTGGGCGAGGTCGCCCAGAGTTAACGGGAACATTCTGTAATATCCGCAATTTTCGATTTTCGGTAAATTTCTTTTTCGGACGGAGTCCGTTTTGACAACTCGCTCATGACCGTTTCGTCATTTCGAGAATGATTAATTCTGTACTTTTTGTCATCCGAGTTCGTTTCGGTATCGTTTTGTTGAGTTCCGAGCTTTTTAGCGACTTTTCCGCACTTGAGTTCGATTCTTGCGAATCTCGCCCGAAACTGTTGTTTCGAGTTTCTCGTAAGTTCATTTAATGTTATTATTCATGTTGCGAGCTTTGGTTTGGTGTTTCGATCGCGTATCGTGATTTTCGGATGTTTTGGGCCATTTTCGTAATTTCCCAAAGTTTTGGGTAATTACTTCCGTTGTCGAATTCCGAGCCTTCGGGTGGTCGGAATCGTGTGTTCTCTTAGTGCTCGGATTCGTCTTTGCGAGTACTTCGTAACCGTATCTTCGATTCGTACTCAGGTTCGGGTTTCGGGGTCGTTCGGGCCGTCGGAGTTGGTCCCGGCCGAGTCATGGCCGGGCATGCTCGAGCCAGGCCGGCCCTGGCCGAGTAACGTGCGGTAGTGATCGGCAGTTACGTACGTAAGGCCGGTTACGTACGTAAGGCCCTGGCCGGTTACGTACGTAACGGGCCGGCAGTTTTGGGGCAGTGACTCGGTTACGTACGTAAGCCTTGGCCGGTTACGTACGTAACCCGGCCGGTAGTCGGCCTATTTAAGGCCTGGCAGCGTTTTTTTCACCCATTCTCTCACTCTTTCTCTTCTCTTCCGCGGATGGAGGCGTGGGAATCATGGAGCAATGTTGTTATACATTTAATCCATGAAGTTTTGAGGCTCATATCATCAATCATCCCTCCTATAACATCCTCCGATCTACCGAATCAGGTCAGATTTCCTAGAAATCTAATTTTGGGGATTTTGGGTATTTTGGTTGTTTTCGTCCGATTAATCCGATTTAACTTGGTATTATGATAGATTGATGATTATTAAGATGTATTAAATCTTTTCCCTTGTTATTCCATGGTTGGATCGTATCGATTCGTTGTTTTGGTCGAGTTCTTGATCGACGCCTTGAAGGTGTCCGGTAAAATGTCATAGAGGGGTTTTCGGGCGTTCTACGATTATTCTTCCTCGTATGAGTCTGGATGAGTTTATGTATTTTGATTTGTAAGTCAGTGTCGAAAGACCAAATCGGTCTATTGGTCCGTTATTTTGATTCATCGGTATGTAATGTAATGTGTTGTTTTGATGTCTAGCCTGGTGGATCCTCGCGGAGAGGGTCTGCGGCGTGTAATATTCCCGGTTCGATCTGGGGATGTTACATTTATGGTATCGGAGCTTAGGTTGAGGAAACCTAGGGTCATGCAGTCGAGTTATGTGTTGTTGAGTCTTGTATTGTCGATTTTGTCTGATCGAAGTCGTGTCGCGACGCTGGTGCAGGATGTCGGCCGTGATTAGTATCAAGGTGCAGCCATCATCTTCGTGCGATCTGTGGATGTAAGTCTCCCTACTACATGTTGTACCACGAGCTATACGAGCCTGTATGATTCTGTGTTATGTAGTAGTATTTGAAGGTGCATCGTGAGTAAGTGACATATATTTGTTAATTCCCGTTTTGTGCTAGAATGAAGAGTGATATTGCTAAATGTATCCTTGTATGAACTGTTTTCTTGCAAGAGCAACAACCTTGGAATTTTTAGTTTCGAAGGTTCCCGGGGAGTCACGTAAATTTTTAAAATGTTCTCCAAGGGAGAAAAAAAAAATTGATTTTTGTATGATGACCTCAAGGTCGAAAATTTTTAGACTTCAAACTACCGATATTTCATTCTCATCTCATACTAAGAGTTTTCAAAACTCGAGTTTTTAACTCAAATAAGGTCTTCAAAATATACTCAAGACGTGACTCTCGTTTGTAACTTTTCGGTTTCATGAATGTTGGTCAGAAGATGCGTATTGATGATGCTCTTGTTGTTGAGCAAAGGGTGCGCTTTATGATTAAAATAGTGACGTGAATGTTGAGTCCATCAGTATGTATGTGTTGAGATAGTCCTCTTTATTGAGAAGTAAAATTTTCATCTTTGTAGGATGATTTTCTTTTGATGGTTGCTTGTGAGATGTTATAATTATGTGAATCGATGACATTTAGACTCGTATGTGGTTGCTTATTTGTAACCTTCGAGTCTAGTATTACCTCATATATGTTTGCAATCGTGTTGGTGATTAGAGCAGTTAGCACAGGCTTAATACGAGCCTAACGCGCGCTAACATGGCGTGTTTAGCGCACGTTAATCTTTGTTGTAACGCGTGCTAATCAACCTGGGCAGAGGCTATGGAACCGCATTATAGCCGTTAAATCTAACTTTTACGGCCAATCACCTGTAGTTGTATTCTCTACGTGGTGTCTAGTGATAACAATCAAGCAGCGTGAATGTGTGTTAAGACTTTTCGTATTGCTAGGTGATATTTGATTGTGTTTGATGAATTGATAAATTATGTCTCATTGTGTGTGTTCAAAAACACTTTCCTGGAAACTTCACAAAGTTTTGACGGTTCGATTAATCGGCTCTGTATACTTTGAAAATTATTTGGAATTGGCAAGCCGGCCTTGGATTCTCAAATAAAACCTCGATGGTATTTGAAAAAGTTGTTTTAAAATACATGTAGACATTTTGTAAAATATTACCGTTGTTGATGTTTATGAAGTGTTGGGAGAATTTTCGAAAATGATTTTTAACGTATTGTTGTATTTTCAAATAACTCGAGTGAATGATTTTCAAAAATCTTTCACACCATAAAAATATTTTATTTCAAAAACCAATGCGATTTTTATTTTCAAAAATATATAGTGAAAGATGAAAAATCTCACTCGATGTAAAGTTCAAACTCGGATTTGGAAATGTTAGAGTATGTAAGAATGATTTGATGATCTTGCATGGTTAACTTGTTAGTTGTTAACGGTGATGATGATACGTAGGGGCATCATGACTTCAAATGATTTCAAATGAGACGGTTAAAGTATGTTGTTTACAAGTTTTGATGAAACAACCCGAGGTACCAAAAGTACTTTTAAAGTTTATTTTAAATACCATACAAATCCAAGGATTTTCAAAAGATTTCCTTTAAAAGGATACCTCGTGGATTTTCTTTTCGAGTTGTTATTGGTTACCTTATGTGATATGTCGTGCTGAGTTGGTACTTTAGTATAATATTTTGCGAAGTCGTGCAATCGTATTGAGTGGGAATCCGCTTAGTATGCCGATGGGCAGAGGACGTAGTCGTGACCACGATACTAATGGCCATGAAGATCGGATGTGGACCAAGAGGATATGGTCGGGAAGGTTGCTATTCCAAGACTTCGTTCTCGTTGTTTAGGTTTCGGACGAAACCTCTTTTAAAGGTGATATGATGTAATACCCGCATTTTTCTTTCTTTCTCTTCTCGCTTCGCCCAACCGTATCGACTGACCGTGTTCGTTGATGCTTCGACACAGTGTTGTTTCTCACCTTTGTCATTCGAGCGAGTTCTGATATTGTCCCAAATTGATCTATATATCGTTGTGACCTTTTCAAGTTCGGAAAATTAGTCTCGTTTTCGATCTTCCAACCCTTGGGCGGTGGAATTCAGTATTTGTTCAGCGATTGGCTCGCGTTTTGATTGATGTACCGTTGGGTTGGTCAATCATATTGATTTTCGTCCGTTGTGTTTTGTGATTGTTCGGATAATTGACTTGATTGTATTATCCATTTTATGACGCTTGTCACTTGTTGGTTTTGTTATATCCCTAACGGCGACGTCGTGTTGGTCGTCGTGGAGCGTGTTTTCACGCCGTATATTCCTTTGCGTTGCTTGTAACGTTTCAACGATGGGCGTAAGTTACGCGTTTCCTTGCGTATCTCATTGAGTTTTCCTGGCGGGATATTGCTTCTCCCTACTTGTTTTAAGTTTCGGGACGAAACTTCTTTTAAGGAGGGTAGAATGTAATATCCGCAATTTTCGATTTTCGGTAAATTTCTTTTTCGGACGGAGTCCGTTTTGACAACTCGCTCATGACCGTTTCGTCATTTCGAGAATGATTAATTCTGTACTTTTTGTCATCCGAGTTCGTTTCGGTATCGTTTTGTTGAGTTCCGAGCTTTTTAGCGACTTTTCCGCACTTGAGTTCGATTCTTGCGAATCTCGCCCGAAACTGTTGTTTCGAGTTTCTCGTAAGTTCATTTAATGTTATTATTCATGTTGCGAGCTTTGGTTTGGTGTTTCGATCGCGTATCGTGATTTTCGGATGTTTTGGGCCATTTTCGTAATTTCCCAAAAGTTTTGGGCAATTACTTCCGTTGTCGAATTCCGAGCCTTCGGGTGGTCGGAATCGTGTGTTCTCTTAGTGCTCGGATTCGTCTTTGCGAGTACTTCGTAACCGTATCTTCGATTCGTACTCAGGTTCGGGTTTCGGGGTCGTTCGGGCCGTCGGAGTTGGTCCCGGCCAAGTCATGGCCGGGCATGCTCGAGCCAGGCCGGCCCTGGCCGAGTAACGTGCGGTAGTGATCGGCGATACGTCGTAAGGCCTTCGCACGTAAGGCTCGGCCGATTACGCACGTAACGGCCGGCAGCTGGGGGCTGACTTACGTACGTAAGCCTTGGCCGGTTACGTACGTAACCCGGCCGGTAGTCGGCCTATTTAAGGCCTGGCAGCGTTTTTTTCACCCATTCTCTCACTCTTTCTCTTCTCTTCCGCGGATGGAGGCGTGGGAATCTTGGAGCAATGTTGTTATACATTTAATCCATGAAGTTTTGAGGCTCATATCATCAATCATCCCTCCTATAACATCCTCCGATCTACCGAATCAGGTCAGATTTCCTAAAAATCTAATTTTGGGGATTTTGGGTATTTTGGTTGTTTTCGTCCGATTAATCCGATTTAACTTGGTATTATGATAGATTGATGATTATTAAGATGTATTAAATCTTTTCCCTTGTTATTCCATGGTTGGATCGTATCGATTCGTTGTTTTGGTCGAGTTCTTGATCGACGCCTTGAAGGTGTCCGGTAAAATGTCATAGAGGGGTTTTCGGGCGTTCTACGATTATTCTTCCTCGTATGATCGATGATTTATTGATTATATGTTGTTAGGGTCTAATTCTTGCGAAGAACTCGAGTCGGAACCCTTCCGCTCGCTGCTTTCTTCAAGCTTTTCGATCGTGGGCGTATTCTTTGTCTTCGCCGGAGAATTGTAGGTGTTCGAGGTGTCCCGACTGAGCCGTGATTGTAGGAGTGTCCGGTATCGATTATCGAGGCAAGTATCTTGCCCATACATTACGTGTTTTGTGGATATTATGATTGCTAATCGTCGATATGTGCTAAATAAATATTAATAACCATTTTTCAAAGAATCGGAATATTTATCATCATGGTTTTTGTAAAGGCGACCCGTGTGTGTTGGGAATTAATGTGCTTAGATGAATATGTGAGTTTGTGTGATATTAGTTGTGTCGTTCGGTACTGTTGAAATCTTGTGCTTCCTTGTGAATCGTATCATTACTTGGTCGTGAGTATATGTTGGATGAACTGGCCATTCTAGTAAGGTACCTCGACTATATATACTGTGATTGACCTTCGAGGCTTGTGGTTTGCAACTGTGATTTTGGAACGTGTGTGTGTGTGTGTTGTTCCTTCCACCCGGAGTGTCCGACGGGATGTCTGGGGGTCGATACTAAGGGGTACGGCCACGGAAGTGGACTTGGGTGCGTGTGTGGATGAACTTCCACCCGGAGTGTCCGACGGGATGTCTGGGGGTCGATACTAAGGGGTACGGCCGCGGAAGTGGTTTCCCACCCGGAGTGTCCGACGGGATGTCTGGGGGTCGATACTAAGGGGTACGGCCGCGGGTTACCAGTTGTGGTTTTTCATCTTGAGGATGACGATGTTATCGTTAATTGTGATATTGTCCGGAGTATCACAATGCTTTGTGCTCGGGGTTGAGAGACATTGTATATCGAGTCTTGGTGCTTGGCTAGAATGGCATAGGAATAATGTGTTATGTGTAATGTGTCCTTGTAAGTGAATTGAAGTGGATGATCGGGTTGTGGACCCTGTGTTTTGTGACCGGAATGGTTGGGTCGTGGACCCCGTGTGTTGTTAAACGAATTTGTATTTTGAAAAATGAACTTTGGGGCTGTGACCCTAAATGGCTTTCGAGGAATTAAGAACTTTTCAATTTCAAATGTTTTCAAAACTCCCGAGATTTGGAAGTGTTTTCAAAGTGCTTACTTACTTCGTTTCTGCTTTCAAGACTTGAACTATTTTTTTTTACTAAATATATCTCGGGAAGTCTTTCGTTATATTCTCGGAATGTGTTGTGTATGGCTCGTATTTGCACTTTATACTTGCACTAGCGAAACAGTGGAGTTTTGCTAACCCCCGAGTAATCGGGGGGTGGATATCTATATTGTGTCCAAGTACATGCAGGTTTTCGGGAGCAAGACACAGGATCGGCACGAGGGATGATGAAAGACGAATGATACTAATCACATGAAGGCCAGTTTTGGGTTCAGTTAGTCGGAGTCCATTGTATTGTCTTTTCCGCTGTCTTATTGTTCGTTGTTGCAAGTATTTTACCCTTGTGTGGGTATGAGTCTGGATGAGTTTATGTATTTTGATTTGTAAGTCAGTGTCGAAAGACCAAATCGGTCTATTGGTCCGTTATTTTGATTCATCGGTATGTAATGTAATGTGTTGTTTCGATGTCTAGCCTGGTGGATCCTCGCGGAGAGGGTCTGCGGCGTGTAATATTCCCGGTTCGATCTGGGGATGTTACACATTCGACACTTCATCGCATCTGATGCTCCGCATCCGGTCATGTAGATCCGGAATTTGCTCAAGTGGGTTTCCGGATCCGATCTCCCCTCATATAGAGGTGTTTGTGGGGGATTGATCGTTGGTTGGACTGGGGCGAGCTCGATCTGAGTCGTGAGTGGTTTGCTTGATCCTATGATCGATCTCCTGGCGCCTGCCCCATTTTCCAGGAGCACCTTCATCTCGTCGAGCTGGCGTTGCATGGCGGCCATCGCCGTCGCCTGACTGCTAGCCGATTGACTCTCAGAGCGCGAACCAAGGCGATCGTGTACCGATCCCCTAGCCCCGTGGGTTCCTTTCTTGGGCGAGCAGGGGATCGCTGACCGGCCTGTCTCCTGGGAGTCGGATATGCCGAACTCCTGGTAAAGGATTCAGATACCGATGTCTCCCGGCTGGGGCCTGAGTGCCCGGGTCGCCATGAGGGATCGCTCCCCAGGCGGCTGAAGACGGAATCGTCCCACCTTACGAGAGCCTTCTCGTGTGGCTCGGGGCTTTTTGTCGATCTCTCAACATAGATCCCCTTGAGCTTCCGTTTGTTTGCCCGGCGGACGGGGGACGGAGTGATGGTGGGCGAGCCATTGGCCTTCTGTCGCTCCCTGAGGATGGCTATAGCCTCCTCAATCTGTTCCGTGGTCTGGAACTGATCGAGTGAGAGGCTAGAACCGTCCCTCGGGGGCGGGAGTGAGAGCCTAGCGTCGCCACGGTCGCCTTCCTCCGTGGGCTGGGATTCGGTCCGGGCCGGAATGAGATTTTCGGCAGATCTTAGGGTGGCTCTCTTGGAGGTCGTTGCATATGTCATTTTTCTGAAGGCTTTTCTATTGAAGAACAGTGAGTGTTTCTTCAAGTATATGTCTAGAGAACAGTGAGTGTTCTTCAAGACAGTAGGAATAAAAATGAAGGTTTAGATCCCCTTTCTCTAGCGCCAATTGTTGTTACCCAAAATATTATCCGGAGAGAGTATTGCTGGAATGATCGAGTAACAAACAAATGCGAGAACACTTCCGTGAGAAAATAGATAACACAAGATTTGTCGGGGTTGTTAATCCCGGGCTTGAATGCTCTCGCGAGATGTTATTAATAAATATACTGTCGAGTACAAATATTAATGTTAGAATCTATTACAAAGAGTGTAAAGACTTCTAGTTATCTAGGCTTTAGAGCGCGTAGATTGCCGAAAGAACCAGATAGATAAATCTGTGAGTTCTTGCTTGGGATATATGATGAATGTGTATGAATATCACTATGAATGTGCAAGTGTATGTCAAAAGAGTCTTTGATTCTCTCTTTTGTGTGTGTTTTGCACTGAATTCGTAGTAAAATTCGCCTCCCCTTGGCCATAGCAGTGAGTTCTCTATTTATAGGGGACAAGGTAGTTGGGACTCCTCAGGCGATCGCGGGCGACCGCCGTTTTCTATATTAAAATAAAATGGCCGATCGTCCCGTCACGTGAGCCTGTTCCCTTGACGTCCGAGGTCGCTGCGGGTGGCCAGCTGGGCGAACCAATGGGAAGCCAGCACACGTCTTGAGTTGATGTCCGGGGAGGACCCACTTTGTACCTTTCGGCGGCCTTGTCGGTAGGTGTGGTAGGTGATAGGCTGGGGTCAAAGGTCCTATCTGTCGGTATCCTTTGAAGATCCGCACGTGGGACACTGTCCAAGATTCGGTCTTCGACGACTTTGACGGATGCTGGATCCATACGTGGCACGAGATGATCGCCTATGGTTCGCTCATTAAAGACGATCGTCAAACATCAAAAGACGATCACTGGGTACCAAAACACGGTCGCCGCATTGTGCCGAACTCTAGGCATTTGTCCAGAGTATGTCTTCCATGGTTGGCTTCTCTGATTGTGATGCCGATCACCTATCGAGGCGTATTAATCGCCGCACAACAAATCTCAAAACACTATCCTCGTGAATCGCAAACCCAGGAGACTTTCCCTTAAGAACGTTCTCTCGGATTTGAGTAATCATCGGATCCTCTAACTGCTTTAGCTTAATTTCATCGATCAAAGACGACGAAATCTCTAAAGCACAAAGTTGCCCGACACCTCCAGGCAACAAAACCTCAACAACTAACTCGATCAAGGCCCGCCGAAGCTCAGACTGAGATGTAAGGATCTCAAGCTTTCGCAGCGCAACTGGTTTCCGACTCAAGGCGTCAGCCACGACGTTCGCCTTGCCCGGATGATAAAGGATTTTGAGGTCATAATCCTTAATCAGCTCTAACCACCTCCTCTGCCTCATATTCAACTCCCGCTGAGTAAATATGTATTTCAGACTTTTATGATCGGTAAAAATCTGACATGCAGAGCCGAAAAGATAGTGACGCCAAATCTTGAGCGCAAAAACGACTGCCGCTAACTCCAAATCATGAGTAGGGTAGTTTAGCTCATACGGCCTCAGCTGTCTCGACGCATAGGCAATGGTCTTGCCGTGCTGCATCAATACGCACCCAAGACCCTGACCCGAAGCATCACTATAAACGGCAAAACCCTCGTTGCCGCACGACAACGCTAAAATAGGAGCTGAAGTCAAACGCTTCTTCAGTTCCTCGAAACTCGACTGTCTCTCGTCATTCCCAATGAATTTCTCGGATTTTTGGAGCAACTGAGTAAGTGGCCGAGCCAGTTTCGAGAAACCCTCGATGAACCTACGGTAGTAGCCAGCCAAACCCAAGAAACTACGGATCTCCTTCACATTCTTGGGCGGTGCCCAATCCAACACTGCCTCAATCTTCTGCGGATCCACACGAACCCCCTCGGCTGAAATCATGTGACCTAAAAACATCACTTCCTTCAGCCAGAACTCACATTTCGAGAACTTCGCATACAGTTGCTCGGTCCTCAAAATGTCTAACACTACTCGCAAATGATGGGCATGCTCTTCCTCATCCCTCGAATAAATAAGAATATCGTCAATGAAAACGACACACTTATCCAAATACTCGATAAAGACTTTGTTCATCAACTGCATGAACACCGCCGGCGCATTAGTTAACCCGAAAAGCATAACTACAAACTCATAATGTCCGTATCTCGTCCGAAAAGCTGTTTTCAGCACATCGGACTCCCTCACCCGGAGCTGATAGTACCCCGATCTTAAATCAATCTTCAAGAATACCGCGGCTCCTTGCAACTGATCGAACAAGTTGTCAATCCTCGGCAGGGGATACTTGTTCTTGATGGTCACCTTGTTTAGTTCGCGGTAGTCGATACACAAACGCAGAGAACCATCCTTCTTCCGAACAAACAAAACCGGTGCGCCCCAAGGCAAAGCGCTCGGTCGAATATAACCCGACTCAAAAATCTCACTCAACTGTTTCTTCAGTTCGGCCATCTCTGAAGGTGCCATGCGATACGGCGCCTTCGAAATTGGAGCCGCACTCGGCTCTAACTCTATAGAAAACTCAACCTCACGATCCGGTGGCAATCCCGTTAACTCGTCAGGAAATACATTACGAAACTCACTAACGACTGGAATCGACGAAAGCTCGACTCCACCATCCTCCGCTTTCAAGGCATAGCACCAATAACCAGTACACCCTTTTCGTAGGAGTCTCATCGCCTTCAAGGCATTAATAACGAACTTCTGGTTTCCCCTCTTTCGTCTCGCGAAAGAGTGCTCGGTGCCATCCTCGGCTAACATAGTGATGATTCTCGTGCGGTAGTTCATGATTGCGCCATGCCGCTCGAGCCAATCATCCCCGAGAATCAAATCCTCACCCTCGATACCCACGACAATAAGATTAGAGAGCCAAGCCCTCTCACAAATAAACACAGAGAAGTCCCGGACCTCTCGATCACCGACAATTCCATCACCGCTAGGAAGTTTAACGATGCAAGGCTCGCAAGGTGACAAGCAGTCAAGACTCAAACGGCGTACACACTCTAGAGAAATGAATGAATGCATAGCACCCGAATCAAAAAGCACATTGACAGGATGGGAATGGATATGAACGGTACCTGTCGCCACAGTAGTTGCTGGATCATCGGCCCTCCTCATCTCATAGA
Organism: Orobanche coerulescens; assembly: GCA_033398695.1. Classification (NCBI taxonomy): domain Eukaryota; kingdom Viridiplantae; phylum Streptophyta; class Magnoliopsida; order Lamiales; family Orobanchaceae; genus Orobanche; species Orobanche coerulescens. The sequence continues at coordinate 138,821,228 of CM065817.1, forward strand.
TACGCAGCTGGGCAGAGCCGACACTGGAAGCTCCCCCCTTAGCGGGCTGACCCCGACCTCTCCCTCGACTAGCACTTGGCAGAGATTGAGAAGCAAACGATCCTTGATTCACACTTGGTTCCCTAGGCGCTGGAATGGAAGCCCGAGCACCAAGGATTCTCTCCCTCGGCCTGAAGCACCTTGTGGGCCCTACCGCCACACTGATTACACGTCAGTTAAGGGCTCAAACAAGTACGACTGACGTGGCCTGTATGATCACAATTGAAACACTTCACATCACGGAAAGGAGCACTAGTAGTTCCACGAGAACCCCCAGCGGAACGAGCTGGACCACCGCCGGCGGGGAAGTTAGCAGATTGGGATTTCTGCTGACCCCCACCCTTGTGGCCCGAAAAATTCCCGGCGGATCTCTGCTTCTTGCTCTCGCGGGCCGCCTCGCTAGCAGTCACTGACATATCGTAAGCAAGGGCCCTACTCTGGTAATCCTTCAAAATAGTACAGACGAGCCCCGACATATAGTCCCAAATCGACAATTTCATCCGCCTGGAAAAATGGAAAATTTTGTCACTCTCCTCGACAACTTGGGTCTTCACATAACCTAACTCCTTGTTAAAATCGACAATAGCTTGAGATACGGGGATATCCCATGGTTGAGCATCATAGAAGGCATGCACTCGAGCCTGTCTGACCGGCCACGGGCAATATTCGGTCTCCATCAATTCTTGAAATTCGGCCCACGAAGCAACATGGTCTTTGGGCCCAACGGCCTCCCACCAATCCGTAGCGTCCCCAGTGAGGAAGTACTGAGCAATAGGGACCTTACGGTCCTCGGGACAGTTGGTAGCAGTGAAGACTTTAGATATCTCCTTGATCCACCCTTCCCAGCCAATCGGGTCTGAAGCTCCCGAAAACTGAGGAGGATGCATCTTGATGACATCTTGGAGCCAACGGTCCGCTCCGCCCCGATTAGCATGGGCCTGATCCGGGTTCTGAACCGCCTGAGCGATCGCCGCCATTTGGTTCACCATTTGCTACATAACAGCCGCAATACCAAGGTCGGCGCGCTCCTGAGAAGAAGCATGACTGTGACGGTCGTCGGTACTTCCGGCTCCCAAAGACTGCGACGTGGCCGCCCCACCGGCTGCCCCACGTCCTCGGCCGCGTCCACGACCCTGTCCACGACCACGGACTCTTCCAGCATCCATACTGATGTTAAATAAGTAGTAAAAGCTATTACGATGGTGAGTACAAGAAGAAAAACAATCACAATCGGGAATCAAAGGTGTGATACAAGGAAACAAGGAAAAGAGTAAGGAAAAACTTACGGGCACTGGTACTACCGGAATCATGGCAGCGTGATGATGATGTGCAAGACGAAACAGAACAAGACCCAATAAACCGACAAGCCTAGGTATCCATAAACCTAGAGCTCTCCGATACCATTTTCTGTAACACCCCCAAGATATTCGAGGTATATTGCAGCGCCGTGAAACCCTATATGGGACCCACCAGGCTGAACAAACATCATACTCATCGACTCACAGAAACAACAGAATAACACCTCATCATAAAGACGCTAAACAAAATAATCCACCCGGTTCAACCGGTCAAACATAACACCATCATCCGACACAAACATAATAAACAACAGTACAATCCAGAGAACAAGAACTCTTAGGTACTCGAGTACTTCTATTAGTTTAAAGACCACAAAAGGTAAAAAGATAGAAGACAATAAGACACCACTCGTGCACAATCATCACGCACGGCCATCATCCGCATACTGGTCCAGCGCCCGCTCATCTCGATGAACCTGGCCTGAAATCCATAAAACGAATTTCCCCAAAACGGGTCCCCAGAGGGGTTAGCAATTACGCTAGTACAAGTAACCAAATGAACAACTTACATCTTACACATATAGTCAATGCATGAAATCACGAAAACATAGTTCCAAAACACCCATTTCCGGAAATGCCATAATCAAATCACATTTGTAAAATGCACCACAATTAACCGTCGATCCACGTCTCTGTGGACCCCTACCGAGACTCCGTCGGATCTAACTCATAGTGGTTAAAAGCAAGCTCGTCAATCCACATCTCTGTGGACCCCTACCGAGACCCCGTCGGATCTAACCCGTAGTGAGCATACACACACACACCCCATTTCTCATACAATACTATTATGTCAAGAATGTAAGTTCATAAGGGTACTTGCCTCGATTAATAGTCGGTGACACGAACGGAAATGAAGGATCAAACACAACCGCGAGGAACCGGAGGAAATGAACCTAACGATTCGAATAACACAATCAGAACCACTTCTAAATGATTACGGAAATGGAATACACCCGGAAACCCGCCTACGATTCATGTATATTCGTATAAAAATAACAACGAGGGCGGACCACAACCAAACCCTCTTGATCACAAAATATCACGAAATATACCATGAATCCATAGGAGAAACAACAATACCAACAAGATTAATCATATTCACTATGAATTAATCTATCATACGGAACGAATCGGACGAAAACATGAAAACCCCCTAATTTACCCAAAACAAGGTTTTAGGGGTTTACCTCGAATTAATGACAAAGAACACGATTAGATGTTGATAATATACTCCAAAAACTCGAAGAAGATGATGGCTCGGAGTTACCATGCTTCAAATCGCCGGAAAAGCCAAGAAAATCACCTAGGAGTCGGATGGGGAGGAGGAGAAATGATAATAAATCGGTCAACTTCTGGGTTTATAAACCCAGGACGCGTTACGTACAATAACCACCGCTTGCTAACGTACGTAAGCTGTGTTACATACGTAAGCCATAAGGTCCTTACGTACGTAACCAAAAAGGCAGAAATGCCTGTACCATTTTGCACAGGCCGTTACGTACGTAACCAAAGGTGTGTTACGTACGTAACATCCCTTCCTGGGGAGTACAGGCCAGAATTAGACAAGAGAGGGGGTACCGAAAAGAGTCGAAATACAACGGTGAACAATTCATGATGGTACGAACGTAAAGGATTCGTGGCGACGAATGAAAGTGTTAAAAGAAAACATATTCCCGACTACACAAAGGTTCGGGAAAAACAACAACCATCGTAATTATCCCAAAACTTTGGGGAAATTACGTAACGGCCCAAAACATCTGAAATGAACGATACATGGTCGAAACACCAAACAAAAATTCACAAAACGCATATTAACATGAGATGGATCCTTGGCAACCCCAAAACGGCGGTTTCGAACGACGATTTAGGAGAATACCCGAAATAGCGACGAAAACAACATGAAACACCGAATCGGGTAAAACGGGTCCGAAACAAGCTCGAACAACAAAAATTCCAATATTAAATATCCTCAAAATGTCAATACGGTGACAAGCGAGTTGCCAAAAACGAAAATACACCAAAATGAGAATATTAAGAGAAAGGAAAAATGCGGATATTACAATTTGTTCTTCTGGAGATCATTCCATTTTTTCTCTTTTGGCATCTGTATGTTATTCTACCTGCCAATCAGTGTAATATTCGGTACCTTCGTTTTCCGTTATCTTGAATTGTTTGTGTTTTGACATCGGACATTTTCTTGTTGATGAAAATCGGAATGATTTCTATCGTAATACTCTATTTGTTTCTATCGCATAGCCGTTTTAGTCGGGTGCAACTTGTTGTCGCGTACGTTTCTTTGACTAAATATGTGCATATGATGTGGTATGTGATGCGTCGTTTATTGATCATTATTGTTTTGAATCATTGCCGGTGGCGTTGTTATGGTCGTCGTGCGGCGTGTTTTCACGCTGTATATTCTTTCGCGTTGCTTGTAACGTTTCGCCAATGGGTGAAAGTTACGCGTTTCTTCTGTATCTCGTTGAGTTTTCCTGTCGGGATATTGCTCCTCCCTACTTGTTTTAAGTTTCGGGACGAAACTTCTTTTAAGGAGGGTAGAATGTAATATCCGCAATTTCGGATTTCCGGTAATTTCCATTTTTCGGCGGAAGTCCGTTTTGACGACTCTCCCACGACCATTTCGTCATTCTGAGAATGATTAATTCTGCACTTTTTGTCATCCGAGTTCATTTCGGTGTTGTTCTATTGAATTCCGTGTTCTTTAGCGATTTTTCCACGTATGAGTTCGACTTGGTTAAATCACCATTAAATTTTGGAACCTTCAAAAATTCTGAATCTTTTTAATATTATAAAGCATCAAGTTAGCTTTCCAATGATTCAAACGGTGAGTCAATCGGAGTCCGGACGAAGGAGTTATGGTTGAAATAGCTAAGACTGCACGATGTGCCTTTTTCGTGTTGGAGTGGACTGTACCGTGTGCCGCGGCACACTTCGGCTGGGCCGCGGCACTAAGCCAGTGCTGGGCAGTTTTTTTTGGCCGTGGTCCGCGGCACACTTGTCTTGTGCCGCGGCACACAGGGCAGATTAGCCTATTTCTGCGGATTTTGTGAGATGAATGCTCATTTCATTTCTTCCTTCATTCCTCCTTCTCTTGGGCGATCTTGTGGGCGATTTTTGGGCGGTTTGGCATCATCAATCCCAGAGAACTTCATATTCTTCAAGTTCTTGGTATGGATTAACAACACCAACAATTGTTCTTCATCATTAATCCAAGGTAAATTCTTGAAACCTTACTTTTGGGTGAATTGGGGGTCTTTGTTCGTTTTGTCCGATTTAACCATAACAACTTAGATTTGTGATGTATTGATGATTAATTAGATGTATTCTATTATTTCCCTTGTTATTCCATGGTTGGATCATATCGATTCGTTGTTTTGGTCGAGTTCTTGACCGATGCCTTGAAGTTGTCCAGTAAAATGTCATAGAGGGGTTTTCGGGCGTTCTACGATTATTATTCCTCGTATGATCGATGATTTATTGATTATATGTTGTTAGGGTCGAATTCTTGTGAAGAACTAGAGTCGGAACCCTTCCGTTCATTGTCTTCTTCGGGGTCCGAGCTTCCCGGTCGAACCGTGTTCTTCGGAGCGTTTGGTAGCGGTAATTAAGGCAAGTATCTTACTATACGACTTGTATCTTGCGACTAGTAATCACGTATGAGATCTATGATGATTTTGCTTGCCTTCGTAAGTATGTTCCGTTTGAGTTGTTTGTGTTTTCCGAAATTTGAAGGCTTTGTGATAATAGTGTTATATTGGTATATGTGTTAGTTGTTGTGTAATGCATTGCGTACCGAACGTGTGTTATGTTGGTTGTACGTCGTTGATTGATGATAGTTGTTGAGAGTGTTGAGATTGTGTTATGTGCGTGTGACGTACGATTTTGTGGTGATCGACGTGATTGACTAACTGTGCTCATTGTTGTATGTGAATGTGAATGTGATATGTCGGAACGCTAAGTTCACTCGTGCGGGTTCGACGGGGCCTACGAGGATTCATGGCACAGGTCCTCTAACGACGCAACTGACAGACCCAAAATTAACCGACAGCCTAGGCATTCAAAACCTAAGGCTCTGGTACCATAAATGTAACACCCCAATTCACAAATGGGACATTACACGCCGTAGAACCCTCGTGAGGTCTACCAGGCTAACTCATGACACATAAACCACAATGAAATCCCAAAAGATGCACTCAAAAAGTAAATAAGGCCGTGGCCTCGGCCAAAACATTTTAACGGAGTACATGAAACATAAGTTAAATACTAATTCATTGCTCACGCAGGGGACTTAAACCAAGTTTAAAAGTAATCAATCTAACTCCAGTACTCAACAAATGCAATGACAAAGCATAAAAATACAAACTCGAGCCACATCATCATGCCAGCCCATCCTTTGCGTGCGCATCCCGTGCCAGCTCCTCAGTTTGACCAGTACGTGAAATGCATAAGACGCATTTCCCCCATTTAAGGGGTTAGCATTCGAATAGCTAGTGCAAGTACACGATTACACAACATTATATATACGAGATTCAACGCAAACAAACCATTTAGGAAAATCATTTGAAAATCAATATTCTAGAATATCACAATTACATCAAAACAGTATATCATCAAGTTTTCCACATCACAAATATCCACGCTTGGTAACTAGCGACCGTACCCATTAGTATCGGCCCCCAGAGGTCCCGTAGAACCGTCCCCAGGTGAGAAACCACTTCCGCGGCCGTACCCATTAGTATCGGCCCCCAGAGGTCCCATCGAACCTTCCCCAGGTGGAAGAACATCAACACACGCACCCATGTCCACTTCCGTGGCCGTGCCCATTAGTATCAGCCCCCAGAGGCCACGTGCCATCCCCAGGTGGAAGAGCAACAATCACAATCGTTCAATAATACAGTTTACATCATTAGCATTAAAACCGTACACACATAATGGAATATAATACATGTACTTGTCTTGGATGACACGATGCGAATAAAACGGCGAAAGGAAAGGTTTCAGTCCGAACAATCTTCACAAATCCGATCCTAACAACAATAGAGACTCAATCAACTACAATTCCACTGAGAAATCACGAATTAATCGTTATTCTACCCTAAGGGACAATATGCCGAACACTACGAAGGCATAAGGTTCAAATTCGATCAACGAATGGAAAAAACTTGGAATTTGATCCGCTAAAGTTCTAGGTAAACATAACACCACGATTACCCTGTTAGGATTGTATACTGCAAAGCATACTTTATGCTTGTATTACCTAAATTCCCTGTTACTACCTATGAGGATATTAATTACATTTAATCACATGTTTTGCATATTAATTCACGTTATGGTTATGCAAATGAAATGTCTAATTATTTTATATTGTAGATAATGTGGTGTGTTGGTGTCACACGGAAGATCACATTATCGGTGCCTTATAAAATAATATAATAGTTCACAACCTATATAATTATTAAACAAATTATATAAAGGGTTGTAGTGTATGATTGAGAATAGTTGGTCTTGACTATTACCATACATTAGCGTATTTGCATACGTTGAACTGGATCGAGGTGAGATAGTGTCTTATGTACTGACTGTAAGAAGAACGTAAATCTCGGATAATTATTATTTCTTAATTCTAAGTATATAATATTTAATTGTGTATTTATGATACTTATTGCTTTGATTTACCATAGTGAGAGTCAAAATGATCGACTCAATAAGCCTCGTATCTTGGGCCATAATATTGTTTATACGACAGTTATTATTATTACTAGAAATCGTGTCCCGACTCGTGCGAGTTGATGATGTCCTCTTGAGGAGCTCGATAATGATTATTATATTAAACCCTGCAGGTGGATTTAATTCCGATATAATAATAAGGTTCGAGTGGTACTACTCTTGGATAAGATATTAATTAATTAAAGCTGCCAGTAGCTTATGATTAATTAATGGACATTCGATATCTTAAACACGGGAAATAATATATTTAATAAGGAGCCCAATTTCGTAATTTGGGATTTTGGTAGGATGTGCAATATCAACTTTTTAGTGGACTAAGTTGATATTAATAGATTCATCATATATTAGGAAGAGTCCTAATAAGGTAAGATGAATTAATTGGGGGTCCTCCCATAATCCTCCTTTAGATCCCTAGTAGTAGTCCAAGAGCCTATAAATAGGACATATGGAGGTTGGCCGATTTTAATCATTAATATACACAAGGAATTTCGATTTTTCTTCTAAGTGTTTAATTGTGGATCTTGACTTGTGTCTTTGATTCCACAATTGAGAGAACACTTTAATTCTTGCTACATATCGGAATTACTTGAAGAAAAGAAAATTGAGAATTGTGAGGCATATTGTTTCGGCCGATCCATAGGTGTCCAAACAAGATCCGGTAGCTCGTTGCCCACACAACGTCCGGTTCAAGGCGGATCATACTCTAGAAGATCAAAAGGTAGAAATACAAGGCGATCAAGACGGAAGTAACCAACACGCTTCAAAAGGTAATATCCTATGATCTTGGATCTAGATTAGGATATTTTAATTAATCAACATATTTAATTAATAAATAATAAATAATATTTAAATTGCTTATTAATCTTAGTAATTAATTAATTAGCATGCCTAAATAGATCTAATGCTCGTAGATGCGTAAAACGCTATTATCATACTTTATCAAACTTCGCTTCCGCTGCGTTTTACTTTCCAACAATTGGTATCGGAGCAAGGTTTTTTAGGCTTTTGATATTTTAATTAATTTTAGTGATTAATTGATAGCAATTTAATATTCATATATTTTGATGTTGGAATATTTTGCTAGATGTGTTCTTGTAGGTGATATGATCCAACTATCATGGTTTATATGAATGGTGTGTTAATTTATTTATTTTATTAATTATGCAATTGTTGGTTTGGCCCGTTTTTTTGAGGCATGTAATGGTTTTTCCCGTGAGAAAACCACGGGTAGTTCTAGGTGGTTTTATTTTTCGTGTAATCTTGATGTAATTTCGATGTATTTTATTTTGTATAAAATTGTAATCGAATTCGGAAAAGACGGGATCACGCAGAAATAGAGCAGAACCGGATCGCCGGCCGATTTAGCAAAGAAGCGGCGCCGCAAAGACACGGCCGCCGCTGAAAGCACCGAGCAATGCCGCTGCATGGCGGCACTGGTCCGTGCGCGCTTTGGTTCGGGCCGGGTCGTCCAGTTTTGGTCCGGTCCGTTTTCACCGCCGTTCGTTGCGTCCGCTGGGAAGTCGGGATTTAAAATTAAATTTTTTTTATTTATGTAATTAATTTTGCATAAAAAGTGAAATTTTAATTTTGAAAATCCACGGTCCGGCCGGGGAGGAGCGACGAGATGCTTGATTCAGTGGGAAAGATCGAGTCGAAGATTTTCTCGGATTCAACTCAAGGAAGAAGCCCATGATAATTGGATAAATTTAATTATTCATGCTTTATTTTTGGTTTTTTTTATTGTTTTGATGTATGGCATGTATGAATGTATGCGTGATATGTTTCCTTGCATGTTAGGACGAGAAATTAAAAACCTTAAGGCTAAAATAACTAAGTGATTAAATTGATTTATTTTTTTCAAAATAAAATCAAATTGGCCTCCATAATTAATTTAAATTGTGAAAGTAATTAGCATGCGCGTTGTCATTAGAGTCTTCCTCCATATCGGATGTGCTAATTATAGGTTCACTAGTTTTAAATTTCAAAATGATAACATAAGGTAAATATTACCTTTTATGATAAGACCTCTCCATCTGTAGGACTATTATTTAAAAGATAATATTTTAAGGATGTTAAATTATGGTGTTCACTTAGGTGTATTAATTAATAAGCTCCCCATCGGAGTCTATGTTAATTAATACATGGCCAAAGAGGAACCAACTATTAATTTTACTTGTCATAACGTAATTTGACTAGATAGTAAAACTAAAGACGTAAAACTCTACTTGGAAAATGTGTGTGTAAACGTCCACACGATCGTGGCTTTCATGTGCGGATTTTTCGAGGTGTTGGTTGCTAGCATATATATTGTGTTTTGAGGTTTTTCGATATATTTTGCTATGCATTATGTGATGGATGTTTTTAATTTTTATCTCAGATGTCTTTCAATCCACTAGCTGTTATTCTCAAAGAAAATAAACTTGATGGCACTAATTTTGCCGATTGGAAAAGAAATCTTGACATTGTCCTGACTGCTGAGGGGCATAAATTTGTCTTAATCGAGGAGAGCCCTTTAGAACCAGAACCGGATGCCACTCCCGAAGAGTTGGCTGAATTCCGAAAGTGGAAAAAGTCTGATGAGATGGCTCGCTGTTACATTTTGGCTTCACTGACAAATGTATTGCGAGATCGACATCGACGATGGGCTCGACCGGAAATGATGAAAAGTCTCACCGAGATGTTTGGTCATCGAATCAAGCGGCTAGACAAAATGCAATGAGGGTATTGATGACAACCCAAATGTCTGAAGGACCCCGATGGGATCATGTTCTCAAAATGATGTCTCATTTGAACGAATCGAGCATACCGGGGCTACTATCGATGTGGAAACGCAGGTCGATATTATCTTAGGCAGCTTACCTAGAAGCTTTGAGCAGTTCCGCCTTAACTACAATATGAACCGTAGGACATATAGTTTGGCGGAACTTCTGACAGAGCTTCAGTCTGCTGAAGGTCTTTTCAAACAAGGTTATCATCAGATTCTTGCGGCAACCGGTGCTACTTCTTCCAAACCCAAATGGGGAAAGAAGAAGAAACAGGTTGGCCAGAAGCAAGTGGCAACCCTCAAGGTGAAAATCAAGGCTCCTCACCCCGATGCGAACAAAAAGCCAAAGGGAAAGTGCTACAAGTGCGGTCAGAAAGGACATTTTAAAGCGGACTGCCCTGCTCTTAAGAAAGGTATGTCTCGTGCACTAGTAGTCAAAACATGTTTGGCAGCTTGTTCTTCCACTTCGTGGATAGTTGATTCAGGCTCCACTGATCATGGTTGCTTTGACTCGCATGGTTTTCAGGTAACCAAGCAGCTTAGTGTGGGCGAGATTACCATCAACTGGGGTGATTATTCCAGGCTTATGGCTGTTGCAGTGGGAGTCGTGCAGTTGAAGATTAATGATAAATTACTAGTTCTCAATAATGTATTATTAGTACCGGATTTTAGAATGAATTTAATTTCGGTTTCTAAATTAAAAAGCGATGGTTATTCAGTTTCTTTTGATAATGATGCCATTATTAAGAAAAGAAGCGGTGAATATATTTGCAAAGGTACTTTTAATGATGGACTATATGTCATTAATACTGCACAAACTCCTATGCATAAATCACTTAACTCTTTGTCTAAACCTAAAAAGAGAAAATAACCTTCAAACATAAACCAAACATATCTGTGACATTTACGGTTGGGACATGTAAACCTTGGAAAGATTCAAAGATTGGTAGATGATGGCCCATTGGATGATCTCCAAGTTGAGTCATTTCCAATTTGCGAATCTTGTCTAGAAGGTAAGATGACCAAAAGGGTTTTTAAATCCAAGGGAAACCGTGCTCAGAATGTGTTAGAATTGGTTCATACGGATGTATGTGGTCCAACGAATATCCAGGCTAGGGGTGGTTTCGAATACTTCATCACGTTTATAGATGATTATTCGAGATATGGATACATCTATTTGATGCGACGTAAGTCTGAAGCCTTTGACAAGTTCAGAGACTTCAAGGCTGAAACGGAGAAGCGTCATGGGAAGAGTATCAAGTCACTACGATCTGATCGTGATGGCGAATACCTTAGTGGAGAGTTTTTAGATTTCTTGGCGAATGACGGGATTTCGTCCCAGCTCACCGCGCCGGGAACTCCACAACAAAATGGTGTGGCTGAAAGAAGGAATAGGACTCTTTTAGAAATGGTTAGATCAATGATGAGTTATTCAGATTTACCTACTTCGTTTTGGGGATACGCCTTAGAAACAGCGGCGTACATTCTAAACCTGGTGCCTTCGAAATCAGTTCCAAAAACACCCACAGAACTATGGAGTGGGCGTAAGCCCAGTCTAGGACATGTTCGGATTTGGGGTACTCCAGCACATGGGCTGAATAAGGAAGCTGATAAGTTGGCATCTCGCATGTATGCGAGTGTTTGTAGGATACCCTAAGGGAACGAAGGGTGGCTTGTTCTATAGTCCCAGGATCGAAGGTCATTGTTAGCACCAATACCCGATTCGGAAGAGGATTATATGATTAGTCACAAGCCCATGAGCGAGATAATTCGTAAGAGCCGAGGCGAGACTCGTCTATACCAATCGTACAAGCGCCAACTAACACCGCACCATGTATCGATTCTCAAACTTTTACACCAACTCGTGGATTTGCCTCGTCGTAGTGGGAGGGTTGTTCGTCACCGAGCGATTCATAGGCATGGGAAAGTCTTCGGACTCAATCCTGTGCGAAGATGAATCAGTTCCCTGGACCTATAAGGAGGCAATCCAAGATAAAGATGCTGACTCCTGGCAAGTAGCAATGGAATCAGAAATGGGATCTATGGATTCCAATCAAGTGTGGGAGCTAGTAGAGCTACCTGATGGTGTACAAGCCATTGGGAGTAAATGGGTCTACAAGCGAAAGAAAGGACGTGACAGGAAGGTTGAAACCTTCAAAGCGAGGCTTGTTGCAAAAGGTTACACTCAGAAAGAGGGTATCGATTATGATGAAACCTTTTCGCCGGTAGCCATGCTTAAGTCAATCCAGATTCTTTTAGCTATAGCTGCGCATTTGGATCTGGAGATTTGGCAGATGGATGTTAAGACTGCATTCTTGAATGGGAGTTTAGACAAGGAAATCTATATGCGCCAAGCAGAGGGATTCATTGCAAAAGGAGAAGAGCACTTGGTGTGCAAACTTAAGAAATCCATTTATGGACTTAAGCAAGCATCTAGATCTTGGAACACTTGTTTTGACGAAATAGTCCAGTCATATGGATTCGTCCAATGTCCGAGTGAGAGTTGTGTGTATAAGAAATGTGATGGAAACGTGTTGGTATTTCTTGTACTGTTTGTAGATGATATTCTTCTGATTGGAAACAACGTGAAGGAATTGTCGGACGTACGGGTATGTCTATCTGAGCAGTTCGATATGAAGGATCTAGGAGAAGCAGGACACATCCTTGGAATCAGGATCTTTCGTGATCGGAAGAAGAGGATTTTGTGCTTATCCGAGGCATCCTATATTGATACAGTGCTGAAGCGGTTTAGCATGGAGAATTCCAAGAAAGGTTTTCTACCTTACAGGCATGGAATTCAACTATCTAAGAACATGTGTCCTAAGACACAAAAGGAGATAGATGACATGAAGATGGTCCCTTATGCATCCGCTGTGGGAAGTCTCATGTATGCTATGCTTTGCACTAGACCAGATATCTGTCATGCCGTGGGCATGGTGCTAGATATCGGTCGAACCCGGGACTGTGACAACTGGATTCTTTGTCAAGCACATACTCAAGTACCTGAGAAAAACTAGGGAGTACATGCTTGTATATCAATCAGACGACCTGTTTCCGGTGGGTTACACTGACTCATATTTTTCATCGGACAAAGAAAAGTCCAAGTCTACTTCGGGTTATGTGTTTAGCCTGGGAGGTGGAGCCATTAGTTGGAGGAGTGTGAAGCAGAAATGCATCTCGGACTCTACCATGGAAGCCAAGTACGTGGCGGCCTGCAGCGGCCAAGGAGGCGGTGTGGCTCAAGTACTTCTGGAGGACTTAGATGTGATTCCCGATTTGCAGGGTATTACACTTTATTGTGATAATCTTAGTGCGATCGCAAATTCAAGGGAACCACGAGCCCATCAGGCAAGTAAACATATCAACCGCAAGTACCACATCATATGACACTTCGTAAAGGAAGGAGACGTAGTTGTAGCCAGGGTTGCATTGGAAGATAATCTTGCTGACCCTTTCACGAAAGGCCTACCTTCAAACGTTTTTGAAAGGCATGTGGAAGGAATGGGATTACGGTGTATGGCAGCATTGCTTTCAGTATAAGTGGGAGAAATGAGAGACTATGTAATAGAGTAGTATACTTAAAAGCATGCTTTGAGTATAAGTGGGAGATTGTTAGGATTGTATACTGCAAAGCATACTTTATGCTTGTATTACCTAAATTCCCTGTTACTACCTATGAGGATATTAATTACATTTAATCACATGTTTTGCATATTAATTCACGTTATGGTTATGCAAATGAAATGTCTAATTATTTTATATTGTAGATAATGTGGTGTGTTGGTGTCACACGGAATATCACATTATCGGTGCCTTATAAAATAATATAATAGTTCACAACCTATATAATTATTAGACAAATTATATAAAGGGTTGTAGTGTGTGCTTGAGAATAGTTGGTCTTGACTATTAGCATACATTAGCGTATTTGCATACCTTGAACTGGATCGAGGTGAGATAGTGTCTTCTGTACTGACTGTAAGAAGAACGTAAATCTCGGATAATTATTATTTCTTAATTCTAAGTATATAATATTTAATTGTGTATTTATAATACTTATTGCTTTGATTTACCATAGGTGAGAGTCAAAATGATCGACTCAATAAGCCTCGTATCTTGGGCAATAATATTGTTTATACGACAGTTATTATTTTTACTAGAAATCGTGTCCTAACTCGTGCGGGTTGATGATGTCCCCTTGAGGAGCTCGATAATGATTATTATATTAAACCCTGCAGGTGGATTTAATTCCGATATAATAATAAGGTTCGAGTGGTACTACTCTTGGATAAGATATTAATTAATTAAAGCTGTCAGTAGCTTTCGTAATTTGGGATTTTGGTAGGAAGTGCAATATCAACTTTTTAGTGGACTAAGTTGATATTAATAGATTCATCATATATTAGGAAGAGTCCTAATAAGGTAAGATGAATTAATTGAGAGTCCTTCCATAATCCTCCTTTAGATCCCTAGTAGTAGTCCAAGAGCCTATAAATAGGACAGATGGAGGTTGGCCATTTTAATCATTAATATACACAAGGAATTTCGATTTTTCTTATAAGTGTTTAATTGTGGATCTTGACTTGTGTCTTTGATTTCACAATTGAGAGAACACTTTAATTCTTGCTACATATCGGAATTACTTGAAGAAAAGAAAATCGAGAATTGTGAGGCATATTGTTTCGGCCGATCCATAGGTGTCCAAACAAGATCCGGTAGCTCGCTGCCCACACAACGTCCGGTTCAAGGCGGATCATACTCTAGAAGATCAAAAGGTAGAAATACAAGGCGATCAAGACGGGAGTAACCAACACGCTTCAAAAGGTAATATCCTATGATCTTGGATCTAGATTAGGATATTTTAATTAATCAACATATTTAATTAATAAATAATAAATAATATTTAAATTGCTTAGTAATCTTAGTAATTAATTAATTAGCATGCCTAAATAGATCTAATGCTCGTAGATGCGTAAAACGCTATTATCATACTTTATCAAATTTCGCTTCCGCTGCGTTTTACTTTCCAACATACTCAACTATAATTCATCATCAATCAAAGCAAAAACGAATAATAGCCAAGAACCCTAAAATTAGGTATAATGCCAAAATACCTCAATTTCACGTTGAAACGGTGGAAGGAAGGTGGTTGATTCGTGTTAGAATGTCCAATTCCGAGTTATAAGATGATAGAATGCAATATCCGGATGAAATCGCCCAAGATCGTGATGAAGGAGTGGAGAGCCGAGAGGAATGGTGAAAAATGGGGTTAAAACCCGTGTCTGTCCTATTTATACTGGACAGAACACGGCACAAAAAACGGCCCAAATGGCGCCGTGTTCAGCACCGTATTGCGGGTCAGTGGGCGACCCCTGTGCGACACGGCGCACAGACACGGCGCAGAATGCCACGGGTCTTGCGCCGTTTTGCACAGGTCAGGCCAGACAGCTTCTTTACACAATACGACGCTACCAAAGCGAAAAAAGACGATAAACCAAAACACGATATGCCGACCCAACGATTTGGGAAAATTACATGCAACGAGAAACAATATCCAATAACCCAAAACGGTCCGAGGTACACAACCAAAATCGAACAAGGTACTAATTCCCTAAACTTATAGGAAATTACGAAACGGCCCAAACGTCCGAAAATCACGATACAACATCAGATTAACAATCCGAAACTCACAACATACTCCACTCAACCATACGAACTGATGGAAATAGGAAAATGACGAAATCGAACGAGTTTTACGAGAATCGAATACACATGCTGTAACACCCCCAAGATATTCGAGGAGAATTACAGCGCCGTGGACCCCTACATGGGACCCACCAGGCTAACACAAGAAAACACCACTCGACTAACCGCCTCGATTAGCAAGGAAACAATTGTTAACAATAAGAACATAAAACAACACGTCCGGTACAACCGGCATAAATAACATCAACCGACAAATACAGTAACTCCAACGAATACCAATCACAATCTGAAAGGAAAAGCCTAAGTACTCGCGAGTACAATCTATAAGTTTACAATTTGGAAAACATCCACATCAAAAGAGACAGTAAGAAATAACAAGACTCGATTGCACATGTCAACAACCTTGGCCGACATCCTCGTACCATCCCAGTAGCGCACAAATGCAGTGAACATAACCTGAAATCCATAACAAGAATTTCCCCGACAACGGGTCCCCAGAGGGGTTAGCAATTACGCTAGTACAAGTAATCAAGGCAAACCAATCGCTTACACATTTCATAGTACATGCACCAATATCATTTCGAAACCAAAACAAGACATGTCTTTTCCCGGAAAATAAACAGTCAAACAATTAGCCTTGAGAACAGGGCGGCAGCATACATTCTCACTCGGGGCCTCACAGGGACCCTAACGAGTTGGCTACAATTACAGAAAAAACAAAACCACGCACACGCTAAGCCGTGAGAACAGGGCGGCAACATACATTCTCACTCGAGGCCTTGCAAGGACCCTAACGAGTTGGCTAGCGGTACGAAACTCGTGAAATCCAGGGCGGCAGCATAGATTTCCCTCCTTGACCCCGTCGGGCCAACACAAGGTGAGTTACAAACAAGTAATATACATCACCATTTCATGTTAAGCTTAAAGGTTTCCAAAAATACTTGCCTTGAATATTTTGATGACGCAACGAACGGAAAGGATAATCACCGACGAACACTAGGAATCAACGGAACCAAACCTAACGATTCGAAGAACATAATTACAACCAACTCTAGTCGAATACGGAAATGGAATACACCCGAAAACCCGCCTACGATTCATGTATATTCATACCAAAATAACAACGAGGGCGGACCACAACCAAACCCTCTCGATTCCGTAAAAATCTACAAAATATCCATGAATCCGTAGGAAACTAAAGATACTAACAATATTAGTCGTATTCATCAAGAATCCACCAACAAAACGGAACTAATCGGAAGAAAAACCCAAAACCCCCAAATCTCCCAAAAATGGGTTCTTAGAAGATTACCTTGGATTAGGATGAATGATTCAAGAAGAAATCGATAATCTACAACAAAACTCGGAGTGGATGATTTCTTCAAGTCCGAAAATGTTAAAATCGCCCAAAAGTTGCTCCTGAATCGCCCAAGACGAGAGGAAGAAAAGAGAGGAGAGGAAAATGAAAAATCTTCCTCAGATCCCGTGTAATATAGTGAAACACAGCAGAACCTATCGGCCGGCCTATCGGCCGATAGGCCCAACCGATACCCATACGGAATGCCGGCAGTAGAGTCTATCGACCCCCCCTATCGGCCGAAAGGCTCCTGGAAGTGATCGGCCAAAAACTGAAACGACCATAACTCTCTCGTCCGGACTCTGATTGACTCACCGTTTGAACCATTGGAAAGCTAACTCGATGTTCTATAATATTGCAAAGATTTATAATTTTTGGAGTTACCAAAAATTAATGGTGATCTAACAAAGACGAACTCAAGTGCGGAAAAGTCGCTAAAAAGCACAGAACTCAACAAAACAACACCGAAACGAACTCGGATGACAAAAAGTGCAGAATTAATCATTCTCAGAATGACGAAACGGTCATGAGCGAGCCGTCAAAACGGACTCCGGCCGAAAAAGAAATTCACCAAAAATCGAAAATTGCGGATATTACATTCTACCCTCCTTAAAAGAAGTTTCGTCCCGAAACTTAAAATAAGTAGGGAGAAGCAATATCCTTTGCCAGGAAAACTCGACGAGATACACAAAACCGAAGACTCGCGCCCGACGGCGAAACACTGCAAGGAACGCAAAGAGACATACGGCGAGAAAATACGCTCTAGGGCGACTAACGCAACGTCACCGGTAGAGACATAATAAAATCAACGAGTGACAAGCGTCATCAAATAGACAATACAATCGAGTCGATTATCCGAACAATCACAAAACTCAACGAACGAAAATCAATATGATTGACCAACCCAACGGTCCACCAATCAAATGCGAGCCAAACGCTGAATAAATACCGAATTCCACCGCCCAAGGGTTGGAAGATCGAAAACGAGACTAATTTCCCAAACTTAAGGAAATTACGAAGGAGCCTGAACGCTCAACAATCACGAAACGAGAACAAAAACCGAACAAACAAACGATTGAGACAACAAAAATCGAACAATCATGTCCGAAACACGTAGGATAATAAAATTCAAACCACAACTCCCAGGATGACCTGGTGAGAACAGCAAGACGTGCATTCCCACAATATCCACAGGAAAGGGAATAGCGATTGAAAAGTCACAGCGACAAACGAGTTATTCCAAAACAATACCACACTCGTTCGATCAACAATAGTAAGGGATAGGGAAAGTTCAGAAATGTCAACGAACATAAACGAGTCGACAGAGTCGAAAATACAGAAGTTCCAAATCCGATCCACTTCGAATAAAAGAACTAGTAGGACCAAAAGATGTTACTTCCGAACAAGGTTCACAAGAATCGAATCGAACTCGGAAAAGTCACAGCGATAACCAGATCGACCCAAAACAAGATCACAGCTCGTTCGAATGATGAACCCGAAATACAAAACAAGTTCAGACAGTATCAACGAACACGAGCGAATCGATAGACTGGAGAAAGAGAAAATATAGAAGTCAAAATAGTACGGCTATTACCTTTGACCTCGCCCCCGAAACTCACCACAACGGAACCAAGGTAACAATACAACAAGCAACCGACACAATGTGGAACAATCACCGATGCACACAATCATACCAACCCGATCTCTAACAGCTCGCATATATGCGATAACGCATAAACCGCTACGAGGCGACAACATCCAATACCAATCTCACACCCCTCGCAGAGGCTACCACGACAACTGTGTGGCGAACGACTCAACGCTCACACCACCAATTCAACAACAGCTCGGGGGTTAATACCCTAACGAGAGCACGGACATCACACATATATTCCCGGACCACAAATAGGAATGATAGGTTTTGAAAACGAAAACCATCTTTTGAAAATAACTTGCAAGCACCAGTTGATCTTGAGTATCATATATCAAAAAAAAATAGTACAAACATCGTCATCGAGACTAAAAAAAAAATCATCTCGCGTTTGGAAAAAAAGAAACGAAGACACCTTTCGTTAAATTAAAACTTTTCAGCTATTTTCGACCTTCGGGTCTAAGCGAATGCGTTTCTAAATCATTAGAAATATCTCAAAATATTTTGATCCTCAAAGTAGGATAATTTTGAAACATAGCGTGGCACTAGTAGGCATCTTGAGAGCACTGTGAGAAAATAATTCATTTTAAAAGTACGTCTCGAGGTTTATTTTCTAAGATACTCAAGGTTTTTCAGAAGTACAATAGGCCAAAATGCCCAAAATTCGCACGTATCAACATTCACTTAAACACATCATAGCACACTCATTAAATCGTTCACAATCAAGACAGTGATATACAATCCCTAGGATATGCTTAACAACATCGTTAAAACAACGATCGGTTTATCAAAACCGGATGGAAAACGACATCAAGAACAAAACTCCAAAAAGTCAACTCTAGGGATTCAAGAAAAATTGCCTGGATTCGGCGAAGAACAATGGATTAGATGATGTTAAAAATCATCTAGGATACTCCAAAACACCTTTGGATGGAAAAAAAAATCAGCCCCAATGCGAAACCTAGTCGCTACGTCTCAATCTCATGGAGGAAGAAGAAAAATGAAGAAAAATGCAACTTCTAGACTGGTGTCCGGTATTTATACTGGACACAATTAGCGTGCGCTAATCATGGCACCAAACAAAACTCCTGACCAAAAATACACTGTTAGCGTGCGCTAACCCCAAGTGTTAGCGTGCGCTAACGAGAACTTCAGACCCAGTCCAGTAGCTCCTGGACTGCCCTGAACTACCAGGTAGCGTGCGCTATCCTCCCCTTAGCGTGCTACCAACGCACTCTTGCGCGCGCTAGCCGCAAAGCGTAGCGTGCGCTAATGACCAACAGAGACAACAACAGAACATATCATAATGATTACATGCCGTAAACCTTTCTCACACAGGTTTACCAGGCTAAGCACAATTTCCCACGTCATTTCAAAAATGCTAAAAAGACCAATGACGGTAATATTTTCCAAAACTCACAAAAATCATTTGTCAAACCATCATAAAATATTCAAGGCCAAAATGCCAAAACTTGATTCAAGGAATCGGTTTACGAAATAAAACTCGGTTGCAAAATACCGAAAGCCGTTTGAAAGAACTCACGCGTGGATAAAATACGGTACGAAAATACATCAAGAAGTGATTTACACTCCTCGTATAAACCAAATACGAGAGTCTAATAAACACATATCGTGAAATCAAAATCCACGAAGGATTCCATCATTTAACGACTAATCATACAAATAACTCGTGTCACACGAGGCACAACACAAGGAAGGGAGTTTAACATCCATAGGTCGCACGTAAGTGACGACCACCCTCGATACTAATCACGACCAATGATCTCAAGCGACGGCGTCGCGATGCGACTAAGTCGACAAAAATCCGTTAAGACAAAACTCGACAAACACAACATGATTCGACAGACCTAGGTTTCCCAGGCTAATCGATTTTAAAATCGTATACTCTAGTCATTCGAAAATAAAACCGGTAAGTTAAAAATCGTTTTCAAGACCCTTTTAAACACGACAAGGGCTTAACAATGGTAGCATTTTATAAAATGTCCTAAAACACTTTTAAACATGACCTTTAAATACGACACAAGGTTTTATTTGAAAATACAAGGCCGGCTCGCCCAAATTCATGTCACTTTCAAAAACCCACAATACGATCAAGTCTAAGAAATTTTCAAGCATGCACGCCGCATGTATTATTATTAATAGAAACACATTGGTTGTAAATAATAATAATTAGCCAAGTACCAACAATTCCGGACACACTCATATACGACATTCAAAATCACCGATTCAAAAGCGCAACTCGGAAATACTAATTCCAAGCATATGTCAAACTATCTCTCCAAGTTTAACAACAGTAACCAAAGATCACCGATTTGGACATATGTCGAAACCAACTACGTGAGTTTCTCAACTCATCGGTACATTCGGCTCAACATACATTTAGTATATCGCAATTACCAAACACAGATTCCATCACACAAAGAAAAGACTAGAGAGTCAAGCCCTCTCACAATATACCACGGAGCAAAACTCGGATCTTTCGATCACCAACGATCCCACCAACGCTAGGAAGTTTAGCGATGGAAAGCTCGCAAAACGACAAACGGTCAAGCCCGAACGGCGCACATACTCCCGAGAGAGACAAAGGACTGCGCAATACTAGAATCAAAAGTACGAACCGGATGGATCGAAAACAACTCGACAATAAGTACGAGAGAGGCAATCACTTCAAGAAGTGGAATTTCAATACGAGAAAACAAGAGAATCGAGTAAGGAAAACTTACGAGCACCGGATGTACCGAGATGCCGGCGCGGTGTGACAATGTGCAAAACAGAACACAACTAGACCCAAATAACCAACAAGCCTAGGTATCCATAAACCTAGAGCTCTGATACCATTTTCTGTAACACCCCCAAGATATTCGAGGAGAATTACAGCGCCGTGGACCCCTACATGGGACCCACCAAAGCTAACACAAGAAAACACCACTCGACTAACCGCCTCGGTTAGCAAGGAAACAATTGTTAACAATAAGAACATAAAACAACACGTCGGTACAACCGCATAAATAACATCAACCGACAAATACAAGAACTCCAACGAATACCAATCACAATCAAAGGAAAAGCCTAAGTACTCGCGAGTACAATCTATAAGTTTACAATTTGGAAAACATCCACATCAAAAGAGACAGAAGAAATAACAAGACTCGATTGCACATGTCAACAACCTTGGCGACATCCTCGTACCATCCAGTAGCCGCTCGTCTGCAGTGAACATAACACGAAATCCATAACAAGAATTTCCCGACAACGGGTCCCGGAGGGTTAGCAATTACGCTAGTACAAGTAATCAAGGCAAACCAATCGCTTACACATTTCATAGTACATGCACCAATATCATTTCGAAAACCAAAACAAGACATGTCTTTTCCGGAAAATAAACAGTCAAACAATTAGCCTTGAGAACAGGCGGCGGATACATTCTCACTCGGGGCCTCACAGGACCCTAACGAGTTGGCTACAATTACGAAAAAAACAAAACCACGCACACGCTAAGCCGTGAGAACAGGCGGCGGCATACATTCTCACTCGAGGCCTTGCAAGGACCCTAACGAGTTGGCTAGCGATGCACGAAACTCGTGAAATCCGGGCGCGGCATAGATTTCCCTCCTTGACCCGTCGGGCCAACACAAGGTGAGTTACAAACAAGTAATATACATCACCATTTCATGTTAAGCTTAAAGGTTTCCAAAAATACTTGCCTTGAATATTTTGATGACGCAACGAACGGAAAGGATAATCACCGACGAACACTAGGAATCAACGGAACCAAACCTAACGATTCGAAGAACATAATTACAACCAACTCTAGTCGAATACGGAAATGGAATACACCAAAACCCGCCTACGATTCATGTATATTCATACCAAAATAACAACGAGGCGGACCACAACCAAACCCTCTCGATTCCGTAAAAATCTACAAAATATCCATGAATCCGTAGGAAACTAAAGATACTAACAATATTAGTCGTATTCATCAAGAATCCACCAACAAAACGGAACTAATCGGAAGAAAAACCCAAAACCCCCAAATCTCCCAAAAATGGGTTCTTAGAAGATTACCTTGGATTAGGATGAATGATTCAAGAAGAAATCGATAATCTACAACAAAACTCGGAGTGGATGATTTCTTCAAGTCCGAAAATGTTAAAATCGCCCAAAAGTTGCTCTGAATCGCCCAAGACGAGAGGAAGAAAAGAAAGGAGAGGAAAATGAAAAATCTTCCTCGTATCCCGTGTAATATAGTGAAACACAGCAGAACCTATCGGCCGGCCTATCGGCCGATAGGCCCAACCGATACCCATACGGAATGCCGGCAGAGAGTCTATCGACCCCCTATCGGCCGAAAGGCTCTGGAAGTGATCGCCAAAATCGAAACGACCATAACTCTCTCGTCCGGACTCCGATTGACTCACCGTTTGAACCATTGGAAAGCTAACTCGATGTTCTATAATATTGCAAAGATTTATAATTTTTGGAGTTACCAAAAATTAATGGTGATCTAACAAAGACGAACTCAAGTGCGGAAAAGTCGCTAAAAAGCACAGAACTCAACAAAACAACACCGAAACGAACTCGGATGACAAAAAGTGCAGAATTAATCATTCTCAGAATGACGAAACGGTCATGAGCGAGCCGTCAAAACGGACTCCGGCCGAAAAAAGAAATTCACCAAAAATCGAAAATTGCGGATATTACACATGCGATAAAATATAACTCAAGATGAAAATACGTAAAAACATCATCGAAACTCGTCCAAACGGAGAAACTCCAAGAATAAAATAGATTCAGAATTCCAAAACAGTGTCAAGAGAGTTGTCCGTAACGAACATACACCAAAAATAGAAATCACCAAAAATAGAAAACACGGATGTTACAGCGACTGACCCCGTCGTGGGCTTTACTTTTAGGTACTCGGAGATCCAGCTAGTAGCGGTCGTGAAGAGATGAGCTTCCCGGGTGATACTGGTTGTGGCTTATTATGGGGAATCGTGTATTGTTTTTGTATTTATTCTTGATGTATATGTATTTTGGACTGTACTTTTATCCGCTGCGTGAGTTCTTTCAAATGGCTTTTGGTATTTTTACCAACTGAGTTTTATCTCGTAAAACCTATTCTCTTAACCAAGTTTTTGGCCTTGATTGTTTTATGACGGTAGTTGGTGTTTTCAAATAATTTTGTGAGTTTTGGAAAATACTACCATCATTGGTGCATTTGGGTGTTTTCAAATGTTTTTGTATTTGGTTTTAGCCTGGTTGGTTCCGGCGTGGGGCCCAAGGCGTGTAATATTCCCGGATGGTTATGGGTGTGTAATATTCCCACATCGATTTAAAATAGAACTCCACCAATGGATAACCTAAATAAATACTTAGAATGAATGTTATTTTTGAACCACATAGTTATTTTATACAAGCTTAGAAATATTATTTTTATTGTGTTTAATTTGATCAATTATTGAGTTGGACAAATAAATAGTTTAATTTGTTAGTGAAATTTAATTGGGTCAATTATCAAATTTAAATTAATTTTATTTGTCTAAAATTTGAATCTTACATCTATTTTAATTAGTAGTTTTTATAATAATTAAATATATGTATAATGGCGTTACAAATTTGAAGCACTACATTGACTCTCTCTCTTATGTGACATTCTCTAAATTTTGTATTACTAAATAAATATTTAGAATTCAATGTTTATTTTTAAATCTCATATTTATATTTCACACACAAACTTAAGAATTTATTTTTATTGTATTTAGTTTGTCCAATTATTAAGTTGGACAAATAAATAGTTAAATTTTTTAATGAATGATTAATTTGATCAGATTAAATTTCTATTAATTTATTTATCTAAAATTTGAATATCATATCTATTTTATTTAGTAATTTCATTCTAATTGAAAATTTTAGTTTGGCCACTATTAATAATATCAGTTATTAGATAAATTACTTTATTGTTTATTCGAGAATCTAATTTGACCAATTATCAAATTTATATTAATTATATTTATCTAAAATTTTGAATACCACATCGATTCTAAAAGAGACTCTGTCGATTGGAGAACTATATTAATTTCCGATTTTCTCATATTGTTACATATAAATTAATTTCTTGTGCATAACTTGACACGGATGCCACTACCGGACAAGGTGGCAGGGGCTCTATCACACTTGCCCAAGGAATAGTGTTCGACTCCCCCATGCCCCAGTTTCGTAGCATTTTTTTTTTGTTTTTCTCTTATTGTTACATATAAATGAATTTCTTGTGCATAACTTGATGTGGACTCCACTACCGGACAAGGTGGCAAGGTATTTAACACAATTGCAAAGGGTCTAAGGTTCAATTCTCGCTCGACCCAATTTTTTTTTTATATGTTGTTTATTGCCAATTTTTTTACCAATTTTTTTACTGTTTATTGCACAATTTTTTTTATCTTAAACCGAACAAAGAGAAATTAATTGCTACTTTTTTGTATTATATGGTGTAATTGGGGTATGCAGAAAAAAATGAAATAAAAATATGTAATATAATTCCAAAAGGCTTGTAAATTAATTTGGTTGAGTAAAAGAATTAAGTAATTGATATGTAGTCATATTGATTGACATATAACTTTTTTGTATTATATGGTGTAATTGGGGTATGCAAAAAAAAAAACGAAATAAAAATATGTAATATAATTCCAAAAGGCTTGTAAATTAATTTGGTTGAGTAAAAGAATTAAGTAATTCATATGTAGTCATATTGATTGACATATAACTTTTTTGTATTATATTGTGTAATTGGGATATACAAAAAAAATGAAATGAAAATATGTAATATAATTCCAAAAGTCTTGTAAATTAATTTGAGAATTGAGTAATTGATATGTAGTCATATTGATTGATATATAACGTTGTAAAAAGTCAATGGATTTTAATGATTATTTATTTACATTTACATGTGGTCTTTAAGGATTCAAAAAAAAATTATTCGTTAATGCATTTAGCAAGGTTATTCATTCAGCCCCTTTGCCAAAGTCGGGACCGGAGAAAATTATCCCCTTTGCGTTATTTTTTTTTGTTTTTCCCTTATTGTTACATATAAATGAATTTCTTGTGCATAACTTGATGCGGATGCCACTACCAGACAAGGTGGCAGGGGCTCTATCATACTTGCCCAAGGTATAATGTTCGACTCCCCCCAGGGCTAGTTTTGTAGCATTATTTTTTTTCCCGTTTTTCTCTTATTGTTACATATAAATGAATTTTTTGTGCACATCTTGACATGAATGCTACTACCTGATAAGGTGGCAAGAGATTAAACACAATTGCAATGAGTCTAGGGTTTGGTTATCCCTAGACCCAATTAATTAACTTGTTTTTTTATATGCCTATTATTGCACAATTTTTTTTTTTACTATTTTTTTTATCTCGAACCAAGCACATACTAAAACATTTTTTTTTATGAAAAATCTCAAATTGCATTTTCATGCATCTGAAACCAATTTTTTTGTTAGCCAATTTTTTACACTTCATTTTTTTTTCACTCTTTATAATCGCATAGAAAAATACCAATAAATAAACAAAAAAGTACCACTCATCTGTAATGTGTTTCTTTAGATGTTTATATTTTTAAACAAAGTACGAAAAGAAATTATTTCTGAATATTAAATTTGATTTATCTGTATTATTTCTTCAAAGCTCCTCTACTTTGTTAGAAAGAAAATCCCAACACTCATATATTATTGGAATAACCAATGTATGAAATAACAATTTATTGGAAATTACAATGCATCTATAAATTTTTTTATTGATTTTTTTCTCAGGAAAAAGTGCAAATAAATAAATAAATATCACTCGTATGTAATCTATTTCTTTAAAAAAGAATTATAAATAAATCATTTCTTCAAAATATTTGATTTATGTAAACATTGTTCTATAAAATCTTTTTTTTTTTGTTAAAAGGAAAAGTACAACCATATATGTGTTTAATAATTGCTAGAGAGTGACAATTACTAGATTAGCCAATTTTTCCTTCATAAGAATATATCCATAAATTACAATATTGCATGTCATAGGTTTCAATCCTGCATGGGTTTGAAAATGGAGGAAGACTTGTTCTTTTGTTGAATATTTTTAAACTAGCACTTTACTTTGTACACCTAATTTGTATGATTGGTTAAAACTTATATTTCTCTATACCACTTTTGAGTACTATAACGTGTAGCCTAGTGTAAAATGGGCGAGCCTACAATGCAAGGCACATAGTGGTACACAAAAGCGATACAAATGATATTTTTTCCGGTTAAAACTATAGGGGGTTAACCCATCAATATATATAATAGCATTATGAATTCGAAGCACTAAATTAATTATCTCTCCTATGTGGCATTCTCTTAATTTTGGATTCATATTTATCTAAATCTTGAATCCCTGATCTATTTAAAATGATACTTAATCGACGGACATTCCAAATAAATAGAATTTAATATCTTGGATCCCACATCGATTTAAAATAGAACTCCACCAATGGATAACCTAAATAAATACTTAGAATGAATGTTATTTTTGAACCACATTGTTATTTTACACACAAGCTTAGAAATATTATTTCTATTGTGTTTAATTTGACCAATTATTGAGTTGGACAAATAAATAGTTTAATTTGTTAGTGAAATTTAATTGGGTCAATTATCAAATTTAAATTAATTTTATTTATCTAAAATTTGAATCTTACATCTATTTTATTTAGTAGTTTTTATAATAATTAAATATATGTATAATAGCATTACAAATTTGAAGCACTACATTGACTCTCTCTCCTATGTGACATTCTCTAAATTTTGTATTCCTAAATAAATATATAGAATTCAATATTTATTTTTAAATCTCATATTTATATTTCACACGCAAACTTAAGAATTTTATTTTTATTGTATTTAGTTTGTCCAATTATTAAGTTGGACAAATAAATAGCTAAATTTTTTAATGAAAAATTAATTTGATCAGATTAAATTTCTATTAATTTATTTATCTAAAATTTGAATATCATATCTATTTTATTTAGTAATTTTATTCTAATTGAAAATTTTAGTTTGGCCACTATTAATAATATCAGTTATTAAATAAATTACTTTATTATTTATTTGAGAATCTAATTTGACCAATTATCAAATTTATATTAATTATATTTATCTAAAATTTTGAATACAACATCGATTCTAAAAGAGACTCTGTCGATTGGAGAACTATATTAATTTCTGATTTTCTCATATTGTTACATATAAATTAATTTCTTTTGCATAACTTGATGCGGATGCCACTACCGAACAAGGTGGCAGGGGCTCGATCACACTTGCCCAAGGTATAGTGTTCGACTCCCCCATGCCCCAGTTTTGTAGCATTTTTTTTTTTTTGTTTTTCTCTTAATGTTACATATAAATGAATTTCTTGTGCATAACTTGACGCGGACGCCACTATCGGGCAAGGTGGCAAGGTATTTAACACAATTGGAAAGGGTCTAAGGTTCAACTCTCCCTGGACCCAGTTTTTTGTATTATATGGTGTAATTGGGGTATGCAAAAAAAAATGAAATAAAAATATGTAATATAATTCCAAAAGGTTTGTAAATTAATTTGAGAATTGAGTAATTGATATGTAGTCATATTGATTGACATATACCTTTGTAAAAAGTCAATGTATTTTAATGATTATTCATTTATATTTACATGTGGTCTTTAAGGATTCAAAAAAAATTATTCGTTAATGCATTTAGCAAGGTTATTCATTTAGCTCCTTTGCCAAAGTCGGGACCGGAGAAAATTATCCCCTTTGCGTTATTTTTTTTTTCCCTTATTGTTACTGTAACACCCCTAGAATACGTCCGGAAATGTTACACGCCGTAGGCCCTTCTCACAAGGATCTACCAGGCTAAACTCCACTAGACTACACAACGATTGACCGACCGGGGTCAATCTAAGTACAACGCAGACCGACAAGGTCATTAAACAATTCAGAAACTAATGAATTTTACATCTCAATGACAAAAACTTTCACACGAAAAGGGATGACAACTCCATTTAATAAATGAAAACCTACACCCGTGCAAGGGTGAATACTCAACCAAATGGGAAAATACCGACCAAGATGGAATAAAAGAAAAAGACTCTGACTCTTGTGTGATTAGCATCGTCGTCTTCCATCTCCTTCCAAGCCAATCCCGTGACTGCTCCCGAGCTGCCAAAACCTGAGCGCATAACAGGCACTCACCTCCCGAAAACTCGGGGGTTAGCAAACTGGAATTTTGCTAGTACAAGTACATAATATACAAGATATACGAACAATAACAACACAAAACTCAACCGTTGTGAAGCCTTAACACAAACCACACATTCCCATGTCAACATAGAATACCATCACATACACAAGGTGAAAGATAATCACATTGTCATATTCTCTTTACGGAACATAACATCAATGAAACTTTAAACGAGCCCAAGGAGTCAGAAAAATCCCTTTTTGTAAAAGCAAAAGTATTTTGATAAGATAGTTTGCAAACGTTATTATTAACTCGGGCCGTCTTAGGGTTTTGAAAATCGAATGGGAACACTTTTGGAAAATAATTTCAAAAGCTCTCGGGTCCTTGACCCAACATATGGAAAACAATTACGCGAAAGCCATGTCAACGTTATTCGGGGTCCTCGGCCCAATTTATAGAACACTGTCACAAACGAAATCATTAGAACATCTCACAGGGTTCTCAACCCAATCCAAATAACATCATCACGAGATCAATCATCTCAACATTTCACAGGTCCTCCACCCAATACACAGAATAGCACCACAATACAATCCAAGGCACAAAATCTCTCATTCGACATATTCTGCTTAAGACCCCCGATTAATTAACACTCAGAGATTTCGTCAAACCTCCTTGGTTAATTAACCCTGATACCAACGCTTTAAAAATAAGTTGAAACAAACATTCAATAAAAACACGAATCGCGGTCTATAACAAGACAAACATTTAAAAGTGAGTTGAAAGAATTTGAGATACGAACATCATTCGGTAACGGGGTCTTAGCTATCACTCAAATACCTGTAACCAATAAGCCTGCCAGGCGCCTCCCTTTCGCACCTGTGCACCGGCGTTCACTCCACTATGTTGGCCGCTCCTTGAACATATCACCACGCCGGAGATCACTCCCGCAAGAGCCGCCCCTTGCGCGCGCATTAGGTAACACCGGCGTTCACCACCCATATGGAGCGGCACATTGCAGCATACACCTGGCCGGAGTGCACGCCCCGCCCTCAGAGGTTCCCGGATACGACGTTTCTCACAACAAGTATCCGCATTGTTTCAAACACCAAGCACACAGACAAACGTTACAACAATTATCAACTCAGTACATCAAGTCACACAATTTATCCGCCAGTCCATAACCACACAAATAGACAATAACACGCACGTTATCGATCAAAACTCAATCATAATAAGCCTTCAGGCATAACCAACCAACACCGCATAATACTGGTTGTAGGGGGATAGAGTTATGGAAGGTTCTAGACTCTTCCATAAGTAGTAGGATCCTGTTAGATGTCTTACCTTAACTAGGAATCCTATGTATGGAAGGACTCTCTTTGTAATTCCTATATAAAGGCCCCTCTATTCATTGTTATCAATACAATTGATTTACTGTCTTTTACTTTCTCCTCAAACACGTTATCAGCACGTAGCTCGAACGAAAAAAAAGAAGAAAAAAATCGGCCATCAGCCACCGCCCGCCGCCAGCCCAACCACCACTGCCAGCCTGCCGCCGACCGCCGCTGCCTGCTGCTGCCCGCCACCGCTGCCACCGCCGCCCAGTGCCGCCGCCCAGCGCCACCGCTGCCAGCCGCCGCCCAAAGCCGCCCAAAGCCGCCCAGTCCAGCTGGAACATCGCCACCGGACCACCGCTCCACTTCCCGCCCGGCCGCCACGCCGCGCCCGACCCACAGCGGCCGCCCGCCGCCGCCTGCCGCTGCCCAGCCGCCGCCGCTATCCAGCCGCCGCCGATCCAGTCCAGCCAGAACATCACCGCCGGACCGCCGCCACCGACTGCCGCCAACCACCGCCGCCGTCGACCGCCGCTGACCACCGCCGCTGGCCAGCTCCAGCCCAGCCAAGTCCGACCCGGTTCTGACTCTCGGACCAAAACCCGAACATCAACTTATCTTCGGAAGCCGCCAATATTGCGCCTCCGGTTTCACGTCGTCGCATCGAGTACCAACCGGTAGATCGAAGCACACCACAAATTCAGCAAGTGCCTAATTTTATAATCGAGGTAATTATCTGACTTGTCCCTATTTCAATTCTCTCCTTTTTGGGAATTTTTCTTTTGGGGACACGAGTCTTGGGTTCTTTATCTCCCACGCTACTTTGCGGTGGATGAGACCGCGAGAGAAGTCGGTATCTCTGCGTGTCGAAGAAAACTGTGTGACGGTCCTGGGGGAGTCACGGAATTGTTGAAAAGTCGATACTTGTGGTTGTTGCATACACCACGTATCTGGGTGCGATCTGATATCGCCGTTTTTTTTGTCGACTTTACTAAACAACAATTAAGGGAAGTAAATCGAGTAACGGTAATGTTACACGCTTTTAAAAGCATCGATTGTGACCGTTTACATTGTCACTGAAAATCCAACAAGACTAACTTCCTCTTGTTTATATCTTGTAGATGGCACAAAGCTTCAATGTTCATCCGGAGTTCGACATCCTTGACCATGCTGGTAAGGAGTACCATAGGTGGGTCTCAAAGCGTTAAGCGTTCGTCGGTAAGAGATTTACCACCACCATCTTTCCCTCTAACGAGCCTACCGCTCAAGAACCGAGCGAGGAAACCAAGGCTAATGCATTGATGTACTTGCCTAGACATATACATCCGTTGTTGAAAAAGTGTTATATGAATTTTTAAACCCTCAAAGAACTATGGGATACACTCGAACAACGATTTAATAATGTGCATGATCAGCGCTTCCCCGAATTGCAACTTCAGTGGGAGCAAATCCGATTTTTGGATTATGCGAATGTGGAGGCCTATAATCAAGCCATCCTCGATCTTCGCGCTGATCTTGGTTTTTGTGGTGTCAAGAAGTCTGATCAAGATTTGATCGAGAAGACTCTTAACATGTTTCCCGTGGGAGCAAGTGTAATTGATCATCAGTTGTAATATCCGCAATTTTCGATTTTCGGTAAATTTTTTTTTTTCGGTCGGAGTCCGTTTTGACGACTCACTCATGACCGTTTCGTCATTCTGAGAATGATTAATTCTACACTTTTTGACATCCGAGTTCGTTTCAGTGTCGTTTTGTTGAGTTCCATGCTTTTTAGCGACTTTTCCGCACTTGAGTTCGATTCTTGCGAATCTCGTTCGAAACTGCTGTTTCGAGTTTCCCGTAAGTCCGTTTAACTTTGTTAGACGTGTTGTGAACTTCGGTTTGGTTATTCGATAATGTATCGTGATTTCCGGGCATTTTGGTCCATTTTGTAATTTCTTGAAAGTTACGGGTATCCGTATCTGTAATTGTTGTCTCGACCCGTTTCTTGGTCGCGTATGATTAATTATTGTATTATGTTTTCATTTCAGGTTGTTGATGTCGTCCGCGAACTTTTCGTCGTGTTCGTTCCGTTCGCTTTCGGAAATCGAGTCGTCGAGCCCTGGTGGTCGGGTACTGGCCGGACGGTTGCGGGACTGGCCGGACGATTGCGGGCACTGGCCGGACAGGTGCGGCAGGAACCGGCGTAGCGCATGCTACGACCGGAAGGCTGCGCGCGCTAACCGGCAGGTGTCGCGCACGCTATCGGCTGGCCTAACGCACGCTATCGGGTCTGGGCAGTGGGGTTCTGAGGTTCTGGACTCGGTCAGGATCGGCAGGTAGCGCACGCTACGGTCGGTTATAGCGCATGCTAACCGGCAGGGGTAGCGCAGGCTGTCGGCCAACTAGCGTACGTTACCAGGGTGAGCTGTTTAGTCCAGAGGCTACTGAACAGGTCGGCTAGCGCGCGCAGGCTTCCGGCCGTAGTGCACGTTAGCGGGAGTCGGGTCGACAGGTTTGGTCGGTGGTGCCGGGTCGTGCGGGCCCTGTCCGAGGGTACTCGGACGATACCGGCCAATAGCGCATGCTAGTCCGGGAAGGCTAGCGCACGCTAGTCCGGCCCAGTATAAATGTGACCGAGCAGTCGCATTTTCATTCATTTTTTTCACTTCCTTCCTTCTCCGTCCGCGACTGGCGATTCATAGGTGACGAAGCCATGTTGTTTAACAACAAATCCACGAAGTTCTTGAGTTCATAACATCAATCAATCATCCGTTATCATCCTTTGATCCAGCGAATCAAGGTAATCTTACCTTAGAACCCTAACTTCGTGAATTTGGGGGTTTTTGCATTTTCGTCCGATTCGTTCCGTGCTGTTGATTAATTCATGATGGGTATGATTAATCTTGGTATTATTCTTGTGTTTAACATCATTTAATCCATTGTTCTTCGTCGAATCAAAGTATATTTCTTGATTTCCTTCGAATTGACTTTTTGGGGGAATTGTCCTCGATCTCGTTTTTCATCCGTTTTCGATGGATCGATTATGGTTAAATGATGTTGTTAAACATATTCTATGGATTGTATATCCATATTTCAACTTGGAATTCCGTTTTCGGGTTTTGACGGGACGAATCGTGTTCTTGGCTGTTTTGGGGAAAATCCTTGAACTTTCGTCATTTGTTCTTTGAATTCAGCGGCTTTGGGTCATACTTTGGAATTCATTTTCGTTGTTATTGTTTTCGTTCGTAGTTCATTGTTGTGGATTGTCGTTCGGTGGAGTCGGCGAGTTCGTAGTCAGTTCGTGCCAACCTACTTCGGCCGATTCTCCGTGTTGTGGTTATTCGAGGCAAGTACCTTGCCCATACTTTTCTCGTTTTATGGATATGATGATCGGTGGTCGTCTTGATGTGTTTGTTTGGTTATTTGAAATGAAGTTTCAAAAGATTTCGGTTTGGCCTCATTAAAGGCTCTCTTTCAAAACGCGTGTGTTTTGTGAACGTTGTGTTTTGGGAATTGATTATGATTTGATTATTTTGAACGTTGAAGTCTTTGATGATGATACTCCCGTGTTTAAAGTTATGGGATCGTGTATTCCGTATTTAATCATTGTTGTGGTGTTTTTGAAGAGTTTGATAATAGTGTCGAGTTAATGGCCATCTCTAGTGAGTATTCTTAATGAACTTACATTCTTAGCATGTTAGTATTGCATGAGTAACGTGTGTGTGTGTATGCTCACTACGGGTTAGATCCGACGGGGTCTCGGTAGGGGTCCACAAGAGACGTGGATCGACGAGCTTGCTTTTAACCACTACGGGTTAGATCCGACGGGGTCTCGATAGGGGTCCACAGAGACGTGGATCGACGGTTAATTGTGGTGCATTTTGCAAATGTTATTTGATTATGGCATTTCTGGAAATGAATGCTTTCGAACGGTTTTCATGAGTGCATGCATTGACTAAGTGTGTAAGAGGTAAGTTGTTCGTTTGGCCTACTTGGCTAGGATGGCACTAGAGTATTTTGTTGTTTGTGTTAAATCCTTTATTTGTGGATTTTGATGTTGGGAGACGAACCTTGTGGTCGTTCTCGTGTACTGTGAGTTGATGAGATTTGGGGCTAAAATCCCAATGGTTTTGTAAAAGTCATTTTATGGATTTGGGGCTAAAATCCCAACGGTTTGGTAAAGGTCATTTTTCGAAAAGTAAACCTTTGGGGCGGTGACCCCTTTTGTCTTCTGGATTTTGAAAAGTAGGATTTGATAATCCTAAATTGTTTTCTATTAAAACTCCCGATGGTATTTCAATTCATTTTACAAATTGTTTCCCTCGATATTTTGATCTTGAAATTTTGGGAAGTCTTTACTCAAACTCTTGCCTAGGGAAGTGTTCATCCTGTTGTATTTGAATCTTTGAGGATTCCTGGTTATTGTTATTCGTGGAATGTGAATTGTATGGCTCGTATTTGCACTTTGTTCTTGCACTAGCAAAACAATGGAGTTTTGCTAACCCCCGAGTATTCGGGGGGTGGATGTCTATTTTTGCATTCAGGTTTTGGAGCATAACACAGGGTCGACACGAAGGATGATGAAAGATGATCGATACTAATCACATGAGGAACCGTATATTGTTTATTGGTTCAGTTGTACGTTAGTTTCCGCTGCTATATTTTTCCCGTTGTACGGGTGTGGTTGTATTTTGACCCCTGCGTGGGCATGATTTGTATTTGAGTTGTATGTATTTATTGAAAGACCAAATCGGTCTACTGAGTCATTTTAGCCTTAAAGGCATGGTTGAGTTGTTATATGTTGTTACCAGCCTGGTAGATCCTTGAGGAAGGGTTCTACGGCGTGTAATATCCCTGAGCGGATTGGGGGTGTTACATAAATGGTATCGGAGCTTAGGTTGAGGAAACCTAGGCTGTCGGGTCAAGTCGTGTTGTTTGAGTCTTGTTTCGTCGGATCTTATCTGACTGAGTCGTGTCGCGACGCGTCGTTTGAGTTTGTTGGTCGTGATTAGTATCATGGGGCGATCATCATCTTCGTGCGACCTGTGGAAGTAAGTCTCCCTTCTTCATGTTGTGCCTCGTGTGACACGAGCTATTTTTATGATTATTTGTTAAGTAGTGGAATCCTTATGTGGATTTTGATTTCACAATATGTATTTAGTCGACTCTCGTATTTGATTTATACGAGGAGTGTCATCGCTTGTGATGTCTTTTTATTGTTGTTTTTGTCCGTTGCTGATGGTTTTCGAATCGATTTGCACATTTTACAAGTTCTATTGGGGAAGCTTTGTGCTTATACGCGTTCGACTTGTTCACTAGCCAGTGCGGGAGGGTCCTTAAAGGCCTCGAATGGGGTCAGTGGTTTTGTTCTGAATCCCAGGCGGTCTTCGACTGTGGTATTTTATCGTTTATTTTCGTTTAAAGACATGTATTGTCTTGATTTTAAATGTTTTGATGCGTGTACTAGGAGTTGTTTTAGTGAACGTCGATATGTGTGAGTTTTGGGCATTCTGGCCTATTGGATTTTTGAAAACCTTGAGTATCTTGGAAAAATAAATTTCGAGACATACTTTTCAAATGAGTTATTTTCTTGTGGTATATCCTAATTGCAACAATATATTTCAAAAATTTTCTACTTCGAGGACCAAAATGCTTTGAGATATTTTCAATGTTTTAGAAACACTTTTATTTAGACCCGAGGGTCGAATATTCTGAAAGTTTTCACTAAGAGAAAGTGTCCTCATTTTTATCAAATGCGAAATGGTTCTCCAATGTCTCGATAATGATGTTTCACGTTTGTACTTTTTAAAAGGTGATACTCAAGATCAACCGGTGTTCTTCTAAATTATTTTCAAAATGAGGTTTTCGTTTTTAAAACCTATCCATTCCCGTTTGAGGGCTGGGTATGTATGTATGATGTTCGCATTGTCATTTTGATACTTTCTCCCGAGTATGATTGAATTGGCGGTGTGAGCGTTGAATCGCTTTCCACACATTGGTTGTGCTATCCCCCTGTGAGAGGCGGGATGTTGGTGTTGAATGTTGTCGCCTCGTGGTGATTTCTACGTTGTCGCGCATGTGCGAGCTGTTAGAGCTTGGTTTGGTATGACCGTGTGCATTGGTGATGGTTCCGTTATGTGTTGGTTGTTTAATGTCTTGTTACTTTGCTCCCATTTGTGTGAATTTCGTGGACGATGTCGGAGGTAATACCCGTACTATTTTGACTTCTGTATTTTCTCTTTCTCCAGTCTATCGATTCGCTCATGTTCATTGACACTTTATGAACTTGTTCTGTATTTTGGTTTCATCGTTCGAACGAGCTGTGATCTTGTTGTGGGTCGATCTGGTTATCGATGTGACTTTTTCGGGTTCAGTTCGATTCTTGTGAACCTTGTTCGGGAGTAACATCATTTGGTTCTACTAGTTCTTTTATTCGAAGTGGATCGGATTTTGAACTTTTGTATATTCTACTTTGTCGACTCATTTATGTTCGTTGACATTTCTGAGCTTGTTCTGCCCCTTGTTTTTGTTTATCGAACGAGTGTGGTATCGTTTCGGAATAACTCGTTTGTAGTTGTGACTTTTCAATTGCTATTCCCTTTCCTGTGGATCTTATGGGAATGCATGTCTTGTTGTTCTCACCAGATCATCCTGTGAATTGTTGTTTGAATTTTATTATCCTTGACATGATTGTTCGATTTTTGTTGTCATGATCGTTTGTTTGTTCGGTTTTTGTTCTCGTTTCGTGATTGTTGAGCATTCAGGCTCCTTCGTAATTCCCTTAAGTTCGGGAAATTAGTCTCGTTTTCGATCTTCAAACCCTTGGGCGGTGGAATTCCGTATTTGTTCAGCGATTGGCTCGCGTTTTGATTGGTGTACCGTTGGGTCGGTCAATCTTATTGATTTTCGTTCGTTGTGTTTTGCGATTGTTCGGATAATTGACTTGATTGTATTATCCATTTGATGACGCTTGTCACTTGTTGGTTTTATGATATCCCTAACGGCGACGTTGTGTTGGTCGTCGTGGAGCGTGTTTTCACACTGTATATTCCGTTGCGTTGTTTGTAACGTTTCGCCGTTGGGCGTTAGTTACGCGTTTCTTGCGTATCTCATTGAGTTTTCCTGGCGGGATATTGCTTCTCCCTACTTGTTTTATGTTTCGGGAAGAAACTTCTTTTAAGGAGGGTAGAATGTAATATCCGCAATTTTCGATTTTCGGTAAATTTCTTTTTTCGGTCGGAGTCCGTTTTGATGACTCGCTCATGACCGTTTCGTCATTCTGAGAATGATTAATTCTACACTTTTTGACATCCGAGTTCGTTTCGGTGTCGTTTTGTTGAGTTCCGTGCTTTTTAGCGACTTTTCCACACTTGAGTTCGATTCTTGCGAATCTCGTTCAAATCGCCGCTTCGAGTTTCCCGTAAGTCCGTTTAACTTTGTTAGACGTGTTGTGAACTTCGGTTTGGTTATTCGATCACGTATCGTGATTTCCGGGCGTTTTGGGCCATTTTGTAATTTCTTGAAAGTTACGGGTATCCGTATCTGTAATTGTTGTCTCGACCCGTTTCTTGATCGCGTATGATTAATTATTCTATTATGTTTTCATTTCGGGTTGTTGATGTCGTCCGCGAACTTTTCGTCGTGTTCGTTCCGTGCGTTTTCGGAAATCGAGTCGTCGAGCCCTGTGTAACACCCCCAAGATATTCGAGGAGAATTATAGCGCCGTGGACCCCTACATGGGACCCACCAGGCTAACACAAGAAAACACCACTCGACTAACCGCCTCGGTTAGCAAGGAAACAATTGTTAACAATAAGAACATAAAACAACACGTCCGGTACAACCGGCATAAATAACATCAACCGACAAATACAGTAACTCCAACGAATACCAATCACAATCTGAAAGGAAAAGCCTAAGTACTCGCGAGTACAATCTATAAGTTTACAATTTGGAAAACATCCACATCAAAAGGGACAGTAAGAAATAACAAGACTCGATTGCACATGTCAACAACCTTGGCCAACATCCTCGTACCATCCCAGCGCCCGCTCTGCCGAACATAACTAAATCCATAACAAGAATTTCCCGACAACGGGTCCCCAAAGGGGTTAGCAATTACGCTAGTACAAGTAGTCAAGGCAAACCAATCGCTTACACATTTCATAGTACATGCACCAATATCAATTGAAAGTCAAAACCAGACATGTCTTTTCCTAAATAAATAAATAAACAATTTGCCGTGGGAATGTGGCTATACCATTGATCCCGCTCCGTGATCCCTAAGGACCCTCCCGAGCCGGCCATATTATAAAACAAACCATGCACACGCATCGCCTTGGGAACAGTGGCTATACCATTGATCCCGCCCGTGATCCCTAAGGACCCTCCCGAGTCGCTAGCGAAACAAACTCGTGAATCCGTGGCTATACCATCGATTCCCTCCGTGATCCCGTCGGACCCTCCCGAGGTGAGCAATCACACACAATATACATTACTATTTCACGTTAAGCATAAAGGTTTCCAAAAATACTTGCCTTGAATTATTGACGACGCAACGAACGGAAAGGAAGTCACCGACGAACGCTAGGAACCAATGAAACCGAACCTAACGATTCAAGAATACAATCACAACCACTTCTAAACGATTACGGAAATGGAATACACCCGGAAACCCGCCTACGATTCATGTATATTCGCACAAAAATAACAACGAGGGCGGACCACAACCAAACCCTCTCGATTCCGTAAAAATCACGAAATATACCATGAATCCGTAGGGAAACTAAGAATACCAACAAGAATAATCATATTCATCAAGAATCCATCAACAAAACGGAAAGAATCGGACAAAACCCCAAAATCCCCAATTATCCAAAAAGGTAGGGTTTCAAGAGATATTACCTTGAGTGATTCAAGTATTAAGATCCGTAGAACACGCGTTAGATTGATTATCCAAGCCTCACAACCGAAAAGAAATGATGAAAATCGACCCTGGATGAAGAACTCTCTCCTCTATACCTCCTCTCTCGCGGCGCAGTGGAAAATGGGAAAGAAATGAGCTTCACGCTCAAAACAACGCATTTATAGTGTAACACGAGAGAACCTATCGGCCGGCCAATCGGCCGATAGTCCCAACCGATAGCCATACGTAATGTAGGCGTAGAGTCTATCGACCCCTATCGGCCGAAAGGCTCCTGGAAGTGCTCGCCAAAAACTCAAACGACCATAACTCTCTCGTCCGGACTCCGATTGACTCACCGTTTGAACCATTGGAAAGCTAATTCGATGTTCTATAATATTGCAAAGATTTATAATTTTTGGAGTTACCAAAAATTAATGGTGATCTAACAAAGACGAACTCATACTTAGAAAAGTCGTTTAGTAATCCTGAATTCAACAAAACGACACCGAAACCCGAACCTGAATACGAACCGAAGATATGGTTACGAAGTACTCACAAAGACGAATCTAAGAGCTAGTAGGACACACAATTCCGACCACCCGAAGGCTCGAAATTCGACAACGGAAAGTAATTACCCCAAACTTTGGGAAATTACGAAAATGGCCCAAATGCCCGAAAATCACCATACGTCAACGAATAATCAAACCGGTTCACGACACGCCTAACAAAGTTAAACGGACGTGGGAAATTCAACAATAGCTTCGGACGAGATTCGCAAGAATCGAACTCAAGTGCGGAAAAGTCGCTAAAAAGCAGAACTCAACAAAACAACACCGAAACGAACTCGGATGACAAAAGTGCAGAATTAATCATTCTCGAATGACGAACGGTCCTGAGCGAGCCGTCAAAACGGACTCCGCCGAAAAAGAAATTCACCAAAAATCGAAAATTGCGGATATTACATTCTACCCTCCTTAAAAGAAGTTTCGTCCCGAAACTTAAAACAAGTAGGGGAAGAAATATTCCGCCAGGAAAAACTCAACAAGATACACAAGAATGCGTAACTAATGCCCAACGGCGAAATGTTACAAACAACGCAAAGGAATATACGGCGTGAAAACACGCTCCACGGCGACCAACACAATGTCGCCGTTAGAGATACAATAAAATCAACAAATGACAAGCATCATCAAACGGATAA
Source organism: Orobanche coerulescens (assembly GCA_033398695.1). NCBI lineage: Eukaryota > Viridiplantae > Streptophyta > Magnoliopsida > Lamiales > Orobanchaceae > Orobanche > Orobanche coerulescens. Next base: position 138,861,537 of record CM065817.1, read on the forward strand.
TATAGCCAAGTCAATTATCCGACAATCACAAAACACAACGAACGAAAGTCAGTATGATCGACCAACCCAACGGTACATCAATCGAAACGCGAGCCAATCGCTGAACTAATACTGAATTCCACCGCCCAAGGGTTGGAAAATCGAAAACGAGACTAATTTCCCAAACTTAAGGGAATTAGGAAGGAGCATGAATGCTCAACGATCACAAAACGAGAACAAAAACCGAACGAACAAACGATCGAGACAACAAAGATCGAACAATCATGTCCGAAACACGAAGGATAATAAAACTCAAACAACAACTCCCGTGATGATCCGTGAGAACTACAAGGAATGCATTCCCATAAGATCCACAGGATAGGGAATAGCGATTGAAAAGTCACAATGACAAACGAGTTATTCCAAAAATATCACACTGCTCGATCAACAATAGTAAGGGATAGGAAAGTTTAGAAATGTCAACGAACATAAACGAGTCGACAGAGTCGAAAATACGAAGTTCCAAATCCGATCCACTTCAATAAAAGAACTAGTAGACCTAAAGATGTTACTTCCGAACAAGGTTCACAAGAATCGAACCGAACTCGGAAAAGTCACAGATAACCAGATCGACCCAAAACAAGATCACGGCTCGCTCGAATGATGAACCCGAAATACAAAACAAGTTCAGAAGGTATCAACGAACACGAGCGAATTGATAGACTGGAGAAAGAGAAGATATAGAAGTCAAAATAGTACGGCTATTACCTTTGACCTCGCCCCCGAAACTCACCACAACGGAACCAAGGTAACAATACAACAAGCAACCGACACAATGTGGAACAATCACCGATGCACACAATCATACCAACCCGATCTCTAACGGCTCGCATATATGCGATAACGCATAAACCGCTACGAGGCGACATTATCAATTAACAACCTCACACCCCTCGCAGAGTCTACCACGACAACCGTGTGGCGAACGGCTCAACGCTCACACCACCAATTTAACAACGGCTGGGTTAACACCCTAACGAGAGCACGGACATCACACATATATTCCTGACCACAAATAGGAATGATAGGTTTTGAAAACGAAACCATCTTTTGAAAATAACTTGCAAGCACCATTGATCTTGAGTATCATATATAAAAAAATAGTACAAACATCGTCATCGAGACTTAAAAAAATCATATTGCGTTTGAAGAGAAGAAAAAAATGAAGACACCTTTCGTTAATTTAAAACTTTTCACTATTTTCGACCTTCTGTCTAAGCGAATGCGTTTCTAAATCATTAGAAATATCTCAAAATATTTTGATCCTCAAAGTAGGATAATTTTGAAACATAGCGTGGCACTAGTAGGCATCTTGAGAGCACCGTGAGAAAATAATTCATTTTAAAAGTACGTCTCGAGGTTTATTTTCTAAGATACTCAAGGTTTTTTTCAAGTACAATAGCCAAAATGCCCAAAATTCGCACGTATCAACATTCACTTAAACACATCATAGCACACTCATTAAATCGCTCACAATCAAGACAGGTGATATACAATCCCTAGGATATGCTTAACAACATCGTTAAAACAACGATCGGTTTATCAAAACCGGATGGAAAACATCAAGAACAAAACTCCAAAAAGTCAACTCTAGGGATTCAAGAAAAATTGCTGGATTCGCGAAGAACAATGGATTAGATGATGTTAAAAATCTTCTAGGATACTCCAAAACACCTTTGGATGGAAATAAATCAACCCCAATGCGAAACCTAGTCGCTACGTCTCAATCTCAGGGAGGAAGAAGAAAAATGAAGAAAATGCGACTTCTAGATCGGTGTCCTAGATTTATACTGGACACAATTAGCGTGCGCTAATCATGGCACCAAACAAAACTCCCGACCAAAAAAAAAAATACACTGTTAGCGTGCGCTAACCCCAAGTGTTAGCGTGCGCTAACGAGAACTTCAGACCCAGTCCAGTAGCTCCTGGATCGCCTCAACTACTGTGTAGCGTGCGCTATCCTCCCCTTAGCGAGCTACCAACGCACGCTAGCGCGCGCTAGCCGCAAAGCGTAGCGTGCGCTAATGACCAACAGAGACAACAATGAACATATCGAAAGATTACATGCCGTAAACCTTTCTCACACAAAGTACTGTGCTAAGCACAATTTCCCACGTCATTTCAAAAAAGCTAAAAAGACCAATGACGGTAATATTTTCCAAAACTCACAAAAATCATTTGTCAAACCATCATGAAATATTCAAGACCAAAATGCCAAAACTTGATTCAAGGAATCGGTTTTACGAAATAAAACTCAGTTTGCAAAATACCGAAAGCCGTTTGAAAGAACTCACGCAATGGATAAAATACGGTACGAAAATACATCAAGAAGGATTTACACTCCTCGTATAAACCAAATACGAGAGTCTAATAAACACATATCGTGAAATCAAAATCCACAGAAGGATTCCATCATTTAACGACTAATCATACAAATAACTCGTGTCACACGAGGCACAACACAAGGAAGGGAGTTTAACATCCATAGGTCGCACGTAAGTGATGACCACCCCTCGATACTAATCACGACCAATGATCTCAAACGACGCGTCGCGATGCGACTAAGTCAGACAAAATCCGTTAAGACAAAACTCGACAAACACAACATGATTCGACAGCCTAGGTTTCCCCAGGCTAATCTGATTTTTAAAATCGTATACTCTAGTCATTCGAAAATAAAACCGGTAAGTTAAAAATCATTTTCAAGACCCTTTTAAACACGACAAGGGCTTAACAATGGTAGCATTTTATAACATGTCCTAAAACACTTCTAAACATGACCTTTAAATACGACACAAGGTTTTATTTGAAAATACAAGGCTGGCTCGCCCAAATTCATGTCACTTTCAAAAACCCACAATACGATCAAGTCTAAGAAATTTCCAAGCATGCACGCCGCATGTATTATTATTAATAGAAACACATTGGTTGTAAATAATAATAATTAGCCAAGTACCAACAATTCCTGACACACTCATATACGACATTCAAAATCACCGTTCAAAAGCGCAACTCTAAATACTAATTCCAAGCATATGTCAAACTATCTCTCCAAGTTTAACAACAGAACCAAAGATCACCGATTTGGACATATGTCGAAACCACTACGTGAGTTTCTCAACTCATCGGTACATTCGGCTCAACATACATTTAGTATATCGCAATTACCAAACACAGATTCCATCACACAAAGAAAAGACTAGAGAGTCAAGCCCTCTCACAATATACCACGAGCAAAACTCGGATCTTTCGATCACCAACGATCCCACTAAATACCGGGAAGTTTAGCGATGGAAAGCTCGCAAACGACAAACGGTCAAGCCCGTAACGGCGCACATACTCCAGAGAGACAAAGGATCGCGTAATACTAGAATCAAAAGTACACGAACCGGATGGATCGAAAACAACTCGACAATAAGTACGAGAGAGGCAATCACGCTCAAGAAGTGGAATTTCAATACGAGAAAACAAGAGAATCGAGTAAGGAAAACTTACGAGCACTGGATGTACTGAGATGCCGGCAGCGGTGTGACAATGTGCAAAACAGAACACAACTAGACCCAAATAACCAACAAGCCTAGGTATCCATAAACCTAGAGCTCTGATACCATTTTCTGTAACACCCCCAAGATATTCGAGGAGAATTACAGCGCCGTGGACCCCTACATGGGACCCACCAGTCTAACACAAGAAAACACCACTCGACTAACCGCCTCGGTTAGCAAGGAAACAATTGTTAACAATAAGAACATAAAACAACACGTCCGGTACAACCGGCATAAATAACATCAACCGACAAATACAGAAACACCAACTAATACCAATCACAAACAGAAAGGAAAATACTAATTACTCGCAAGTACAATATAAAATTTTACAATATCGAAAACATCCACATCAAAAGGGACAGAAGAAATCACAAGACTCGATTGCACATGTCAACAACCTTGGCCAACATCCTCGTACCATCCCAGCGCCCGCTCGTCTGGCTGAACATAACCTGAAATCCATAACAAGAATTTCCCCGACAACGGGTCCCCAAAGGGGTTAGCAATTACGCTAGGACAAGTAGTCCAGGCAAACCAATCGCTTACACATTTCATAGTACATGCACCAATATCAATTCGAAAGTCAAAACCTGTCATGTCTTTTCCTAAATAAATACCAAACAATTTGCCGTGGGAACAGTGGCTATACCATTGATCCCGCCTCCGTGATCCCTAAGGACCCTCCCGAGCCGGCCATATTATAAAACAAACCACGCACACGCATCGCCTTGGGAATGTGGCTATACCATTGATCCCGCCCGTGATCCCTAAGGACCCTCCCGAGTCAAGCTAGCGAAACAAACTCGTGAATCTGTGGCTATACCATCGATTCCTCCGTGATCCCGTCGGACCCTCCCGAGGTGAGCAATCACACACAATATACATTACTATTTCACGTTAAGCATAAAGGTTTCCAAAAATACTTGCCTTGAATTATTGACGACGCAACGAACTAAAGGAAGTCACCGACGAACGCTAGGAACCAATGAAACCGAACCTAACGATTCAAGAATACAATCACAACCACTTCTAAACGATTACGGAAATGGAATACACCCGGAAACCCGCCTACGATTCATGTATATTCGCACAAAAATAACAACGAGGGCGGACCACAACCAAACCCTCTCGATTCCGTAAAAATCACGAAATATACCATGAATCCGTAGGGAAACTAAGAATACCAACAAGAATAATCATATTCATCAAGAATCCATCAACAAAACGGAAAGAATCGGACAAAACCCCAAAATCCCCAATTATCCAAAAAGGTAGGGTTTCAAGAGATATTACCTTGAGTGATTCAAGTATTAAGATCCGTAGAACACGCGTTAGATTGATTATCCAAGCCTCACAACCGAAAAGAAATGATGAAAATCGACCCCTGGATGAAGAACTCTCTCCCTCTATACCTCCTCTCTCGCGGCGCAGTGGAAAAATGGGAAAGAAATGAGCTTCACGCTCAAAACAACGCATTTATAGTGTAACACAGAACCTATCGCCGGCCTATCGGCCGATAGGCCCAACCGATAGCCATACAGAATGTAGGCGAGAGTCTATCGACCCCCTATCGGCCGAAAGGCTCCCGGAAGTGCTCGCCAAAATCAAACGACCATAACTCTCTCGTCCGACTCGATTGACTCACCGCTTGAACCATTGGAAAGCTAATTCGATGTTCTATAATATTGCAAGATTTATAATTTTTGGAGTTACCAAAAATTAATGGTGATCTAACAAAGACGAACTCATACTTAGAAAAGTCGTTTAGTAATCCCGAATTCAACAAAACGACACAAACCCGAACTCGAATACGAACCGAAGATACGGTTACGAAGTACTCACAAAGACGAATCTAAGAGCTAGTAGGACACACAATTCCGACCACCCGAAGGCTCGAAATTCGACAACGGAAAGTAATTACCCCAAACTTTGGGAAATTACGAAAATGGCCCAAATGCCCGAAAATCACCATACGTCAATGAATAATCAAACCGAAGTTCACGACACGTCTAACAAAGTTAAACGGACCTGTGGGAAACTCAAACAATAGCCGACGAGATTCGCAAGAATCGAACTCAAGTGCGGAAAAGTCGCTAAAAAGCACAGAACTCAACAAAACAACACCGAAACGAACTCGGATGACAAAAAGTTCAGAATTAATCATTCTCAGAATGACGAAACGGTCCTGAGCGAGCCGTCAAAACGGACTCCGGCCGAAAAAAGAAATTCACCAAAAATCGAAAATTGCGGATATTACACCCTGGTGGTCGGGTACTGGCCGGACGGTTGCGGGACTGGCCGGACGATTGCGGGCACCGGCCGGACAAGTGCGGCAGGAACCATCGTAGCGCACGCTACGGCTGGAAGGCTGCGCGCCCTAACCGGCAGGTGTAGCGCACGCTATCGGCTGGCCTAACGCACGCTATCGGGTCTGGGCAGTGGGGTTCTGAGGTTCTGGACTCGGTTAGGATCGGCAGGTAGCGCACGCTACGATCGGTCGTAGCGCATGCTGTCGGCCGACTAGCGTACGTTACCAGGGCGAGCTGTTTAGTCCAGAGGCTACCGACAAGCCGCTACGCGCGCAGCTTCCTACCAGAGCGCACGCTAGCGGGAGTCGGGTCGGCAGGTTTGGTCGGCAGGTTTGGTCGGTGGTGCCGGGTCGTGCGGACCCTGGCCGAGGGTACTCAGCCGATACCGACCGATAGCGCACGCTAGTCCGGGAAGGCTAGCGCACGCTAGTCCGGCCCAGTATAAATGTGACCGAGAAGTCGCATTTTCATTTATTTTTTTCACTTCCTTCATTCTCCGTCCGCGACTGGCGATTCATAGGTGACGAAGCCATGTTGTTTAACAACAAATCCACGAATTTCTTGAGTTCATAACATCAATCAATCATCCGTTATCATCCTTTGATCCAGCGAATCGAGGTAATCTTACCTTAGAACCCTAACTTCGTGAATTTGGGGGTTTTTGCATTTTCGTCCGATTCGTTCCGTGTTGTTGATTAATTCATGATGGGTATGATTAATCTTGGTATTATTCTTGTGTTTAACATCATTTAATCCATTGTTCTTCGTCGAATCGAAGTATATTTCTTAATTTCCTTCGAATTGAGTTTTTGGGAGAATTGTCCTCGATCTCATTTTTCATCCGTTTTCGATGGATCGATTATGGTTAAATGATGTTGTTAAACATATTCTATGGATTGTATATCCATATTTCAACTTGGAATTCCGTTTTCGGGAACTTTCGTCATTTGTTCTTTGAATTCAGCGGCTTTGGGTCATACTTTGGAATTCATTTTCGTTGTTATTGTTTGCGTTCGTAGTTCATTATTGTGGATTGTCGTTCAGTGGAGTCGGCGAGTTCGTAGTCGGTTCGTGCCAACCTACTTCGGCCGATTCTCCGTGTTGTGGTTATTCGAGGCAAGTACCTTGCCCATACTTTTCTCGTTTTATGGATATGATGATCGGTGGTCGTCTTGATGTGTTTGTTTGGTTATTTGAAATGAAGTTTCAAAAGATTTCGGTTTGGCCTCGTTAAAGGCTCTCTTTCAAAACACGTGTGTTTTGTGAACGTTGTGTTTTGGGAATTGATTATGATTTGATTATTTTGAACGTTGAAGTCTTTGATGATGATACTCCTGTGTTTAAAGTTATGGGATCGTGTATTCTGTATTGTAATACCCGAGATTTCTGTTATGTAATTGGAACTTGTGACATTGTAATGTTTGTACTTGATCTGAGTATTATTTTCCGTATTTCATAATCCGACGTTGTCGAGCGTTTAATTTCGTGGTTGTGATTTAAAGATTGTAAAATCTGCGCATATAGCGCACGCTACCGGATATGTTTAGCGTGCACTAACGTGGATTCATAGCGCACGCTACTGAGGGTCTTTAGCGCACGCTATGCATGGTCAAATTGATTGGGACGTGCGGTAGGTGAGATCTGGCCGGGGGACCCCTGTCGGATAGTGTCGGGATGTACCTGGACGGCTTTCGGGGAAAAGACGAGTCAACGCCTTAGCGCACGCTACAGGTATATGCGTAGCGCACGCCAAGTGCCGAGTACAATTTAGTCCAGTGAGCCGTTAGCGCACGCTACGAGCAGGGTCTAGAGCGCGCTAATAGCCATTTATTATAAATAGGACAGCATCCTATTCGTGATTTCAGTTCTCTCTTCTCCCATTACCCGAATTCCTACACTTAGAACATAACTTCCTTCATCCTAAACACTTCATATCAACACCCTAATTCGTGATTGAAGATCGTATATCATTGGAGATTGGTGTTCAAACTTTCGGTGTTGGATTGCTTCAACTTCCTCCGTGTTCTTCACTACTTTGAGGTAGGTGATTCTTCACCGATGTTAGTAATGTTTTTAACGACGTCTGATCATGTTTTGATAGCCAGTTATTTCGGTCATCACATGTTAGAAGGATACTTTTGACGTATCGGCACTAATTATCGTATGAATCTTTGAACCATTTCAGTTTATGGACTCCTAAACATTTTCAAATCGATTTATGATCAGTAATCGGAGATTACCTAGCTCGTATATTTTACGTAAGAAATCATATGTTTTGGGACTTGGAATAATCGGAACTTAGAATATTTCTTGAAGATCGAAGATAAGATATGATGTTGAGTTGATTATCCGTATATTTGTACCTCATGATCATGGAACTTCCACAAACCTTTTTAGCATGACATGCTTGAGGATGACATGTTGTATCAACATAGAATTCGTGAATTCACCACCTTTCAACCCAGTTTTTCCGTTAGCAGTATTCTGCCATGCAAGGGTAGCGCACGCTAACATATGTGAGTTAACGTGCGCTATCGGGGTTCGATCGCACATTACGTACGTAGCGTCGTTATGTATCGGCAGTTCAAACTCGATTCGTAACTAGCGCACTCTAGTCTTACACGATAGCGTACGCTAAGAGGCCTGCTTAGCGCACGTTAAGTAGAGTACGTATCGCACGCTAAGCGATCGTGCATTGTTTATTTTGAGCTTTTCGGCCGTAGACCGAATTTTTAGGCCATCGTTCGACTTGAGATGATTTGTATATCGTTCCTTTTGTTAAGGTTCGAGCTTGTTACGTTGATCGAAGGAGGCGGCCTTCGAGTGTGTCGAGATCATTGAGGTGTTTCGTCCTTGCCATTTTCGAGGCAAGTATCATATGTCGAGTTCGATTTATCATGCTTGTGGTTTCATTCATATTGTTGAATATGAAATGTATTTCTGAAAATTCTCGTGATATTCGTTGTTATTTGTTTGTATTGATGAACATATATTGAAATGCATATGTGTATGCATAGTTGATTGATTTATGGTATAAATGATCCGAGGGGGTCATGAGGATCTATGCTGAGGGCGCTGGATCGAATGTCCACCATGCATTGGTCCAATGGGATCATCATGGGGATCTATGCTGAGGGCGCTGGATCGTTGGACGGGTTTTCCACCATGCGTTGGTCCGACGGGATCATCATGGGGATCTATGCTGAGGGCGCTGGATCGCTGGATTACCTTGTATTGTGTTGATGGAATCGTGAGGATTCGCATCGTTGGATTCCGGTGGCGGAAGTCCGTTTTGCATGTTTTATGATGCATTGATGATTTATTGTATGATGATATTTGTACTAGCATTGTTTTGCTAACCCCTTCGGGGGTGGACATTGTTTTGATGTTCAGGTAGCCGAGGAGCGGGAAGGCAACCACAGTACCGACAGGACAATGAAATGGCTCAGTGATGTGATTGGTGTTATTGTTATTGTGTTTGGTCTTCTTGGTTCGTTTAGTACTAGAGTACGTCTGTTTTAATAAAGTCTATTCGATATGGTTGTATAAGTTAACTTATTTGATCGGTTGAATCAAATCTGTATTTGAACTTCAGTTGTTCGATTGTATTGTTTTTACATTTCTCCTAAAATTAGCCTTGTAAATCCTTATCTAAAGGGTTTACGGCGTTGTAATTATTCCGAATATCTCGAGGTGTTACAGAATATGGTATCAGAGCTAAGATTTATGGATATCTTGGCAGTCGGGTTAGTTGGGTATGTTTACGTTATTTGATTATTGGTCGTTCGTAACATCACCTTTGAGCCAAAGATCGCTCAGTGGACTGTGGTTGTAAGTTCCCTAATCTCGAATACTACTGTTCTATTTAATTCATGTCTTGTAAACATTGATGGATGTACTTTGAGAAAGTTTGTCCTGGATATTGAGTATTTATGTTTACAGTATGTTGAGAGGAGGTCGTGGACGCGGACGCGGTCGTGGACGCGGACGTGGAAATGCGAGGCAAGAAGAGTCGGTATCTACCCCAGAGATAGCCGCTAGTCGAACGGATTCACATTCCGGGGGACAGCAGGGATCGGCAAATAATAATGCAGATCCTAACGTGCCGGGAGTGCTTCAGCAGGTGGTTGCCCAGATAAACCAGTTTGCTCAAGTTGTGGATCGCATGCAGACGGCGGTGGGACAGCAGCACAACGCGGATAATCGGGGAGATAAATGGCTCACCGAGGTGGTCAAATTGCATCCTCCGAAATTTGACGGTTCCGCTGAGACGCTTTCGTGGGATCATTGGCTGAAGGAATTGGAAAAGATTTTTGCAGGGATTAACTGTCCCAACGATAGGAAGGTTCCGGTCGCCCAGTATCTTTTGACCGGGGAGGCTTTCGACTGGTGGGAGGCCATTCGACCGGAGGAGCACATTGTTGACTGGACGGAATTCAAATTGATGATGGAGGCACGGTATTGTCCTCGTCCAGTTAGAGAAGCCCGAGTTCGGGAGTTTTTCTCACCACAAAATTCGGAAGTATCTGTGACGGACGTGATTAAGACTTTTAATCATCAACCGACTTATGTGCGCCACTTGGTCAGGACCGAGGCGGAGAAGATTTTTCATTTTGACATGCGAATGAAGCCGGAAATTCAGCAGTATATGTCCGGATTTGAATGTACCACCTTGCGACAGTATCAGGACAAGGCGTTGGCCTATGATATGAAGGAGGCAGCAGTAGAGAAATCGACGGAAGCAAAGAAACATAAGGTGTCTTGCAACTTCACGGAGGATAAGAGTAGCGGACCTCGCAGGGGTCAGTCCTCTTTTCATTCATCCAGGAGACCTCCGCATCCTCCTCGAGGTGGAAAGAAGTTCCGGGCAACACCAACTGTTTCAGACGCAGGGAAAAAGTGTTATAACTGTGGCAAAGCGGGACATGTTCGACGTGATTGTTTCGCGCCTGCTGTAACCTATTTCGAGTGTGGACAGGAAGGACATCGCGCAACATTTTGTGGGAATGCGACCCGATCTTTTGGTACTCGCACTCCAGCTCCAGTCCCGAAGGAGACGAGTGTGAACCAGACGCAGCAAAGTGGATTTCAGCAGCAGAACGCTGGAAAGAGAGAGACATCCAGTGCTGGGTCCGTTCCTCCACGCCTGTATGAAATGAGGAAATCTGATGATCAGAACACAGCTGTTGCATCAGGTACGATTCAGATCTTTTTGCAACCAGTTAGTGTCTTGTTCGATTCGGGAGCTACGCATTCTTTTATATCTTTGAACCATGTTAATCATTTGAAAATCTCGTGCTTGTATAATTGTGAACCTTATGTTGTGGGATTACCGAGCGGAGAGAAAATTGTGGGAACCCTAGAAGCTAGGGATTTCCCAGTATCTATAGAAGGAAGAGAGTGGCCATCGAATCTCATTGTAGTTGACATCTACGGTGACGATTTAATTCTCGGAGATGATTGGCTCAACCGCTATGGAGCTGTTCTGAATTACCGAGAGAGAGTCATTTCCATCATTGCTGATGACGGATCTGAACACTTATTCCGAGGATGGAGACCAGGAAGCTCGGGAAAATTGATCAAGGCAATGAAAGTCAGAAATTTCAAGCGTGGATGTCACGGACTTTGGTGCTATGCCATGAGGAAAGAGGAAGGAGTAGAGCTCTCGTCTATTTCAGTTGTGAATGAGTTCTCATATGTATTTCCTGACGAACTACCTGGGTTACCTCCGCAGAGGGGAGTGGAATTCACTATCGAGTTAGAGCCTGGAGCAGCTCCTATTTCCAGAGCACCATACCGCATGGCGCCAACCGAGATGTATAAACTCAAGAAGCAACTGGAGGAATTGTTACAGAAGGGCTATATCCAACCTAGTGTTTCTCCTTGGGGAGCGCCCGTTCTCTTTGTCCGGAAGAAAGACGGATCCCTCCGACTGTGTATTGATTACAGGGAGCTCAACAAGATGACAATCAAGAATAAGTATCCTATACCTCGGATCGACGACTTGTTTGATCAACTTCAAGGGGCAAGGGTATTCTCGAAGATTGACTTGCGATCAGGATACCACCAGTTGAGAATTAAGGAATCGGATATACCAAAATCTGCTTTCAGATCCCGGTACGGGCATTATGAATTTGTAGTAATGCCATTTGGACTTACCAATGCTCCTGCAGTATTCATGCAATTGATGAATCGGGTATTCTTGGAATACTTGGATAAATTTGTGGTCGTCTTCATTGATGACATTTTGATATATTCGAAGGACGCAGAGGAACATGCCGAGCATTTACGTGTGGTTTTGAGCACCTTGAGGAAGGAACAGCTGTATGCAAAACTTTCAAAATGCGAGTTCTGGCTTAAGGAAGTAACCTTCCTTGGGCATGTGATATCAGCCGACGGAGTTCAGGTGGACCCGAAGAAAGTCGAAGTAATCTTGGAATGGGAAGCTCCTAAGAACGTGAAAGAAGTCCGAAGCTTCTTAGGACTTGCTGGATATTATCGCCGCTTTGTCGAGGGATTTTCCAAAATTGCTCGTCCGCTCACTCAGCTGTTACATAAAACTCAAAAGTTCGCGTGGAATGAGAAGTGCCAGGCTGGTTTCGACGAACTTAAGAGGAGACTGACGACAGCACCTATATTAGCGCTGCCAGAGGGAACTGATGGATTCATGGTATACAGCGACGCTTCAAATCATGGTTTGGGTTGTGTGTTGATGCAGAAGGATAAAGTGATTGCTTATGCTTCTCGGCAATTGAAACCGTACGAGATTAATTACCCGACTCATGATCTGGAGCTAGCAGCTGTGGTCTTTGCCTTGAAAATTTGGCGACATTATTTGTACGGCACTCATTGTCAGATCTTTACAGATCATAAGAGCCTCAAGTACATTTTCAGTCAGAAAGAGTTAAACATGAGGCAGAGAAGGTGGCTGGAATTGATCAAGGATTACGACTTGGAGATTCTCTATCATCCGGGGAAAGCAAACGTAGTAGCTGATGCTTTGAGCCGTAAACCTGTTTCTCTTCGAGTGTTGGAAGCACTTACGTCCCAAACCAGTATTCAACAAGAACTGATCCGCGAGGGGATTGAGGTATGGGCACCAGGAATCCAAGGGCGACTTTATGTGATGGAACTGACTTCATCATTAGTCGAGGAGATCAAGTCTAGACAATTGAACGATTCTCTGATCCTTCGATTATATGACGAAGTAAAGAAAGGAAAAGCCCCAGGATTCGTGATACAAGACAATGGGGTTCTGATATTTCAGAGTCGACTTTGCGTTCCCGAGGATGATGATTTGAGACGGATAATTTTAAAGGAAGCTCATAGCGCGCCCTATTCTATTCACCCAGGCAGTAGTAAGATGTATAAAGATTTAAAGCAAAACTTCTGGTGGGGGAATATGAAGAAGGACATAGCGGAGTACGTTTCTAAGTGTTTGACTTGTCAGCAGGTTAAGATTGAACATCAACGACCTGCCGGAATGTTAAAACCGCTTCCGATCCCTGAGTGGAAGTGGGAGGATATCTCGATGGATTTCATCACTAGTATGCCGAGGACTAGAACGGGAATGAACATGATTTGGGTTGTAGTTGATCGACTAACCAAGTCGGCTCATTTCCTGGGAATTAAAGATACATGGGGACCCGAGAGATTGGCACGAGTATTTATTGCAGAGATAGTCAGATTGCATGGGACGCCGAGGACCATTATTTCGGATCGAGATGGTCGCTTCGTGTCACATTTCTGGAAAGCAGTTCACAGGGCTCTGGGGACTGAGCTCAACTTTAGCACAACTTATCATCCCCAAACGGACGGTCAGTCCAAAAGGACTATTCAAACCGTAGAAGACATGCTTAGAGCTTGTGCTTTGGATTGGTCAACTAATTGGGAAGTTCATTTGCCATTAGTCGAATTCACCTATAATAATAGTTGGCATGCTTCAATTAAGATGGCACCATTTGAAGCTTTGTACGGGAGAAGATTCCGATCACCCCTATGTTGGGATGATTCTTCGGATTTGATCGGGACGGAACCAGAATTAATTATTCAGACTCAAGAGAAGATAGCTTTGATTCGAGAGAGACCGCTGATCGCCTGCAGTCGGCGTAAGTCTTATGCAGATGTACGCTGCCGCCTCTAGAGTTCGACTGGGACCATGTACTATTGAAGGTGTCTCCTACACGAGGGATTTTCCGTTTTGGGAGGAGAGGCAAGCTTAGTCCGAGATATATCGGACCATTCGAGATCCTCGAGAGAGTGGGAGATTTAGCATACAGGTTGGCCTTACCGCCATCGCTGAGTCACGTTTACAATGTGTTTCACGTATCCCAATCATGGAAGTATGTACTGCACTTACCACGTCATTGATTTCGACGAGATCGAGATAGCTAATGATGGCACTTTCGTAGAGAGACCAATCAAGATACTTGAGAGCCGGATCAAACAATTGAGGAATAAACCAATACACTTGGTTAAAGTACAATGGTCACGACATGGAGTCGAAGAGGCCACTTGGGAAACGGAGGACAGTATGAAGACTAGATATCCGGAGTTGTTTTCATCTTAAGTTTCGGGACGAAACTTCTTTTTAGGGAGGAAGGATGTAATACCCGAGATTTCTGTTATGTAATTGGAACTTGTGACATTGTAATGTTTGTACTTGATCTGAGTATTATTTTCCGTATTTCATAATCCGACGTTGTCGAGCATTTAATTTCGTGGTTGTGATTTAAAGATTGTAAAATCTGCGCATATAGCGCACGCTACCGGATATGTTTAGCGTGCGCTAACGTGGATTCATAGCGCACGCTACTGAGGGTCTTTAGCGCACGCTATGCGTGGTCAAATTGATTGGGACGTGCGGTAGGTGAGATCTGGCCGGGACCCTGCCGGATAGTGTCTGGATGTACTGACGGCTTTCGGGGAAAAGCCGAGTCAACGCCTTAGCGCACGCTACAGGTATATGCGTAGCGCACGCTAAGTGCCGAGTACAGTTTAGTCTAGTGAGCCGTTAGCGCACGCTACGAGCAGGGTCTAGCGCGCGCTAATAGCCATTTATTATAAATAGGACAGCATCCTATTCGTGATTTCAGTTCTCTCTTCTCCCATTACCCGAATTCCTACACTTAGAACATAACTTCCTTCATCCTAAACACTTCATATCAACACCCTAATTCGTGATTGAAGATCGTATATCATTGGAGATTGGTGTTCAAGCTTTCGGTGTTGGATTGCTTTAACTTCCTCCGTGTTCTTCACTACTTGGAGGTAGGTGATTCTTCACCGATGTTAGTAATGTTTTTAACGACGTCTGATCATGTTTTGATAGCCAGTTATTTCGGTCATCACATGTTAGAAGGATACTTTTGACGTATCGGCACTAATTATCGTATGAACCTTTGAACCATCTCAGTTTATGGACTCCTAAACGTTTTCAAATCGATTTATGATCAGTAATCGGAGATTACCTAGTTCGTATATTTTACGTAAGAAATCATATGTTTTGGGACTTGGAATAATCGGAACTTAGAATATTTCTTGAAGATCGAAGATAAGATATGATGTTGAGTTGATTATCCGTATATTTGTACCTCATGATCATGGAACTTCCACAAACCTTTTTAGCATGACATGCTTGAGGATGACATGTTGTATCAACATAGAATTCGTGAATTCACCACCTTTCAACCCAGTTTTTCCGTTAGCAGTATTCTGCCATGCAAGGGTAGCGCACGCTAACATATGTGAGTTAACGTGCGCTATCGGGGTTCAGTTAACGCACATTACGTACGTAGCATACGTTATGTATCGGCCGGTTCAAACTGTCAGTTCGTAACTAGCGCACGCTAGTCTTACACGATAGCGTACGCTAACAGGCCTGCTTAGCGCACGTTACGTAGAGTACGTAGCGCACGCTAAGCAGTCCAGGCAGATTGTTTATTTTGAGCTTTTCGGCCGTAGACCGAATTGTTAGGCCATCGTTCGACTTGAGATGATTTGTATATCGTTCCTTTTGTTAAGGTTCGAGCTTGTTACGTTGATCGAAGGAGGCGGCCTTCGAGTGTGTCGAGATCATTGAGGTGTTTCGTCCTTGCCATTTTCGAGGCAAGTATCATATGTCGAGTTCGATTTATCATGCTTGTGGTTTCGTTCATATTGTTGAATATGAAATGTATTTCTAAAAATTCTCGTGATATTCGTTGTTATTTGTCCGTATTGATGAACATATATTGAGATGCATATGTGTATGCATAGTTGATTGATTTATGGTATAAATGATCCGAGGGGGTCATGAGGATCTATGCTGAGGGCGCTGGATCGAATGTCCACCATGCGTTGGTCCGACGGGATCATCATGGGGATCTATGCTGAGGGCGCTGGATCGTTGGACGGGTTTTCCACCATGCGTTGGTCCGATGGGATCATCATGGGGATCTATGCTGAGGGCGCTGGATTACCTTGTATTGTGTTGATGGAATCGTGAGGATTCGCATCGTTGGATTCCGGTGGCGGAAGTCCGTTTTGCATGCTTTATGATGAATTGATGATTTATTGTATGATGATATTTGTACTAGCATTGTTTTGCTAACCCCTTCGGGGGTGGACATTGTTTTGATGTTCAGGTAGCCGAGGAGCGGGAAGGCAACCACAGTACCGACAGGACGATGAAATGGCTCAGTGATGTGATTGGTGTTATTGTTATTGTGTTTGGTCTTCTTGGTTCGTTTAGTACTAGAGTACGTCTGTTTTAATAAAGTCTATTCGATATGGTTGTATAAGTTAACTCATTTGATTGGTTGAATCAAATCTGTATTTGAACTTCAGTTGTTCGATTGTATTGTTTTTACATTTCTCCTAAAATTAGCCTTGTAAATCCTTATCTAAAGGGTTTACGGCGCTGTAATTATTCCGAATATCTCGGGGTGTTACACGTATTTAATCATTGTTGTGGTGTTTTTGAAGAGTTTGATAATAGTGTCGAGTTAATGGCCATCTCTAGTGAGTATTCTTAATGAACTTACATTCTTAGCATGTTAGTATTGCATGAGTAACATGTGTGTGTGTGTATGCTCACTACGGGTTAGATCCGACGGGGTCTCGGTAGGGGTCCACAAGAGACGTGGATCGACGAGCTTGCTTTTAACCACTACGGGTTAGATCCGACGGGGTCTCGGTAGGGGTCCACAGAGACGTGGATCGACAGTTAATTGTGGTGCATTTTGCAAATATGATTTGATTATGGCATTTCCGGAAATGAGTGCTTTCGAACGGTTTTCATGAGTGCATGCATTGACTAAGTGTGTAAGAGGTAAGTTGTTCGTTTGGCCTACTTGGCTAGGATGGCACTAGAGTATTTTGTTGTTTGTGTTAAATCCTTTATTTATGGATTTTGATATTGGGAGACGAACCTTGTGGTCGTTCTCGTGTATTGTGAGTTGATGAGATTTGGGGCTAAAATCCCAATGGTTTTGTAAAAGTCATTTTATGGATTTGGGGCTAAAATCCCAACGGTTTGGTAAAGGTCATTTTTCGAAAAGTAAACCTTTGGGGCAGTGACCCCTTTTGTCTTTTGGATTTTGAAAAGTAGGATTTGATAATCCTAAATTGTTTTCTATTAAAACTCCCGATGGTATTTCAAATCATTTTACAAATTGTTTCCCTCGATATTTTGATCTTGAAATTTTGGGAAGTCTTTACTCAAACTCTTGCCTAGGGAAGTGTTCATCCTGTTGTATTTGAATCTTTGAGGATTCCTGGTTATTGTTATTCGTGGAATGTGAATTGTATGGCTCGTATTTGCACTTTGTTCTTGCACTAGCAAAACAAAGGAGTTTGCTAACCCCGAGTATTCGGGGTGGATGTCTATTTTGCATTCGTGTTTGGAGCATAACACGTGGTCGGCACGAAGGATGATGAAAGATGATCGATACTAATCACATGAGGAACCGTATATTGTTTATTGGTTCTATGCGTTAGTTTCATTGCTATATTTTTCCCGTTGTACGGGTGTGGTTGTATTTTGACCCCTGCGTGGGCATGATTTGTATTTGAGTTGTATGTATTTATTGAATGACCAAATCGGTCTACTGAGTCATTTTAGCCTTAAAGGCATGGTTGAGTTGTTATATGTTGTTACCAGCCTGGTAGATCCTTGAGGAAGGGTTCTACGGCGTGTAATATCCCTGAGCGGATTGGGGGTGTTACATCAGCTGCGCGTTGCCTATGAGGAAGGGAGAATTAAAAATTTTAGTGACCTTATCTCCCACCTCGCGAAAAAAGAAAGGCACCATGAGATTATTCTCAATAGCAATGCGCGCCCACTGTACGGCCGATTCCTAAGTGAATCAGGCTACCCACAGGAAGGCACCACGACAAAATAGAAAAGGCAATGCTACTCAGTTTTTGCAAGCACCACGGTTGCATGACTCGGGCAAGCAAGGGAAAAGACGAGGTCGTCGTTCCAATGTGTGGAAGAGGTAAGGTGGCTCGGCCACGGGACCCAGTGGAACCCAACCACGTAGACCGCCTCCTACCGCCGGGAATGGAACCACTCCAAAGGAAGGCCGGAATTGCTATACTTGCGGATCGAAGAAGCATACTTACCGCAATTCCAAAGCGCCAAAGAACATCCAAGCTTACTACAAGCACTATAAATAATATTTGACTCAAGAGTCAAATTATATGGAAGAAGATAATGAGAATACGGAGGTGAACCATACTGAGATCCAGACTGAGATCCCTCCTCTCACCATTGCGGACAAAGACCAACATATGAATGTTGCCGACTTTGACTAGATCATTGTATTTTGACTAGTTTTATGCTTTGGTTATGTTTTGTCTTGTTTCTAGTTTCCGAGAACTACTTTGGATTTTCATGAATGTAATAAAGTTGGCCATGATGAATAAAATTCTTTTAATTGCTGTGATTGTGCAAAAATGAATTTTATTTTCCCTTCGAAAGCATGTTTGGTTTATCACAAAATAATTGCTAGCAATGAATTGCTTGGTTAAATTGATACATTGGTGGATTTCATCAAAACTTATGATCAAGACTAGGCGCATCCTCCTTGGTATTTGTTTATGCTTTGAAAGTTCAAACGGAATCAGTGGTTTTTAAATTCTAGTCAGACCGACATTCCTACTTTCTCTGCAAGTCTACCAAGTTGGAGTTACCGAAAGGATCATTAGTCGAGATATAAATCGAACACCAAGATGCGTTTTGAAGTATTTAAACGCTCCTATGGCCATATTACCATAGTATTGGATCAACAATAATGCCTTTGAAAAAGGCTTCAACCTTGCTCTATCACTCAACAATAGGGAAATATCAAAATAGGAATTTGAAACGAGCACTGAGACCTGAGTTTAATGATCCAGAAAGTGCACGACCTATGGACAGAAAGATACGGAAGTCTAGTTTCCATAACAACTGACCGTTCGTCCATAGCCTTCTTAACGATTGTGCTAACTTTGATCCTAACCGACTTGGTCGAATTTCCCCAAACTCGAAGTTAATGAGTTTTCGCTATGTATTTAATCACAAGACTAATCGAGTTTCATGTCTTATTGTAGATGTCTCGTGTCGAAATTGAGTGCCTTGCTGATAGTGGAACAACCCACACTATTCTTCGAAATATGCAATTATTCAAGGATATTGTGCCATATATATCCTCAGTGACAACAATGATTGGTTCCTCCCAAGTAATTCAAGGGAGGGGACCTGCTCATTTCTTGCTACCTAATGGTATGCATATTAATGTCACAAATGCTCTTTATGCCCCAAGAGCAAACCGAACCTTGCTAAGTTTTAGGGATATCCGTGCCAACGGTTATCACCTTGATACACATTGTGAGAATGGGACAGAATTTTTGTCTGTTACTCTGGCAGAATGCGGAAGACGCCGCGTTCTCGAGAAACTTATGAGTCTAAGTAGTGGTTTAAACCAGACTACAATAAGGGTTATTGAATCCTATGCTGTGAGTCACGAACTGTGTGATTCCGAAGCATACCAACTATGGCATGACCGACTCGGTCACCCTGGACGCGACATGATGATTCGCATTTTGAAAAACTCACATGGTCATCCGTTTTTCAAGTCCAGAAAATGATTGGAAGCACCACTCGATATCGGAATTGATGTGAGTGAGCTTGATACCGTATCACCGGGACTAAAGATCGCACGCCCTGATAAGGTTGACGGTGCATCTCTCGTAAATCCCGAGGCTTCCGTGGCAATTTCTAATGCCCATAAATCGTTTTGCAAAGCCTGTTCACTAGCAAAGTTGATACCCTCTCCGTCCTTTGCTAAAGACTCAACACAAAACATTCGCTTCTTACAAAGAATTCAAGGGGACATATGTGGACTTATTCAGCCAGAGTGCGGACCATTCAGATATTTTATGGTTCTGGTTGATGCATCGACGCGATGGTCACACGTCGCTCTTCTATCCACGAGAAATGCTGCATTTGCTAAACTCCTAGCACAAATCATCAAGTTACGGGCTAACCACCCTGACTTTTCAATCTCGTCATTAAGATTGGACAATGCTGGAGAGTTTACGTCAAAGTCTTTTGACGACTATTGCATGTCGATTGGGATTGAAGTTGAACATCCCATCCCCCATGTTCATTCGCAGAATGGCCTTGCCGAAGCTATGATTAAGCGGTTACAGCTTATCACCCGAGCATTGGTATTGCGCACCAACTTGCCGATTTCTGCCTGGGGTTATGCAATTTTTCATGCGGCTATACTTATTCGCTTTCGACCCACTGCCAATCAACCGTTTAGTGCGTACTAGTTGGTAACTGGATATGAGCCTGATATTTCACACTTACGCATTTTTGGTTGTGCAGTCTATCTGCCAATTACGCCTCCACAGCATACTAAAATGGGTCCGCAAAGACGATTAGGTATATATGTTGGCTATGAATCGCCTAAAATTATCCGCTATTTGGAACCTTTGACAGGAGATCTCACATCGCAAGATTTGCAGATTGTTACTTTGATGAGACAAACTTCCCGTCGTTAGGGGGAGAGAGGAATCGAACGATTCCAGTTAAACGCCAGGAAATTGTCTGGTGTGCTCCCTCCTTGCCTCATCAAGATCCCCGCACAGCTCAATCCGAGCTAGAAGTGTAACGTATTCTCAGTCTTCAGAAAGTTGCGGATTCGATGCCCGACAGCTTTACTGATACTGCGAAAGTGACAAGATATACCATTCCCGCTGCGAATGTTCATGCAAGGTTAGAAGTCCCAGTTATAGGGCAAGGTTCAGCCGCCCAAAGGAATGATGCCCCCGGCGTCAACCTTAGTGGTGGGACGGCTGCTTCGGCTGCTCTTATCCCTGCTCGAAAGAGGGGGATGCCAGTGGGTAGAAAGGATACCGAACCTCGAAAGAGAAGAGGAATGGAGGCACAAAATCCTCTCGTCATCGACACAGTGACTCCGTCACACGAGATTATATCTGACTACGGATATGTCCTCGAATCAACAATGGAACAATCGACGGACGCGTCGGAAACTTTGTTGATGTCAGAGAATAAAGAAATCTCGATGCAATGTACGAGTGAATACGTACTATTGGACAGGTCGTCCACGCTAGTCGATGATGCTTTTGCCTACTCAGTCGCTCAAGAAATTATTGAAGACGACGACGCTGAGCCGCGCTCGGTTGCTGAGTGTCAACAACGAGCCGATTGGCCAAAATGGAAAGATGCAATGCAGGCTGAACTAGACTCAATGGCTAAACATGATGTATTTGGCCGTATCGAGCCAATACCCGTGGGCGTTAAACCAGTTGGACATAAGTGGGTCTTTGTTCGTAAACGCAATGATAAGAATGAGGTCATGCATTACAAAGCGAGACTAGTTCCCCAAGGCTTCTTGCAGCGCCCCGGCATTGACTACGAGGAGACGTATTCTCCCGTTATGGACATCATCACTTTCCGCTACTTAGTCAGTTTGATAGTGTCCGGAAAACTGAACATGCAGCTTATGGATGTGGTTACAGCGTATCTTTATGGGGATCTAGATACGGACATTTATATGAAAGTCCCTGAAGGGATTTCATTGCCCAAATCAAGTAGCTCTAAACCACGGAGCGCTTACACTGTGAAATTGCGTCGTTCATTGTATGGGTTGAAACAATCCGGAAGGATGTGGTACAACCGCATACGTGAATACTTTGTTGGGAAGGGATACGAGAACAGTGACATCTGTCCATGTATTTTCGTGAAAAGAACAGATACAGGATTCGTGATTGTAGCCGTCTATGTAGATGACATTAATGTTATCGGTACCATAGATGAGGTCAATGAAACGGCCCGCTACCTTAAATCCGAATTCGAGATGAAAGATCTGGGGAGGACTCGATTCTGCTTGGGCTTAGAGCTAGAACATCGAGATGATGGCATACTCATTCATCAGTCTGCCTATGTCCACAAAATGCTCAGGCAATTTAGTATGGACAAGGCATATCCTCTTGCTACCCCCATGATTGGTCGAAGTATGGAAATGAACAAGGATCCGTTTCGTCCCAAAGAGGAGGATGAAGAGGTCTTTGAAGCAGAAACACCGTACCTTAGCGCAATCGGTGCGTTTTTGTTTCTGGCTCAATGTACTCGTCCAGACATCGCATTCTCTGTGAATCTGTTAGCCAGATTTAGCTCCGCTCCCACGACAAGGCATTGGAATGGAGTAAAACACATCTTTCGATATTTGAAAGGCTCCAGTGACATTGGATTGTTCTTTCCCTATGCAAGAGAGAGCGATATTCCGAAAGGAATTGTTGAGGTTAAGACGATGCATACCGACCGTCGATCTTCCTCTGATATTGCAGCTAAGCATGGTAGCTTGACTACCACAAGTGCTAATGCGAGCAAGCTTACCCCTTATGCAGAGAATCCTAACGACACGTTAGTTGGATTTGCTGGTGCCGGTTATCTCTCTGACCCGCATAAAGGACGTTCCCAAACTGGTTATGTGTTCACCATTGAGATTACGGCGATATCTTGGTGATCTACCAAGCAGACCCTGGTTGCTACTTCCTCGAACCATGCAGAGATAATTGCATTGCACGAATCCGTGAGGGAGTGCATTTGGCTCCGGTCAGTCATAGACCATATACGAGGAACGTGTGGATTAGATCCCACTACAGCAACCCCTACTTGCATCTTTGAGGACAATGCCGCATGCATTGAGCAGATCAAGTTAGGTTTCATAAAGGGTGACAATACCAAGCATATTGCGCCGAAGTTCTTTTATAATCAGCAGCAGCAGAAATTGCTAAATATCGAAGTGAAACAAGTGAGTTCCGATGAGAATATCGCAGATTTGTTCACTAAGTCTCTGCCGAAATCTACATTTGAGAAACATGTGAGAAGCATCGGCATGTGTCGATTATCCGAGCTCAACTAATGATAGCTCGACTGACTGAGCTGTCATGTATACCTTAGGGGGAGTATACTGTAACACCCCGAGATATTCGGAATATGTTACAGCGCCGTAGACCCCTACATGGGACCTACCAGGCTACAATAGAAAAACTCTACTCGACTAACCATCTTGGTTAGCGAGGATACACAATTAAATAATATGACATATAAAGATACGCCCGGAGCAACCGGCAAAATAAGCATCAACCAACAACGAGACAGTTTAAAAACAATACAATACGGAGTTTGAAACAAAGAGCCTAAGTACTCGCGAGTACAATCTATAAGTTTAAAACTGTGGGAACAACCATATCGAAATGGACAAAGGAAATAAGTTGACCAAAATTGCACTTGTCAACGACTCGCCAACATCCTCGTCTTGTCCCGGTGCTCGCTCGTCCGGTAATCATAACCTCAAATCCATAACAAGAATTTCCCGACAACGGGTCCCCGAAGGGGTTAGCAATTACGCTAGTACAAGTATTCAAGGCAAACCAATCGCTTACACATTTCATAGTACATGCACCAAAATCATTTCGAAAACCAAAACAAGACATGTCTTTTCCTAAACAAACAATAAATAATTAGCCTTGGGAACAGAGTAATATCATAGATTCCCGCACGAGGCCTCTAAGGACCCTCCCGCACTGGCTACATTACAAAAATAAAACACGCACATGCATCGCCTTGGGAACAGAGTAATATCATAGATTCCCGCACGAGGCCTCTAAGGACCCTCCCGCACTGGCTAGCTAAACAAACTCTTGAAATCCAGGGCGCGGATAGATTTCCCTCCTTGACCCCGTCGGGCCAACACGAGGTGAGTTACACACAAGTAATATACATCACCATTTCATGTTAAGCTTAAAGGTTTCCAAAAATACTTGCCTCGAATTATTGACGACGTGAAGAACGGAAAGGAAAGTCACCGACAACCGCTAGGAACCAACGAAACCGAACCTAACGATTCGAAGAACACAATCACAACCGTTTCTAAATGAATACGGAATTGGAATACACCCGAAAACCCGCCTACGATTCATGTATATTCGTATAAAAACAACAACGAGGGCGGACCACAACCAAACCCTCTCGATTCCGTAAAAATCACGAAATATACCATGAATCCGTAGGAAACTAAGAATACCAACAAGAATAATCATATTCATCATGAATCCATCAACGAAACGGAAAGAATCGGACAAAACCCCAAAATCCCCAATTATCCAAAAAGGTAGGGTTTCAAGAGATATTACCTTGAGTGATTCAAGTGTCAAGATCCGTAGAACACGCGTTAGATTGATTATCCGAGCCTCACAACCGAAAAGAAATGATGAAAATCGACCCCGGATGAAAAACCCTCTCTCCCTCTATGACTCTCTCTCGCGATGCCGTGTAAATGGGGAAGAAAAATGAGCTGATCGCTCAAGACAAAGACATTTATAGGGTAACGCAGCAGAACCTATCGGCCGCCTATCGGCCGATAGGCTCACCGATAGCCATACGGAATGCCGGCAGTAGGGTCTATCGACCCCTTATCGGCCGAAAGTCTACCGGAAGTTCAAGGTGAAGAAATTTACATATCGGCCGGCCTATCGGCCGATAGGCCCAACCGATACCCATACGCACGCCGGGCAGAGTCTATCGCCCCCTATCGGCCGAAAGGCTCCCGGGAGTGCTCGGCCAAAATCAAACGACCATAACTCTCTCTCGTCCGGACTCCGATTGACTCACCGTTTGAACCATTGGAAAGCTAACTCGATGATCTATAATATTGCAAAGATTTATAATTTTTGGAGTCACCAAAAATTAATGGTGATCTAACAAAGTCGAACTCATGTGAGGAAAGTTGAAACAACGAACAATAACGAGAATACAATTCAACAATTGACAGGAAGGACTTACCGAAAGATACATGAGGGTCACTATGACCGAGAAATATACCAAAAATGAAAATACAAGGGAAGGAAAAATACCGGATATTACATTCTACCCTCTAAAAATAAGTTTCGTCCGAAACTTAAGAAACAAACAACTCGGGGTACCTAGCACGCATGCTATCCTCGGTTTCCCAGTTGCCTCCTCGACACCGTGTCTCGACCATTGCACCTTGACCAAAGGTATGGTCTTATGCCTCAATTGTTTCTCACGATGTTCCAAAATTTTCAAAGGGCGCTCTTCGAAAGTAACATCTTCAAAGAATATCAATGTCGCCATAATCGATGACGTGACTAGGATCCTAACATATTTCCTCAATCGGGAAACATGAAAATGCTATGAACATGACTCAAGGCTGGAGGTAACGCCAAACGGTACGCTAATTCACCGACTCGCCGAGAATCTCAAAGGGTCCAATAAATCTCGCTCACTTTCCTTTCTTCCCAAAACGAAAACTCCCTTCGCCGGCGACACCTATAGCAAAACGAGGTCTCCCACCTCGAATTCCCAAGGTCGACGACGGACGCCGCATATGACTTCGCCGACTCGCGCCAACATCCGTTCTCGAATTAATTCTATCTTCCGTCTCGTCTCTAAAACGACATCCGGTTCGGTCCCGACCAAATCGGACGCCTCATTCCAACAAATCGGCGATCGACATCGCCGCCCATATAGTGCCTCATACGGTGCCATCCGAATCGACGCGTGCCAACTATTGTTGTACGTGAATTCGATCAATGGCAAGTGCTCCTCCCAGTCGCTACTCCAATCGAGGGCACAAGCACGCAACATGTCCTCGAATGTTTGGATAGTGCGCTCCGACTGTCCATCTGACTGGGGATGAAAAGAGGTACTCAAATGCAAACGGGTACCTAACGCCTTATGCACCGCCTGCCAAAAGTGCGATACAAAACGGCCATCACGATCCGAAACAATAGACTTCGGAGTACCGTGAAGTCTCACAATCTGCGTTAAACACACGAGCCATTTCTCCGTCCCCAAGTGTCCTTGATGCCCAGAAAATGTGCCGACTTGGTCAGACGGTCAACAACCACCCATACCATATTCATGCCCGACCTCGATCTCGGCAAACTCGTAACAAAATCCATCGATATATCTTCCCATTTCCATTCTGGAATGGGAAGTGACTGCAATAATCCAAATGTCGCCGATGTTCGATTTTGACTGCCGGCAAGTCAAGCATCTCGCCACAAACCGTGCGACCTCCTCCTTCATATCATTCCACCGAAGTTCCTCCTCGTGTCCTTGTACATCTTACTCGAACCAGATGAACGGAATAGGTGTGGAATGGGCCTCATGCAAAATACTGCCGCAACTCTGGATCGTTCGCACACAAAGCCGACTGAATCTCAAAACGCCATCCTCGTGAATCACAAACCCGTGAGACTTTCCCTTAAGAACGTTCTTCTCGGATTTGAGCAATCATCGGATCCTCTAATTGCTTACTTAATTTCATCGATCAAAGACGATGAAATCTCTAGAGCACAAAGTTGCCCGACACCTGTGCAACAAAACTTCAACATCTAACTCGATCGAGCCACGAGCTCGGGACCGAGGCGTAACGACCTCAAGCGTTCGCAACGCAATCGGTTTCCGACTCAAGGCGTCGGCCACGACGTTCGCTTTGCCTGGATGATAAAGGATTTCAAGGTCAAAATCCTTAATCAGCTCTAACTACCTCCTCTGCCTCATATTCAACTCCCGCTGAGTAAATATGTATTTCAGACTTTTATGATCGGTAAAAATCTGACATGTAGATACTAAAAGATATTGTCGCCATATGTTGAGTGCAAAGACTACAGCATATAATTCCAAATAGTGAGTAGGTTATTTAAGTTCTTACGTCCTTAACTTTCTCTACGCATATGCAATGTTCTTGCCGTTCTGAATCAATACACACCCAAGACTTCGACCCGAAGCATCGCTATAAACGGCGAATCCTCGTTGCCACATGGCAACGCCAAGACCGGGCTGAAGTCAAACGCTTCTTCAGCTCCTCGAAACTCGATCGCCTCTCATCGGTCCGCATTTAACTTCTCGGATTTATGGAGCAACCGAGTAAGTGGCCGAGCTAGTTTTGAGAAACCTCACGAACCTACGGTAGTAGCCACCAAACCCAAGAAACTACGGACCTCCTTCACATTTGTGGCGATGCCCAATCCAATACCGCCTCAATTTTCTCATGGATCCACACGAACCCCTTCTACGAAATCACGTGACCCAAAAACATCACTTCCTTCACTAACTCACATTTTGAGAACTTCGCATAGAGTTGCTCGGTCCTCAAAATGTCTAACACTATCCGCAAATGATGGGCATGCTCTTCCTCATTCCTCGAATAGATAAGAATATCGTCAATGAAGACGACGACACACTTATCCAAATACTCGATAAAGACTTTGTTCATCAACGCATGAACACCGCCGCGCATTAGTTAACCCAAAAGGCATAACTACGAATTCATAATGTCCGTATCTCGTCCGAAAAGTCGCTGCACGTCGGACTCTCTCACCCGGCCGATAGTACCCCGATTTCAAATCAATCTTCGAGAATACCGCAGCCTCCCGCAATCGGTCAAACAAGTCATCGATTCTCGGCAAAGGATACTTGTTCTTGATGGTCACCTTGTTTAGTTCGCGATAGTCGATACACAAACGTAGTGAACCATCCTTCTTCCGCACAAACAGACTGGGCGCCCCAAGGCGAGGCACTTGGTCGAACATACCCCGACTCAAGAAGCTCACTCAACCGCTTCTTCAACTCGGACATCTCTCAAGGTGCCATGCGATAGGGCGCCTTCGAAATAGGAGCCGCGCCCGGCTCTAACTCTATAGCAAACTCAACCTCACGATCCGGTGGCAATCCCGGTAATTCGTCAGAAATACATCAGGAACTCATTAACGACCGGAATCGACGAAAGCTCGACTCCACCATCCTCCACCTTTAAGGCGTAACACCAATATCCAAGACATCCCTTTCGCAGAGACTCATCGCCTTCAAGGCATTAATGACGACTGTTTCCCCTCTTTCGCCCCGAAAGAGTGCTCTGCCCCTCGGCTAACATTGTGATGATTCTCGTGCGGTAGTTCATGATTGCGCCATGCCGCTCGAGCCAATCATCCCCGAGAATCAAATCCTCACCCTTGATACTAACGACAATAAGATTAGAGAGCCAAGCTCTCTCACAAATAAACACAGAAAGGCCTCTCGACCTCTCGATCACCGACAATTCTATCACCGCTAGGAAGTTTAACGATGAAAGGCTCGCAAGGTGACAAACAATGAGACTTAAACGGCGTACACACTCTAGAGAAATGAATGAATGCGTAGCACCCGAATCGAAAAGCACACCGACAGATGGAAATGAATGTGAACGGTACTGCCGCCACAAAGAGTCGCCGGATCATCGGCCCTCCTCATCTCATAGATACGTGGCCGAGCAGAGCCGACACCGAAGCTCCACCCTAGCGGTCCGACTCCCGACCCTTACCTCGGCCGGCACTCGGTGGAGGCGGCGAGCAAATGAGCCCCGGTTCACACTCGGCTCTAACGGTACCGATTGGGAAGAACGGCGCCACGAAGCCGCTTGATCTGCTCACAAAAGGGGCCTTGTGGCCCAAATTGCCCACAAGTGTGACAAGTAAACTTGGACGAGAACACCGCGGTTCCTATGGCTCGCACACCACGCTTAAAACATGTGGGTTCACGAGCGGAGGTTCCGCGGCACCCCGAAAACTCCCAGAGAAACGAGCCGAACCGCCCGTTGAAATATTTGCACTTGAGATTTCGCTGCCTCCACTCTTAGGACTAGAAAATTTCCGGCCGACTTCGCTTCTTGCTCTCACGAGCCAAATCGCTAGCCGTCACCGACATATCATAAGCAAGGGCTCGACTCGATAATCCTTCAAGGTAGTACAGACGAGCCTGACATATAGTCCCGAATGGGCGCCTTCATCCTCCTGGAAAAATGGAAAATTTTGTCGCTCATGACAACTTGGGTCTTCACATAACCCAACTCTTTGTTGAAATCAGCAATAGCTTGGGATACGCGAATATCCCGAGGTTGAGCATCGTAGAAAGCATGCACTCGAGCCTCGTCTGACCGCCACGGACAATACTCGGTCTCCATCAATTCTTGGAATTCGGCCCATGAAGCAACGTGATCTTTGGGACCAACGGCCTCCCACCAACTGTAGCATCTCCCGTGAGAAAGTATTGAGCAATAGGGACCCTACGGTCCTCGGGGCAATTAGTAGCAAGAAGACTTTGGATATCTCCTTGATCCACCCTTCCCACCCGATCGGGTCCGAAGCTCCCGAATCGAGGAGGATGCATCTTGATGACATCCTCAAGCCGATCCGCTCCGCCCGATTAGCATGGGCCTGATCGGGTTCTCAACCACTGTGCTATAGCCGCCATCTGGTTAACCATTTGCCGCATGACAACAAAGAATACCAAGATCGGCGCGCTCCGAGAAGAAGCATGATCGTGACGGCCGCCGTGACGCCGGCCTCGAAGAGTGCGACGTGGTCGCCCCACCGCCGCCCCACGTCCTCGGGCCGCCCACGGCCACGACCACGACCACGACCACGGTTTCTCCGCATCCATACCGGTGTTAAAAGATAACAGGAGCATATCGAGGATGAGTAAGGAAAACTACGATGATAAGCAAAAGAGGGAGAATAACCACGGTTCAAGAAACGAAATACAAGATGTGAAAGCAAACAATCGTAAGGAAACTTACGAGCACCGAAGTACCGAGATGCCGGCGGTGTGACAATGTGCAAAACAAAACACGACTAGACCCAAGTAACCGACAAGCCTAGGTATCCATAAACTCGGCTCGATACCATTTTCTCGTAACACCCGAGATATTCGGAATATGTTACAGCCGTAGACCCCTACATGGGACCTACTGTGCTACAATAGAAAACTCTACTCGACTAACCATCTTGGTTAGCGAGGATACACAATTAAATAATATGACATATAAAGATACGCCTGAGCAACCGCAAAATAAGCATCAACCAACAACGAGACAGCTTTAAAAACAATACAATACGGAGTTTGAAACAAAGAGCCTAAGTACTCGCGAGTACAATCTATAAGTTTAAAGCGTGGGAACAACCATATCGAAATGGACAAAGGAAATAAGTAGACCCAAATTGCACATGTCAACGACCCTCGCCAACATCCTCGTATCGTCCCGGTGCTCGCTCGTCCGGTAATCATAACTCAAATCCATAACAAGAATTTCCCGACAACGGGTCCTCAAGGGGTTAGCAATTACGCTAGTACAAGTATTCAAGGCAAACCAATCGCTACACATTTCATAGTACATGCACCAAAATCATTTCGAAAACCAAAACAAGACATGTCTTTTCCCTAAACAAACAGTCAAATAATTAGCCTTGGGAACAGAGTAATATCATAGATTCCCGCACGAGGCCTCTAAGGACCCTCCCGCACCGGCTACATTACAAAAATAAAACACGCACATGCATCGCCTTGGGAACAGAGTAATATCATAGATTCCCGCACGAGGCCTCTAAGGACCCTCCCGCACCGGCTAGCTAAACAAACTCGTGAAATCCATGGCAAAGATAGATTTCCTCCTTGACCCCGTCAGCCAACACGAGGTGAGTTACACACAAGTAATATACATCACCATTTCATGTTAAGCTTAAAGGTTTCCAAAAATACTTGCCTCGAATTATTGACGACGTGAAGAACGGAAAGGAAAGTCACCGACAACCGCTAGGAACCAACGAAACCGAACCTAACGATTCGAAGAACACAATCACAACCGTTTCTAAATGAATACGGAATTGGAATACACCCGAAAACCCGCCTACGATTCATGTATATTCGTATAAAAACAACAACGAGGGCGGACCACAACCAAACCCTCTCGATTCCGTAAGAATCACGAAATATACCATGAATCCGTAGGGAAACTAAGAATACCAACAAGAATAATCATATTCATCATGAATCCATCAACGAAACGGAAAGAATCGGACAAAACCCCAAAATCCCCAATTATCCAAAAAGGTAGGGTTTCAAGAGATATTACCTTGAGTGATTCAAGTGTCAAGATCCGTAGAACACGCGTTAGATTGATTATCCGAGCCTCACAACCGAAAAGAAATGATGAAAATCGACCCCCGGATGAAAAACCCTCTCTCCCTCTATGACTCTCTCTCGCGATGCTGTGTAAATGGGGAAGAAAAATGAGCTGATCGCTCAAGACAGCACATTTATAGGGTAACGCAGCAGAACCTATCGGCCGATAGGCCCAGCCGATAGCCATACGGAATGCCGGCAGTGGGGTCTATCGACCCCCCTTATCGGCCGAAAGTCTACTGGAAGTTCGAAGGTGAAGAAATTTACATATCGGCCGGCCTATCGGCCGATAGGCCCAACCGATACCCATACTGCATGCCGGTGAGTCTATCGGCCCCCTATCGGCCGAAAGGCTCCTGGGAGTGCTCGGCCAAAAACTGAAACGACCATAACTCTCTCGTCCGGACTCCAATTGACTCACCGTTTGAACCATTGGAAAGCTAACTCGATGATCTATAATATTTCAAAGATTTATAATTTTTGGAGTCACCAAAAATTAATGGTGATCTAACAAAGTCGAACTCATGTGAGGAAAGTTGAAACAACGAACAATAACGAGAATACAATTCAACAATTGACAGGAAGGACTTACTGAAAGATACATGAGGGTCACTATGACCGAGAAATATACCAAAAATGAAAATACAAGGGAAGGAAAAATACCGGATATTACATATACTTCACATGATTCTGACATTTGTAGTTGGTGCGTAGCGTTCTTTTTCCTCACCAAAGTCTTTGTTTTTCCCACGGGGTTTTATTTGACTTGGAAAGATTTTTTACCGAGGCAACACTTTCTGCACCATGTTAGTATTAGTGTTCGACACAGGGGGAGTGTTCCGGGAAATGCTTCCCGTATTGGTGTCTTACCTAATACTGGTTGTAGGGGGATAGAGTTATGGGAGGTTCTAGACTCTTCCATAAGTAGTAGGATCATGTTAGATGTCTTACCTTAACTAGGAATCCTATGTATGGAAGGACTCTCTTTGTAATGCCTATATAAAGGCCCCTCTATTCATTGTTATCAATACAATTGATTTGCTGTATATATATATATATATATATATATATATATACACACACACACACACACACACATATATATATATATATACATCCGTATAAATTCATACACTTCGACAACAATGATTTCACGCAGTTACAATTCGTATATCAAGGTACTTGCCTTGGTAATCTCTCACGAATACTCCGAAAATACGGTCAATTGGAAAAATCCGGAACTCCAATGAAAATAATGATCGGAAGGGGTCAACATCAGATTTTTTGTAGGGAATTCGTCCTTAATATCCTATCATCAAATAAACAATCAATCACATGAGGAAAAACATCACAAAATGACCGAATCTCCCTCAGCGGCATTTTCCCGGACACCTTGAAGGCGTCAAGTGAAAACTCATGTAAACGACGAATCGGACATGACAAAACCGTGGACAGATGATGAAATTGATAGAATACAACTTAATCTACAATTATCCATCAGTAATCTAAGTTCATATGGCTCAAAGAGACGAAATCTACCAAGATCCCCAAATTTCCCAAAGTTTGGATTTTAGGAAAAACTAACCTTGATTCGGTCGATTGAAGGATGTTATGGAATGATCAATCAATGATATGAACTCAGGAACTTCCTGGATTTGTTGTTCAACAACATGCCTCCTTGATCTCAAAACCTCTGGACCCGGAAAGAAAAGAATGAAATGAAAAATGTGTTGAAACAGGGTTGCTCGGTCAAATATATAGGCAGATCGCCCTAGCGTGCGCTAGCGTGCCGGCAGCGTGCGCTAGCGGGCCGACCATGGTCAGTCGATCCAGGCTCTGGTGATCCCTCGCCAGTAGCGCGCTAGCTGCCGAGCAGCGTGCGCTACGTCTGCCGGTTAGCGCGCGCAGCGACTGGCCGTAGCGTGCGCTACCGGCCAACTCTCCGGAGTCCAGAACCTCAGGGCCTCACTTCCAGGCCCAGGTAGCGTCTTGCTGGTGCCGCGCATAGCATGCGCTCGCTGCCGGTTAGCGCGCGCAACCTCCCAGCAGTGGCGTACGCTATGCCGGTCCCTGCCGCGCCGTCCGGCCGGCGTCAGCTTTGTGCGGTTCCTCATAACGTCCAGGCCAGCGCCCAGTGCGGTGCGGTTCCTCCATAACCGTCCGGCCAACGCCCGACTGTCGTGGCCTGACGACTCAATTCCTAAAAATGCACGGAACGAACACGACGAAACGCTCGCGGACAACAACATCGATCTGAAATGAAAATAATATAGAACAAATCACCACATATGGCCATAAACACAAAATCGATTGTCGAGAAAAATAATACCAACGCTCGAAAACCGAGAAATTTTCGGTCTAAAAAAAAGAAAAATTCGAAAATCAGAATAAAAATCTCGGATATTACAATTACATATAAATCAATTTCTTGTGCATAAATTGATGCAGATGCCACTACCGGATAAGGTGGCAGGGGCTCTATCACACTTACCCATGGTATAGTGTTCGACTTCTCCCAGGGCCAGTTTTGTAGCAATATTTTTTTCCCGTTTTTTTTATTGTTACATATAAAAGAATTTTTTGTGCACATCTTGACGTGGATGCTACTACCTGACAAGGTGGCAGGAGATTAAACACAACTGCAATGGGTCTAGGGTTCGATTATCGCTAGACCCAATTAATTAACTTGTTTTTTTATATGCCTATTATTGCACATTTTTTTTTACTAATTTTTTTTATCTCGAACCAAGCTCATACCAAAACATTTTTTTTATGAAAAATCTCAAATTGCATTTTCACGCATCTGAAACCAATTTTTTACACTTCATTTTTTTTCACTCTTTATAATCGCATAGAAAAAAATACAAATTAATAAACAAAAAAAGTACCACTCATCTGTAATGTGTTTCTTTAGATGTCTATATTTTTAAACAAAGTACGAAAAGAAATTATTTATGTATATTAAATTTGATTTATCTGTATTATTTATTCAAAGCTCCTCTAATTTGTTAGAAAGAAAATCCCGGCACTCATATATTATTGGAACAACCAATGTATGAAATAGTAATTTATTGGAAATTACAATGCATCTATAAATTTTTTTATTGATTTGTTTTCTCAGGAAAAGTACAAATAAATAAATAAAGTATCACTCGTATGTAATCTAGTTCTTTAAAAAAGAATTATAAATAAATCATTTCTCAAAAATATTTGATTCATGTAAACATTGTTCTATAAAATCTTTTTTTTTTTGTTAAAAGGAAAAGTACAATCATAAACGTGTTTAATAATTGCTAGAGAGTGACAATTACTAGATTAGCCAATTTTTCCTTCATAAGAATATATCCATAAATTATAATATTGCATGTCATAGGTTTCAACCCTGCATGGGTTTGAAAAAGGAGGAAGACTTGTTCTTTTTTTGGAATATTTTTATACTAGCACTTAATTTTGTACACCTAATTTGTATGATTGGTTAAAACTTATATTTCTCTATACCACTTTTTAGTACTATAACGTGTAGCCTAGTGTAAAATGGGTGAGCCTACAATGCAAGGCACATAGTGGTACACAAAAGCGATACAAATGATATTTTTTCCGGTTAAAACTATAGGGGGTTAACCCATCAATATATATAATAGCATTACGAATTCGAAGCAATAAATTAATTATCTCTCCTATGTCTCTTAATTTTGAATTCCTATTTATTTAAAATCTTGAATCCCACATCTATTTAAAATGATACTTAATCAATGGACATTCTAAATAAATAGAATTTAATATCTTGGATCCCACATCGATTTAAAATAGAACTCCACCAATGGATAACCTAAATAAATACTTAGAATGAATGTTATTTTTGAACCACATAGTTATTTTACACACAAGCTTAGAAATATTATTTTTATTATGTTTAATTTGACAATTTATTGAGTTGGACAAATAAATAGTTTAATTTGTTAGTAAAATTTAATTGGTCAATTATCAAATTTAAATTAATTTTATTTGTCTATAATTTGAATCTTACATCTATTTTATTTAGTAGTTTTTATAATAATTAAAAATATGTATAACAACGTTACGAATTTGAAGCACTACATTGACTCTCTCTCTCCTATGTGACATTCTCTAAATTTTGTATTCCTAAATAAATTTAGAATTCAATGTTTATTTTTAAATCTCATATTTATATTTCACACACAAACTTAAGAATTTATTTTTATTGTATTTAGTTTGTCCAATTATTAATTTGGACAAATAAATCGTTAAATTTTTTAATGAAAAATTAATTTGATCAGATTAAATCTCTATTAATTTATTTATCTAAAATTTGAATATCATATTTATTTTATTTAGTAGTTTTATTCTAATTGAAAATTGTAGTTTGGCCACTATTAATAATATAAGTTATTAAATAAATTACTTTATTGTTTATTTGAGAATCTAATTTGACCAATTATCAAATTTATATTAATTATATTTATCTAAAATTTTGAATACCACATCGATTCTAAAAGAGACTCTATCGATTGGAGAACTATATTAATTTCTGTTTTTCTCATATTGTTATATATAAATTAATTTTTTGTGCATAACTTGATGCGGATGCCACTACCGGACAAGATGGCAGGGGCTCTATCACACTTGCCCAAGGTATAGTGTTCAACTCCCCCATGCCCCAGTTCCGTAGTATTATTTTTTTTCGTTTTTCTCTTATTGTTACATATAAATGAATTTCTTGTGCATAACAGGATGCGGACGCCACTACCGGACAAAGTGGCAAGGTATTTAACACAATTATAATGGGTCTAAGGTTTAATTCTCCCTGGACCCAGTTAGCTTTTTTTTTATATGCTGTTTATTGCCAATTTTTTTTACCAATTTTTTTGCTGTTTATTGCGCAATATTTTTACCAATTGTAATGTGTCTAAAATTTTGAATACCACATTGATTCTAAAAGAGACTCTGTCGATTGGAGAACTATATTAATTTTCGATTTTCTCATATTGTTACATATAAATTAATTTCTTTTGCATAACTTGATGCAGATGCCACTACCGGACAAGGTGGCAGGGGCTCTTGTAACACCCCCAGATTTAACCGGAAATATTACAGCGCCGTGGGCCCCGAGATGGAACCCACAAGGCTAAAAGAATTTTCACAAAACATTTACAAATGCCCAAGAGGCCAAAGACAGTACTATCTTTAAAAATGCGCAAAGACTTATAAAATCCATTTATCAAAAACTGTTATAAAAACTCATTTGAAATCGCAAGGCCAAACGGCCGACACTCAAAAGTTTAGAAAACGATTTCCAAAGTAACCTCAGTTACCAGATACCAAAAGAGCGTTTCAAAATACTCACACAGCGGAAAAAGACCAACCATACAGATACTCTAGCAGCGGAATACAAGAACCAATCAAGAAACTCAATGCACAGAACATGTCCTAGCCAGTATCCTCCGGGAAGCTCATGTCTTCACGACCGCTACAAGCTCGATACTCCAAGAACCTAAAAAGAAATCCCACGACGGGGTCAGCCATAATATCCAACAATGATAACCGTCACATCACATTAATAATTACATACCAATGAGAATACAACATAAGAATACGACCAACGTAATCTTACCGCCATAACTTTGCTTACTCAAGTAATTCTCATCAGAATAACCATTATCATATTTCACATCCTGTACTCGATTAACCAATAAACTCAAACATAATATATGTATTGTACCTCACACAATACTCAAGGTTCTCAAACTATCATAACCAACTCACGATACGGAAATATACCATTTCTGACCAATACAATCCATCGGATAGCATCATCAAATCCGAAAACGATAACTGATTGTCCATCACAAGAAGAATACCAAAGGAAATACGGAACATACCTCGAGATATAAAGTGCCACGACAATCATATCAGTCTAATCCGAGATCAGACCAATGCAATACGGACACGGTCCTAACACAAGACCTACAAATGCATACTCATATGACCACGTCAATATGATCACAACAATAACAATCATGTATACTCAATGGAAATCCGACGATCCAGCGCCCTCAGCATAGATCCCTTTGTTGATCCTATCAGATCAGCATAAGGTGGATAACCAACAATACACATATGAACAACAACACATGATAAAATCAATGATGCGAATTCACAAGATTCCATCAACACAATACTTGTAATCCAACGATCCAGCGCCCTCAGCATAGATCCCCATGATGATCCCGTCGAACCAACACATGGTGGAAAACCTGTCCAACGATCCAGCGCCCTCAGCATAGATCCCCATGATGATCCCGTCGAACCAACGCATGGTGGACATTCGATCCAGGGGCCTTAGCATAGATCCTCATGATCCCATCGGATCATTTACAACATAAACAATACAATTATGCATACACATATGCAAATCAATATGTTCATCAACATGAACAACAGAACATGAACGACAATATGACAAATCCACTAAGACGACCTCATGTTCGACAACATGAATGACAATATGCATGATCAAATCATTAACACTAACTGAATCGATATAAGATACTTGCCCCGAGTCCTTCGGGAGAAATCTCAATATCAAACCATCACCGACGATTATCCGCAATGCTCGGCGATCCAAACGTTTCATGGACTATAGGTAATCATATCCTCGTCTTTACCATAATGTAACCTCGATACCCGAATATGCCAATAACCGAAATAAATCACATACATTATGATTTAACTCCCAGAATCGGAATGACAACATATAATCATTGCTATATGCATTATAAACGAAATGAAACTGAGACCATTCATTAAACATTATAACTGAGCAAGTAATAACTTGCTTCGATATCGATACGACGATGACGAAGCCGCTACCAATCCCATTGCCTTCGTCTACGAGCTCCTCGGCCCCGACCAAAGCAATTCATGAACGTACTCGAACACGACCGCAGCATCCGGTTATAATCACCGATCAATAATCTCAACCTATCGAAGTAATCAAATAACATATATCCGATAACTATTAACAACCAACACGACCAACCAAAACATCTCAACGATTCAACGATACCTCAATCAAATACAAAACCAAATAGTATAACTCAAACTATTTTACGAATTCATATCCATCATATGAACCGAAATCCGATAATTACTAATCAATATCATCGATCGATAAACTTAACGATTTCACAATTATCCTGATTAACCACAAGTCCGAATAATCCAATTCAAACAATTACGAATTCACAACCACAATGCGATTACGGATACGAGCGTAAAGGAAATCATATTCGACGAACAATCACAATCTTTCCGGATCCCAAATTGATATCATGATTCACATTTCATTAAGAACATACGAATTCTACCACTACAACCAACGAATATTCGATCTTCATATATAAAAATACCGATAATTCAATAAACGATCGTCTTGCTATGTCAAATTCATCAAAAGTTCCTCAAGAACACTAAGGGATTCGAACTCATGTTCATAACCATTAAAACAACATAATTCGATATCCTTTAACATGAATATAATCTTCCAATTCGTAATCCAAGTCATGAATAACCCAATAAACCCTTCAAGAATCATTGATATCTTCATATCCAAGCTTCTAATCCATGCCTCCAAGCTCACAATTGACTTAAAAGTGTTTAGAACATACTTAGAAGTGAAGAAGGACGGAAAAACGAAGTGAAATGATGAGGAGAAATGAAAGACGAACTTTCATTTTATAAACTGCATCGATCTCTACGTACGTTAACCACCAGCATTAACGTACGTAATGCACTTAGCGTACGTTAAGCGTCCTTAATAGCGTACGTAATCTCATTTCTAAAACTAACTGACCTGTTTCGTCCAATTGGTTACGTACGTAACATTTCCTTCATTACGTACGTAATATGTACGTTGACTTGCTACAGTAAAACTCTATTTAACGTACGTTATACACTTCTTGTAGCGTACGTAATGGCCGGGGTTGACTCGCCTGTCCACATCCGCCGCCGACATCGGGTCCCACCTGCTGACCATGACTCAGTCCTGTCCGATTCCCTCGTTACGTACGTAATGCTTTAGCCATAACGTACGTAACACAACCAATTTAGCGTACGTAAGTCTTCAACATTAGCGTACGCTAAGTATTCTATACTTAGCCAATTTTAACTGTTATCACCTGTCTCGACATACAGAATACGAACATACGGCATACTGAATACGTATACTGAATCCATTAATATTCTTATACGATATACTCTATATCGAAAGTACGATAACCTGATACACAATATCCTCAAATGTAACTGTCGACCAAATACGACAATTATACCGATACTGATATCTCAGTCCTTTATTTATTTTATCCCTATTGTACAGATTCCACGCTGTACAATATAACTCGGATAAAATAATATCAAACAACAGTAGTAGAAATTCCGGATATTACATTCTACACCACTTAAAATAAGTTTCGTCCTCGAAACTTGCAATCTATCATAGAAAACAAACAAACATACCGTTCAATCCAAAATATCCCAAAACCATCACGACAGCGATCAATCATCATCATTACCGAATATCCAAAAGAGCATACTTACAAATACGCAGGTCGACGATCTCTGGAAATACTAGCCAGCGATCTCACTGTACAGTCTCAATACGCTTACGATCACAATTCCATGAGTCTCAACAAAATTATATCATCGTCAGATGAAATAATCTATCCGTGACAAATCATGTTTGCCTGATCACATGATCAAGTTCCAATTCTGATAAAACGAATAATATCCGATACATATGCGCCCAAAACAACGATACGAATCCCGAAACATCAACACAAAATCCGAATGCTCAGATGATCACCAAAAATGATCAACTAATAAATCAACCGAATTTATCATCAACATGATAAATTCCCATATGACCAACTAGAGGTGAAAACACAATCGAGAATATCATCAACATGATAAACTCCAATACGACCAACGAACGGTCAAAGATAATCGAGAATACCTTCAAACGGTAAGCTCCAACACAATCAACACAGAACCACAGAAACCGATATACAAACGAATAAAGTTCTCAAAACGACACGCCAATCACATACAGTGTATCTCAATAAACATACCCGACTGGTGAACATACCCCTCGGCATACGAACAACCAATCACAAACCGACGAACATATCCAATCATACAGGGAGTGGGAACGACCACTCAATATCCAAAACAACCAGCATGGGGTCGCCATCCCCAAATCTACACTTACAACGAAATCCTTCAAAGATCACTATGGTAAGGTTGCGCTACTACCGCACCAATGGAATCACATAGCACCTATGTCCCGGTTTTACAAAGTCCAAAGTTCCAAAAATTACATTTGTACCGATTCTACAAAACGCAGTATAATTCTCTTGACTGATCAATCCATTGATCACCCATGGATAGCCAATCTACCATACTAAACTTCGAATCTCTTTTCCTTGTACCATCGATATGATATGCCCGATGTACTAAATGCGTATGTACGTCAATCACATTTTCAAAACCAGTTTGAAATCATATACTCTTGTCACGAAGACAATTGTCGAAAGTTCTTTCAAGAGTTTGAAAACTCAAAACATAAATTTTCGTAAGACCACGAAATAAATTTTAAAAAATTAAATCGGCTCGCTGGTGCCAAGTTCTCGATAAAAATTCTTTTCGAATACACACGATTAAATAAAAGGAATTTATGCAAATGCTTGTACACATCCATACTCCTGTATACCACTTCGGCTCGTCACCAATATCCACTGGTATTCCATCGGAAAACCACACGATAGAGTTCCAAAATCTCAAATATATAGACCCTGATAAAAAGTCCTCTCCACATACTACTCGCAACATATCCTTAATCCATCCTGGATCACCTCAAATATGATATGAAAAAACATTGAAACAAATCAATAAATCAAACACAGCGAAAGACTTCCCGAGAAGTTCCATTTGAACAAGTAAACCAAAGCCTCGAAAGGCGGAAATAACTTAGGTAAATGATTGGTAAAGTGTTTTACAAATCTCGGGAGTTTTAGAAAACTAGAAAAAGCCTTTTGAAACGTTAGGGTCTCGGCCCGTACCTCATTCCGTATTACAAGGAGTTTAAAAAGTAGAAAACCCTTTTTGGACCCCAAGTCCTGAGTCATAAAACCATTTCAAAATCGATTTGGGTCTCGGCCCAAAATCATTTTCCGTAAAACATCCATAAAATATTCATTTTGAAAAGTATCATTTTCAAATGCTCAAAAGCAGTTCATGTATCACAAAATGATCTATCATGACTACATGTTCTTCTCAACAATCCATAGTCCTTCTCCCGATTACACAATTCCGTTCCAAAATCTAACCAACATACTGATTTCCAAAATCATAGTTTCTCGAATCACCAATCCTGTAACGCATAATATCTTTCTGAATCTCAAAATGTATCAACTTAGAACGGCAATAAATCTCAATGAAATTCAAAAATCCAAATACTTACAGATCGTGAAGCCGACGATTCCCCGTGATACTGGCACATGTCTAGACTCAAGAAAATACTCGACACAGGTATTTTCAAAACACACGTTTTGCAAACTCAGTGCAACTCAAGAACACAATATACCACGTAAACACCATTTGGAAAAGTTTTAACAAACCCAGTACGATACTTGGCAAATCCGATAACGCACAAGCCTGAGTGAACAACAAAGACTCACGGCTCTAATATTTGTCAATCGACAACTCGAATGACGCAACAAAAACACGACCCAACTCGACCCAAATGCCTAGGTTTTCTCAACCTAAGCTCCGATACCATATTCTGTAACACCCCCAGATTTAACCGGAAATATTACAGCGCCGTGGGCCCCGAGATGGAACCCACAAGGCTAAAAAAATTTTCACAAAACATTTACAAATGCCTAAGAGGCCAAAGACGGTACTATCATTAAAAATGCGCAAAGACTTATAAAATCCATTTATCAAAAACTGTTATAAAAACTCATTTGAAATCGCAAGGCCAAACGGCCGACACTCAAAAGTTTAGAAAACGATTTCCAAAGTAACCTCAGTTACCAGATACCAAAAGAGCGTTTCAAAATACTCACGCAGCGGAAAAAGACCAACCATACAGATACTCTAGCAGCGGAATACAAGAACCAATCAAGAAACTCAATGCACAGAACATGTCCTAGCCAGTATCCTCCGGTAAGCTCATCTCTTCACGACCGCTACAAGCTCGATACTCCAAGAACCTAAAAAGAAATCCCACGACGGGGTCAACCATAATATCCAACAATGATAACCGTCACATCACATTAATAATTACATACCAATGAGAATACAACATAAGAATACGACCAACGTAATCTTACCGCCATAACTTTGCTTACTCAAGTAATTCTCATCAGAATAACCATTATCATATTTCACATCCTGTACTCGATTAACCAATAAACTCAAACATAATATATGTACTGTACCTCACACAATACTCAAGGTTCTCAAACTATCATAACCAACTCACGATACCGAAATATACCATTTCTGACCAATACAATCCATCGGATAGCATCATCAAATCCGAAAACGATAACTGATTGTCCATCACAAGAAGAATACCAAAGGAAATACGGAACATACCTCGAGATATGAAGTGCCACGACAATCATATCAGTCTAATCGGAGATCAGATCAATGCAATACGGACACGGTCCTAACACAAGACCTACAAATGCATACTCATATGACCACGTCAATATGATCACAACAATAACAATCATGTATACTCAATGGAAATCCGATGATCCAGCGCCCTCAGCATAGATCCCTTTGTTGATCCTATCAGATCAGCATAAGGTGGATAACCATGAATACACATATGAACAACAACACATTATAAAATCAATGATGTGAATTCACAAGATTCCATCAACACAATACTGGTAATCCAACGATCCAGCGCCCTCAGCATAGATCCCCATGATGATCCCGTCGAACCAACACATGGTGGAAAACCTGTCCAACGATCCAGCGCCCTAAGCATAGATCCCCATGATGATCCCGTCGAACCAATGCATGGTGGACATTCGATCCAGCGCCCTCAGCATAGATCCTCATGATCCCATCGGATCATTTACAACATAAACAATACAATTATGCATACACATATGCAAATCAATATGTTCATCAACATGAACAACAGAACATGAACGACAATATGACAAATCCACTAAGACGACCTCATGTTCGACAACATGAATGACAATATGCATGATCAAATCATTAACATTGACTGAATCGATATAAGATACTTGCCCCGAGTCCTTCGGGAGAAATCTCGATATCAAACCATCACCGATGATTATCCGCAATGCTCGGCGATCCAAACGTATCATGGACTACAGGTAATCATATCCTCGTCTTTACCATAATGTAACCTCGATACCCGAATATGCCAAAAACCGAAATAAATCACATACATTATGATTTAACTCCCAGAATCGGAATGACAACATATAATCATTGCTATATGCATTATAAACGAAATGAAACTGAGACCATTCATTAAACATTATAACTGAGCAAGTAATAACTTGCCTCGATATCGATACGACGATGACGAAGCCGCTACCAATCCCATTGCCTTCGTCTACGAGCTCCTCGGCCCCGACCGAAGCAATTCACGAATGTACTCGAACACGACCGCAGCATCCGGTTATAATCACCGATCAATAATCTCAACTTATCGAAGTAATCAAATAACATATATCCGATAACTATTAACAACCAACACGACCAACCAAATCATCTCAACGATTCAACGATACCTCAATCAAATACAAAACCAAATAGTATAACTCAAACTATTTTACGAATTCATATCCATCATATGAACCGAAATCCGATAATTACTAATCAATATCATCGATCGATAAACTTAACGATTTCACAATTATCCTGATTAACCACAAGTCCGAATAATCCAATTCAAACAATTACGAATTCACAACCACAATGCGATTACGGATACGAGCGTAAAGGAAATCATATTCGACGAACAATCACAATCTTTCCGGATCCCAAATTGATATCATGATTCGCATTTCATTAAGAACATACGAATTCTACCACTACAACCAACGAATATTCGATCTTCATATATAAAAATACTGATAATTTAATAAACGATCGTCTTGCTATGTCAAATTCATCAAAAGTTCCTCAAGAACACTAAGGGATTCGAACTCATGTTGATAACCATTAAAACAACATAATTCGATATCCTTTAACATGAATATAATCTTCCAATTCGTAATCCAAGTCATGAATCATCGTATTCTTCAGTATACACTCTACATAACCTCAAG
Organism: Orobanche coerulescens; assembly: GCA_033398695.1. NCBI lineage: Eukaryota > Viridiplantae > Streptophyta > Magnoliopsida > Lamiales > Orobanchaceae > Orobanche > Orobanche coerulescens. Next base: position 138,906,364 of record CM065817.1, read on the forward strand.
GATTGTAGCAACAACTCCCTAATCATCATCATATGGATCAAATACGGATAATAATACCAAAATCCGAAATCAAAGTGAGGAATTCAACAACATACCTCAAGAACATGAATAACCCAATCAAACCCTTCAAGAATCATTGATATCTTCATATCCAAGCTTCTAATCCATGCCTCCAAGCTCACAATCGACTTAAAAGTGTTTAGAACATACCTAGAAGTGAAGAAGGATGGAAAAACGAAGTGAAATGATAAGGAGAAATGAAAGACGAACTTTCATTTTATAAACTGCATCGATCTCTACGTACGTTAACCACCAGCATTAACGTACGTAATGCACTTAGCGTACGTTAAGCGTCCTTAATAGCGTACGTAATCTCATTTACAAAACTAACTGACCTGTTTCGTCCAATTGGTTACGTACGTAACATTTTCTTCATTACGTACGTAATATGTACGTTGACTTGCTACAGTAAAACTATATTTAACGTACGTTATACACTTCTTGTAGCGTACGTAATGGTCGGGGTTGACTCGCCTGTCCACATCCGCCGCCGACATCGGGTCCCACCTGCCGACCATGACTCGGTCTTGTCCGATTCCCTCGTTACGTACGTAATGCTTTAGCCATAACGTACGTAACACAACCAATTTAGCGTACGTAAGTCTTCAACATTAGCGTACGCTAAGTATTCTATACTTAGCCAATTTTAACTGTTATCACCTGTCTCGACATACAAAATACGAACATACGGCATACTGAATACGTATACTGAATCCAATAATATTCTTATACGATATACTCTATATTGAAAGTACGATAACCTGATACACAATATCCTCAAATGTAACTGTCGACCAGATACGACAATTATACCGATACTGATATCTCAGTCCTTTATTTATTTTATCCCTATTGTACAGATTCCACGCTGTACAATATAACTCGGATAAAATAATATCAAACAACAGTAGTAGAAATTCCGGATATTACAGCTCTATCACACTTGCCCAATGTATAGTGTTCGACTCCCCCATGCCCCAGTTTCGTAGCATTATTTTTTTCGTTTTTCTCTTATTGTTACATATAAATGAATTTCTTGTGCATAACATGATGCGGACGCCACTACCGGACAAGGTGGCAAGGTATTTAACACAATTATAATGGGTCTAAGGTTTAATTCTCCCTAGCTTTTTTTTTATATGCTGTTTATTGCCAATTTTTTTTACCAATTTTTTTGCTGTTTATTGCGCAATATTTTTACCAATTATAATGTGTCTAAAATTTTGAATACCACATTGATTCTAAAAGAGACTCTGTCGATTGGAGAACTATATTAATTTCCGATTTTCTCATATTGTTAAATATAAATTAATTTCTTTTGCATAACTTGATGCGGATGCCACTACCGGACAAGGTGGCAGGGGCTCTATCACACTTGCCCAACGTATAGTGTTTGACTCCCCCATGCCCTAGTTTCGTAGCATTATTTTTTTTCGTTTTTCTCTTATTGTTACATATAAATGAATTTCTTGTGCATAACTTGACGCGGACGCCACTACCGGGCAAGGTGGCAAGATATTTAACACAATTGCAAAGGGTCTAAGGTTCAATTCTCCCTGGACCGAGTTTGCTTATTTTTTTATATGTTGTTTATTGCCAATTTTTTTACCAATTTTTTTGTTATTTATTGCACAATTCTTCTATCTAAAACTGAACACAGAGAAATTAATTGCTACTTTTTTGTATTATATGGTGTAATTGGGGTATGCAAAAAAAAATGAAATAAAAATATGTAATATAATTCCAAAAGGCTTGTAAATTAATTTGGTTGAGTAAAAGAATTAAGTAATTGATATGTAGTCATATTGATTGACATATAACTTTTTTGTATTATATGGTGTAATTGGGGTATGCAAAAAAAAATGAAATAAAAATATGTAATATAATTCCAAAAGGCTTGTAAATTAATTTGATTGAGTAAAAGAATTAAGTAATTGATATGTAGTCATATTGATTGACATATAACTTTTTTGTATTATATGGTGTAATTGGGGTATGCAAAAAAATGAAATAAAAATATGTAATATAATTACAAAAGGCTTGTAAATTAATTTGAGAATTGAGTAATTGATATGTAGTCATATTGATAGACATACAACTTTGTAAAAAGTCAATAGAATTTAATGATTATTCATTTATATTTACATGTGGTCTTTAAGGATTAAAAAAAATATATTCGTTAATGCATTTAGCAAGGTTATTCATTCAGCCCCTTTGCCAAAGTCGGGACCGGAGAAAATTATCCCCTTTGTGTTATTTTTGTTTTTGTTTTTCCCTTATTGTTACTGTAACACCCCCAGAATACGTCCGGAAATGTTACACGCCGTAGGCCCTTCTCACAAGGATCTACCAGGCTAAACTCCACTAGACTACACAATGATTGACCGACCGGGGTCATGTAACACCCCCAAAACCGTATGGAAATATTACACGCCGTAGACCCTTTCCACAAGGATCTACCAGGCTAAACATCCATAAACAACCAAATGCTTGCCCGGCCAGGGTCAAACAATATAATAATACAGACCGTTAAGGTCACTTACACATAAACACAGACCGATGAGGTCACACAACTCTATCAACAGGACTGACTAACAACATTACCCACACAGAGGTCGAAACACAATACAGCGGAAGACTGAATCAACTCTAACAATACAACCAAACTCTACCAACTCTCGACTCTTGATTAGTATCGCAGCTCGTCATCCCCTTGTGCCAATCCTGTGACTGCTCCCCTGAACCTGCATGTACCTGGACGCAGAACAGACATCCACCCCCCGATTACTCGAGGGTTAGTAAAACTCCACTGTTTTACTAGTGCAAGTATAAAACGATATAAAATGCAACAAGTAAATAGCAACTACGTATTTAATACGGAATTCAATTATCAAAATATTCCCGAGAAGTTTTAGAATTTCGAACTCAAGCAAGAGATATTTGAAAAGGAACACATCATCTCGGGGATTTTTAAAGCAGAAATTCTTTTGGACCTCGAGTCTCAATTTACAAAACCTTTTCGTAAACATTAGGGCCTTAGCCCGATTCTGTTAGGCGTATTTTTATACGCTTATTCATCATTATTTTGTAGTGTTTTGGTGAGTGAAATCATATAAATGAGCTTTTAATGCCTTAATTTTGTATGATTGGCAGGAAATTGCAGTCCGGAAGCTAAAACGAGGCAAAACGGGCGAAGACGGCAAAACTGGACTCTGAGCCGCGGCACAAGGAATCTGAGCCGCGGCAAAGGAAGACACCAGAAGGGCGAGTAAGGCGTACTCATGCGCACGCGGCCAGTGAGCCGCGGCACGTAAGAATTTATTTACGCCCGTGCATTCACTTTTTGCGATGTGCCGCGGCACAGGTTTAGTGAGCCGCGGCACACTTGGCGGTTGGTGTATGCCCGCGCGGATTTTGAGCTGTTTCGATGCCAGTTTTTGACCGACTAATACGGACGCGAATTGTGGAGGTGCTGAGCTATAAATAGGGTTTAAGACCATAATTTAATTATCTTGGAATCATTGGAACAAAAACCTTGGAGAGCTTAAGCTTGGAGACGGCAGAAGAAGAGGAAAGCAGAAGAATTCAAGGGCAGAAGGCGGAAGTTGAAGAACGGAGGAATCCGCGCTTCATCTGCGTTTGAATTTTATGCTTTCGTTTATTTATTCTGTATTTTTAGTTTTTAGTATGTCAGGCTAAAGCCCTAATCTAGGGTTTTGATGAAACCTTTGTTTTGACGAATTGATTGAGATTATCCAATTTATTACCTTTTTATTGAGTTTTCCCAATTGTGTTTAATGCTTGCAATTATCTGGCCAATAGTTGTATAGATTTAATCATCCACTTCGAATCGGGAGAGGAGATTTGGTGAGGAACTATTGGTGAGGACCGTTTTATTCTGTGAGATAGGAATATACTCATAGGAACTACGTGGCTTTTAGGAGATTTCATGCTTTTTGCCTATCGACGAGATAATTCACCTAGGGATAGAGTGCGTTAGTCGCCGTTAGATAAATCTATTGACCTCGGGAGAGGCGGTAGAATATATTAGCAATCTCCGCCTTCAATAAATTGGGAAAATTATTTATTACGGATAATCGAGAGTAAATTCGGATAAAGTAAGGTGGATTCAGAACCCTAGACTTATTTATCATTTGATTCCTTTTATTCAAGATATTATTTTCTACTGCTTAGTATTTTAGAAATTCTTTTAGTTATTAATCACAAAAACCAACTTCGATTGTTCAAATAAAATTGGAATACGAAAACATCGGTAGTTAGAGATTCAATCCTCGTGGGAACGATACTCTACTTATCACTTTATTACTTGTAAACGATGACGTGCACTTGCGTGTAGGAAATATCGCAACAAGTTTTTGGCGCCGTTGCCGGGGACTGAAATTTTTTTCTAATATCGATTTAAGTATTTCCAGTCTTAATTTGAACGTTTTATTTTTATTTTTATTTTTGTATTTAATTTCGTTTACTTGTTTTTCCTTTCAGGACCTTTCGTGTAGTGCATGAGAAGACTCGGTAACGAAGGCCTACTACCTTTGGACACCGAGCTCGAGCGCACGCTAAGAAGGAACAAAAAGGAGAAAAGAGAGTTGCGCATTTACGGTCAACATGGCCGAGAATATCGAAATCCAAGGAGGAGACAACCAAGTGCGGCAAGTTCAACCGGAACTAGCTCTTCGGGATTATGCCATGCCGCAGGTCAACGCTAATTTTTCGGGAATTCGGCGTCCCACTATCCAAGCAAATAATTTTGAGATCAAGCCCGCCATTATTCAGATGGTGCAGGCGAGCCCATTCTGTGGACTGCCGAAGGACGACCCGAATGCCCATATTGCTTCTTTCCTTGAGATATGCGACACGTTCAAGACTAATGACGTCACCGACGATGCCATCCGATTGAGGCTTTTCCCTTTTTCTTTGAGGGATAAAGCAAAGTTTTGGTTGAATTCCTTACCGCCGGGGTCGATTACAACATGGGAGAGGTTAGCGCAAGCCTTCCTTGCCAAATTTTTCCCACCAGCTAAAACGGCGAGGTTGAGAAACGAGATAACCACTTTTGCCCAGTACGATATGGAATCGTTCCACGAGGCGTGGGAGAGATATAAAGAATTGCTACGAAGATGCCCTCATCACGGCATTCCTGATTGGCTTCAGCTTCATACGTTTTATAATGGGTTGAGTGCTTCTACACGCACTCTCGTGGATGCGGCCTCCGGTGGGACCTTCATGGGAAAATCTATGGCCGAGGCACACGTGCTTTTGGAAGATATGGCCGAAAACGCATACCAATGGCCATCAGAAAGATTGACACCGAAGAGAGTCATGGAAGTTTCAAGCAATGACCCGATTTCCACCTTGTCAGCTCAAGTCGCCGCTTTGACACAACAGCTCCAGACATTTTCGCACGCACCAGCCCCCGTTACCATTGAGACATGCAATTGGTGTAACGGATCACACCCGAGTGCGGAATGTCTAGTTGGAAATCCGTTCGAGCAACATCAGATGGAGCAAGCTCAATTCGTGGCCAATGGAAATCGACAAAGCAATTTTTACCCCAGCACTTTTAATCAAGGGTGGAGGAATCAACAAAATTTTCCATGGAGAAATGGGCAAGCTATGAAGCCTCCACAACCTCACTTCGTGCAAACCCCACAGCAGCCCCCTCAATCACCAAAGGTGTCTTTGGAGGATGCTCTTGCTCAATTGGCGGCTAACACAAGCCAATTCATGACCCGCACCGAGACAACCCTCCAAAATCATTCGACCTCCATCCGAAATTTAGAAACACAAATGGGGCAGATTGCTAATTTATTGTCTTCTCGGTCCCAAGGTGCAGCCCCCAACGCAGCCGAAGTGAAATCCAAGAAAAATGTGCAAGCGATCGAATTACGAAGCGGAAAGGAGTTGAAAGGGCAGCCTATTAATGACAAAGAGCAGCCGATCGAGCAGAACGAGAAGGAAAAGGATGAGACGCCTAAGCCAAAGGAAGTATCGACTACTCAGCCCACTCCTCAAATTCCATTCCCACAGCGTTTTCAAAAACAAAAACTGGACAAGCAGTTTTCAAAATTCCTCGATGTCTTCAAGAAATTGCACATAAACATTCCGTTCGCCGACGCATTGGAACAGATGCCGAGTTACGTCAAGTTTATGAAAGAGATCTTATCCAATAAACGGAAGCTCGAGGAATATGAGACGGTCGCTTTAACGGAAGAGTGCAGCGCTATTTTACAAAAGAAACTCCCACCTAAATTGAGAGATCCGGGAAGTTTCACCATTCCTTGCATCATCGGAAATTCATCTTTTGAAAGAGCCCTATGCGATCTCGGGGCCAGTATAAATCTTATGCCCCTTTCGATTTTTAAAAAGCTGGAGATTGGGGAAGCCAAGCCGATCTCTCTACAATTGGCTGATAGATCCATCAAATATCCGAGGGGTGTGATAGAGGACGTTTTAGTCAAAGTGGATAAGTTCATCTTTCCGGCCGATTTCATCGTACTTGATATGGAAGAAGACCAAGATATCCCAATTATTTTGGGAAGACCATTTTTGGCAACAGTAGAGCGTTGATTGATGTGGAAAAGGGAAAGCTGACTTTGCGTGTTCAAGAGGAGCAAGTAACATTCAATATTTTTCGATCCGTAAAATATCCAAGTGACGCTAAAAATTGTTTCCAAGTTGACGTCATTGACTCGTGCGTGAGTAGAACTTTTCGAGAAAATTATCCACCCGATCCATTGGAATCCGTTTTGATTGGGGCATTTAGAACCAAATGGAGAGCATGCGACCTACGTACGACACATGGATGCTTCCCCTTGATTTTATTCGTAAACCATTCGAGGAGCTAGGAAGTTCACTAACTCGACCGACCCCATCGATTGAAAAACCTCCAAAGTTGGAAATCAAAAAGCTGCCACCTCATTTGAAATATGCATTCCTGGGGGCCGACGACTCCCTTCCAGTTATTCTTTCGGCCACTTTAGCAGGAGATCAAGAGGCAAAATTATTAAGAGTTTTGAGGGAATACAAATCTGCTCTTGGGTGGTCTATTGCGGATATTAAGGGAATCAGCCCATCGATTTGCATGCACAAGATCTTGATGGAGGAAGACTACAAACCATCCGTGGAGCATCAACGCCGGCTGAATCCTAACATGAAGGAGGTGGTAAAAGTCGAGGTTTTAAAACTCCTCGACGCAGGTATGATCTTTCCAATTTCTGATAGTAAGTGGGTAAGTCCAGTTCAAGTTGTGTCGAAAAAGGGTGGGATAACAGTTGTTCAAAACGATAATAATGAATTAATTCCCACCAGAATTGTTACAGGGTGGCGTATGTGCATAGATTATAGGAAACTAAATAAGGCCACTAGAAAAGATCATTTTCCCTTGCCTTTTATTGATCAGATGTTAGATAGATTAGCCGGACACGATTTCTATTGCTTTCTCGATGGTTATTCGGGGTATAATCAGATTTACATAGCCCCCGAAGACCAAGAGAAAACGACGTTTACATGTCCTTACGGCATTTTCACTTATAGGCGCATGCCGTTTGGATTGTGTAATGCGCCGGCGACTTTTTAACGGTGTATGATGGCTATTTTTTCTGACATGTTAGAGCAGTGTATTGAGATTTTCATGGATGATTTTTCTGTTTTTGGAGATTCTTTTGACATTTGTTTGGAAAATTTGCAGAAGGTCTTGCGAAGATGTGAAGAGACCAATTTAGTCTTGAATTGGGAGAAGTGTCATTTTATGGTGCAGGAGGGCATTGTGCTTGGCCATCGAATATCCTCACATGGAATTGAAGTCGACCGAGCGAAAATTGAGACAATTGAGAAGATGCCTCCACCCACTTCGGTCAAGGGGATTAGGAGTTTTCTGGGACATGCCGGTTTCTATCGCCGATTTATTAAGGATTTTTCAAAGACCACGAAGCCGCTGTGCAATTTACTCATGAAAGATGTCCCATTTATTTTCGACGAGTCTTGTAAAGAAAGTTTCGAGTTGCTGAAAAAAGCTCTAAGCACGGCACCGGTGATAGTCGCTCCGGATTGGGACCTTCCGTTCGAACTAATGTGCGATGCTAGCGACTTTGCCATTGGGGCTGTTTTGGGGCAGAGACGAGGGAAGGTGTTCCATGTCATATACTATGCGAGCCGAACACTCGATGACGCCCAAAGAAATTATGCCACAACAGAGAAGGAATTGTTGGCGGTGATCTTTGCATTTGATAAATTTCGGGCTTATCTACTAGGAACGAAAGTGATAGTGTGGACCGATCATTCGGCAATAAAATACCTTTTGGAGAAGAAGGATGCCAAACCAAGGTTGATTCGGTGGGTGCTACTCCTTCAAGAATTCAACTTGGAGATTCGGGACAAGAAAGGGACAGAAAATGTAATAGCCGATCACCTTTCACGGTTAGAGAGTTCCCTCGAGAAGGAAGAAAGTCAGCGACAAATTATAGAAACCTTCCCCGACGAGCAGCTCTACAAGTTGGATTCAACACATGCACCTTGGTATGCTGATCTAGTGAACTACTTAGCAAGTAAAACAATTCCGAACGACCTCTCACGTCATCAAAAGAAGAAGCTAATCTCGGACGCTAAGTACTATTTGTGGGACGATCCTTTTCTCTTCAAGCGATGCCCCGATCAAATTATCCGTAGATGCATTCCGGATGAGAAAATCCACAGTGTGCTGAACCATTGCCATGCATCGCCCTACGGTGGACACTTTAGTGGAAATAGAACAGCAGCGAAGGTCTTACAGTCGGGATTTTATTGGCCGTCCTTATTCAAAGATGCTCACTCCTTTGTGTCTACATGTGATCGGTGTCAACGGACAGGAAACATCTCAAGACGACACGAAATGCCGCTGAACACCATACTTGAAGTCGAATTATTTGATGTATGGGGGATCGACTTCATGGGTCCATTTCCCCCATCAAACAAGAATCTCTACATTTTGGTGGCCGTGGATTATGTCTCCAAATGGGTTGAAGCGGTGGCACTACCTACAAATGGGTCCAATGTCGTAATCAAGTTTATTAAACAACATATCTTCTCACGCTTTGGGACTCCACGAGCTATTATAAGTGATGGTGGGTCACACTTCGACAACAAATTTCTTGATGCGGTTTTGAGAAAATACGGAGTCACTCATCGTGTTGCCACAGCAGACCATCCGCAAACGAGTGGTCAAGTCGAAATATCAAATCGAGAGCTGAAGTGGATTCTAGAAAAGACGGTCAGCTCGTCTCGAAAAGATTGGGCATTTAAACTCGATGATGCACTTTGGGCGTACCGGACTGCATATAAAACACCTATCGGAATGTCGCCCTACAGATTGGTCTATGGAAAAGGTTTCCATCTGACCGTAGAGATGGAACACAGTGCTTACTGGGCGATAAAGAAACTAAACTTTGATCTAAAATCCGCTGGGGAAAAGCGTTGTTTGCAGCTGAACGAGTTGGAAGAAATTCGCCACAACTCATACGAAAATGCAAAACTTTATAAGGAGTGGACAAAAATTTGGCATGATAAGCACATCACGCAGAGAGAATTTGTCCCGGGTCAAGAGGTGTTGCTATTCAACTCACGCTTAAAGTTATTTCCCGGGAAATTGCGTTCACGATGGTCGGGACCGTTCACCGTAGTTCAAGTGTTTCCACATGGTGCAGTAGAAGTTCAAAGAGATGGCCGAAAATTCAAAGTTAATGGACAACGGTTGAAGGCATACTTGGGAAATCCAATCGACACGCAGAAAACGAGCGTCACCTTATCCACTGCCGGATGAATGCGAGAAAAGTCCGGCTGAAGACTATAAACTTAGCGCTCCTCGGGAGGCAACCCGAGTATTAGTTGTAGATTCTTTGTTGTTTTCTTGCATTTTTAGAGTCTCTCTTTGTCTTCTTTCTTCTTTGATCCATCCTTCCCTCTCGTCTTGATGTTTTCGTGTAAAAAAATTGCATGCGTGAATCAAGAAAGGGGAGGAATTCAATGATGGGCCGCGCACAGATCCAGTGAGCGCGGCGCACACCAGCTGATGAAAAATGGCCGATCAAACTGTACCCTGTGCCGCGGCATGATCTTACTGAGCCGCGGCACACCAGGTCGCTGAGCCGCGGCACCCGATAACTGAGCCGCGGCACACTAAATGATCAATAAACGCCCAGGGAGCCTGTACTTTGTGCCGCGGCACACTAAAGCTGAGCCGCGGCACACTAACACACTTAGCCGCGGCACACGAAATCTGAGCCGCGGCACCCGACGACATAACAAAACGTCCCAGTCCGACTGTACTTTGGGCCGCGGCTCACTTATATTGTGCCGCGGCCCCCGTCGCAAAATAAGAACAGCCAGGTAAGGCTCATTCAGTCGATCGTCCTGCATAGGATACTTCTTCCCTCCCTTCCTTCCTTCGTGCACACATTGAGGTTAGTTGGTTCCATTCTATTAGTCTCCTTCTCAAATTCTCCAGGTGATTTTTGATTTCTAAATCATAAGTGATTATTGATGTGAAAAGATTTGGAGTTTTATATTGCTAGTTGTTCTTCATTGTTGTTCCTAAAATGGAGTTGGAATATGGGGAATTTGTTATGGTGATGGAATTGATGTTTATGAACGAATTGTTGATGATGGTTTTTGTAATTCAGGGTTATAATCTGTGTTATTATTTTTGGGATTTGGAATTAACCATCAAAATTTTTGTTCTTCATTTTAACTTGTGCACACAAGGTGTTTGATAAATTGCAGCAATGGAAAATTGGTAAGCTAGGCATTTTCAAAATTATATGCAATGAATCGTGTTGTCAAATTACATTATCCCCAACCCCTACATCATGTTCAACTTGAGAGCTAGTACTTAACTTCCTTTTTGATGATGCAAGCTCATTCATTCACACTCCGCATGATGTAGTCAAGAAGAGTGCAAGCTCACCGGACGATGCCGGCACCAGCTCCTGAGCAGACTGGAGGGGAGTACTTGACCTTTTATTTTTCTTGCATATCATTTTTGTCCATTGAGGTCAATGTACGTCCTAAGTTTGGGGGGGGGGGATTTACTTTCTTTCTACATTCATTGCTGTACATTATTTCGTTGCACTTTTCATTTCTTTGCGAAAATTTTTTTAGATAGCCTTGCTTGTCGTAGTTTTTCTTTATTCGTGAATTTTCGTGCTTCTATTTGTGTGATACTGATGTTACGACACTGTCTTTCTCTCTGAAGAAGCGGGCGAGTTCTAGTCGAGTTGTAGTCAGTTATTTCTGTTCTGCTTAGTATTCAATTAGGTCCGAAATTTTTCGTGATTGTAGAGGTCTTGGCAGATAAGAGACGATACATACTTGTTTTTAAATCCCCATCAATACGTTTGGCTACATTTTCCGGATAGTGAGTCGTACTGTTTCTTTAGTCGTGTTGGCACTTAGATCGAGTTTAGAGTCGGTCAGTTTTTCCCAAAAAGTCGAGATAATGTGTTCTATGAAGGGAAGTCTAGTAACCGGGGGTATTCGCGTGACCCGTTGTTTACTCTCGCGTAAAACGACGACCCCGATTAGACTAGTGATTTAGATATTTCACATGTGCCAATGATAGGGAGCCTAGTAACCGGGGTATTCGCGTGACCATTGTTTACTCGCGTAAAACGGCAACCTTGATTCGGACATGCGGAAATTATATATTCGAGTTGTTTCTCCGCTGTAGACGGGAACTTAGTAACTAGAAGCATCCATGTGCCCCATGAGTGTCTTTTACGTCAAACGGTTTCCTAATACATGAGAATAGAAGTTCCACCCTAGGATTATCCCGATGAAACATCCCGAGATCCTAACCTAGTGGTCAACTCGAATCGAATTCTTGAGCATATATATATAAGGGAATACTGACCGAGGTTTATTTGTTATGAGACTCGTGAAAATTTGTGCCTTTCAACTGTGGAACGGGACGAACTAGTTTGATTGTGTTAGCCTTTCATATTGACGGTCGATTTGACTCATGTTTTGTTAATCTTTGAGCTGAAATTTTCTTCATGAACGAGTGATTAGGACTGAATTTGATTACTTTGCGGAATCATTATTATGAGTGCAACTCGCTTTTATGACACTCGTATTATTTAGAGAAAATGGCAGGATAGTATTGATTAGGTTGAACACTATGAGTTGCACGATGATTCACGACATTCTGTTATTGAATTTAATTCTTTTTGCTTGAGGACAAGCAAAGGCTTAAGTTTGGGGGTATTTGTTAGGCGTATTTTTATATGCTTATTCATCATTATTTTGTAGTGTTTTGGTGAGTGAAATCATCTAAATGAGCTTTTAATGCCTTAATTTTGTATGATTGACAGGAAATTGCAGTCCGGAAGCTAAAACGAGGCAAAACGGGCGAAGACGGCAAAATCGACTCGAGCCGCGGACAAGGAATCGAGCCGCGGCAAAGGAAGACACCACCAAGGGCGAGTAGCCAGTACTGTGCCGCGGCACAGCCCAGGTGAGCCGCGGCACAGAAGAATTTATTTACGCCCAGGCATTCAGCTTCTTGCGATGTGCCGCGGCACAGGTTTAGTGAGCCGCGGCACACTTGGCGGTTGGTGTATGCCCGCGCGGATTTTGAGCTGTTTCGATGCCAGTTTTCGACCGACTAATACGGACGCGAATTGTGGAGGTGCTGAGCTATAAATAGGGTTTAAGACCCTAATTTAATTATCTTGGAATCATTGGAACAAAAACCTTGGAGAGCTTAAGCTTGGAGACGGCAGAAGAAGAGGAAAGCAGAAGAATTCAAGGGCAGAAGGCGGAAGCTGAAGAACGGAGGAATCCGCGCTTCATCTGCGTTTGAATTTTATGCTTTCGTTTATTTATTCTGTATTTTTAGTTTTTAGTATGTCAGGCTAAAGCCCTAATCTAGGGTTTTGATGAAACCTTTGTTTTGACGAATTGATTGAGATTATCCAATTTATTACCTTTTTATTGAGTTTTCCCAATTATGTTTAATGCTTGCAATTATCTGGCCAATAGTTGTATAGATTTAATCATCCACTTCGAATCGGGAGAGGAGATTTGGTGAGGAACTATTGGTGAGGACCGTTTTATTCTGTGAGATAGGAATATACTCATAGGAACTACGTGGCTTTTAGGAGATTTCATGCTTTTTGCCTATCGACGAGATAATTCACCTAGGGATAGAGTGCGTTAGTCGTCGTTAGATAAATCTATTGACCTCGGGAGAGGCGGTAGAATATATTAGCAATCTCCGCCTTCAATAAATTGGGAAAATTATTTATTACGGATAATCGAGAGTAAATTCGGATAAACTAAGGTGGATTCAGAACCCTAGACTTATTTATCATTTGATTCCTTTTATTCAAGATATTATTTTCTACTGCTTAGTATTTTAGAAATTCTTTTAGTTATTAATCACAAAAACCAACTTCGATTGTTCAAATAAAATTGGAATACGAAAACATCGGTAGTTAGAGATTCAATCCTCGTGGGAACGATACTCTACTTATCACTTTATTACTTGTAAACGATGACGTGCACTTGCGTGTAGGAAATATCGCAACAGATTCTCGTTTCAAAGCACACTAGATAATATATCATTATGAGTCCGAGACCCATATTTAAAATGTTACCCAAACAATCACTGCTACACGATCATTGTTCGTACACATCATGTACCGAACTCCGGAGGCCTCGACGGACCTTACCCGGACCACACACACTGTTCGTACACATCATGTACCGAACTCCATAGGCCTCAACGGACCTTACCCGGACCACACACACTGTTCGTATACATCATGTACCGAACTCCGGAGGCCTCAACGGACCCTACCCGGCCACAAACATCGTTCGTACACATCATGCACCGAACTCCAGAGGTCTCGTCAGACCCTACCTGGATCACAGACCTTGTTCGTAGACATCATGTACCGAACTCCAGAGGCCTCGTCAGACCCTACCTGGATCACACACCTTGTTCGTGTAACACACCCAATCCGCTCAGGGATATTACACGCCGTAGAACCTTTCCTCAAGGATCTACCAGGCTGGTAACACATATAACAACTCAACCATGCCTTTAAGTCTAAAATGACTCAGTAGACCGATTTGGTCTTTCAATAAATAAATACAACTCAAATACAACTCATGCCCACGCAGGGGTCAAAACACAACCACACCCGTACAACGGGAAAAATATAGCAGCGGAAAATAAAGTACAACTGAACCAATAAACAATGTACGGTTCCTCATGTGATTAGTATCGATCATCTTTCATCATCCTTCGTGCCGACCCTGTGTTATGCTCCAAAACCTGAATGCAAAAATAGACATCCACCCCCCGAATACTCGGGGGTTAGCAAAACTCCACTGTTTTGCTAGTGTAAGTACAAGTGCAAAAATACGAGTCATACAATTCACATTCTACGAACGATAATAATCCGAAATCCTCAAAGATCCAAACGAAACGAAAAGTACTTCCCGAGGCAAGAGTTTGAGAGAAATATTCCAAAACCGAAAGATCACAAATCAATGGAAATAATTTATAAAACAATTTCGAATGCCATCGAGAGTTTTAGTAGAAAAACAATTTAGGGTTTATCAAATCCTACTTTCCAAAACCCAAAAGACGAAAGGGGTCACCGCCCCAAAGGTTTACTTTCCGTAAGATGACCTTTACCAAACCGTTGGGATTTTAGCCCCAAATCCGTAAAATGACCTTTTCCAAACCGTTGGGATTTTAGCCCCAATCTCATCAACTCACAATACACGAGAACGACAACAAGGTTCGTCTTCCAACATCAAAATCCACAATTAAAGGATTTAACACAAACAACAAAATACTCTAGTGCCATCCTAGCCAAGTAAGCCAAACGAACACTTACCTCTTACACACTTAGTCGATGCATGCAATCATGAAAACCGTTCAAAAGCACTCATTTCCGGAAATGCCAATAATCCAAATCACATTGCAAAATACACCACAATTAACCGCGGACCCACAACTTCGTGGACCCCTGCTGAGACCCCCTCGGATCTAACCCACAATGGTTAAAACCAAGATCGCGGTTCCACAGCTTCGTGGAGCCCTACCGAGACCCCGTCGGATCCAACCCGTAGTGAGCATACACACACACACGTTACTCATGCAATACTAATATGCTAAGAATGTAAGTTCATCAAGAATACTTACTAGAGATGGCCACTTATCCGACAACATTATCAAACTCTTCAAAACACAATAACAAGATTAAACACGGAATACATGATTCCATATCTTTTAAACAACAGGGATATCATCAAAGCCTTCAACGATCAAAATAATCAAATCATAATCAATTCCCAAAACACAACGTTCACAAAACACACACGCGTTTTGAAAGAGAGCCTTTAACGAGGCCAAATCGAAATCTTTTGTAGATTCATTTTAAAATAACCAAACAAACACACCAAGACGACCACCGATAAATCATATCCACAAAACGAGAAGCGTATGAACAAGGTACTTGCCTCGAATAAGAACAACGCGAAGAATCGACCGAAGTAGGTTGGCACGAACCGACTACGAACCCGCCGACTCCACCGAAAGCCAACTCGCGATAATAAACAACGAAGGACAATAATGACAATGAAAATGAATTCCATAGCACGACTTAAAGCTGTTGAATTCAATGAACGAGTGATGAAAGTTCAAGTGTTTCCCCCAAAACGGCCAAGAACACGATTCGTCCCGACAAAACACAAAAACGGAATTCCAAGTTGAAATATGGATATACAATCCATAGAATGTGTTTAACAACATCATTTAACCACAATAGATCCATCAAAAATGGATGGAAAACGAGATCGAGAACAAATCCCCCAAAAAGTCGATTCGAAGGAAATCAAGAAATATACTTCGATTCGACGAAGAACAATGGTTAAATGATGTTAAACACAAGAATACTACCAAGATTAATCATACCCATCATGAATTAATCAACAATATGGAACGAATCGGACAAAAACGCAAAAAACCCAAAATTCAAGAAACTGTTGGAATATTTATTCCACACATTATTTAATTTATGTTTTGATGATTAAAGTTGCTAAACTACAAAACAACATCGAGGCGAAGCAAAACGGCGAAGCAGACGAAGACGAAAAAATTGCAATCTGGACTGCATTAGCGCACGCTAAGGGACATATGTTAGCGCACGCTAACGAGGAGTCAGCTGCATTCCAGCCTAGTACCGAAGTAAGCTGCAGTGAAGTCAGCAGATGGATAGCGCACGCTACACTCTATTATTAGCGCACGCTACCCTCTATTATTAACGCACGCTACAAAGGATGATTAGCGCACGCTAAGATGTTTGAATCTAGTCAATCCGAATGTTGGGAAAAGCAGGTCAAAGTCAGCATATCAAACGGTCACTTTGACAATCCATGCAACGGATATATTGGATTAGCGCACGCTACAAAGGAAGTGGTAGCGCATGCTAATCATAAGGGCGTAGCTACCGGATCAAATATAAAGTGATTAACGCACGCTACATGAAAGCCTTTACGTACGCTAGAGCAAAAATGTGCGATAGCGCACGCTAAGAAGGCAGGCTAGCGCACGCTATCTAGTCATCTGGCAGCAACGGCTAGTAAGGAGGAAGAAGGCTATAAATACCAAGGAGTTGGTATTATTCCACACAACAACTTCAAGCAAACGAGATATACATCTGAGAATCATATACTTACATTGTTGTTGTAATATTGAGCCTATATTGTTAGTTTGAGTGTTTATACATTCAACATTATACACGAGAGGTAAAAGAAAAGATACGATTTGATTCGGTGTTATTAGGATCAAGGATCCGGCATTGTTAGAATCACAATCGCTATCTTAGTGAGGTTTATCTAGTACCGATAGAAAGCTAGAGTGGTTGATTCCTTATCCAATAGAAAAGGAAAAACGGTTTTACTCGGACCGATAGAAGACGAGCTTGTAACGGTAATCCCTCGACCGATAGAAGAGAGGCGTAGAGGTTTTGATCTTAAGCCTAAGGAAAAAGATACATCGAGAGAGGACGTAGGCTTCGTTAACAGCCGAACCTCTATAAATCCTTGTGTGATTTATTTTCCGCAATTTATTTTAGCTTCCACATAAAACGGCGCAAATATCCGATTTGGTACCCAACAATTGGTATCGGAGCGGTACTCCAATACGCGGCTTAACATCCGAGGAGAAAAGATCCAATGGCGTTCCAAATGGCTCCAGTCGAAGGCCTTGCTCTCAACCGACCACCATTTTTTGATGGCGCAAACTTCATGACTTGGAAGAAGAAGATGTCGATATTCATTCGAGCTTACGACATCGAACTTTGGAAGGTGATTTGTCTTGGTCCCAAAATCCCGACGAACTCAAACGGAACTCTCAAAACCTTTGAAGAGTATGACGATGCGGATTGGAAAAACGACCATTATAATTGCAAAGCAACGCAATTATTATATTGTGCTTTAAATCCGGAAGAACACAACCGGATATCATCGTGTGATAGTTCCAAAGAAATCTGGAAAATGCTTGAGGTAACACACGAAGGTACGTCTCAAGTCAAGGAGACGAAGATAAACATGCTCCTTCACGATTATGAATTATTTCAAATGAAGGACGACGAATCCATCTCGATTATGCTTGACCGATTTTCGGTTATCACAAATGGATTAGCATGTTACGGAACCACTATCGAGTAGTGAGAAAGTAAAGAAAATTCTCCGATCACTACCTCGAGAATGGGACGGTACGGTTACGGCAATAATGGAATCCAAAGATTTAAATACTCTCGATTTTAGTGCTCTCGTTGGTTCTCTTATCAACTACGAGATTGTTCTAAAATCTCGAAATGCCAAACCGAAACTGAAGGAGAGGTCGATAGCATTCAAGGCTAAAATGTCGAAGAAGAAAGAAGAAACTCGGTGGGACGAAAGTGACGAAGAAATGGCATATTATGCCAAAAATATTAATAAGTTCCAACACTTATTAAACCGGAGAAAGAAGGACATTCAAGCGGGCGAACCTAAGAAATTCGACAACACTTGCCGATTATGTGGCAAACCAGGCCACTTTGCTAAGAACTGTCGAGTAAAGCAAAAGGAGGTTCTAATCGCAACATGGAGCGACGAGGATCCCGATGAAGATTTTCTTGAACAAAATAATCTCGCGCTCATGGCCCGGAGTTCATTCGACGATAGCGACGTCGAAAGCCAAGTAAGTAACTCCTACGATTTAACTTTTTGAAGCATTCGAATTATTACATACGGACTATCAAAATGCTTTAAATGAAATTAAATCCTCAAGTCTAAATAAAAAACTATGGAAATTGAAAATACCAAAATAATTGAAAAACGGAAATTTGTCGAAATTGATCATTCGAAATGCCTTGAAAATGAAAATATTTTGAAAAATAATCTATTAAAAGTTCAAGATGAACTAAAAATTTTGACAAAGAAATTCTCGTGGCACGATAAATTTGAACAAATGTTATGTGTTCAAAAATATACTCTAAATAAAGAGGGTTAGGATTCAAATCACGTCAAAACGAATCCGTTAATTTCAATATACCCCATTGCGAAAAGTGTTTAAAAATCGGGCATCACATTTCAAATTGCAAAAGCCCAAAACGGACGATAAAAATTAAAAAGATTTGGGTTCCTAAAGGAACAAACGCTTCAAACATCGCCTATGTTTCAAAAGAAAACCAACTATCGGTTGGATCCCCAAAAATAAATTTTGACAAATGATATTTTACAAAGGGGAGAAGGAAATAATATTTTCAGGGGAGTTTATACCCTTATTAATGCATAAATTGGTATCATGCATATTTATATTTCATTTGGTATCCTTTATATTTTTTTTACTTTTTGATGAAAACAAAAAGGGGGAGAAAGATATGAATTGAGATAAAAATGATAAAAATGAGAAGGAGATGAAGAGGAGATAAAAATGAGAAAAATCGAAGAAGTCGAAAAGAAAAAGAAAGCATACAAAAAGGGGGAGTTAAAACGAAGGAAGGAGTTGAAAAATTGAAAACTGAAGAAGTCGAAAAAGAAAAGGATTGGAGAAACTAACGAAACGATCAAAGTCGAAAACTTTGATTCGTAGAAATATATATATTATTTTTACAGATTATCCAATTTAAGAGTTGTTTTGTAATCATCAAAAAGGGGGAGATTGATGGAATATTTATTCCACACATTATTTAATTTATGTTTTGATGATTAAAGTTGCTAAACTACAAAACAACATCGAGGCGAAGCAAAACGGAGAAGCAGACGAAGACGCAAAAATTGCAATCTGGACTGCATTAGCGCAAGCTAAGGGACATATGTTAGCGCACGCTAACGATGAGTCAGCTGCATTCTAGCCTAGTACCGAAGTAAGCTGCAGTGAAGTCAGCAGATGGATAGCGCACGCTACACTCTATTATTAGCGCACGCTACCCTCTATTATTAACGCACGCTACAAAGGATGATTAGCGCACGCTAAGATGTTTGAATCTAGTCAATCCGAACGTTGGGAAAAGCAGGTCAAAGTCAGCATATCAAACGGTCACTTTGACAATCCATGCAACGGATATATTGGATTAGCGCACGCTACAAAGGAAGTGGTAACGCACGCTAATCAGCAAGGCGAGCTACCGGATCAAATATAAAGTGATTAACGCACGCTACATGAAAGCCTTTACGTACGCTAGAGCAAAAATGTGCGATAGCGCACGCTAAGAAGGAAGGCTAGCGCACGCTATCTAGTCAACTGGCAGCAACGGCTAGTAAGGAGGAAGAAGGCTATAAATACCAAGGAGTTGGTATTATTCCACACAACAACTTCAAGCAAACGAGATATACATCTGAGAATCATATACTTACATTGTTGTTGTAATATTGAGCCTATATTGTTAGTTTGAGTGTTTATACATTCAACATTATACACGAGAGGTAAAAGAAAAGATACGATTTGATTCGGTGTTATTAGGATCAAGGATCCGGCATTGTTAGAATCACAATCGCTATCTTAGTGAGGTTTATCTAGTACCGATAGAAAGCTAGAGTGGTTGATTCCTTATCCAATAGAAAAGGAAAAACGGTTTTACTCGGACCGATAGAAGACGAGCTTGTAACGGTAATCCCTCGACCGATAGAAGAGAGGCGTAGAGGTTTTGATCTTAAGCCTAAGGAAAAAGATACATCGAGAGAGGACGTAGGCTTCGTTAACAGCCGAACCTCTATAAATCCTTGTGTGATTTATTTTCCGCAATTTATTTTAGCTTCCGCATAAAACGGCGCAAATATCCGATTTGGTACCCAACAGAAACTAGGGTTCTAGGAAATATTACCTTGATTCGCTGGATCAAAGGATGATAACGGATGATTGATTGATGTTATGAACTCAAGAACTTCATGGATTTGTTGTTAAACAACATGGCTTCGTCACCTCCGAATCTCCAGCCGCGGACAGAGAAGGAAGGATGTAAAAAATGAATGAAAACGCGACTGCTCTGTCACATTTATACTGGGCCGGACTAGCGTGCGCTAGGCTGCCGAGCTAGCGTACGCTATCGGCCCAGGACGCAGTCCAGAGACACTGCTCGGCCAGGTAGCGCGCGCAGCCTTTCGGCCGTAGCGTGTGCTACCTGCCGGTCGTAGCGTACGCAGTGTCCGGCAGTAGCGTGCGCTACCTACCGATCCACTGAGTCCAGTACCCCCACTGCCTTACTGCCTCGGCCCGCTAACGCGCGCAGACAACCGGCCAGAAGCGCAGGCCGCCTCCGGCCAGAAGCGCGCTACCTTCCGGCCGTAGCGTGCGCTATGCCGGTTCCTGCCGCACCCGTCCGGCCGGTACCCGAATCATCCGGCCAGAACCCGCAACCGTCCGGCCAGAACCCGCAACCGTCCGGCCAGTCCCGCAACCGTCAGGGCTCGACGACTCGATTTCCGAAAACATACGGAACGAACACGACGAAAAGTTAGAGGACAACATCAACGACCCGAAATGAAAACATAATACAATAATTAATCATACGCGGCCAAGAAACGGGTCGAGACAACAATTACAGATACGGATACCCATAACTTTGGGTAAATTACAAAAATGGCCCAAAACACCCGAAAATCACGATACGTGATCGAATAACCAAACCGAAGTTCACAACACGTCTAACAAAGTTAAACGGACTTACGGGAAACTCGAAATAGCAGTTTCGAAGGAGATTCGCAAGAATCGAACTCAAGTGCGGAAAAATCGCTAAAAAGCACGGAACTCAACAAAACGACACCGAAACGAACTCGGATGACAAAAAGTGCAGAATTAATCATTCTCATAATGATGAATCGGTCCCAAGCGAGTCGTCAAAATGGACTTTCACCAAAAAAGGAAAATCACCGAAATCCGAAATTCTGGATATTACATTCTACCCTCCTTAAAAGAAGTTTCGTCCTGAAACTTAAAACAAGTAGGGAGAAGAAATATACCACTAGGAATATTTCAATGGGATACACAAGAATGCGTAACTAACGCCCAACGGCGAAATGTTACCAACAACGCAAAGGAATATACGGCGTGAAAACACGCTCCACGGCGACCAACACAACGTCGCCGTTAGGGATATAATAAAACCAACAAATGAAAAGCGTCATCAAATGGATAATATAGCCAAGTCAATTATCCGACAATCACAAAACACAACGAACGAAAATCAATATGATTGACCAACCCAACGGTACATCAATCGAAACGCGAGCCAATCGCTGAACCAATACGGAATTCCACCACCCAAAGGTTGGAAGATTGAAAACGATACTAATTTCCCGAACTTAAGGGAATTACGAAGGATCTTGAACGTTCCACAATCACGAAACGAGATCAACAAAAACCGAACAATCAAACGATCGAGACAACAAGAATCGAACTATCATGTTCGAATCACGAAGAACGATAAAATTCAAACAACAACTCCAAGGTTCACATCTCGACTCGAGACAATATATGATCCGGTGAAAACAACAGGATGTGCATTCATATAAGATCCACAGGAAAGGGAATAGCAATTAAAAAGTCACAACGACAAACGAGTTATTCCGAAACAATACCACACTCGTTCGATCAACAAAAGCAAGGGGCAGGACAAGCTCAGAAAATGTCAACGAACATAAACGAGTCGACAGAGTCGAAAACACAGGAGTTCCAAATCCGATCCACTTCGAATAAAAGAACTAATAGAACCAGATGATGTCACTTCCGAACAAGGTTCACAAGAATCGAACCGAACTCGAAAAAGTCATAGCGATAACCAGATCGACCCACAACAAGATCGCAGTTCGTTTGGACGATGAAACCGAAATACAGAACAAGTTCATAAAGTATCAACTAACATGAGCGAATCGATAGACTGGAGAAAGAGAAAATGTAATATCCGCAATTTTCGATTTTCGATAAATTTATTTTTTTGGCCGGAGTCCGTTTTGACGACTCGCTCATGACCGTTTCGTCATTTTTAGAATGATTAATTCTGCACTTTTTGACATCCGAGTTCGTTTCGGTGTCGTTTTGTTGAGTTCCGAGCTTTTTAGCGACTTTTCCGCACTTGAGTTCGATTCTTGCGAATCTCGTCCGAAACTGTTGTTTCGAGTTTCTCGTAAGTTCAATTAATGTTATTATTCATGTTGCGAGCTTTGGTTTGGTGTTTCGATCGCGTATCGTGATTTTCGGATGTTTTGGGCCATTTTCGTAATTTCCCAAAGTTTTGGGTAATTACTTCCGTTGTTGAATTCCGAGCCTTCGGGTGGTCAGAATTGTGTGTTCTCTTAGCTCTTAGATTCGTCTTTTCGAGTACGTCGTAACCGTATCATCGATTCGTATTCAGGTTCGGGTTTCGGGGTCGTTCGGGCCGTCGGAGTTGGCCCCGACCGAGTCATGGCCGGGCAATCTGGGCTCAGGCCGGTAGTGCTCGGCAGCTTCTGGCCGAGTCACGGCCGGCAGTGCTCGGCAGTTTCTGGCCGAGCAGTCCATGGGCCGTGGCACATGCTGGCAGGGCCGCGGCACACTCTGTGGCATTTTTCGGCCAAACCGATCAGACTGGTGCCGCGGCACACTGCCGACCACTGGGAGCCATTTTTGGGCCTGTGCCGCGGCACACTCCCGCTGGGCCGCGGCATACTGTGCAGCCTATTTATGGCCCTGCACACGGGTTTTTGGCCATTTTTATCCTCCTTCTCCTTCTCTTCCGCGGCTGGGGGTATGCTCATCATGGAGCCATGTTGTTTGACAACAAATCCTCGAAGTTATTGAGGTTATATCATCAATTAATCATCCGTTATCATCCTTTGATCCAGCGAATCAAGGTGAGATTTTCTAGAACCCTAATTTCGTGAATTTGGGGGTTTTTGCGTTTTTGTCCGATTCGTTCCGTATTATTGATTAATTCATGATGGGTATGATTAATCTTGGTAGTATTCTTGTGTTTAACATCATTTAATCCATTGTTCTTCGGGACGAATCGTGTTCTTGGCCGTTTTGGGGGAAATCCTTGAACTTTCGTCATTCGTTCTTTGAATTCAACGGCTTTGAGTCGTATTATAGAATTCATTTTCGTTGTTATTGTTTTCGTTCATAGTTCATTGTTGCAGATTGTCGTTCGGTGGAGTCGGCGAGTTCGTAGTCGGTTCGTGCCAACCTACTTCGGCCGATTCTCCGCGTTGTGGTTATTCGAGGCAAGTACCTTGCTCATACATTTCTTATTTTGTGGATATGATGATCGGTGATCGACTTGGTGTGTTTGTTTGGTTGTTCGAAATGAAGTTTCAAAAGATTTCGATTTTGCCTCGTTAAAGGCTTTCTTTCAAAACGCGTGTGTTTTGTGAACGGTGTGTTTTGGGAATTGATTATGATTTGATTATTTTGAACGTTGAGGCTTTTATGATGATACTCATGTTGTTTAAAGTTATGGAATCGTGTATTCCGTATTTAATCTTGTTATTGTGTTTTTGAAGAGTTTGATAATGGTGTCGGATTAGTGGCCATCCCTAGTAAGTATTCTTGATGAACTTACATTCTTATCATGTTAGTATTGCATGAGTAAAGTGTGTGTGTGTGTGTGTGTGTATGCTCACTATGGGTTAGATCCGACAGGGTCTCGGTAGGGGTCCACGGAGGGGTGGATCCGCGAGCTTGCTTTTAACCACTACGGGTTAGATCCGACGGGGTCTCGGTAGGGATCCACAGAGGGGTGGGTCCGCGGTTAATTGTGGTGCATTTTGCAAATGTGATTTGATAATGGCATTTCCGAAAATGAATGCTTTCGAATGGTTTTCATGATTTCATGCATCAACTAAGTGTGTAAGAGGTAAGTGTTCGTTTGGCTTACTTGGCTAGGATGGCACTAGAGTATTTTGTTGTTTGTGTTAAATCCTTTATTTGTGGATTTTGATGTTGGGAGACGAACCGTGTGGTCGTTCTTGTATACTGTGAGTTGATGAGATTTGGGGCTAAAATCTCAATGGTTTTGTAAAAGTCATTTTATGGATTTGGGGCTAAAATCCCAACGGTTTGGTAAATGTCATTTTTCGGAAAGTAAACCTTTGGGTCGGTGACCCCTTTTGTCTTTTGAGTTTTGAAAAGTGGGATTTGATAATCCTAAATTGTTTTCTATTAAAACTCCCGATGGTATTTCAAATCATTTTATAAATTGTTTCCCTTGATATTTTGATCTTGAAATTTTGGGAAGTCTTTACTCAAACTCTTGCCTCGGGAAGTGTTCATCTTGTTGTATTTGAATCTTTGAGGATTCCGAATTATTATCGTTCGTGGAATGTGAATTGTATGACTCGTATTTTTGCACTTGTACTTGCACTAGCAAAACAGTGGAGTTTTGCTAACCCCCGAGTACTCGGGGGGTGGATGTCTATTTTTGCATTCAGGTTTTGGAGCATAACACAGGGTCGGCACGAAGGATGATGAAAGATGAACGATACTAATCACACGAGGATCCGTTGATGTCGTATTGGTCTAGTTGTATTTTCTTTTCCGCTGCGGTATCTTGTCCCCGTTGTACGGGAATTTATTGTATTTTGACCCCTGCGAGGGTATGTGTTTGGATTTGAGTTGTATGTTATTATTGAAAGACCAAATCGGTCTACTGAGTCATTTTAGCCTTAAAGGCGATGTTTAGATGTTTGATTTTAGTTATCAGCCTGGTAGATCCTCGAGGAGAGGGTCTACGGCGTGTAATATCCCTTAGTGGATTGGGGGTGTTACATAAATGGTATCAGAGCCTAGGTTGAGGAAACCTAGGCTGTCGGGTCAAGTCGTGTTGTTTGAATCTTGTTTCGTCGGATTTTATCTGACTGAGTCGTGTCGCGACGCGTCGTCTGAGTTTGTTGGTCGTGATTAGTATCGTGGGGCGATCATCATCTTCGTGCGACCTGTGGATGTAAGTCTCCCTTCTTTGTGTTGTGCCTCGTGTGACACGAGTTATTTTTATGATTTATTTGTTAAGCGACGGAATCCTCTTATGGATTTTGATTTCTTGATATGTGGTTACTTGACCCTCATATTTCGTTTATATGAGGAGTAGCGTTGCTGGATTGTGCATGTTTGACTTTATTTCTTTTATCCGCTGCGTGAGTTCTTTTGTAATGGCTTTCGGTATTTTACCGACTAAGTTTTATTTCAAAAACCGATTCCCTTAACCGAGTTTGTGGCATTATGGCCTTGATCGTTTTGGCGAAATTCTTATGACGGTATTTAGTATTTTCTAAATGGCTTTTGTAAGTTTTTGAAATATTACCGTCATCAGCCTTTTTGGCGTTTTTGTAAATGGTTTTTAGCCTAGTGGGTTCTGGCGTGGGGCCCACGGAGTTATAACATTCCGTATAATTATCTGAAATTTTTGGGCATTCTAGCCCATTGAATTATCTTTGAAAACCTTGAGTATCTTAGAAAAATAAATTTCGAGACGTACTTTTCAAATGAGTTATTTTCTTATGGTACATCCAAGGTGCCACAATATATTTCAAAAATTTTCCACCTCGAGGACCAAAATGTTTGAGATATTTTCAATGTTTATAAACACTTTTATTTAGACCCGAGGGTCGAATTTCTGTAAGTGTCCTCATTTTTATCAAATGCGAAATGGTTCTCCAAAGTCTCGATAACAATGTTCCACGTTTGTACTTTTTGAAAGGTGATACTCAAGATCAACCAGTGTTCTTCTAAATTATTTTCAAAATGAGGTTTTCGTTTTTAAAACCTATCCATTCCCGTTTGAGGGCTGGGTATGTATGTGTGATGTTCGCGTTGTCATTTGGATGTTTGCTCCCGAGTATGATCGAATTGGCGGTGTGAGCGTTGAGTCGTTTTCCACACATTTGTTGTGTTAGCCCCCTGTGAGAGGCGGGATGTTGGTGTTGAATGTTGTCGCCTCGTGGTGATTTCTGCGTTGTCGCGCATGTGCGAGCTGTTAGAGCTTGGTTTGGTATGACCGTGTGCATCGGTGATGGTTCCGTTATGTGTCGGTTGTTTAATGTCTTGTTACCTTGCTCCCGTTTTTGTGAATTTCGTGGACGAGGTCGGAGGTAATGCCCGTACTATTTTGACTTCTGTATTTTCTCTTTCTCCAGTCTATCAATTCGCTCATGTTCGTTGATACTTTATGAACTTGTTCTGTATTTTGGTTTCATCGTCCGAACGAACTGTGATCTTGTTGTGGGTCGACCTGGTTATCACTATGACTTTTTCGAGTTCGGTTCTATTCTTGTGAACCTTGTTCAAGAGTGACATCATTTGGTTCTATTAGTTCTTTTTTTTTCGAAGTGGATCGGATTTGGAACTCTTGTGTTTTCGACTTTGTCGACTCATTATGTTTGTTGACATTTCTGAGCTTGTCCTGCCCCTTGCTTTTGTTGATCGAACAAGTGTGGTATTGTTCGGAATAACTCATTTGTCGTTGTGACTTTTCAATCGCTATTCCCTTTCCGGTGGATCTTATGGGAATGCATGTCTTGTAGTTCTCACCAGATCATCCTGGGAGTTGTTGTTTGAATTTTATTATCCTTTGTGTTTCGGACATGATTGTTCGATTTTTGTTGTCTCGGTCGTTTGTTTGTTCGGTTTTCATCCTCGTTTCGTGATTGTTGAGCATTCAGGCTCCTTCCTAATTCCCTTAAGTTCGAGAAATTAGTCTCATTTTCGATCTTCCAACCCTTGGGCGGTGGAATTCCGTATTTGTTCAGCGATTGGCTCGCGTTTTGATTGATGCACCGTTGGGTTGGTCAATCGTATTGATTTTCGTTCGTTGTGTTTTGTGATTGTTCGGATAATTGACTTGATTGTATTATCCATTTGATGACGCTTGTCACTTGTTGATTTTATTATATACCTAACGGCGACATTGTGTTGGTCGTCGTGGAGCGTGTTTTCACGCCGTATATTCCTTGTGTTGCTTGTAACGTTTCGCCGATGGGCATAAGTTACGCGTTTCCTTGCGTAAACCGTTGAGTTTTCCTGGCGGGATATTGCTTCTTCCTACTTGTTTTAAGTTTCGGGACGAAACTTCTTTTAAGGAGGGTAGAATGTAATATCCGCAATTTTCGATTTTCGGTAAATTTCTTTTTTCGGCCGGAGTCCGTTTTGACGACTCGCTCATGACCGTTTCGTCATTTCGAGAATGATTAATTCTGCACTTTTTGACATCCGATTTCGTTTCGGTGTCGTTTTGTTGAGTTCCGAGCTTTTTAGCGACTTTTAAGCACTTGAGTTCGATTCTTGCGAATCTCGTCCGAAACTGTTGTTTCGAGTTTCTCGTAAGTTCATTTAATGTTATTATTCATGTTGCGAGCTTTGGTTTGGTGTTTCGATCGCGTATCGTGATTTTCGGACGTTTTGGGCCATTTTCGTAATTTCCCAAAGTTTTGGGTAATTACTTAGTTGTTGAATTCGAGCCTTCGGGTGGTCGGAATTGTGTGTTCTCTTAGCTCTTAGATTCGTCTTTGCGAGTACGTCGTAACCGTATCATCGATTCGTATTCGTGTTCGGGTTTCGGGTCATTCGGGCCGTCGGAGTCCCGGCCGAGTCATGGCCGGCAACTGGCTCAGCCAAGATCGCCGAAGTCACGGCCGGCAGCGTGCTCAGCGATTCGCCGAGCAAGTGGGCCGCGGCACATGCCGGGTGGCCGCGGCACACTCTGTGGCATTTTTCGCCAAACTGATCATCGGTGCCGCGGCACACTCCGGCCGAGCCGCGGCACACTGCCGACCACTGGGAGCTATTTTTGGGCCTCTGCCGCGGCACACTCCCGCTGGGCCGCGGCACACTGTGCAGCCTATTTATGGCCCTGCACACGGGTTTTTGGCCATTTTTCTCCTCCTTCTCCTTCTCTTCCGCGACTGGGGGTATGCTCATCATCGAGCCATGTTGTTTGACAACAAATCCTCGAAGTTATTGAGGTTATATCATAAATCAATCATCCGTTATCATCCTTTGATCCAGCGAATCAAGGTGAGATTTTCTAGAACCCTAATTTCGTGAATTTGGGGTTTTTTGCGTTTTTGTCCGATTCGTTCCGTATTATTGATTAATTCATGATGGGTATGATTAATCTTGGTAGTATTCTTGTGTTTAACATCATTTAATCCATTGTTCTTCGTCGAATCGAAGTATATTTCTTGATTTTCTTCAAATTGACTTTTGGGGGACTTGTTCTCGATCTCGTTTTTCATCCGTTTTTGATGGATCGATTATGGTTAAATGATGTTGTTAAACACATTCTATGAATTGTATATCCATATTTCAACTTGGAATTCCGTTTTCGTGTTTTGTCGGGACGAATCGTGTTCTTGGCCGTTTTGGGGGAAATCCTTGAACTTTCGTCATTTGTTCTTTGAATTCAACGGCTTTGAGTCGTATTATGGAATTCATTTTCGTTGTTATTGTTTTCGTTCATAGTTCATTGTTGCGGATTGTCGTTCGGTGGAGTCGGCGAGTTCGTAGTCGGTTCGTGCCAACCTACTTCGGCCGATTCTCCGCGTTGTGGTTATTCGAGGCAAGTACCTTGCTCATACATTTCTTATTTTGTGGATATGATGATCGGTGATCGACTTGGTGCGTTTGTTTGGTTGTTCGAAATGAAGTTTCAAAAGATTTCGATTTGGCCTCGTTAAAGGCTTTCTTTCAAAACGCGTGTGTTTTCTGAACGGTGTGTTTTGGGAATTGATTATGATTTAATTATTTTGAACGTTGAGGCTTTGATGATGATACTCATGTTGTTTAAAGTTATGGAATCGTGTATTCCGTATTTAATCTTGTTATTGTGTTTTTGAAGAGTTTGATAATGGTGTCGGATTAGTGGCCATCCCTAGTAAGTATTCTTGATGAATGTTGTTACCCAAAATATTATCAGGAGATAGTATTGCTGGAATGATCGAGTAACAAACAAATGCGAGAACACTTCCGTGAGAAAATAGATAACACAAGATTTGCCGGGATTGTTAATCCCAGGCTTGAATGCTCTCGCGAGATGTTATTAATAAATATACTATCGAGTACAAATATTAATGTTAGAATCTATTACAAGGAGTGTAAAGACTTCTAGTTATCTAGGCTTTATAGCGTAGATTGCCGGAAGAACCAGATAGGTAGATTTGTGAGTTCTTGCTTGGGATATATGAAGAATATGTATGAATATCACTATGAATGTATAAGTGGTTGCCAAAAGAGTCTTTGATTCTCTCTTTTGTGTGTATTTTGCACTGAATTCGTAGTAAAATTCGCCTCTCCCTGGCCATTGTAGTGAGTTCCCTATTTATAGGGGACAAGGTAGTTGGGACTCCCCAGGCGATCGCGGGCGACCGCCGTTTTCTATATTAAAATAAGATGGCCGATCGTCCCGTCACGTGGGCCTGTTCCCTTGAGGTCCGAGGTCGCTGCTGGTGGCCAGCTGGGCGAACCAATGGGAAGCCAGCACGCGTCTTGAGTCACTGTCCGGGGAGGACCCACTTTGTACCTTTCGGCGGCCTTGTCGGTAGGTGTGGTAGGTGATAGGCTGGGGTCAATGATCCTATCTGTCGGTATCCTTTGAAGATCCGCACGTGGGCCACTGTCCAAGATTCGGTCTTCGATGACTTTGACGGATGCTGGATCCATACGTGGCACGAGATGATCGCCTCTGGTCCGCTCATTAATGACGATCGTCAGATATCAAAAGACGATCGCTGGGTACCAAAAGACGATCGCCGTATAGTTCCGAACTCTAGGCGTTTGTCCAGAGTATGTCTTTCATGGTTGGCTTCTGTGATCGTGATGCCGATCGCCTATCGAGGCGTATTAATCGCCGCACAACAATTGCCCCCCAGCTCGTCTCGATGTTGAAAACACGGGGTGAGGTGGCACTATTGGCGATCGCCAATGTTTAAACGATCAGCCGATCTGAATTCAAATATGGACGACCTTCTTTCGCGTCGGGAGCAGCGGGAAAAGAAGGCGGGCTTTCTAAAGTGGCAGGGACACGCGTCGCGCCGCTGTTGGGGGAGTCCGACGGTTTTGTCGGACTTGTCGGCTGGCATGCCCTCGAAAAGACGCGTCTGCGGGATTCGAGGGCGGCATTTAATGCGTCCCCACGTGACGGTTGCGATCCAGCCCTCGAGGTTTCTCCTATTTGCATTTAGACCCTCGTCTCTATCTATAAAAGGGCCTGTGCTTCTTCTCCTTCACTTTTTACGCGTCCTTTGCATCCATAGCCGAAATTCTACAGAAATTTCTGGAGCTTCTTGTGCCGATCTCCTTCTTTTCTCTAGGTAAGAAAAATTAATCTTCTCTCTCCCTTTACTTTCTAATATGTCGGGAGGATCCAGAACCTTTGAGACCGGAAGTTCTTCCGCTGCCGCAGCGTCGCCTGAACGGGAGGAGATTCCCGTTGGAGTGGATATGGAGACGGCCGTTGAAGCTATTCGTGCGAGGATTGCACCCGCAGAACTCGAAGAACTTTTCAACGAGGCCGAAGTGGCGAGGACGGCGGCGATGGCGGAGTAGGGTGGCTCGCCGGTGGACGAGGATGATTTGGTGCGGGAGGCCTGGGAATGAGAGAGTAGATTCGGCCCCGCCTATGTGGCTTTTGCTTAGATGATGGAAGCGATCGCCGGACCCTGTCCGGAATTAGATTTCGAAGCCTACTTCGCCGCTCACCCTTACGAACATGTGAAGCGGACGGTTTTCCAGGCCGCCGTCCCGTCTCCATGGACTCTCAGAAAGATCCGGAGTACGACGACCAAGAAAGACCTGAGCCGTTGGAGGGCCAAATATCACATCCCCTCTGATGTTTCCTTGCACGTGCCCTCGGAGAATGAGCGTGCCGACCAACCGCCCAAGGATATGGTTGCCGTTAGCGAGATGATTATGGAGGCGGGTCTGCGATTCTTCAATAAATTGGGAAAATCATTAACTTCAGATAATCGAGAGTAAATTCGGATAAACCGAGGTGGATTCAGAATCCTATACTTATTCATCATTTGATTCTCTTTCTTCAAGCTATCGTTTTTTACTGTTTAATCTTTTATTAATTCTTTTAGTAATTAATTGCAAAACCAAAGTTCGATTGTTCAAATAAAACTAGAATACATAAAAATCGGTAGTTAGTGATTCAGTCCTCGTGGGAACGATACTCACTCATCACTTTATTACTTGTATACGATAACGTGCACTTGCGTTTAAGAAATATCGCAACAAGTTTTTGGCGCCGTTGCCGGGGATTAAAATTTTTGTTAATATCGATTTCAGTATTTCTAGTCTTAGTTTGAACGTTTTTATTTACTTATTTTCGTGTATTTAATTTTATTTAGTTATTTGTTTTTTCCTTTCAGGATTTTTTCGGGTAGTTCATGAGAAAACTCGGTGACAAAGGCCTACTACCTTTGAATACCGAACTCGAGCGCACTCATAGGAGAAAGAAGAAGGAGAAACGAGAGCTACCGACAACGGTCAACATGGCTGAAAATATCGAAATTCAAGGAGGAAATAATATTATGCAGCAAGCTCAACCGGAAATGGCTCTTCGAGATTATGCTATGCCGCATATTAATGCTAATTTTTCGGGGATTCGGCGTCCCACTATCCAGGCGAACAATTTCGAAATTAAGCCTGCTATTATTCAGATGGTGCAGGCAAGCCAATTCTGTGGATTGCCGAATGATGACCCAAACGCACACATTGCGTCATTTCTCGAGATTTGTGACACGTTCAAGAACAATGGTGTCACCGATGATGCTATCCGATTACGGCTTTTCCCTTTCTATCTGAGGGATAAAGCGAAATTTTGGCTGAATTCCTTACCTCCGGGGTCGATCACGACATGGGCAGAGTTAGCGCAAGCCTTCCTTGCTAAATTCTTCCCACCTTCTAAGACGGCGAGATTGAGAAACGAGATCACCACCTTTGGTCAGTATGACATGGAATCGCTTCACGAGGCATGGGAGCGATACAAAGATTTGTTACGGAGATGCCCACATCACGGCCTTCCAGACTGGCTTCAAATTCAGACGTCCTACAATGGATTGAGTGCCTCTACACGCACTCTCGTGGATGCAGCCGCCGGTGGAGCTTTGATGGGAAAGACGATGGCTGAAGCACACTCGTTGTTGGAAGCTATGGCCGCTAATGCTTATCAATGGCCATCCGAACGAATAACGCCGAAGCGAGTTTTGGAAATTTCGAGTAATGACCCGATATCTACATTGTCAGCCCAAGTCGCAGCATTAACGCAGCAGCTCCAAGCATTTTCGCATGCTCCTTCCCCCGTTACCATTGAGTCTTGCAATTAGTGTAACGGATCTCACCCTAGCGCGGAGTGTCAAGTCGGAAATCCGTTCGAGCAGCCCCAAATTGAATAAGCTCAGTTTGTAGGAAACGGAAACCGGCAAAATAATCCGTACTCCAACACGTATAATCTGGGGTGGCGTAATCATCCCAACTTTTCGTGGAGGAACGGACAGAACTCGAACTCCACCATATATATATAGCACTTGTGTATATGCAGTCTTCAGTGTTGTGTTCTGCTCATTTAGTGCTTGCATTCAACCTGTTCTATATGTAAATTCTGTTTAAATGTCAAATACTCCAGAGTTTTTTTTTTTTAAACATGTCAGATATAAATAAACCAAGAGGTATTTCCGTTGATAAGGGCAAACGCGATGAATCATACAACATTTTACGGACCCCTTGGCTATAAAATCTTAATACAATCTTAATCAATTAAAAGCTGAATTGAAATTTACAATTTTTGCAGAGGCGAGTAGAACTCTTTCCGTAAGATAATTTTGCCCCCGTATAAGAGCAAACGGCTCAGGAAATATGTCCCTAAGATACAACTGCTACACGTTTGAGTTAGGTGCTCCCCAAAACTCAGAACTCCAGTGAACGTTAAGTGCTGGAAACTTGGCACGAAAAACAAGAAAGAAATATGCTGCAATATGTGGTATGCTGTATTCGTTCTGTTGTATGTTATTAAATGAAATGCATAAGACCCCTTTTATAGGGTCGAATTCCACTCCATCAGGGGGGAGTTACTACAACTTAAAGTGCCATTAATTCTCTTTAATCCTTCAGCTCAAGAGTTACTTCCATAAATAGTCTCATTTAATTCGGGCGTTACATTATGGAGTGTGAAGAGTCATATTCCAGAAGCTAAGTTTCCAACCTGCTTCATTTCAGTCGAGACCAAATATCAGTGAATTTTCAGCACCCAAATATCAGATCAGATAGGTTTTCAGACCAAATATCAGATCAGGTGGGTTTTCAACCCAAATATCAAATCATATAGGTTTCAGCCCAAATATCAGATCAGATAGGTTTCAGCCCAAATATCAGATCAGGTAGGTTTTCAGCCCAAATACCAGATCATATAGGTTTTCAGCCCAAATACGAGATCAGATAGGTTTCAGCCCAAATATCAGATCAGATAGGTTTCAGCCCAAATATCAGATCAGATAGGTTTTCAGCCCAAATATCAGACCAGGTAGGTTTTCAGCCCAAATATCATATCAGATAGGTTTCAGCCCAAATATCAGATCAGATAGGCTTTCAGCCCCAAATATCAGATGGATTTTCAGCCCCCAAATATCAGATGGGTTTTCAGCCCCCAAATATCAGATGGGTTTTCAACTCCAAATATCAGATGGGTTTTCAACCCCAAATATCAGATGAGTTTTCAACCTCAAATATCAAATGGGTTTTCAACCCCCAAATATCATATGGGTTTTCAACCCCAAATATCAAATGGGTTTTCAACCTCAAATATCAGATGGGTTTTCAACCTCAAATATCAGATGTGTTTTCAGCCTGGTTAACTCTCCACCTTTTCAATTACATGGCCCATTTTAATCATTTATTTCTCACTCGGCGGGAATCGGTTTTGAGAAAAATAAAATCCTACATTCAACTTCTCGAAACGTTGATTCACAATTTATTATTTAATTTCGAAGATTAAATATTTTATCATTATTAAATTAGTTTAAATTGAGTTAAAACTCATTTTTTCTAAAACCAATTTCCAACAGTCCCCCACATGCGTGGAAATAAATGCATGCATGAATGCAAACTCACATACCCAATTTCCGTAAAACACTGCTGCATGGGGAAAGGTAGTTTGTGGCTTTGAACCTTTCTTAGTAAATATCGTCGGATATACCGGCGGCTTAGTGGACACTGTGTCTTGAACTAATCCTCCTTGATGTATACCGAGTCAACGACACTTACACAACAATGTCTCAACACCTTCTGTTCTCATCGTTGTGTCCGTTTTGGCCGTGGACAACATCTTGATTTTCTAAGTGTTTATTCGAGGCGGCCCGTCCTCACACTTAGATAGGTGGTTTCCTTTTATAAAGTACCCTACAATACTTCTCCTTTCAAAGGACAAGGTACCATTAAAAGTACAGAGACTTATAACCTCACCACAATCACAGGACTCAGCACTTATTCTGCTCTATAGGGATGGATTTCTTATAAGCGCTTTTCAATAGAACTTTCATAACTTTGTTTTCCCATTGAACCAAGTTACTGGGATCTCTAGTCTTCAAGGTTGGGTTACCACTATGATTCTTTCAACATGTGGATTTTAATCCCATTCCCTCTAGCAGTTTATGAAATTGATCTCTATTCAGACCTTTTGTGAGTGGATCCACCAAATTAACATTTGACCTCACATAGTCAATAGATATAACTCCATTTTTGATCAATTGTCGCACGGTATTATGTCTCCGACGAATGTGTCAAGAGTTACCATTATACATTAGGCTATGTGATCTTCCAATTGCAGCTTGGCTATCGCAATGGATCATAACACTGGGCACAGACTTTTTCCAGCATGGAATATCCTCAAGAAAGTTACGGAGCCAACTTTATCTAGAGCTATAAATTCCGATTCTATGGTGGATCGAGCTATACAAGTATGCTTGCTTGATTTCCAAGATATAGCTCCACCCCCAATAGTAAATACATACCCACTTGTAGAGTGAGAGTATTTCGTGTCTGAAATCCAATTAACATCAGTATATCTTTCCAAAACTGCAGGATAATTACTATAAAATAGCCCATAACTTGGGGTGTACTTTAAGTATCTTAGAACCCTACTCAACGCATTCCAGTGCTCTTTACTCGGATTACTCGTGAACCTGCTCAACTTGTTTACAGCAAATGCCAAGTCTGGTCGTGTAGAATTTGTAATATGCATCAAGCTTCCGATTACTCTTTGTTATGTCGAGATTTATACACCTCAACAGGCGATCGGTACAAATACCGGGCGACCGAACCAGAGTCAAATAGACCAAGGCGGACTTGCCGATCGAAGGACCCAGAACAGGACCCAGTGCCGAGCGATCGACTGCCAAGGCGATCGCCTTCCGGTAACTAGCGATCGTTTATTAATTCTGTATTTTCATTAATTAGCATGTCAGGCTAAAACCCTAATCTAGGATTTTGATGAAACCTTTGTTTTGACGGATTTGCTTGAGATTATCTATTTAATTCCCTTTTTGTTGAGTTTTCCCAATCGTGTTTAATGCTTTCAATTATCTGGCGCTGGGTCGGCGGGGCGTGGCGATCGGCATCGAGTGACAGGACGAATGAGGAGTTGGAGATCCCCACCACTTTCCGAGAGAGGAATCCGAGTAAGGATTTTAACTCTCCCCTTGATTGAGCTTGTCTTGGACTGATCTAATTATGTTTTCTTTTTGCAGGACCTCTCGTTCCAGCGATCGGCGACCTTCCATTCGATTTCTTGATCGTTTGGGAGCGGATCCGTGCCTTGCCGAACTCCTTTATTGACGTTCGCTCGCTAGGTACCGAAGCTCATCGGTTGGGGGCTCGATTGTTCTGCTTCCCCCGTCACTTGAAAGTTCCAGGTATGAGCTTAAGTGGTGCTTCCTTGCTTGACGATCGTCTCCAGGAGGTCGTTTTGTTTTGTCTAACTTGTTTGTATCTCTTCTTTGACAGAGGTTTATTTTCCCCGATTTGCCGAACCACCGCCAGAGATCGCTATGTCAAACCCGGGACTCATCGGTCGCCTTCACTTGGGTAAGCAGACTGGTCACGTTCCTGCGACGACGTCTCGCCCTGCTCCGGTGACGAGGCCTGCTGAGGTGCCAGTTGCCGAGCCGGTGGTTCAGGGAGAGGAACAGCTTCAGCGCCGCAAGAGGCGGAGGTCGGAGGAGTCCCCGTCGATTTCTGAGGCGGATGTATCCATTCTTGAGCCTTCGGTTGCTGCGGCTCCTATCTATGCCGTCCCGATGATGGAGCGATCAGGCCCTAGGCCCTCGGTCCCCGGCTCCATGTCATCTGGCAGCTCGGCGAAGAAGGTGGCGATCGCCGAGGCGGAAACCTCTCGGGGCAAGCCTTATTTTGGACGCGATCCCGAGCTGGTCAATAGGTAAGAAAGGGTCAAAATTTTCTGAGTTAGGCATTCTGAGCATGGTATAGGCTAACTCCTTGGTTTCCTTGGTTTGTGCTGTAGGGTTCGTCTCACCGATCCGGACGTCGCTCCTATGGTGCTGGACTTTTTGTCGAGTAAGGCTCCGCAACAGTCCCTCGAAGTCCCTGCTTACGTCCGCCAGGCTATCACCTCTCTGCCCAAGGCTTGGATGACCGATCTTGATGCGATCGCTCGTCGGAGATCTGGAGACGCCATGCAGGCGACCGTGGCCCTGGCTCTCCAGACGGCGACGATGGCCGTCCAAGCTGCTAGGGATTTTGAGGGGCGACCCTCCACTGCTCGTCTCCATAGCGACCTCGAGGCCGCTCGGAACAAAAATATTGAGTTTGCCAACCGGATCCAGTCTATGGAGAAGGAGTATGAGGAGACGGCCAAAAGGGCTAAGCAGGACGTGGACCGATTGAAGCAGGAGCTGAGCCGCTGTAAGAAGGCTGCCGACCGGTCCCGTGATATGGAGAAGGAAACCTGCCAGAAGTTTGCGGCTTCGCAGGAGGAGGCGGCCGGGCTGAAGGTGATGGTGGATCGGCTCAGCGGTGAGCTGGAGGCGGCAAAGAAGAAGCTGGAGAAGGCCAGGGGTGAGAATGCCGCCAAGGTGGTCGAGCTGGCGGAGGCCGAGAAGACGGCCGCGGATTTGAAGGGGCAGCTGAAAGCGATCGAGGTCGATCCCTACCTCAACGTTGAGCTCGTCGGCGAATTTGCTTATTACGTGGCCTATGCTGATGCTGTTCGAGCCGCTAAAAAGGTAGGGATCGAGATCCGTCCCCTGATGGAGAGCTTCAAATCCTATGCCCTCGAGCATCCTCTTCATCCAGAGTTCTCCTTGCCGATACTTGACTTCGTCGACTTCGGGATCGACTTGAGTTGGTATACAGGTAAACTCATTCATCCCGAGGCCTATGGAGGGGCCCAAGCCGATCCGCAACCTGAGGGCGATGACCAGCCGGCGGGGCCTTGAGAGGCATTTTTGTTTTCCTCTCTAATTTGTACTTTTTTTTCTTTTGTAATGCCTTCAGGCCCCGTAATATACGAAGCTTGTGTTATGAATAAAATGTTCCTCTTTTCATACTGTCTCTTTACACGCGATCGCCTTTGAATGTTTGCGTGCAATTTTTACAAGTACGTGTATGATTGCTTTCGACGTTTTGTTCATCCGACCGATTGTCTGAGTGTTGAAAGCATTGATATATTTTGAATCGGAATTCTTACTTGTAATTTTGGTCGGACGACCCCGATCGTCCTGCGTGTGTTTGAGCGAAGCCGATCGTGGTTCCTTTTTGTTCGATCGTATTTGGGATTAGCTCGACCCATCTCTGCCCCCTTGTTTTTGTTTACATATTGTAAGTAAGGAAACAAAAACTAGTTTGTCTGGCGAGCTATATTCAGTTTTGCCGATTCTGAAGAATCATGTACAGTTGGGGTGTTCGATGGACCGACCTGTAATACCCGAATTTTCAGTATAAATTTTTCGCGTTATTTTATCTGAGATATACTGTATAGTTTGGTATCTATACAGTATGGATAAAATAAATTGAGAACCGAGACAGCTATACTGGTGTAATTATCGTTTTTGATTGACAGATATATTCAGGATATGTTGTATCAGGTTGAACTGATTTGGATATCAGGTATACCGTATGAGAATATTTTTGGATTCAGTATGTGTATTCAGTATGCTGTATGTTTGTATTTTGTACGCCGAGACGTTGGACACGAACGGTTGGATTTTTGGCTAAGTATAAAAGACATTACGTACGGTAAGCCTTGGAGCTTACGTACGTAAAATGTGTTAGCTTACGTACGTTATATAGTGTATATAACGTACGTAACAAGAAGAATCGGACAGTGGGGCCCGTGGTTGGCGGCTTTGGGCGCAGATGTGGACAGGTGAGTCAACGAATGGAGTTACGTACGTTATACAGGGTGTATTACATACGTAATACGATTATTATACTGTAGCAAGTCAACGTACGTATTACGTACGCAACGGAATAAGTGTTACGTACGTTACGGGGCAGCTGGCCGAGTCGTGGCCGAGATGACTTGGATGGCCGAGCATGGCCGGTCGTGACTCGTTGGAATGGCCGGGCATGGTCGACAGTGACTCGTGGGGGTGGCCGATCACGGTCGGCAGTGACTCGCAGGGATGGCTAGGACTGGCCGATTACGTACGTAAGGCAGTGGCCGGTTACGGCCGTAAGGGCCAGTTACGTACGTAAGCCAGCTGCCGGTTACGTACGTAAGGGTTCCGACAGAACTGGGCAGTAGGGTCGGCCGCGGCCGGCTACGTACGTAAGGACCCGCCGGTTACGTACGTAACGTGCCGGCAGGTCTCGGCCTATATAAGGCCTGGACCGACTCACCTACTCATTTTTTCATTTTTCTTCATTTCTTCGCGATTCCTTCGGCAAGAATTGATGGATTTGAGTATGAGCAACTTATAACAACATGTTTTGGAAGTTGGAATCATGGATTAACATCATCTTCCACCCGGATCGAAGGTAAGAACACCTAAACTTTTGGTTTTTGGATGTTCTTGAGATTTCTTGGTGTTTTGACCGATTTGCTTCGTTTTGATTCAGATTGTTGATTGAACTTGATTGTAAACTCGTAATCATTCATTATTCTTGAAGTTTTGTGGAAAGAATTCGGGTATTTCTTTGAATAATCGATTGAATTGGACTATGCCTTCAAAGTGTTCGATGAAATGTCTCAATGAGTAGAACTTGGAAAATTCTACACGTTTTCGTATGAATGGTGATGGAAATGATATTGTTGTGATGATTCTTGGTAATTATGGGAATTTTGTTAAAGGAAGATAATGAATTGGTGATCAAATGATTCGATTATGTTGTTATGATTATGGAATCATAGTATTCTCGGTGTTCTTGGTGGTTTGTTGCGATTCATAATGTTATGAGAAGTATATGTTGAAGGACATGATTATATACACCTTGAATTATGATTAAGGGTTGTTTAGATGTTAGAAAACATCGGGTTATGTTGTTTTATGGATTATGAACGTGAATTTGGATAATTCGTGTTCTTAAAGAACTCTTGAGTTACATGTTATGATTTTGGAAGGATTTCAGATAATTTTGGGAATGTGATTATTCACGATAATAATCGGTAAATTGTTTTCTACGAATTTACAAGTATGAACAAGAAGGAGTTTTGTCTTCGTATTTGGAGTTGAAGTTGGAATCGAATATATTATAAAATCCTTAATGTCGAGATGAATTGATCATTGATTTGATGAATACGTTTTAAGGTGTTGGTGTTTTATATATGAATATGGAATATTCATATCTAGAACTAAGTTATGTGTTTTGGTACAATATTCGTATAGGAATACGAATATGATTTCGGATTTGATAAGTTTATGATTCACTTTTGAGTTTGAGAATTCATAGGTATTTAACAAGTGTTCAATTCGGATAATGGAATTATTTGAAACCTTTGGAATATGGTTATCTATGATGTTGAATTAATCGGATCGTCCGGATTGATGATGATAACCGGTAATTGGTTTATATTATGAATTTACAAGGAGGAAACTTGTATCCGTATTTAAGATTGAATTTGGAATCGATAATGTTAGACCCTTGTTGGTTTAAATTGATTATTGATATGATCTTCGGATTTTGGAATCGTATTGTGGTTTTGAATTCGTGTTTGATTGGTTCGGGTTGTTTGGATATGTGTTTAATCGGGATATTGTAGAACCGTTGTTGATCGGTTATTGATTGTTATTTATGATCATCGAGTTACGCCTTGTATCGTGGATATGGGTTCGTATTTGTTGAGTTGGATTATTTGGTATTATGTATATGATCGAGGTTTCGTTGAACCGTTGAGTTTGTTGGTTGAGTATGTCGGTTATTGATTTTTATCGAATGTGTATTAATCGGTTATTGCAATAGGTTGATATGTTTTGATCGTGGATTATGACCGTTGAGTTGCGGTTGAGGCTAAAGAGTTCGTAGATTGCTTTTGGTCGGGGCTAAGGAGCTCGTAGACAAAGGCAATGGATTTTGGTAACGGCTTCGTGGTATCGGTATCGAGGCAAGTTTATACTTGTTTAGTTTATAATATTTGATGAATGGTTTCGTTTTCATTTCATTTATAATTCGTATAGCAATGTTGTTAGAAATGTAAGTTGTTGGGATAATGGTTTGTATATCGTGCTCTGGTAAATCATAAGGTATATGATTTAATTGTGTTCAGGGAAGACGTGAGTTATCTTTGGTCAAGGATATAGAATATCGGATATCGAGGATAGTTATCGTGATGACATAAGTATCGGGATAAAGGGTTATTGGTATCGAATGGATGGTACCTTATTTGAGATTATTTGTATAACTATGTATTCGTTCAGGAATGTTGTTCGTGGAAAGGATGTTGTCTTCGGCTTTGAGGTAATTTATGTAATGTTCAGTTATGAGATAATTATTATATTGAGTTGTTGTATATGTTGTATGTTGAGTCTTCGTATATTGAGATTCGTACTGGTTGTTTGTTGAGGGGTGTTGATCCCAGGACTATTGTTGGTATTAATGGTAATGTTGATCGTCTCATTGGGGGATGTTGATGGATATGGTCCTCGACTTTGAGGTAATCTAAGTATTTGTTCAGTCATGTGGATATGTATATGTTGAGGTTTCGTGTAATGAGTTGCGTATCGGTTATTCATTGAGGGATGTTGATCCCAAGACTGTTGTATTGAGATCGTAGATCATGTTGGTCATTCATTTGGGGATGATGATCCCAGGATTGATGTTTTGGATATTGATTAGTCGTGTCGACTTTTCATTGTCAGTCTGTTGTTGTTCACTTCGGTGAGTCTTTTAATCCTTATTGGATATGTGTTTCTTTGAGTTTCGTTGTCATGTTGCATCGTGAGATATCTGGAGTCATATCTGCGTGCCGATTGGTTATTGTGTAGGATTTTTAGCCGGGCACATGATGGTTATGTGTTGATATTTTCACATTGAACCGTGCACACGAGACGTAGTTCGTGAGGCTAATTAGGTACAAGACCACACGTGTATGTGATCAATACCCGGGGTGGCTTGTGCACGGACACATTTCCGGATCGGGCGTACTATGTCTTTCATCTTTGAGCCATATTGTTTGGTCGTTCATCCTCCATTTATGGTTGGGTATGTTCGACGGTTTGTGACTGGTTGTTCATACGCCCGAGGGGTATGTTCGACAGTCGGAGTTATTTCTTGAGATCCATTATTGTTGATCATTTGGAGTTTACCTTGTTGATGGTATTCTCGGTTATGGTTGGTCCTTTGTTGATCATTTGGAGTTTACCTTGTTGATGGTATTCTCGGTTATTGTTGATCCTTCATTGATTGCGTTCGAGATTTACCTTGTTGATGGTATTCTCAATTATCGTGATCCTTTATTGGTCGTATTGGAGTTATCATGTCGATGATATTCTCAGTGATGTTTTGGTTGATCTGGTTATTGATCGTATAAGCATTCAGACTGTACGTCGATGTTCGGGATTTGTTATCATTATCATATGGTAGTTGATCTATAGATATGTTGTGTACTGTTGGTTTATCCAGGTTGAGTTTTGATTGTGTAATCCGATGGACAGGATTTGGCACGGATGAATTATTATATGATTATGAGTTATGATGATGTTTTGAGGATTGTTGGTATTTTTGAAATTCAATACAGATAATTGTTGTTAAGTTCATTTCGTCATTCGAGGATGCGAAATGTGGATTATGGTAAGGATTTAGATTATTA
Source organism: Orobanche coerulescens (assembly GCA_033398695.1). Lineage (NCBI taxonomy): Eukaryota > Viridiplantae > Streptophyta > Magnoliopsida > Lamiales > Orobanchaceae > Orobanche > Orobanche coerulescens. Next base: position 138,949,203 of record CM065817.1, read on the forward strand.
TGGATCGGTAAGGTTATAACGGTAAGATTACGTTGGTAGTATTCTTACAGTATTATTACATTGGTATGTAATTATTTATGATGATGTGATCGGTATCATTATTGAGTATTGTGGCTGACCCCGTCGTGGGCTTTATTCTTAGGTACTCGGAGATCGAGCTAGTAGCGGTCGTGAAGGGATGAGCTTCCCGATGTGATACTGGCAGTGGCATGTTTTTGAGTATTGAGTATTTATTTCTGGTTGTTTTATTTCCGCTGCAAATGTGTATTTTAAACTGTGTTTTTATCCGCTGCATGTGTATATTTCAAAATAGCTTTTCGGTATCTTTATCCGCTGCGTGTGTGTATTTTTAAATGGCCCTTTTGGCACTTTGCGAACTTGGGTTATTTTCGTCAAATGCTTTTTCCCAATTATTTTTCGGTACGTTTAAGTGGCGGCTTAACGTACACTCTGAACTGTCGATATTTGGCATTTCGCCTTGTATTTTCAAATGGTATTTTATGACGGTAATTCAGAATCATGTTTTTGAAAGTATTTGAGTAATTGCAAAATATTACCGTCATCAGCCTTTTGGCGTTTTTGAATTGGTTTTGTAAACGGTTTTTAGCCTGGTGGGTTCCGGCGCGGGACCCTCGGCGCTGTAATATCCCGGATGGTTTTGGGGGTGTTACACGACCTCCCCATTCGTGTATTTGTGTGCGAGGGATATTGTGTATCCCGCGACTCACTTTTTGTGAGGGTCCTCCGTTAGGCTACGCCTGCCTTGTGTTAAAACGAAAGGCAGGCGATCTTGGTCTGGAGGAGTCCTTGCGCGGAGTGTTGTCGGCTTATTCGACACCATGTCCGCGGCTTGTCAGCTCTGCTTCCACCTCGGCCCGCCATGAAGATGGCGACCCTCGACGGTGTACGTTGAGATGGGGGTAGTGGCACGTCGCTGTAACACCCCCAAGTTATTCAGGGAATATTACAGCGCCGTAAGCCCCGCCGGGGGACTCACAAGGCTAAACATACGCGGAACTATAGATTTTTGACCGATAAGGTCTACACACAATGGAATGAAAAACAATACAAAGGTATTCAGAACATAACCAATGTATTCACAGACATCATAGCACAAATCAAAAATCTCGGCAAACACAGGCTGGAACATCAAGGGAAATGGAAAACAATACTCGAGTATTCAATAGCCAATCCAGTATAATATCACTGAATGGAAAACTCAAAACATAACTAGAAGAAAGACACAGTATCACACTTGCCCACCATCTTCATGCCGACCCGATACCTGCCTGTCCGACCTCCTGGAACCTGAAATACATGAAACGTATTTCCCCCATAAAGGGGTTAGCCATCGAATAGCTAGTGCAAGTATATCAATATGAAACACGATACTCCTCGACTATAAAGTAAATGTAACCGTCAATTCATCAATTCAAGACTAGTATTCCGGAATAACTAAAATCTCATAAGACGTATGTGAATGCCGTAGAAACGGTTCATTCATTTCATACGCCGATACGTATGTGAATGCCGTAGAAACGGTTCGTTCATATCATACGCCGATACATGTAGGAATGCCGTAAAAACAGTTCGTTCATTACATGCCAACAATACATACATGAATGCCGTAAAAACGGTTCGTTCATAATATGCCATCAATATATCTATGAATGCCGTAAAAATGGTTCGTTCATATCATAGCATCAATACCTCTTACTTTCAAAGTCGAGAACGTACAATAATAAATGTATACTTGCCTTTGAGACATCGAGAAATCGAACGGAGGAAAAGTATGAGTTCGGTAGGTCCAAGAACGCGCTTCCGGCACCTAAACGATTCGCAAGGAATATGACAATTAATTATCCATACTCAAATTACACGAAGAGATTACCGAAACTCGTCTACGATTCGAGAAAATACACGGGTGAACAACTCAAGGTTGGAAAAATAGTTCAAACTCCCAAAAGTCCGAAAAATCGTAGGAAAGGCATGAATACGGTATAGATACATCATAATCTCAAGGTTCTCAAGCTTCAACCGGATAAATCGGACGAATCTACGAAAACCCCCAAAATCCAACACAAAATTCAAAGTGTTCTTGAATAATCTTTCAATAATCCGATGAATATTCAAACATGTCCATAATCATTCATATATCACTTCATACACCATGATTTTATCATCCAAAACGTCAATACCCATACAAAATCGAGAAGTCAAGATGTCGAAGAAATTACCTCTTGAATATCCAAGCTCTATGATCCAAGGAATACGCGTTAGATCGACTATCCGGGCTTCCCAACCGAATGAAAGTGGTAAAAATCCAACACACAAGTGATATATGTGAGAAAACTCCTCCCCTCAAACTCTCTCTCTCGCAGGTGGAAGAAGGAAATGGAGAAATGAGCTGCATCTCGCTCAAAAATCACAAATAATGCAGTTGACCGCATTGTGTGCCGCGGCTCATCCCAGGTGTGCTGCGGCACAGGCCTAAAAATTACTCCCAGGTTTCGGCAGTGTGCGGCTCGGCCAGTGTGCCGCGGCACCGGTCTGATCGGTTTTTGCTGAGGATGCAACACAAGTGTGCCGCGGCACTGCCTAGGTGTGCCGCGGCAGTCACTCGGCAGTGTGCCGCGGCACTTCCGGCGTGTGCCGCGGCACCCGGTACAGTCCGCTCAGCCAGGTTTAGGAAATGTGTGTGCCGCGGCTCACACCCCCTTCGGGTCCTAAAATGATGAAAAATGACCCGGGAAGAGAATAAAAGCAATAGGATTCAATGTCTGGGCAACAATAACATGAAATAGAAGTACGGAAACCCCAACACGGTGGTTCCAAGCAATGATTACAAGGGTTCGCCCAACAAATCACGATTCGAAGAACATGAAGAGGTTTGAAATGACATGACTTTCGACCGGGTATTACATTCTCCCCCTCTAAAAAGAAGTTTCGTCCCGAAACCTAAGAAATAAATAGTTCGGGGTATTCCACCCGCATCTTCTCTTCCGTCTCCTCTTCGACTCCATGCCTCGACCATTGCACTTTAACCAGTGGAATGGTCTTATGCCGAAGTTGTTTCTCACGGCGCTCAAGAATCTTCACGGGTTTCTCCGGAAAGGTAATATCCTCGGCAATATCAATCTCACTGTAATCGATAATGTGGCTCGGATCCGGTACGTACTTCCTCAACTGGGACACATGAAAAACACTATGGACGTGACTCAAAGCTGGAGGCAACACCAAGCGATAAGCTAAATCTCCAACTCTGTCCAAAATCTCGAAAGGTCCGATATACCTTGGACTGAGTTTCCCCTTTTTCCCGAAGCGAAAAACTCCTCTGGTCGGCGATACTTTGAGCAAGACATGATCCCCCACTTCAAACTCCAAGGGTCGACGACGAGTATCAACGTAAGATTTCTGACGACTCTGGGCAGTCAGTAATCGATCTCGGATAATAGAAATCTTTTCCTTGGTCTCCAATAACATATCTGGTTCCGTCCCAACTAGCTCAGAAGCCTCGTCCCAACATAATGGCGACCTACATCGCCTACCATAGAGTGCCTCGAAGGGTGCCATTTTGATCGACGCATGCCAACTATTATTGTAAGCAAACTCGATCAACGACAAGTGAAGCTCCCAATCATTACTCCAGTCTAAGGCACAAGCCCGCAACATATCTTCCAGTGTCTGAATCGTCCTCTCTGTCTGACCGTCCGACTGAGGATGAAAGGAAGTGCTCAATCTCAACTCCGTACCCAGAGCCTGGTGAACGGCCTGCCAAAAATGCGATACGAAACGGCCGTCCCGATCAGAAACAATGGTCTTCGGGGCACCGTGTAACCTCACGATCTCAACGATAAAGGTTCGAGCCAGTCTATCCGGTCCCCAAGTATCCTTAATACCCAAGAAGTGTGCAGACTTGGTCAACCGATCGACAATCACCCAAATCATATTCATTCCGGCCCGAGTTCTCGGCATGCCAGTGATGAAATCCATTGAGATGTCTTCCCACTTCCACTCGGGAATGGGAAGTGGTTTCAACAACCCCGCCGGTCGTTGATGTTCGATCTTGACTTGTTGACACGTCAAGCACCGTAGTACAAACTCTGTAACATCCTTCTTCATGTTATTCCACCTAAAATTTCGCTTCAAATCTTTGTACATCTTACTCGTCCCGGGGTGGATTGAGTAAGGCGTAGCATGGGCTTCTCGGAGAATCCTCTGTCTCAACTCCAAATCGTTCGGAACACAAAGCCTGCCCTGAAATCTCAGAATACTATCCTCATGAACCATAAAGCCAGGAGCTTTTCCTTTAATTACATCTTCCTTCAGTTGAGAGATCATCGGGTCACTCCACTGCTTCCCTTTGATGTCGTCAACTAAGGACGATGTAATTTCGAGAGTACACAACTGTCCTTGTACTCATCGAAGCCAAACTTATATCCCTTGTTCAATTAAATCCTGAAGAATTTTCGTCTGGGATGTGAGAACCTCGAGCATTTGCAGAGATGCAGATTTGCGGCTCAAAGCATCTGCAACGACATTGGCTTTTCCGGGATGGTAAAGAATATCCAGATCATAATCCTTTATCAACTCTAGCCAACGTCTTTGTCTCATATTCAACTCTTTCTGACTGAAAATATACTTCAGGCTCTTGTGATCGGTATAAATCCGGCACGGCGAACCATACAAATAATGTCGCCAAATCTTAAGTGCGAAGACAATTGCGGCCAACTCTAAATCGTGAGTAGGATAATTCATCTCATAAGGCTTTAATTGTCGTGATGCAAAAGCTATTGTCTTATCATGCTGCATAAGGACACAGCCCAGGCCTTGACCCGAAGCGTCACTGTAAACTGCAAAGCCTTCGCTACCATGTGGTAAAGTTAGAATCGGCGCTGAAGTCAATCGTCTCTTTAGTTCATCGAACCTCTGTTGTCTCTCATCCGTCCAAACAAACTTTTCGGTCTTCTGGAGTAATTTCGTAAGCGGTCGAGCGAGTTTCGAGAACCCCTCGACAAACCGACGGTAATACCCAGCAAGGCCCAAAAAGCTACGAACTTCCTTAACATTTTTAGGCGGTGCCCAATCTAGCACTGCCTCGATCTTCTGCGGGTCTACACGAACCCCTTCGGCCGAAATCACATGGCCGAGAAACATAACTTCTCCCAACCAAAACTCACATTTCGAGAATTTTGCATAGAGGTGCTCGGTTCTCAAAATGTCTAAAACCAAACGCAAGTGTCGGGCATGTTCCTCCTTATCTCGAGAATAGACCAAGATGTCGTCAATAAAGACGACTACACACCTGTCGAGGTACTCGATGAATATTTTATTCTTTAACTGCATGAATACTTCCGGCGCATTCGTCAACCCAAAAGGCATAACTACAAATTCATAATGCCCATATCTCGTCCGGAATGCCGTCTTCGTAACGTCAGACTCCCTCACCCTGAGTTGATAATACCCGGATCTTAAGTCAATCTTCGAGAAAACCGTAGCCCCTTGCAATTGATCAAATAAATCGTCTATACGAGGCAAAGGATATTTATTCTTGATGGTTACTTTATTCAGCTCACGGTAGTCGATGCACAAACGTAGTGAACCATCTTTCTTCCTCATGAAGAGAACAGGCGCGCCCCAAGGCGAAGCGCTCGGTCTGATGTACCCTTTTTCCAAAAGTTCTCCCAACTGAGTCTTCAATTCGTGCATCTCGGAAGGTGCCATCCGATAAGGTGCTTTAGAAATCGGGGCCGCATCTGGCTCTAAGTCCACGGTAAATTCTATCTCTCGATCTGGCGGTAATCCCGGGAGGTCATCCGGAAAAACATCAGGATACTCATTAACAACCGGAATCGAAGAGAGATCGACTTCGTTTCCTTCCATTTTCAAGGCATAACACCAATAGCCCGCACAACCTTTATTCAAAAGTTTTACGGCCTTCATGGAACTGATAAGTAACTTGGATTGGCCCGACTTGCATCCCAAAAACGAGTACTCAGATCCGTCTTTAGTCATCATGGTAATAACCTTGGTACGGTAATTCATAATCGCTTGGTGATTATTAAGCCAATCCTCGCCGAGGATTACGTCCTCGCCTTCCATATCAACTACAATTAGATTCGATAACCATTCCATACCGGATATAACCACCGGAAAATCTCTAATCTCCCGATTCCCCACAATCCTATCCCTTAGCGGTTTCACGATAAAGGGATCGCATGGCGATCAAACAAGTTATATTCAAACGGCGTACACACTCCAAAGAAATAAAAGAATGTGTAGCACCCGTATCAAATAGTACACGGATGGATAAGATAAAATATGGATGGTACTGAAGCCACCGCCGCGTCGGGTTAAATGCTCGCATCTCATAAACTCGTGGTTGTACCGAACCGACGCTAGAGTTCCCCCCTCCAGCGTTCTGACCCCGACCCCGGCCCCTGCCAAAATTCTGCTGAGGTTGACCAAAGGATTGTCGCTGATTAATACCTTGATCAAGAGGTGTTGGGGCAGAATCCCGAGTGTCCAAAGTCTGGTTCGGCTCGGAACAATAAACCGCCCTATGCCCCATCTGACCACACGTGTGACACTTTAATGGTGAAAAGTAGCATTCCGAACTAAAGTGGCCTGGACGACCACAATTATAGCAAGTCACTCTGCGATTTGAGGTACCCGGAGTGGGACGGTAACCCCTCTTCCCTTTATTAGAACGTGACGATTGTCCGGCAAAACAGTTAGTCGTCTGTGACTTCTGAAAGTTGCCACCCTTAGATCCAGAAAAATTTCCCCCGACTTTCTGCTTCTTCGGTTCTTCAACGGTATCATTGTCGGGGCTCAACATATCATGGGCTAAAGCTCTGTCCTGATACTCTTTTAGTGTGGTACAAGCAAATCCGGCCATGTACCGCCGTAAATCCAAATTCATCCGCATATCAAAATAACGGATCTTATCACGCTCGTTACGCACTTGGTCTTTCACATGGATCAATTGTTGGTTGTACTCCACGATCGCCTGTGAAACGGGAATTTCTTGTGGTTTAGCCTCGAAGAAGGCTCGGATTCGGCTCTCTCGTACCGGCCAAGGAAAAAACTCGGCCTCCAAGAGCTCCTTAAATTCATCCCACGAGGCAATACGATCCTGTGGCTTGATGACCTTCCACCAAGTAGCGGCCTCCTTAGTGAGGAAATACTGAGCAATTGGTACTTTCCTCACCTCGGGGCAATCAACCGCCTCGAAAATCTTCTCTAATTCCGCTAGCCAGTCTTCCCAGCCTAACGGGTCTGTGGCACCGCCAAACTGTGGAGGGTGCATACGGATTACATTCTGAAGCAAGGCATCCGTGTTTGGGTTGGGGTTATTCAGTTGAACAGTTTGGGCCAAAATAGTCATCTGAGTAGCCAATTGTTGAAGTGCATTCGCCACTCCAACGTCTGCGTTGTTCCCCTGACCGTCTGACTGGTCGTGCTGACTCTCGGTGTCGGGATGCACCGAGTTCGAAAAACTGGGGTTGGTCGACCCCGCAACTGAACTGATGGAAACGGCCGCGCCACGACCCCTTCCTCGTCCACGGCCACGACCACGGCCACGGACCCTACCAGCTGACTTACTGAAGAACACACAAGGTGCGTAAGCACAATTCAAACGCACGTCATTAAGGTGATCGATTCTCAAGAATATCCATAGAAGAAGCATAATGAATAAGGAAACATCAGAAGAGTAAGAGGTCTTACAAGTACCGGTCGCACTGTGATGATGGCAGAGTAGTGATACTGTGGACAATTGACGACTCATTCGACCCAAAAGACCGACAGCCTAGGTATCCATAGACCTAAGCTCTGATACCATATTCTGTAACACCCCCAAGTTATTCAGGGAATATTACAGCGTCGTAAACCCCGCTGGGGGACTCACAAGGCTAAACATACGCGGAACTATAGATTTTTGACCGGTAAGGTCTACACACAATGTAATGAAAAACAATACAAAGGTATTCACAACATAACCAATGTATTCACAGACATCATAGCACAAATCAAAAACCTCGGCAAACACAGGCCGGAACATCAAGGGAAATGGAAAACAATACTCGAGTATTCAATAGCCAATCCAGTACAATATCACTGAATGGAAAACTCAAAACATAACTGGAAGAAAGACACAGTATCACACTTGCCCACCATCTTCATGCCGACCCGATACCTGCCTGTCCGACCTCCTGGAACCTGAAATACATGAAACGTATTTCCCCCATAAAGGGGTTAGCCATCGAATAGCTAGTGCAAGTATATCAATATGAAACACGATACTCCTCGACTATAAAGTAAATGTAACCGTCAATTTATCAATTCAAGACTAGTATTCCGGAATAACTAAAATCTCATAAGACGTATTTGAATGCCGTAGAAACGGTTCGTTCATATCATATGCCGATACGTATGTGAATGCCGTAGAAACAGTTCGTTCATATCATACGCCGATACATGTAGGAATGCCGTAAAAACAGTTCGTTCATTACATGCCAACAATACATACATGAATGCCGTAAAAACGGTTCGTTCATAATATGCCATCAATATATCTATGAATGCCGTAAAAACGGTTCGTTCATATCATACCATCAATACCTCTTACTTTCAAAGTCGAGAACGTTCAATCATAAATGTATACTTGCCTTTGAGACATCGAGAAATCGAACGGAGGAAAAGTATGAGTTCGGTAGGTCCAAGAACGCGCTTCCGTCACCTAAACGATTCACAAGGAATATGACAATTAATTATCCATACTCAAATTACACGAAGAGATTCCCGAAACTCGTCTACGATTCGAGAAAATACACGGGTGAACAATTCAAGGTTGGAAAAATAGTTCAAACTCCCAAAAGTCCGAAAAATCGTAGGAAAGGCATGAATACGGTATAGATACATCATAATCTCAAGGTTCTCAAGCTTCAACCGGATAAATCGGACGAATCTACGAAAACCCCCAAAATCCAACACAAAATTCAAAGTGTTCTTGAATAATCTTTCAATAATCCGATGAATATTCAAACATGTCCATAATCATGCATATATCACTTCATACACCATGATTTTATCATCCAAAACGTCAATACCCACACAAAATCGAGAAGTCAAGATGTCGAAGAAATTACCTCTTGAATATCCAAGCTCTATGATCCAAGGAATACGCGTTAGATCGACTATCCGGGCTTCCCAACCGAATGAAAGTGGTAAAAATCCAACACACAAGTGATAGATGTGAGAAAACTCCTCCCCTCAAACTCTCTCTCTCGCAGGTGGAAGAAGGAAATGGAGAAATGAGCTGCATCTCGCTCAAAAAGCACAAATAATGCAGTTGACCGCATTGTGTGCCGCGGATCATCCCAGGTGTGCCGCGGCACAGGCCTAAAAATTACTCCCAGGTTTCGGCAGTGTGCCGCGGCTCAGCCCAGGTGTGCCGCGGCACCGGGTACAGTCGGTTTTTGGCTGAGGATGCAACACAAGTGTGCCGCGGCTCAGCCTAGGTGTGCTGCGGCACCCGGTACAGTCCGCTCGGCCAGGTTTAGGAAATGTGTGTGCCGCGGCGCACACTCCTTGTGTCGCGGCTCACACCCCCTTCGGGTCCTAAAATGATGAAAAATGACCCGAGAAGAGAATAAAAGCAATAGGATTCAATGTCTGGGCAACAATAACACGAAATAGAAATACGGAAACCCCAACACGGTGGTTCCAAGCAATGATTACAAGGGTTCGCCCAACAAATCACGATTCGAAGAACATGAAGAGGTTTGAAATGACATGACTTTCGACCCTGTATTACAGTCGCATTGTCCGGGTTCACCATGTTAGATGATGTACCTTGAGGACGTGCGATCGTGCCTACTGATTATTTTGGAGGGTCCTTCGGCTACGCCGGCCTCGTATTTAAACGAAGGGCGGGAGATCTCAGCCCAAAGGAACCTTGCATGGGCGAAGCTGTCGGTTCCATCGACCTCCAGGACCATGGCTGCATTAATTTTACCTAGGATCGTCGTGATCAGCGATCGTCGGCGGTATGCGATACGCCTGGTGGGGTGATCGCCAGAATAGATGGGATAGGAAAAAATCTCATTATATTCCTTGTACATCATTGAAATTGAATACAAAATTATCATTGGTAGTATTTTTTCAGATGCACGGCGTTCCAGGGGTATTGATCCGGAGTACCGTCAGGATGTTCCAGTTCGTAGGCTCCCTTAGTTAGCCATCTGGATACTCTGAAAGGTCCCTCCCAGTTCGGAACGAAAACGCCTGTGTGGGTTTGGATCTTCTTGAGGACAAGATCGCCCACTTGAAACCTTCTTTCTTTGACTTTTGAATTGAAGAACTTCTCGGCTCTCCTTTTGTGGATTGTGTTCTTTATCTCTGAGGTCAGCCGTCGTTCTTCGAGCATGTCTAGGTCGATTCGTCGGGCCATATCGTTGTCGGTCGTCATCTCTTGTTCGGTGCGATGGCTGAGGACGGCGATCTCTGAAGGAATCACCGCTTCTGTTCCGAAGGCAAGGGCAAATGGGTTTTCGCCGGTTGAATTGTGGGTCGTCGTCCGGTAGGACCACAAAACGTCTGGGAGCTCGCTCGCCCGTCGTCCTTGCCTGGATTCGAGTCGCACTTTAATCGTGTGTTTGAGGATCTTATTCACTGCCTCTACCTGCCCGTTCGTCTGAGGGTGATAGGGCGCTGAGAATAACCTTTTGATTCCCCACTTTTCATAGAATTGCATGACTTCTAAGCCGTCGAACTGTTTCCCGTTGTCGGAGATGATGGCCTGGGGCAGACCGAATCGGCATACGACGTTTTTCCATATAAACTTGATCACTAGCTCTTGGCCGATCTTGTTGAGCGGTTCGGCCTCAGCCCATTTGGTGAAATAGTCGACCCCTACGATGGCGAACTTACAGCCCCCTGGAGCCATCGGCAAGGGACCTATAAGGTCGATGCCCCATTGCGCAAATGGCCAAGGGCTATACATGGAGGTGAGCTGTTCGGGTGATAGTTTAATGTTGGGGCCCATTATCTGACATCTATGACACGATCTGGCATAGGCAATCGCATCTTTCCGAAGTGATGGCCAGAAAAATCCTTGTCTGGTTATCTTATAGATGAGGGCTCGCCCGCCCGCATGGTTTCCACAAATTCCGTCATGGATCTCAGCTAAAACGAGCCGACCTTCCTCTGGTGTAATACACTTGAGGAGGGGGAGGTTGAAGGCTCGCTTGTAAAGCCGGTCGTCCAATAGGGTATATCTGGTCGCACGAAGCTGGAGTTGGCGAGCTTTAACACGGTCGTCAGGGACCGTTCCGTCCTTTATGTATTTGATGAACGGAGTCATCCAGTTCTCCTCGGCGATGGCGACCATGGTAACCAGGCTTCTGTCGATCGCCGGCCTTGCTGACTTTGTGATTTGGATATTGGAGAAGTCGGCTGCCCCATCCGATGATGCTAGTTTGGAAAGAGCATCGGCCTGGGAGTTGTGCTCTCTCGGGACTTGTTCGATTAGTACTTCTTCAAATTTTGTGCACATTTCGGCGACCAGCTCTTGGTATTTGACCATCTGTTCGCCGCGTGCCTCATAATCCCATTTAACTTGATTCACGACCAAAAGGGAGTCCATGAAGATATGGAGGCGACGAACATCTAGGGCGAGGGCTAGATCGAGCCCGCCTACCAAGGCTTCGTATTCGGCTTCATTGTTGGTTGCACGAAAACCAAAACGCACAGCATTTGTGAAACTTTGTCCGTCGGGGCTGATGAGGACAATCCCTGCCCCTGCTCGCGAATTGGTCGCCGAGCCATCCACATATAACTTCCAGGCAGGTCGGCCGACCTGGGTTGGATTGTGAGGGAAAGTTAATTCCACCACGAAGTCCGCCAGAGCTTGGCCCTTGATCGCCGTGCGAGGAGCGTATGTGATACCGTATTAGTCGATCTCCAGCGACCACTTGAGGAGTTGTCCGTTAGTGTCCGGCCGGTGTAGGACTTGCCTTAGAGGTAGAGTTGTTAGGACTTCCACTTGGTGATCGAAGAAGTAAGCCCTCAGCTTACGAACACTCATGACAAGGGCATAGGCGATCTTCTCCAATGGTGTATAGCGTGTCTCAGCGTCGTGGAGCGCCTGACTAACATAATAGATGGGCAGGTGGGCTTTTACCTCCGCTCGCACCAGAACGGCGCTTAGTGCGACCTCCGATGCTGCCAGGTAAAGGAATAGTTTCTCACCGGGGATCGGCTTTGCCAATATTTGGGGGTTAGATAGATATTCCTTTATTTTGGAGAACGCTATCTGGCTTTCCTTCGTCCATGCGAACTTCTTGTTCTTGATGGTTTCGAAGAAAGGCTTGCTTTTATCGCCGAGCCGTGATATGAAACGGTTGAGGGCGGCTAGACAACCTGTGAGGCGTTGCACCTGCTTGATGTTTCGCGGTTCTTGCATGTCAAGGATCGCCTTTATCTTGGTGGGGTTCGCCTCGATCCCCCTTTGGCTCAAGATGTGCCCCAGGAATTTCCCGGAGCCCACCCCGAAGTTGCATTTCTTGGGGTTCAGCTTCATGTTAAACTTCTCAAGGATGGCGAACGTCTCGGCGAGATCGTGGAGGTGGTCTTCCTTCTTGAGGCTTTTGACTACGATATTGTCAATGTAGACCTCCATGGTCTTGCCGATCTGATCGGCGAACATTCTGTTGACTAATCGCTGGTAGGTCGCCCCTGCGTTTTTCAAGCCGAACGGCATTCTGACCCAAAAGTATGTCTTTTTCTGTGTGGAAAGATGTGTGTTTTATGTCTTCCTCCGCCATTGGGATTTGATGATACCCGGCGAAGGCATCCATAAACGACATCATTTCGCAACCTGCCGTACTATCGACCAAGTGATCAATATGAGGCATCGGGAAGTGATCTTTTGGACATGCCGCGTTGAGGTCGGTGAAGTCAATGCATAATATCCAGGAGCCAGTTGGTTTTTTGACGAGCACCGCGTTGGCGACCCACTATGGTTCGTCTGTGGCTACTCCGATCAATTTGTTGTTGAGTAACTTCTGGACTTCTATGTTGAGCGCCGCGTATTTCTCGGGGCTGAACTTCCTACGCTTCTGGTGAACAGGCTTCATTGCCCGGTCGATCTTCAGATAATGGCAAGCGTGTTCGGGACTTATGCCAACCATATCTTGATGCGACCAGGCAAAGACTCCGATGTTCCTACGTAGCAAGTTGATCAGATCTCCCTTTAATTCGTGGTCGATGCTTGCGCCAATCTGTACTTCCCGTTCTGGATGAACTGGATCCATCGTAATGCTTTCCAACTCTTCGACAGGGACGGTCGCCTCTCGTTTGATGCGATCTCTGGACTCGGTCCTTGGATCGATGTCGAGACTTGGCTCGAAACCGATCCTTGGCTCGATGTCGTCCGTCAATTGATGAGAGATGGCATCCCCTGAGTCGGGTTGGTACGATGTGCACGGCTCGTCGATCTCCATGGGTTGATCGTCGATTGCTTCAATGTTGCATATAGTATGGGAAGCATTGAAAGAAGTAACAACATAGGAGTAATTCAAACATCTTTTTGCCATTAGCTGATCTCCTTTTACAGTACCGACCGTCCCATCGGCAGTGGGGAATTTGATACAGTAAAAGAAAGATGAGGCGACCACCTCAAAGGTTTCTAAAAAGGGGCGACCTAGGAACCCATTATAGATGCTGGGCCTATCTATGATTACAAAACTTAGGTTCCTAGTAATCCTAACCTTGGGATCATAAAAGCATACTAGCTCGACGGAGAGCTTGATCCTCCCATAGGCTTGGACTGTGTTGTCGCCGAACCCTTGGAGCACGGTGTCGAAAGGCTTGATGAATTTGATTAAGTTGCCGAGTTGATCTAGAGCGGACTTGAATATGATGTTGCAGAAACTCCCATTGTCGACCAGCACGCGATCGACCGTCTTCCCAAGGATACAAGCGGAGATCACTAGTGCATCCTCTTTGGGACATTGCACTCCCTCCCTGTCCTTGTTGTAAAAGGTGATGAGCGCGTCTTTAGATATGGTCGGCTCCGGAGGTACTACAACATGGACTTCGGCGAAAGCCCTCAGCTCGGCTTTTCGTTTTCTGTTTGACAGGGTGGAAACCGGGGAAAGGCCCCCGAGGCTTCCACCTCCTGCTTGAAGCATGTTGATCCGACCGCCAGGGTTGATCGGAGGGATCGACTCATCAGATTACTCCGGCTCATGCTCGATTCTGGCGATCGGATTGGGAGGAATTCTTTCGCTTGGTCGGCGCTCGCGCCCTCCGGCTCTTTCCGTCCTGGGTTCTGGCTTGGTGATCAAATTGTCCAGTTTGCCTTCCTCAAACAGTCGCCAGAGCTGTCTGAGGAGGTCGCGGCATTGGCTAGTGTTGTGGCCGGGACTCTTATGATAGGCACAAAATTTGCTACGGTCTAGGTGACCGTGGTCCCTTATTGGCTTTGGTTTGGAAAGCCACTCGCGACCCTTGATTGCGTTGAAGATGTGGGCCGGAGATAAGTTGAGGTTGTGGAGGAGGTGGACCTCCACATCCTCGAAGGCTTTGAAATCACCAGGCAGTTTTGCGACCGCCTTTCTGGGCTTGGCGAACGCCTTCTTCTGGACATGGGAAGGTGCTTTTCCCTCTTCGGATGGTCCCTCGTATAAGCGAAGTGAAAGCATCCTCTGCCTGGCCAGGAACCCGGCGGCTTTGCCGCGGAAGACCGAGTAGGTCGGGGGGATATCCTTTGTGAGGTGCCTGAACATGGGCGAGCGTCCGTGGAATCCGCTCATGACTAAGTTGAGAGCGAGCTCGTCGCTGATGGGCTCGCCGGTGAGGACTATTTCGTCTACCCGGTCGATGTAATCTTCGTCTGACTCGTCCTTCCCCTGCTTGATTTTCATCATGCGGTGGGGGCCTTCAGGGCGAGCGACTTTGGCGGCGAAGTATGTCGTGAAGTCTTTCGCCAGCTTTTCAAAGCAGTTGATTGAGCGAGGTGGTAGTGAGACGTACCACCTGTGGGCGAGGTCGCCCAGAGTTAACGGGAACATTCGACACTTCGTCGCATCTGATGCTCCGCATCCGGTCATGTAGATCCGGAATTTGCTCAAGTGGGTTTCCGGATCCGATCTCCCCTCATGTAGAGGTGTTTGTGGGGGATTGATCGTTGGTTGGACTGGGGCGAGCTCGATCTGAGTCGTGAGTGGTTCGCTTGATCCAATGATCGATCTCCTGGCGCCTGCCCCATTTTCCAGGAGCGCCTTCGTCTCGTCGAGCTGGCGTTGCATGGCGGCCATCGCCGTCGCCTGACTGCTCGCCGAGTGGCTCTCAGAGCGTGAACCAAGGCAATCGTGTACCGATCCCCTAGCCCCGTGGTGAATGACGAGCTCCCTGCCAGTGGGTTCCTTTCTTGGGCGAGCAGGGGCTCGCTGACCGGCCTGTCTCCTGGGAGTCGGATATGCCAAACTCCTGGTAAAGGATTCGGATACCGATGTTTCCCGGCTGGGGCCTGAGTGCCCGGTTCGCCATGAGGGATCGCTCCCCAGGCGGCTGAAGACGGAATCGTCCCTCCTTATGAGAGCCTTCTCCTGTGGCTCGGGGCTTTCTGTCGATTTCTCAACATAGATCCCCTTGAGCTTCCATTTGTTTGCCCGGCGGACGGTGGACGGAGTGATGGTGGGCGAGCCATTGGCCTTCTGTCGCTCCCTGAGGATGGCTATAGCCTCCTCAATCTGTTCCGTGGTCTGGAACTGATCGAGTGAGAGGCTAGAACCGTCCCTCGGGGGCGGGAGTGAGAGCCTAGCGTCGCCACGGTCGCCTTCCGCCGTGGGCTGGGATTCGGTCCGGGCCGGAATGAGATTTCTGGCAGATCTTAGGGTGGCTCTCTTGGAGGTCGTTGCAGATGTTATTTTCTGAAGGTTTTTTCTATTGAAGAACAGTGAGTGTTTCTTCAAGTATATGTCCAGAGAACAGTGAGTGTTCTTCGAGACGGTAGGAATAAAAATGAAGGTTTATACGCCCTTCCTCTAGCGCCAATTGTTGTTACCCAAAATATTATCCGGAGATAGTATTGCTGGAATGATCGAGTAACAAACAAATGCGAGAACACTTCCGTGAGAAAATAGATAACACAAGATTTGCCGGGGTTGTTAATCCCGGGCTTGAATGCTCTCGCGAGATGTTATTAATAAATATACAGTCGAGTACAAATATTAATGTTAGAATCTATTACAAGGAGTGTAAAGACTTCTAGTTATCTAGGCTTTAGAGCGCGTAGATTGCCGGAAGAACCAGATAGGTAGATCTGTGAGTTCTTGCTTGGGATATATGAAGAATATGTATGAATATCACTATGAATGTATAAGTGGTTGCCAAAAGAGTCTTTGATTCTCTCTTTTGTGTGTATGTTGCACTGAATTCGTAGTAAAATTCGCCTCTCCCTGGCCATTGTAGTGAGTTCCCTATTTATAAGGGACAAGGTAGTTGGGACTCCCCAGGCGATCGCGGGCGACCGCCGTTTTCTATATTAAAATAAGATGGCCGATCGTCCCGTCACATGGGCCTGTTCCCTTGAGGTCCGAGGTCGCTGCTGGTGGCCAGCTGGGCGAACCAATGGGAAGCCAGCACGCGTCTTGAGTCACTGTCCGGGGAGGACCCACTTTGTACCTTTCAGCGGCCTTGTCGGTAGGTGTGGTAGGTGACAGGCTGGGGTGAATGATCCTATCTGTCGGTATCCTTTGAAGATCCGCACGTGGGCCACCGTCCAAGATTCGTTCTTCGACGACTTTGACGGATGCTGGATCCATACGTGGCACGAGATGATCGCCTCTGGTCCGCTCATTAAAGACGATCGTCAGATACCAAAAGACGATCGCTGGGTACCAAAAGACTATCGACGTATAGTGCCGAACTTTAGGCGTTTGTACAGAGTATGTCTTTCATGGTTGGCTTCTCTGATCGTGATGCCGATCGCCTATCGAGGCGAATTAATCGCCGCACAACAATGAACTTACATTCTTAGCATGTTAGTATTGCATGAGTAAAGTGTGTCTGTGTATGCTCACTATGGGTTAGATCTTACGGGGTCTCGGTATGGGTCCACGGAGGGGTGGATCCGCGAGCTTGCTTTTAACCACTACGGGTTAGATCCGACGGGGTATCGGTAGGGATCCACAAAGGGGTGGGTCCGCGGTTAATTGTGGTGCATTTTGCAAATGTGATTTGATAATGGCATTTCCGGAAATGAGTGCTTTCGAATGGTTTTCATGATTGCATGCATCGACTAAGTGTGTAAGAGGTAAGTGTTCGTTTGGCTTACTTGGCTAGGATGGCACTAGAGTATTTGGTTGTTTGTGTTAAATCCTTTATTTGTGGATTTTGATGTTGGGAGACGAACCGTGTGGTCGTTCTTGTATACTGTGAGTTGATGAGACTTGGGGCTAAAATCCCAATGGTTTTGTAAAAGTCATTTTATGGATTTGGGGCTAAAATCCCAACGGTTTGGTAAATGTCATTTTTCATAAAGTAAACCTTTGGGTCGGTGACCCCTTTTGTCTTTTGAGTTTTGAAAAGTGGGATTTGATAATCCTAAATTGTTTTATATTAAAACTCCCGATGGTATTTCAAATCATTTTATAAATTGTTTCCCTTGATATTTTGATCTTGAAATTTTGGGAAGTCCTTACTCAAACTCTTGCCTCGGGAAGAGTTCATCTTGTTGTATTTGAATCTTTGAGGATTCGGAATTATTATCGTTCGTGGAATGTGAATTGTATGACTTGTATTTTTGCACTTGTACTTGCACTAGCAAAACAGTGGAGTTTTGCTAACCCCCGAGTACTCGGGGGGTGGATGTCTATTTTTGCATTCAGGTTTTGGAGCATAACACAGGGTCGGCACGAAGGATGATGAAAGATGAACGATACTAATCACACGAGGATCCGTTGATGTCGTATTGGTCTAGTTGTATTTTCTTTTCCGCTGCAGTATATTTTCCCCGTTGTACGGGAATTTATTGTATTTTGACCCCTGCGAGGGTATGTGTTTGGATTTGAGTTGTATGTTATTATTGAAAGACCAAATCGGTCTACTGAGTCATTTTAGCCTTAAAGGCGATGTTTAGATGTTTGATTTTAGTTATCAGCCTGGTAGATCCTCGAGGAGAGGGTCTACGGCGTGTAATATCCCTGAGTGGATTGGGGGTGTTACAGAAAACTTGTTGTGAGGAAATCCCTCACACTATGCCGCAAGTGCACGGTGTCAACAAGTAATAAAGTGATGAATAAGATATCGTTCCCTCGAGGACTGATTTCACTAGGTACCAAAATATAGTCGACTCACAATTTTATTTGAAGAACAATTATACGGAATTTATACCTAAACTAATTGCAGAAAATAAATAATAGTACTAATAGTAATAATAATACTAATAAGGGCATAGGATTATGATTTTCACCTCAAACAATCAGGAATGATATATATTCAATTCAATTCACTTTTATTCAATTGGTTGTAAGCCAGGAATTCCTAAATTATTCTAAAGCCTTTCCCAAGGTCGATAGAAAATACTACGAATTATTAACTCGATATATCCCTATTCGAATTAGATAATTAATAGCTAAAACAGTTCAAGAATTCCCACAATAAATAGGCTTCACAATCCCCATGAGTATATTCCGATCTCACGAAAATTATGATTCGTCTCACAAGAACTATGCCTAAATTTCATCTCCCGAATCCATAAAGACATTCAAAACAATTCAACTGTTGGCTAGACAATTAAAAAGCATTAAGAACAATGAGAAAAATCCAATTCAATAGAATAACGAATGAATTGAAATAATAATAATAAATAAATCAAACCGTCCTGTAATCGGCTACAATCAAAATCCTACTCGAATAGATCTAGAAACTAAGATGGAGAAAAACTAAAAAAACCGTAGGGAATCCGTGGTCTTGTCGTCGCCCACAAATCTCCTCCTTGTGTTCTTTGCCCTTGCTATCGATCCACCTTCCCCTTCCTGCGCTTTGTCTTCATCCCTTCAATGCTTATTTATAGCAATCCTAAGCCTCCAGAACGCGTCTGTGTGATTAGGTCGAGAACAGGCTCCAAAACGGCCCAGAAACGCAGAATAATCAGCAAAACCGCCCGGTGGGCCGCGACTCACTTAATCTGTGCCGCGGCTCACACGTTCAGCGCCCCATGCCTGGGCACTTTTTTTCCTCCTGGGCCGCGGCTCACTTAGGCTGTGCCGCGGCTCACAGTGCAGTGTGCTCAGCGCTCGCTGGTTGTCTTCGTGTGCCGCGGCTCACTTGGTTTGTGCCGCTGCTCATGAGCAAAAACTGCTGTTTTCGCCCGTTTTTCATCGTTTTGGCTTCCGGACTCCGATTTCCTGCAAAACATATAAGAATAGTGCATTAAAAGCTCATTTATGCTGAATTAGGCTCAAGATGGACATAAAATAATGATAAATAAGCGCATAAAAATACGCCTAACAGCAACAAATATCAATTTCTACACGAATTACAGCACGAAGTACGATACACAACTACATCACGGGACACCACCAGGAACTCCCCGAGTAGGAACGAAAACCCAATTCCCAAACATCTTGGCAACGGTCTCACAATGCACCGCTCGGTGACCCACTTGGCCACACTCGAAACAGTTGACTAACGGTGAAACAATTCTTCGCAGTACGAGATCAGGCAACAACAGTCAAACAACCCAGTTCGAACAACAACAATCGAACAACAATGATCGAATGACAACAGTCGAACAAGGACTCCGAAGTCCCCACTTTAACTCCAGACATTAAAAGAACTGGTAGAAAGTGAAAGATGCTACTTCCAAACAAGGTTCACAAGAATCGAACCGAACTCGGAAAGGTCACGATAACAAACAGGTCGATCTGAAACAAGGTTACAACCAGTTTAAACGATGACAACTGAGACATCAAACAAGTTCAAAAAGTATCGACGAACACATGCAAGTCGATAGAATTTAGAAGGAGAAACTGCAGAAGTCAAATATAGTACGGGTATTACATCCGACCTCTTATAAAAGAAATGTCGTCCCCGCAACTCACAACGACGGAAACAAGGTAACAACACAAAAAGCATCCGACAGGAAAATCTCCCATGGGTCTCTCAGAGCCGATCCTGATATCTGTGCTGAAGCGCGAACTCCGACAGTCCCATTAGCCAATTCGCAAAACTGAATTCGGTGTCCCTCGAGTCCGCACTTGAAACGCGTTACTGACGAGAACGACAATTTACACGTGCATGCCCCGGCACATCACTGTAACACCCCCAATCCACTCAGGGATATTACACGCCGTAGACCCTCTCCTCGAAGATCTACTAGGCTGGTAACAACATTTAACATCACGACAATGCCTTCAAGGCTAAATGACTCAGTAGACCGATTTGGTCTTTCAATAAAAATTATACAGCTCAATTACAACATATACCCACGCAGGGGTCAAAATACAACCACACCCGTACAACGGGAAAATATACTGCAACGGAAAAGAAAATACAGCTAGACCAATCCGACATCAACGGATCCTCGTGTGATTAGTATCGTTCATCTTTCATCATCCTTCGTGTCGACCCTGTGCTATGCTCCAAAACCTGAATGCAAAAATAGACATCCACCCCCCGAATACTCGGGGGTTAGCAAAACTCCACTGTTTTGCTAGTGCAAATACAAAGTGCAAATACGAGCCATACAATTCACATTCCACGAATAACAATAACCAGGAATCCTCAAAGATCCAAACGAAACGAAAAGTACTTCTCGAGGCAAGGGTTTGAGAAAACCTTTAAAAATCGAAATACCATAAATCAATGGAAATAATTTATAAAACGGTTTGGAATGCCGTCGAGAGTTTTAATAGAAAACCATTTAGGATTATCAAATCCTACTTTTCAAATCCAAAGACAAAACGGGTCACCGCCCTAAAGGTTTACTTTCCGTAAAATAACCTTTACCAAACCATTGGGATTTTAGTCCCAAATCCGTAGAATGACTTTTACAAAACCATTGGGAATTTAGCCCCAAATATCATCAACTCACAGTACACAAGAACGACCACAAGGTTCGTATCCCAACATCAAAATCCACAAATAAAGGATTTAACACAAACAACAAAATACTCTAGTGCCATCCTAGCCAAGTAAGCCAAACGAACAACTTACCTCTTACACACTTAGTCGATGCATGCAATCATGAAAACCGTTCAAAAGCGCTCATTTCCGGAAATGCCAATATCAAATCACATTTGCAAAATGCACCACAATTAACCGTCGATCCACACCTCCGTGGACCCCTACCGAGACCCCGTCGGATCTAACCCGTAGTGGTTAAAAGCAAAGCTCATCGATCCACACCTCCGTGGACCCCTACCGAGACCCCGTCGGATCTAACCCGTAGTGAGCATACACACACACACATTACTCATGCAAAACTAACATGCTAAGAATGTAAGTTCATTAAGAATACTCACTAGAGATGGCCATTAACTCGACACCATTTTCGAACTCTTCAAAAATACAATAACAAGATTAAATACGGAATACACGATTCCATAACTTAAACAATAGGAGTATCATCATAACATCCTTCAACGTTCAAAATAATCAAATCATAATAAATTCCCAAAACACAACGTTCACAAAACACACACGCGTTTTAAAAGAGAGCCTTTAACGAGGCCAAACCGAAATCTTTTGAAACTTCATTTCAAATAACCAAACGAACGCATCAAGACGACCACCGATCATCATATCCATAAAATAAGGAAAGTATGGGCAAGGTACTTGCCTCGATACCACGAGCACTGAACCACGAACGGATACGGCTCAACCGGGAAGCTTCGAAACGCCCGATGCTAACGAAAAGGAAGACGACAATGAACGGAACGGAAGAATCAAGCACGACCGCGAGGAACCGACGAAAATGAACCTAACGATTCGAATAGCACAATCACAACCACTTCTAAACGATTATGGAAATGGAATACACCCAGAAACCCGCCTACGATTCATGTATATTCATACCGAAAACAACAACGAGGGCGGACCACAATCAAACCCTCTCGATTCCGTAAAAATCCACAAAATATCCATGAATCCGTAGGAAAACTAAAGATACTAACAATATTAATCGTATACATCATGAATCCACCAACAAAACGGAACGAATCGGAAGAAAAACCCAAAACCCCCAATTTAATCGAAAATAGGGTTCTAGAGTTGTTACCTTTGAAGATTCAAGTACTAAGATCCGTAGAACACGCGTTAGATTGATTATCCGATCCTCACAACCGAAGAAAGATGATGAAAATCGACCCCCCGAGTGAAGAAAGCTGAGTAGTTCTCCCCCCTTAGGCCTCTCTCTCTCGCGCAGGTGAAATGAATGAGGAAATGGCCGATTTCGTCTAATAAGGACGAAGTTGCACAGTTGACCGCTTTGTGTGCCGCGGCACAGCCAAAGTGTGTCGCGGCACAGGCCAAAAATTTACTCCCAGGTTTCGGCATTGTGCCGCGGCATAGCCTGCGTGTGCCGCGGCACCCGGTACAGTTGGGTTTAGGTCGCAGAAGACACACGAGTGTGCCGCGGCACCGGACAGGTGTGCCGCGGCACTGGCCTGGCACTGTGCCGCGGCACCGGATGGGTGTGCCGCGGCACACAGTACAGTTTGTTCAACCAACAACTGAAGGAATTTGTGTGCCGCGGCGCACACACCTTGTGCCGCGGCCCACACCCCCTTTTGGGTCCCAAAATGATAAAAATGATCCGGAAAGAGAATAAAACGATAGGAATCAATATTTGGGGACTAATAACACGAAATGGATCCACGACATCCCCGAAACGGCGGTTCCGCACAACAATAACCAGAATACAGTTCAACAGTTTGACAGGAAGGACACGCTCAAAAGTACACGAGGGTCACCACGATCGAGAAATACACCAAAAAGAAAATTACCGAAATTCGAAATTGCGGATATTACAATCACGGTTGAAACACCTCGGCTCGGCATACCGAAAATACAAATGCTAGATACAATGGGGCATAACGTCACAAAACAATATAGCGGAGATGCCAACTCAGCACAACAAAGAATCATAACACATATCATATACAACGATTACCATCGTAAAGTAATACACACACAAACACTACAACAACGACGGTATCGTTCGGCGACCTCAACGGCCCGAACGATAACCAGCACATAATTACAAACATTATGAAATAATCACACATGTACACAAATGTACAAACCCAAGCTTCAACAGCTCACACTCGTGCAACAACACGCAAATCACCACGAGGTGATAATCAGTAAACACCAGTTCACACCTCTCACAGAGGGCTAGTACAACAAATGCGTGGCAACGCCTCGACGTTCATGCCACCAATTCGATCATACTCGGGAGCAAACATCATAACGACAATGCGAACATCATGCATACATACCCAGCCCTCAAACGGGAATAGATAGGTTTTAAAAACGAAAACCTCCTTTTGAAAATAATTTTGGAAATACCGATTGATCTTGAGTATCACCCTTCAAAAAAAAGTTCAAACGTGAAACAACGTTATCGAGACTTTGGAAAACTATTTCGCATTCGATAAAAATGAGGACAATTTCTTTTCGTGAAAAACTTTCGGAAATATTCGACCCTCGGGTCTAAGTAAAAGTGTTTCTAAAACATTGGAAATATCTCAAAACATTTTGGTCCTCGAGGTAGAAGAATTTTGAAACATATTGTGGCACTTTGGATGTACCACGAGAAAATAATTCATTTTAAAAGTACGTCTCAAAATTTATTTTCTAAGGTACTCAAGGTTTTCAAAGATAATTCAATAGGCTAGAATGCCCAAAAATTTCAGATAATTGCACGGAACATTATAGCACGGTGGGTCCCGCGCCGGAACCCACCAGGCTAAAAACCATTTACAAAACGCCAGAAAGGTCGATGACGGTAATATTTCAAAAACTCACAAAAGCCATTTACGAAATACTAAATACCGTCATAAGAAATTCGCCAAAACAATCAAGGCCATAATGCCAAAAACTCGGTTAAGGGAATCGGTTTTCGAAATAAAACTCAGCCGGTAAAATACCGAAAGCCATTACAAAAGAACTCACGCAGCGGAAAAAGGAATACAGTCCAACATGCACAATCCAATTGAATACATCTCACAGCATCTAGTTTAAACATACAACAAAACCATTCCTCGGAGTTTCTCACGAACTCAATCGTCGATACCTTATTCGAAACCCAACAAGGTTCTCAATTTTCACATCATACCACCCCTCACAGTGGTTCAAAGGTAAAACAATAATCGGCCCAGTTTTATACATATACTATATGTCACACGTATTAAATACAACTATATTCACAACACCGTGCAAATAAAATTATGCACCACAATTAACTCATTTAGAAAAAATCATGATACTCAGGTACTTCGCATAAAAGAGGAGGCTTACGTCCACAGGCCGCACGGAGATGACGGTCGCCCACGATACTAATCTCATCCGACAACATATCCGACACGTGGTGACTACGCCAACTCAACTTGTTACCTCACGACTCGAACGACAAGACAACACATTACTCGACAAACCAAGACTCGACTCGACCCGACAGCCTAGGTTTCCGCAACCTAAGCTCTGATACCATAAATGTAACACCCCCAAAACCGTATGGGAATATTACACGTTGTATACCCTTTCCACAAGGATCTACCAGGCTAAACATCCATAAACAACCAAATGCTTGCCCGGCCAGGGTCAAACAATATAATAATACAGACCGTTAAAGTCACTTACACATAAACACACAGACCGATGAGGTCACACAACTCTATCAACAGGACTGACTAACAACATTACCCACACAGGGGTCGAAACACAATACAGCGGAAGACTGAATCAACTCTAAAAATACAACCAAACTCTACCAACTCTCGACTCTTGATTAGTATCGCAGCTCGTCATTGTAATATCCGCAATTTTCGATTTTCGGTAAATTTCTTTTTTTGGCGGAAGTCCGTTTTGATGACTCGCTCATGACCGTTTGGTCATTCCAAGAATGATTCATTCTGCACTTTTTGTCATCCGAGTTCGTTTCGGTGTCGTTTTGTTGAGTTCCGTGCTTTTTAGCGGTTTTTCCGCACTTGAGTTCGATTCTTGCGAATCTCGTCCGAAACTGTTGTTTCGACTTTCTCGTAAGTTCATTTAATGTTAATATTCATGTTGCGAGCTTTGGCTTGGTGTTTCGATCACGTATCGTGATTTTCGGGCGTTTTGGGCCATTTTCGTAATTTCCCAAAGTTTGGGGTAATTACTTTCCGTTGTCGAATTTCGAGCCTTCGGGTGGTCGGAATCGTGTGTCCTCATAGTGCTCGGATTCGTCTTTGCGAGTACTTCGTAACCGTATCTTCGATTCGTACTCAGGTTCGGGTTTCAGGGTCGTTCGGGCCGTCGGAGTTGGTCCCGGCCGAGTCATGGTCGGGCATGCTGGGGCCAGGCCAGCCCTGGCCGAGTAACGTACGGTAGTGATCGGCAGTTACGTACGTAAGGCCCTGGACGGTAACGTACGTAACGCTTCCGGAATTTCCAGGCAGTGAGTTCGGCCGAGGCCGGTTACGTACGTAAGCCATGGCCTGTTACGTACGTAACCCGGCCGACAGTCAGCCTATTTAAGGCCTGGCAGCGTTTTTCTTCAGCCATTTCTCACTTGTTTTCTTCCCTTCCGCGGCTGGAGCTTAGATAATCATGTAGAGATGTTATTGGAAAATGAATACATGAAGTTTTGAGGTTCATATCATCAATCATCCATCCTATAACATCCTCCGATATACCGAATCAGGTCAGATTTCCTAGAAATCTAGTTTTGGGGAATTTGGGTATTTTGGTTGTTTTCATCCGATTAATCCGATTTAACGTAAGATTATGATGGATTGATGATTATTTAGATGTTTTATATCTTTTCCCTTGTTATTCCATGATTGGATCGTATCAATTCGTTGTTTTGGTCGAGTTCTTGATCGACGCCTTGAAGGTGTCCGGTAGAATGTCATAGAGGGGTTTTCGGGCGTTCTACGATTATCCTTCCTCGTATGATTGTTGATTTATGGACTATGTTGTTAGGGTCTAGTTTCTTGCGAAGAAACCAAGTTGAACCCTTCCGTTCGTTGTCGTTTTCCTTTTCGAAAACATCAGGCGTTTCGAAGCTTTCCGGTTGAGCCGTGTTCGTCGGGATACTTGCGTGCCGATTTTGAGGCAAGTACCTTGTCCATATGATTCTTGTTTTATGGATATTATAATTGGTGATCGTATAAATGTGGTTGTTTGGTCACTTGAATTGAACTTTCAAAAGATTCGGTCTAGCCTTGTTAAAGGCTTGCTTTCAAAACGCGTGTGTTTTGTGAATGGCGTGGGTTGTGAATAACTTTGTGATTTCTATGTATATGCTTGGTGTTGTGTGTGGACGTATATTATTTCATTTCGGTGCGTTGTGGATTGACGTGGTGTTTTGCTAAGTGTTTGATGCCTCTGGGCGAATTGTTTGAATATCCTTGATGTGATATGTTATTTGTGTGAATGTGTGGATATGGTTGAAGGTCTACGGTGACACATGGCACGTGATCATGTGGTCAGGATGCAACAAGTGATTGATCCAACCGTGAGAGCCTGAGATAATCTACGGTGGCACATGGCATGCGATCATGTGGCCAGGATGCAACAAGCGATTGATCCAACCGTGAGATGTGTGTGATTTGTTTCGCTAGCCAGCTCGGGAGGGTCCTTCGAGGCCTCGGGTGGGATGTCTGTGGTAGCGTCCCGGTCCTAGGCGATGCGCGTGCGTGATTACGTTTCGTTGATTTTATGTCCGTTGAGGACACATGATGTTGGGCTCTGGCCTTGTGAATTGTTGTCGGTTTTCTATTTGCGAAAACGAAAACCTTTGGGCTGTGACCCTGTTGATTTTGGAAAGAGAAGGATTTGATAATCCTAATTTGTTTCCTATTAAAACTCCCGAGGGTATTTTAAACCATTTTGCAAACCATTCTCGTTATTTGTGATTTTTCGGATTTGGAAAGTTTTACTCAAATTCTTGCCTCGGGAAGTATTCGTTTCGTGGTAATTTAATCTTTAAGGATTCCTGGTTATTGTTATTCGTGGAACTTGAATTATATGGCTCGTATTTGCACTTTGTTCTTGCACTAGCAAAACAGTGGAGTTTTGCTAACCCCCGAGTATTCGGGGGGTGGATGTCTATTTTTGCATTCAGGTTTTGGAGCATAGCACAGGGTCGGCACGAGGGATGATGAAAGATGAACGATACTAATCACACGAGGATCCGTTGATGTCGTATTGGTCTAGTTGTATTTTCTCTTCCGCTGCAGTATCTTTTCCCCGTTGTACGGGAGTTTATTGTATTTTGACCCCTGCGTGGGTATGTGTTTGGAATTGAGTTGTATGTTATTATTGAAAGACCAAGTCGGTCTACTGAGTCATTTTGGCCTTAAAGGCGATGTTTAGATGTTTGATTTTAGTTATCAGCCTGGTAGATCCTCGAGGAGAGGGTCTACGGCATGTATCTCTGAGTGGATTGGGGGTGTTACAGAATGGTATCGGAGCTTAGGTTGTGGAAACCTAGGCTGTCGGGTCAGTGGTGTCTATTGAGTTTTTGTCTCGTCGGATTTTGTCTGACTAAGTCGTGTCGCGACGCGTCGTCTGAGTTTGTTGGTCGTGATTAGTATCGTGGGCGATCATCATCTTCTTGCGACCTGCGGATGTAAGTCTCCCTTCTTTGTGTTGTGCCTCGTGTGACACGAGCTATTTTTATGATTATGAGTTAATTGACGGAATCCTCTTATGGATTTTGATTTCGTGATATGTGATTATTTGACTCCCATTTTTCGTTCATATGAGGAGTAGTGTTGCTGTCTTGTGCATGTTTGACTTTATTTCTTTTATCCGCTGCGTGAGTTCTTTTGTAATGGCTTTCGGTATTTTACCGACTGAGTTTTATTTCGAAAACCAATTCCCTTAACCGAGTTTTTGGCATTATGGCCTTGATCATTTTGGCGAAATTCTTATGACGGAATTTAGTATTTTGTAAATGGATTTTGTGAGTTTTTGAAATATTACCGTCATCGGCCTTTTTGGTAGTTTATAAAAGGTTTTTAGCCTGATGGGTTCCGGCGCGGGACCCACGGCGCTATATTGTTCCTTGTAATTACCTGAAATTTTTGGGCATTCTAGCCCATTGAATTATTTTTGAAAACCTTGAGTATCTTAGAAAATTAAAATTCGAGACGTACTTTTAAAACGAATTATTTTCTTGCGGTGTTTTCAAGGTGTTTTCTAATGCCGCAATACATTTCAAAAATTTTCCGGTTGAGGACCAAAAATATCTTGAGATATTTTCAAATGCATTTGCTTAGACCCAAGGGTCGAATATTTTTGAAAGTTTTTCACTAAAAGAAAGGTGTCCTCATTTTTGTTCAAACGCAAGATGATTTTCAAAGTCTCGATAATGGTGTTTGTACTACTTTTTGTAAAATGATACTCAAGATCAACTGTTGTTTCCAAACTGTTTTCAAAAGGTGGTTTTCGTTTTTAAAACCTATCATTCCTGTTTGCGGCCCGGAAATGCGTGTATGGTTTTCGAACTTTCGTTACGGTGTTAACCCCGAAATGTGATTGAATTGGTGGTGTGAGCGTCGAGTCGTTCGCCACGCATATATTTTGTTAGCCCTTGTGGGAGGTGTGATGATGATCCTTAATGTTATCATTTCGTGGTGGCTTGCGTGCTATCGCACCTGTGTGAGCTGTTAAAGCTTGGGTTTGTACGTTTGTGTACATATGTGATTGTTTCATAATGTTTGTAATTATGTGCTGGTTATTGTTCGGGCCGTTGAGGTCGCCGAACGATACCGTCGTTGCTGTAGTGTTTGTGTGTATTATTTTACGATGATAATCGTTGTATATGATATGTATTATGATTCCTTGTTGTGCTGAGTTGGCATCTCCGCTATGTTGTTTTGCGACGTTATGCCCCATTGTATCTAGCATTTGTATTTTCGGTATGCCGAGCCGAGGCGTTTCAACCGTGATGTGCCGGGGCATGCACGTGTAAATTGTCCTTCTGGTCAGTAACACATTTCAAGTGTGGACTCGAGGGACACCGAATTCAGTTTTACGAATTGGCTACCGAGACTTTCGGAGTTCGCGCTTCAGCACAGTCATCGGAATCGGCTTTGAGAGGCCTTTGAAAGATGTTTCTGTCAGTTGCTTGTTGTGTTGTCACCTTTATTTCGTGTTGCGAGTTTCCGGAACGACACTTCTTTTAGAAGGGGTCGAATATAATACCCGTATTATTTTTGGACTCCTGCATTTCCTCTTTCTCAGGTCTATCGACTCGCTCGTGTTCGTTGACACTTTCTGAACTTGTTCTGTATTTCGGTTTCATCATTCGAACGAGCTGTGATCTTGTTTTGGGTCGATCTGGTTATCGCTGTGACTTTTCCGAGTTCGGTTCGATACTTGTGAACCTTGTTCGGATGTAACATCTTTTGGTCCTACTAGTTCTTTTATTCGAAGTGGATCAGATTTTGAACTTCTATATTTTCGACTCTGTCGACTCGTTTATGTTCGTTAACGTTTTCTGAGCTTGCCCTATCCCTTTCTTTTATTGATCGAACGAGTGTGGTGTTTTGAAATTACTCGTTTGTCGTTGTGACTTTTCAATTGCTATTCCCTTTCCTATGGATCTTATGCGAATCACATCTTGTTGCTTTTACCGGATCATATATTATCTCGAGCCGAGACGCGAACCTGGGAGTTGTTGTTTGAATTTTATTGTTCTTCGTGATTCGAACATGATTGTTCGATTTTTGTTGTCTCGATTGTTGTGGTTCGATCGTTTGATTGTTCGGTTTTTGTTGATCTCGTTTCGTGATTGTTGAGCATTCAGACTCCTTCCTAATTTCCTTATATTCGGGAAATTTGTCTCGTTTTCGGTCTTCCAACCCTTGAGCGGTGGAATTCCGTATTTCTTCAGCGATTAGCTCGCGTTTTGATTGATGTACCGTTGGGTTGGTCAGTCGTATTGATTTTCGTTCGTTGTGTTTTGTGATTGTTCGGATAATCGACTTGGTTGTATTACCTGTTTGATGACGCTTGTCACTTGTTGGTTTTATTATTTCTCTATCGGTGGCGTTGTGTTGGTCGTCGTGGAGCGTGTTTTCACGCCGTATGTTCCTTTGCATTTCTTGCAGCGTTTCGCCGTCGGGCGCGAGTTTTCGGTTTTTGGGTATCTCGTAGAGTTTTCCTGATAGTGGATATTGCTTCTCCCTACTTATTTTAAGTTTCGGGACGAAACTTCTTTTAAGGAGGGTAGAATGTAATATCCGCAATTTTCGATTTTCGGTAAATTTCTGTTTTCGGCGGAAGTCTGTTTTGACGACTCGCTTATGACCGTTTCGTCATCCCGAGAATGATTAATTCTGCACTTTTTGTCATCCGAGTTCGTTTCGGTGTCGTTTTATTGAGTTCCGTGCTTTTTAGCGGTTTTTCCGCACTTCAGTTCGATTCTTGCGAATCTCGTCCGAAACTATTGTTTCGACTTTCTCGTAAGTTCATTTAATGTTAATATTCATGTTGCAAGCTTTGGCTTGGTGTTTTGATCACGTATCGTGATTTTCGGGCGTTTTGGGCCATTTTCGTAATTTCCCAAAGTTTGGGGTAATTACTTTCCGTTGTCGAATTTCGAGCCTTCGGGTGGTCGGAATCGTGTGTCCTCTTAGTGCTCGGATTCGTCTTTGCGAGTACTTCATAACCGTATCTTCGATTCGTACTCAGGTTCGGGTTTCGGGGTCGTTCGGGCCGTCGGAGTTGGTCCCGACCGAGTCATGGCCGGGCATGCTGGGGCCAGGCCAGCCCTGGCCGAGTAACGTACGGTAGTGATCGGCAGTTACATACGTAAGGCCGGTTACGTACGTAAGGCCCTGGCCGGTAACGTACGTAACGCTTCCGGCATTTCCAGGCAGTGAGTTCGGCCGAGGCCGGTTACGTACGTAAGCCATGGCCGGTTACGTACGTAACCCGGCCGGCAGTCGGCCTATTTAAGGCCTGGCAGCGTTTTTATTCAGCCATTTCTCACTTGTTTTCTTCCCTTACGCGGCTGTAGCTTGGGTAATCATGTAGAGATGTTGTTGGACAATGAATACATGAAGTTTTGAGGTTCATATCATCAATCATCCATCCTATAACATCCTCCGATCTACCAAATCAGGTCAGATTTCCTAGAAATCTAGTTTTGGGGAATTTGGGTATTTTGGTTGTTTGCGTCCGATTAATCCGATTTAACTTAGGATTATGATGGATTGATGATTATTTAGATGTTTTATATCTTTTCCCTTGTTATTCCATGGTTGGATCGTATCGATTCGTTGTTTTGGTCGAGTTCTTGATCGACGCCTTGAAGGTGTCCGGTAGAATGTCATAGAGGGGTTTTCGGGCGTTCTACGATTATCCTTCCTCGTATGATTGTTGATTTATGGATTATATGTTGTTAAGGTCGAGTTTCTTGCGAATAAACCAAGTTGAACCCTTCCGTTCGTTGTCGTTTTCCTTTTTGAAAACATCGGGCGTTTCGAAGCTTTCCGATTGAGCCGTGTTCGTCGGGATACTTGCGTGCCGATTTTGAGGCAAGTACCTTGTCCATATGATTCTTGTTTTGTGGATATGATAATTGGTGATCGTCTAAATGTGGTTGTTTGGTCGCTTGAATTGAACTTTCAAAAGATTCGGTTTAGCCTTGTTAAAGGCTTGCTTTCAAAACGCGTGTGTTTTGTGAATGGCGTGGGTTGTGAATAACTATGTGAATTCTATGTATATGCTTGGTGTTGTGTGTGGACGTATATTATTTCATTTCGGTGCGTTGTGGATTGACGTGGTGTTTTGCTAAGTGTTTGATGCCTCTGGGCGAATTGTTTGAATATCCTTGATGTGATATGTTATTTGTGTGAATGTGTGGATATGGTTGAAGGTCTACGGTGACACATGGCACGTGATCATGTGGTCAGGATGCAACAAGTGATTGATCCAACCGTGAGAGCCTGAGATAATCTACGGTGGCACATGGCATGCGATCATGTGGCCAGGATGAAACAAGCGATTGATCCAACCGTGAGATGTGTGTGATTTGTTTCGCTAGCCAGCTCGGGAGGGTCCTTCGAGGCCTCGGGTGGGATGTCTGTGGTAGCGTCCTGGTCCTAGGCGATGCGCGTGCATGATTACGTTTCGTTGATTTTATGTCCGTTGAGGACACGTGATGTTGGGCTATGGCCCTGTGAATTGTTGTCGGTTTTCTATTTGCGAAAACAAAAACCTTTGGGGTTTGACCCTGTTGATTTTGGAAAGAGAAGGATTTGATAATCCTAATTTGTTTCCTATTAAAACTCCCGAGGGTATTTTAAACCATTTTGCAAACCATTCTCGTTATTTGTGATCTTTCGGATTTGGAAAGTTTTACTCAAATTCTTGCCTCGGGAAGTATTCGTTTCGTGGTATTTTAATCTTTAAGGATTCCTGGTTATTGTTATTCGTGGAACTTGAATTATATGGCTCGTATTTGCACTTTGTTCTTGCACTAGCAAAACAGTGGAGTTTTGCTAACCCCCGAGTATTCGGGGGGTGGATGTCTATTTTTGCATTCAGGTTTTGGAGCATAGCACAGGGTCGGCACGAGGGATGATGAAAGATGAACGATACTAATCACACGAGGATCCGTTGATGTCGTATTGGTCTAGTTGTATTTTCTTTTCCGCTACAGTATCTTTTCCCCGTTGTACGGGAGTTTATTGTATTTTGACCCCTGTGTGGGTATGTGTTTGGAATTGAGTTGTATGTTACTATTGAAAGACCAAGTCGGTCTACTGAGTCATTTTAGCCTTAAAGGCGATGTTTAGATGTTTGATTTTAGTTATCAGCCTGGTAGATCCTCGAGGAGAGGTTCTACGGCGTGTAATATCCCTGAGTGGATTGGGGGTGTTACAGTCATCCCCTTGTGCCAATCCTGTGACTGCTCCCCTGAACCTGCATGTACCTGGACGCAGAACAGACATCCACCCCCCGATTACTCGGGGGTTAGTAAAACTCCACTGTTTTACTAGTGCAAGTATAAAACGATACGAAATGCAACAAGTAAATATCAACTACGTATTTAATACGGAATTCAATTATCAAAATGTTCCCGAAAAGTTTTAGAATTTCGAACTCAAGCAAGAGATATTTGAAAAGGAACCCATCATCTCGGGGATTTTTAAAGCAGAAATTCTTTTGGACCTCGAGTCTCAATTTACAAAACCTTTTCGTAAACATTAGGGCCTTAGCCCGATTCTCGTTTCAAAGCACACTAGATAATATATCATTATGAGTCCGAGACCCATATTTAAAATGTTACCCAAACAATCATTGCTACACGATCATTGTTCGTACACATCATGTACCGAACTCCAGAGGCCTCGACGGACCTTACTCGGACCACACACACTGTTCGTACACATCATGTACTGAACTCCGGAGGCCTCAACGGACCTTACCCGGACCACACACACTATTCATACACATCATGTACCAAACTCCGGAGGCCTCAACGGACCCTAACCGGCCACAAACATCGTTCGTACACATCATGTACCGAACCCCAGAGGTCTCGTCAGACCCTACCTAGATCACACACCTTGTTCGTACACATCATGTACCGAACTCCAGAGGCCTCGTCAGACCCTACCTGGATCACACACCTTGTTCGTACACCTCATGTACCGAACTCCAGAGGCCTCGTCAGACCCTACCTGGAACACACACACGCACATCGACACGACACAACTCATAATCATCAAATATCAAGCCATTCCACATTACACCAAAATGTATAATCAAGTATGTAAACCAAAACAACACAATTATCATAATCATCACAACAACTCAACAATGACCAACTATACCCGGCACAAACTTAGATGATCAACACGACCAACACAATTTCACGACGTTAGCTAAGTGAGGGTATTATCGCTACCATCAACATTCATAATAATTAATTCTTACGAAGCATATTCACAAAAGTAAACCAAATTCATCACAACCATAACACGACGTACCTATTCACAAGACACAATCCGTAAAGTAAAATACTTGCCTTAATAACCGCTACCGAATACTCCGAAGAACATGATTCGACCGGGAAGCTCAGACCCTGAAGAAGACAATGAACGGAAGGGTTCCGACTCGAATTCTTTGCGAAAAATCTGACCCTAACATCATACCATCAATAAATTAATGAACGAACGAGGAAGAATAATCGTAGAACGCTCGAATCCTCATTGCGACATTTTATCGAACACCTTCAAGGCGTCGATAAGATACTCAATAAGACGATGAATCCTCGGCTATTCAACCGTGGAACGGCAAGGAATTCGACATAATATTGTTTAACAATCATAAATCCATCACTATTCTGAGTTAAAACGGATTAAACGGACAAATCGAACAAAATCCCCAAAACTAGATTTTAAGAAAACTTGCCTTGATTCTCTGGATTGAAGGATGTTACGTGATGATCAATTGATGTTATGAACTCCAAAACTTCGTGGATTCATAGTATAACAACATGTCTTCGACTTCCCAAAGAATCCAGCCGCGGACAGGAAGGATAGGAAATGAAACGAGTGAAAAAAAACGACTGCTCGGCCATATTTATACGCCTGCCGGACACGGCGCAGCAAACGGCCCACACCAGCGCCGGGTGTCTCGGTCGTGTCTCGGCAGGCTGCCGGTCCTGGCCGACCCGGCGCAGGACACGGCGCTCGGCAACGCCGTTTTCAGGGGCGTTTCGCCAAGGTCCGGCCAGCAGCCTCCAGGCACGAAATGAAGAATCACAACGACGATCTGAACGACCCCGAAACCCGAATCTGAATATGAATCGAAGATACGGTTACGAAGTACTCGCAAATACGAATCTAAGAGCTAAGGGAACACACGATTACGACCACCCGAAGGCTCGAAATTCGACAACGGAAGGTAATTACCCCAAACTTTGGGAAATTACAAAAATGGCCCAAAACGTCCGAAAATCACGATACGTGATCGAATAACCAAACCTAAGTTCACAACACATCTAACAAAGTTAAACGGACTTACGGGAAACTCGAAACAGTAATTTCGGACGAGATTCACAAGAATCGAACTCGAGTGCGGAAAAGTCGTTAAGAAACACGGAACTCAACGAAACAATACCGAAACGAACTTGGATGACAAAAAGTGCAGAATTAATCATTCTCAGAATGACGAGACGGTCCCAAGCAAGTCGTCGAAATGGACCTCCGCCGAAAAAATAAAATTACCTCAAATCCGAAATTGCGGATATTACAGGTCAATCTAAGTACAACGCAGACCAACAAGGTCATTAAACAATTCATAAACTAATGAATTTTACATCTCAATGACAAAAATAAACTTTCACACAAAAAGGGATGACAACTCCATTTAATAAATGAAAACCTACACCCGTGCAAGGGTGAATACTCAACCAAATGGGAAAATACCGACCAAGATGGAATAAAAGAAAAGGACTCTGACTCTTGTGTGATTAGCATCGTCGTCTTCCATATCCTTCCAAGCCAATCCCGTGACTGCTCCCGAGCTGCCAAAACCTGAGCGCATAACAGGCACCCACCCCCCGAAAACTCGGGGGTTAGCAAACTGGAATTTTGCTAGTGCAAGTACATAATATACAAGATATACGAACAATAACAACACAAAACTCAACCGTCGTGAAGCCTTAACACAAACCACACATTCCCATAGTCAACATAGAATAACAGCACATACACAAGGTGAAAGATAATCACATTGTCATATTCTCTTTACGGAACATAACATCAATGAAACTTTAAACGAGCCCAAGGAGTCAGAAAAATCCCTTTTTGTAAAAGGAAAAGTATTTTGATAAGATAGTTTGGAACCGTTATTATTGACTCGGGCCGTCTTAGGGTTTTGAAAATCGAATGGGAACACTTTTGGAAAATAATTTCAAAAGCTCTCGGGTCCTTGACCCAACATATGGAAAACAATTACACGAAAGCGATGTCAACGTTATTCGGGGTCCTCGACCCAATTTATAGAACACTGTCACAAATGAAATCATTAGAACATCTCACAGGGTTCTCAACCCAATCCAAATAATATCATCACGAGATCAATCATCTCAACATTTCACAGGGTCCTCGACCCAATACACAAAATAGCACCACAATACAATCCAAGGCACAATCTCTCATTCGACATATCTTGCTCAAGACCCCCGATTAATTAACCCTCAGAGATTTCGTCAAACCTCCTTGGTTAATTAACCCTGATACCAACGCTTTAAAAACAAGTTGAAACAAACTTTCAATAAAAACACGAATCGCGGTCTATAACAAGACAAACATTTAAAAGTGAGTTGAAAGAATTTGAGATACGAAAATCGTTCGATAACGGGGTCTTAGATATCACTCAAATACCCGTAACCAATAAGCCTGCCAGGCGCCTCCCTTGCGCACCTGTGCACCGGCATTCACTCCGCTATGTTGGCCGCTCCTTGAACATATCACCGCGCCGGTGATCACTCCCGCAAGAGCCGCCCCTTGCGCGCGCATTAGGTAACACTAGCGTTCACCACCCATATGGAGCCGCACATTGCAGCATACACCAGGCCGGAGTGCACGCCCCGCCCTCAAAGGTTCCCGGATACGATGTTTCTTACAACAAGTATCCACATTGTTTCAAACACCAAGCACACAGACAAACGTTACAACAATTATCAACTCAGTACATCAAGTCACACAATTTATCCGCCAGTCCATAACCACACAAATAAATAATAACACGCACGTTATCAATCAAAACTCAATCACAATAAGCCTTCAGGCATAACCAACCAACACCAAACATATATCCCTATATTGCGACTCAACCGAATACATATATATATATATATATATATACATATATATATATATATATTTATAACCTTACTATATTATATGAATAAGTATAGTTCATCCATCGATCCAAGTTGAGTATGTCAACTAGTGTTAACATTCATCCCTCGTCATTCACCGACGTAGGCATATATATCAATATATGTATATACATACATATATTTAATATAAATATATATATATATAAATATATATATATACACACACACACACACACACATATATATATATATATATGTATAAATTCATACACTTCGACAACAATGATTTCACGCAGTTACAATTCGTATATCAAGGTACTTGCCTTGGTAATCTCTCGCGATTACTCCGAAAATACGGTCAATTGGAAAAATCCGGAACTCCAATGTAAACAACGATCGGAAGGGCTCAACACCAGATTTTTTGAAGGGAATTCGTCCCTAATATCCTATCATCAAATAAACACTCAATCTCATGAGGAAAAACATCACAAAACGACTGAATCTCCCTCAGCGGCATTTTCCCAGACACCTTGAAGGCATCAAGTAAAAACTCATATAAACGACGAATCGACATGACAAAACCGTGGAAAGATTATGAAATTGATAGAATACAACTTAATCTACAATTATCCATCAGTAATCTAAGTTCATATGGCTCAAACGGACGAAATCTACCAAGATCCCCAAATTTCCCAAAGTTTGGATTTTAGGAAAAACTAACCTTGATTCGGTCGATTGAAGGATGTTATGGAATGATCAATCAATGATATGAACTCAGGAACTTCGTGGATTTGTTGTTCAACAATATGCCTCCT
The DNA here is from genome assembly GCA_033398695.1 of Orobanche coerulescens. Lineage (NCBI taxonomy): Eukaryota > Viridiplantae > Streptophyta > Magnoliopsida > Lamiales > Orobanchaceae > Orobanche > Orobanche coerulescens. The sequence goes on from CM065817.1 coordinate 138,987,114, forward strand.
TGATCGCAAAACCTCTGGCCGCGGAAAGAAAAGAATGAAATGAAAAATGTGTTGAAACAGGGCTGCTCGATCAAATATATAAGCAGATCGCCCTAGCGTGCGCGTGCCGGCAGCGTGCGCTAGCGGGCCGACCATAGTCCAGTCCAGAGGCTCCTGGACTGATCCCCTCGCCCAGGTAGCGCGCGCTAGTTACCGAGCAGCGTGCGCTACGTCTGCCGATTAGCGCGCGCAGCGACCGGCCGTAGCGTGCGCTACCGGCCAACTCTCCGGAGTCCAGAACCTCAGGGCCTCACTGCGAGGCCCAGGTAGCGTGCGCTGGGTGCCGCATAGCGTGCGCTATGTAACACCCCAAACTAGGCGGATATTACAGTGCCGTAGATCCCCAACTGGGACCCACCAGGCAAATGAAAATGAATGAATTACACAAGATAAATGTAGTACCGAACTACATTACAACAATAATTACTCCGATGAGGAGTTTAGTTACAACACACCAGGACAATACCGAATACTAGTGTATTTTATATGAAGATAAAATACACAACACTGAATGAAACGGAGTATTCAAATGAAAGTCTGCAGCGGAAAATAAAGGACAATAACATGAATAACTGAAAGATCGGGGCCCCCTACTAGTATCACTGGGACTCCTCGCCGTGTTCTCCGTACTTTTGCCTTGCCAAGACACGAAAAACAAAATCCCCAAACGGTCGCCATACAAGAACAACAATCCTCAAGGGTTGAAAATACACAATCATGATTATATCTGAAGTTATGAAATATCTTGTCGAAACATACGCAATCAAACATGCTATATGAATCAACTAACAGTACGGATCAAAGGGTGGCGCCACACTACGCCCGGGATGGAAATGTGTCCGTGCACAAGCCACCAATGAGTATCGATCGAATACACGTGTGGTCTTGTACCTAATCAGTCTCACGAGACACTAAGACTCGTGTGCACAGTCCAATGTGAGGCCAACAACCAACACACGACATAAATGTGCCCGACATGAAAATCCTACACATACCAACCGGCACGCCAGTATAACCCGGAATGCCACGATATAACAAAAGTGACATCGAAAATGAATAATGACTCACCGAGGTGGAATGGTAATGAAATAAATGACAGCTCAATGAAAAGATTGGAACCGTCGTTCCTTATGACTGAAATGATTAATTGATAACAACAAGTTTTGATACGGTTAATACAATGATGAATGAATTATGATTATGAATGAACAACAACAAAAGGGATGAATATCCTTTTAACCGAGTAAGAATTAACTTACACAATACTGGTGACAATTATCCTTCCACGAACAACGTCCTAATTGAGATATCGGTCGCTCGAACAACCTTGAATTATACAATATCCAACAACCCATTCAATATACGAATCAAACACGAATATAACGAACTCAAAACGTCGATACGATTAAACTAAGTTCATTGGGGCATTATATCGAATACGTTGTGACCAAACTCCGGTTGTTTACAATCAAATCTCAATAAGCCACTATCAATTCCCCCAAGAAGTGTTTCAAACCAACAAACATCTTCCGAATGATCAATAATCCAAAATGAATATCCGAAAACGTGATTATAACGACAATTAATCGAAAACCCCCAATTTCAACCCGATATTCAAGGTGTTCTTGAATAATCCCTCAATAATCCAATGAATCCTTATACAAACTCATAATCATATACATATCCCTTCATATAACATGATTATAACGTCCAAAACATCATATCTCAACACAAAATCGAAGTCCAAGGTGTTGAAGGAATTACCTCTTGAAGATCCAACCACTTCGATCCGAAGAGCACGAGTTTAATCGAGTATCCAAGCTTCACGATCGAAAGGAGATGAAGAAAATCAAACACTCAAATGATTTGTGAAGGAAAAACCCTCCCTCAAGTTCTCTCTCTCGGTTGTAGGTGAAGAAAAGGGAAAGAAATGAGCTGAAATGCTCAAAAAACGAATTTATAGGGGTTGACTGCCCTGCCGGACACGGCCCGTGCCGATCGGCACGGTCGTGTCGCACAACTGGACGACAGGGACTCGACCGTGTCCTGATTGACACGGTCGCGGCGCGGAGGGCCTGCCGATAGTGACCCGTCCAACAGCGACTCGGCATGACTCGACCGTGTCCTGGAACACGGTCGGGCGTCTGGGCAGTCGGTTCTGGCTTATCCGGAAGGGTTCGACTCAGCCGTGCCAGACGACACGGTCGGGTCCTATGGCAGAAACTTCGGCATTTCTGGACGAGTACGGCACGGGCCGTGTCGGACGACACGGCCGAGTTCGGTCGGCAGTGATCGGCCAATAACTGAAAAATGAGTGGGTGAGTTAAAACGACCATAACTCTCTCGTCCGGACTCCGATTGACTCACCGTTCGAACCATTGGAAAGCTAACTCGATGCTCTATAATATTGCAAAGATTTAGAATTTTTGGAGTTACAAAAAATTAATGGTGATCTAACAAAGTCGAACTCATATGAGGAAAGTTGAAACAATGAACAATAACGATACACAACTCGAAGTTTTTCCGAACGGTGAACACGGTGAATGAATATGATTGATGAATGATTATAAATGAGTGAAAATCCACTGAGTGACAATCACCGAATGAAATTACTGAATGATAATGACTGAATTACAACTGGGTATTACATACACCCCCCCTTAAAAGAGTTTCGTCCCCGAAACTAAGGGTCAAACAACTCGGGATAATTCTCCCGCATACTATCCTCGGTTTCTCAAGTAGCCTCTTCGACTCCGTGTCTAGACCATTGAATCTTGACCAAAGGAATCGCCTTATTCCTCAACTGTTTGATTTGCCGCTCGAACACTCGTATGGGACGCTCCTCATACAATGATCATCTGCGATCTCGATTTCGTCGAACTGAAGTATGTGACTCGGGTCGGCAACATACTTTCGCAACTGAGAGACGTGAAACACATTATGAATTCGGCTCAACGCCGGAGGTAACGCCAATCGATAAGCTAACTCGCCTACTCGATCCAAAATTTCAAACGGTCCAATGAATCTCGGACTCAACTTCCCCCGATTTCCGAAACGGAAAATACCTCGACTCGGGGATACCTTGACCAAAACATGGTCACCCGTCTCGAACTCCAATGGTCGACGACGATTATCTGCATATGATTTCTGTCGACTCTGAGCTGTCAACATACGACTCTTGATCAAAGCTACCTTCTCTCGGGCGGCTATAAGCATATCGGGCTCGGTGCCGATTGATTCTGACAAGTCATCTCAACACAAAGGAGATCGACAACGACGACCGTACAAGGCCTCGTAAGGTGCCATCTTAATGGAAGCATGCCAACTATTATTATACGTGAACTCGATCAATGGTAGTTGGGCTTCCCAATCGTCCTTCCAATCGAGGACGCATGCCCTCAACATGTCCTCTAATGTCTGAATAGTCCTCTCTGATTGTCCGTGATTTGAGGATGAAAAGGCGATCGAGATTGAGTTGAGTTCCCATAGCACGATGGTGATTTCCAAAATGTGACACAAACCGTCCGTCACGATCGGAAACGATACTTTTAGGAGTACCGTGCAGTCTCACTATCTCTTTGATGAATAGCTGGGCAAGTCTCTCGGGACCCCAAGTATCCTTAATCTCAAGAAAATGAGCTGATTTAGTTAAGCGGTCCACAATCACCGGATCGCATTCATGCCACGGCGACTCGTCGGCAAACTCGTGATGAAATCCATAGAAATGTCTTCCTACTTCCACTCCGGAATAGGAGAGGTTTCAACATACCGCCGTCGCCGATGTTCAATCTTAACTTGTTGTGAGTTAAGCATCTCGAAACAAATTCTGCGACTTCTCGCTTCATATTACCCCACCGGTAATTTTGTTTCAAGTCCTTGTACATCTTCTTGGACCCCGGATGAAACGAGAATAAGGGTAGCATGAGCTTCTCTCAAAATAGAGTTTTTCAACTCGTCATTCGCCGGTACGCACAACCGGTTCTTAAACCTCAAAAGTCCATCCTCGTGGACCACGAATCCAGGGGCTTTCCCCTGAGCCACATCTTCACGGATGCGCAACAATGAAGGGTCTGAACTCTGATTCTCTCTGATTACCTCCTCAAGTGACGATGAAATCTCTAACATACAAAGCTGTCCCTGAACTCGCTGAAGCCAGACCTCGATCTCGGGTCTAAGGAATTCCTATTTGAAGCTCATACAGGCATTAAACGACCAAGCATCTGCTCCTGAACGGACTTACGACTCAAGGCGTCGGCGACAACGTTCGCCTTGCCCGGGTGGTAAAGGATCTTGATATCAAAATCTTTGATTAGTTCCAACCACCGCCTCTGTCGCATATTTAACTCCTTGTGAGTAAATATATACTTCAACTCTTGTGATTGGTGAAGATCTGACAGGTGATGCCATAAAGGTAACGACACCAAATTTCCAACGCGAAAACTACGGTTGCTAGCTCCGTAGTGGGTTGGATAATTAACCGACTAATCCAGAAACATCGGATTTACTTAATATCTTTCGGAGGTTGCCAATCTCGGATAGTCTCCGTCTTCTGAGGGTCGACACGAACTCTGTCAGATGAAATTACATGCCCGAGAAAGTCACTTCGGACCTCCAGAACTCACATTTGGAAAACTTTCAATAAAGTTGCTCTCGTCTCAACACGTCGAGAACCCGATGAAGATGAACCTCGTGTTCCTCACGGCTACGAGAATAAATCAAAATGTCGTCGATGAAGACAACAACAAACTGATCCAAAAAGTCGATGAAAACCCGATTCATTAATTCCATGAATACCGCAGGTGCAATAGTTAGCCCGAACGGCATAACTACGAACTCATAATGACCATAGCGTGTACGAAGCAGCGTCTCGCGATATCCGACTCTCGAATCCGCAACTGGTGATATCCAGATCTTAAGTCGATCCTGGAAAATATTGAGGCTCCCTGAAGTTGATCTAAAAGATCATCAATACGGGGTAAAGGATACTTATTCTTGATCGTCACCCGGTTCAATTCCCGGTAATCAATACACAAACGGAACGAACCATCCTTCTTCTTTACAAACAGCATTGGTGCTCCCCACAGGGACGCACTAGGTTGGATATAACCTTTCTTGAACTACTCCTCAAGTTGAATCTTCAACTCCTGCATTCTGGTCGGGGCCATCCGATACGGTGCCTTCGATAAAGGGGACGTACCGGCTCCAACTCACTCCTGAATTCCCCTACTCTATGTGAAGGCAAATAGATAACTCGTCTGGAAATACATCGTCAATCGATGACAATGATACCACGAATGATTGAACATTTCGATTGCCCTAGAATGGTCAATCGATAAAAAGAGATACCAATAATGATTGAACAACTCGATTGCCTTAGAAAGGCCAATCGATGAAGATGATACAATGAATGATTGAATAACTCGATTGCCCTAGAAAGGCCAATCGATGAAAATGATACAATGAATGATTGAATAACTCGATTGCCTTAGAAAGGCCAATCGATGGAAATGATACAAGGAATGATTGAATAGTTCGATTGTGGAATTTCTCTGCTTTCGTCATAATAATAATTCTTCTGGAACAACGGGGATTACTTCCCTGAAGCACACATTCGACAACCAACGACGGAAAGATAGCGACCAAACGCTAACAAACACTGAGGATAGTATCAAGACGATCAAACCAACTAATACCGAAAATTACATCGTCCTAAGATAAATTCACTACGATTAGATCCGTCAACCAATCGCGGTCATTAATCTTAATTCGGTATGATTCCGAAAATTCTTCCATCGTCAGGTAGACCGATGGTATGAGGTCCACAAGCAATAGGACTATCCCGAAATAAGTCTATTCAAGCATGATTCGAAAATGAATGAATGTGGTGTACCAGCATCAAAAGGTACACACAAGTTGAAATAAAATTACGAGTATACCTGAGATCATTCGGGCCTTTGGACCATCGGTCTTCTTCATCTCGTAAATTCGGGGCTTGCCGGCCCCCGAACCAGACGCTCCCGTCTGATAGCTCTTGGCTCCGCCTTTGTTAGCTCCTGTCGTCTTAAGCAGCCCGGCCGAGTGGACCGTGATCGCACCTTAGAATGTCCTGGGGCACGAGATAACGCCGGAGTGGGTTTAGAGTCCCTTCGGCAAAAACGGGCCCTATGCCCGGCAATTCCCGATTATGGCACGTGACATCGCCTCGGGCACTTAGTGCGACATGGCCGGTTCTCCACAATTAAAGCAGATGATGGCGAACTGCCGCTCGAGATTGAGATCCCTTGCGATTATGCACCGTAGGAGGTCGATCATAAGCGATAGGACTCACACGAGGCTTCTTGAAGGTTATTTGACCGCCTTCGGATTGATTACGCTTCGTAGATATCTTGCTGACAAATGAAGGTTGTTGTTCGGCACTTTCCCTAGCAGCTGGCTCATACGGGAGAGTTCTCTCGATTAATCCGGTCAGAGTGGCGCAATGATGATTAAGCAACTGCACATGGGTCATCATGGCCTGCATAAAAGTGAGTGGATCAGCCCGAACATCTTACGATCGAGCGAGTCACAGGCACGATTTCCGGCGGCAGTGGTTATTTCTCGGGTTTCGGTCCTTTGCCTCTCTCCCCGTGCATCCTGACGACTCTCTCCATCTTTGAAGTAGGAAGGTCGCATAATGATTATATTACCCGCATGATTAGCACGTTATGATTATGTCATGAGATGATGAAAATGAGTATACATGCTCTAACTTAGTGATTATATGAATGATTTACTGAAGTTACATGATTATCTGATGAAATTCTTGAAATGATTATCTTGAACAAATTAACAAGATTAATTATATGATCTTCCAGATCAACAACCGAGTAATGAAATGAATTGAGTGATTAATGAGTTAAAATGACCGTCCTGGTCAAAATGAAAATGATGTTTGAGGATTGTTAACTGATAAATTATGAATGAGTGATAATTGCCAGAAATTATACCATGGCGTTAGAAGTATTACAGTTCTTTCGGTCTGATTGGCTCGGCATCTGCAAAGGTCACACGTGACGCGAAAGTCCAATGATACTAGTCTGATGACGATGATTTCAAATGAGACATGACTCGGAAGGTAGTATTCAAAACCACGCTCCGATACCAACTCTGTAACACCCCAAACTAGGCGGATATTACAGTGCCGTAGATCCCCAACTGGGACCCACCAGGCAAATGAAAATGAATGAATTACACAAGATAAATGTAGTACCGAACTACATTACAACAATAATTACTCCGATGAGGAGTTTAGTTACAACACACCAGGACAATACCGAATACTAGTGTATTTTATATGAAGATAAAATACACAACACTGAATGAAACGGAGTATTCAAATGAAAGTCTGCAGCGGAAAATAAAGGACAATAACATGAATAACTGAAAGATCGGGGCCCCCTACTAGTATCACTGGGACTCCTCGACGTCAGCGTGTTCTCCCCGTACTTTTGCCTTGCCAAGACCTGAAAAACAAAATCCCCAAACGGGGTCAGTTACAAAGAACAACAATCCTCAAGGGTTGAAAATACACAATCATGATTATATCTGAAGTTATGAAATATCTTGTCGAAACATACGCAATCAAACATGCTATATCAATCAACTAACAGTACGGCTCAAAGGGTGGCGCCACACTACGCCCGGGATGGAAATGTGTCCGTGCACAAGCCACCAACGAGTATCGATCGAATACACGTGTGGTCTTGTACCTAATCAGTCTCACGAGACACTAAGACTCGTGTGCACAGTCCAATGTGAGGCCAACAACCAACACACGACATAAATGTGCCCGACATGAAAATCCTACACATACCAACCGGCACGCCAGTATGACCCGGAATGCCACGATATAACAAAAGTGACATCGAAAATGAATAATGACTCACCGAGGTGGAATGGTAATGAAATAAATGACAGCTCAATGAAAAGATTGGAACCGTCGTTCCTTATGACTGAAATGATTAATTGATAACAAGTTTTGATACGGTTAATACAATGATGAATGAATTATGATTATGAATGAACAACAACAAAAGGGATGAATATCCTTTTAACCGAGTAAGAATTAACTTACACAATACCGGTGACAATTATCCTTCCACGAACAACGTCCTAATTGAGATATCGGTCGCTCGAACAACCTTGAATTATACAATATCCAACAACCCATTCAATATACGAATCAAACACGAATATAACAAACTCAAAACGTCGATACGATTAAACTAAGTTCATTGGGGCATTTTATCGAATACGTTGTGACCAAACTCCGGTTGTTTACAATCAAATCTCAATAAGCCACTATCAATTCCCCCAAGAAGTGTTTCAAACCAACAAACATCTTCCGAATGATCAATAATCCAAAATGAATATCCGAAAACGTGATTATAACGACAATTAATCGAAAACCCCCAATTTCAACCCGATATTCAAGGTGTTCTTGAATAATCCCTCAATAATCCAATGAATCCTTATACAAACTCATAATCATATACATATCCCTTCATATAACATGATTATAACGTCCAAAACATCATATCTCAACACAAAATCGAAGTCCAAGGTGTTGAAGGAATTACCTCTTGAAGATCCAACCACTTCGATCCGAAGAGCACGAGTTTAATCGAGTATCCTAGCTTCACGATCGAAAGGAGATGAAGAAAATCAAACACTCAAATGATTTGTGAAGGAAAAACCCTCCCTCAAGTTCTCTCTCTCGGTTGTAGGTGAAGAAAAGGGAAAGAAATGAGCTGAAATGCTCAAAAAACGAATTTATAGGGGTTGACTGCCCTGCCGGACACGGCCCGTGCCCGTCGGCGAGGTCGTGTCGCCTGGCAACCCGGCAGGGACTCGACCGTGTCCTGCTTGACACGGTCGCGGCGCGGATGGCCTGCCGATAGTGACCCGTCCGACAGCGACTCGGCATGACTCGACCGTGTCCTGGAACACGGTCGGGCGTCTGGGCAGTCGGTTCTGGCTTATCCGGAAGGGTTCGACTCGGCCGTGCCAGACGACACGGTCGGGTCCTGTGGCAGAAACTTCGGCATTTCCGGAAGAGTACGGCACGGGCCGTGTCGGACGACACGGCCGAGTTCGGTCGGCAGTGATCGGCCAATAACTGAAAAATGAGCGGGTGAGTTAAAACGACCATAACTCTCTCGTCCGGACTCCGATTGACTCACCGTTCGAACCATTGGAAAGCTAACTCGATGCTCTATAATATTGCAAAGATTTAGAATTTTAGGAGTTACCAAAAATTAATGGTGATCTAACAAAGTCGAACTCATATGAGGAAAGTTGAAACAATGAACAATAACGATACACAACTCGAAGTTTTTCCGAACGGTGAACACGGTGAATGAATATGATTGATGAATGATTATAAATGAGTGAAAATCCACTGAGTGACAATCACCGAATGAAATTCTTGAATGATAATGGCGAATTACAACCGGGTATTACACGCTACGCGTTAGGTTAGCCTTGCGACCTCCCGTGATGGCGTACGCTATCTTTGGTCCCTGCCGCGCCCTTCCGGCGCCAGTCTTGTGCAGTTCCTCCACTGCCGTCCGGCGGCGCCCAGTGCGGTGCAGTTCCTCCATAACCGTCCGGCCGCCCATTGCCGTGGCTTTGACTACTCGATTCTAAAAACGCACGGAGCGAACACGGCCAAGCTCGCGGACAACATCGATCCGAAATGAAAATAATATACAACAAATCACCACATATGGCCATAAACACAAAATCGATTGTCGAGAAAAATAATACCAACGCTCGAAAACCGAGAAATTTCCGGTCTAAAAAAATGAAAAATTCGAATTAATCAGAATAAAAATCTCGGATATTACAGTTACATATAAATCAATTTCTTGTTCATAAATTGATGCGGATGCCACTACCGGACAAGGTGGCAAGGGCTCTATCACACTTACCCATGGTATAGTGTTCGACTTCCCCCATGGCCAGTTTTGTAGCATTATTTTTTTTCCCGTTTTTCTCTTATTGTTACATATAAATGAATTTTTTGTGCACATCTTGACGTGGATGCTACTACCTGACAAGGTGGCAAGAGATTAAATTCAATTGCAATGGGTCTAGGGTTCGATTATCCCTGGACCCAATTAACTTGTTTTTTATATGCCTATTATTGCACTTTTTTTTTTACTAATTTTTTTTATCTCGAACCAAGCACATACCAAAACATTTTTTTATGAAAAATGTCAAATTGTATTTTCACGCATCTGAAACTATTTTTTTGTTAGCCAATTTTTTACATTTCATTTTTTTCACTCTTTATAATCGCATAGAAAAAAATACAAATAAATAAACAAAAAAAATACCACTCATCTGTAATTTGTTTCTTTAGATGTCTATATTTTCTAAACAAAGTACGAAAAGGAATTATTTCTGTATATTAAATTTGATTTGTCTTTATTATTTCTTCAAAGCTCCTCTACTTTGTTAGAAAGAAAATCCCGGCACTCATATATTATTGGAACAACCAATGTATGAAATAGAAATTTATTAGAAATTACAATGCATCTATAAATTTTTTATTGATTTTTTTCTCAGAAAAAAGTACAAATAAATAAATAAAGTATCACTCGTATGTAATCTATTTCTTTAAAAAAGAATTATAAATAAATCATTTCTCCAAAATATTTGATTTATGTAAACATTGTTCTATAAAATCTTTTTCTGTTAAAAGGAAAAGTACAATTTGAACCAAACACATACTAAAATATTTTTTTTATGAAAAATATCAAATTGCATTTTCACGCATCTGAAACCAATTTTTTTGTTAGCCAATTTTTTACACTTCATTTTTTACATATAACTTTGTAAAAGGAATAGACTACTTAATTTGGTTGAGTAAAAGAATTAAGTAATTTTTAATGTAATAGACTACTTAATATTCGAATATTCTTCGTGATTAGTCGGAATTTGACAGATTTTAACTGATATTGACCCAAGTTTGGTCAAAACCGATTTATGACCCAAGTAACCTCATCTCAACTCGGTTGAGAATCGATTTTTGAATACTCGCCTAAATACTCATACGGATTTAGCAATGTTTAAAACACTGGTTATTACTGACCAGTTATAAACTAGAGCAATCATATTCTTCTTGTCTTAAATTTGTATTATAAAGCCACTTAAAAAGCAGAAAGAAAAGCACGCTGGAGACGGAGAAGAGAAAACAGAGCGAGAGGGCATGCAGGAGAAAGAAGCCATTGATCTTTTTTTTTTCAGTTTTAAAAGTAAATAGTTATAATTATTCTTTAAAAAAAATTAAAATTGCAAAGAACAAATAACGTTTATATTTCTATTTCGTTATGAAAGTTGCCATTGATCTTTTTTTTTTCAATTTTAAAAGTAAATAGTTATAATTGTTCTTTAAAAAAAATTAAAATTGCAAAGAACAAATAAAAGCACACTATTTAAATAGGTCACCATCCTTAATTAAATTGATAGGCCAAACTGTTGCAAAATATGGCCTATCACAATTCACAAGCAACATCCCAGAACACAAAAAAAAAAAAAAAAAAAACAACACAACCAAAAAAATAACAAGAAACAACTCTAGAAAAATCAAACAGCAGTCGAGCTCGATATAGTGATCACTGCATTGGGTTTGGAACTCCCTTCTTCATCCACAACTTTCTTTGCAACGTCAGCCACCTCCAAGTCCAAAAGCAGATCGTACAAGTTAAGGAGCGTGTTATTTTCCAATAGCAAGTTACAAACATGTTGCTCGCTAGAGGTTGACAACAAACGCTTCAAAAGCTCCTTAACCTCGGTCCTCAGCTCATTGGAATCATCTTTAGCCCTAGCATGCATGGCAGCGAGACTCTCCGGCGAACATGGTACTTTGAGATTCAGCACTCTCGCTTTTGAACTCCGTTCGTTTGGACTTGTTGCTATGGCCTCTCTTTTGGGAGTTGTTTGGGTCATATCTTTAGTTGGAGTGGCCTTCTTTGGAAATTTCCTTGGGATGTTTTTCTTAATCGGACAACCTCTTTTCTTGATGATAGATGCATCTATATACATAGTTGGAGGTGTTTGTCCATACATATAGAGTATCCATATTTATAGCTGTAGTTGCATGCATCGATAATGTAACACCCCCAATCCACTCAGGGATATTACACGTCGTAGACCCTCTCCTCGAGGATCTACCAGACTGATAAATAAAATCAAACATCTAAACATCGCCTTTAAGGCTAAAATGACTCAGTAGACCGATTTTGTCTTTCAATAATAACATGCAACTCAATTCCAAACACATACCCACGCAGGGGTCAAAATACAATAAACTCCGTCTGCGGGGAAAAGATCTTGCGAAAAGAAAATACAACTAGACCAATACGACATCAACGGATCCTCGTGTTATTAGTATCGTTCATCTTTCATCATCCTTCGTGCCGACCCTGTGCTATGCTCCAAAACCTCAATGCAAAAATAGACATCCACCCCCCGAATACTCGGGGGTTAGTAAAACTCCACTGTTTTGCTAGTGCAAGTACAAGTGCAAAAATACGAGCCATACAATTCAAGTTCCAAGAATGACAATAATCAGAAATCCTCAAAGATTAAAATACAACGAAACGAATACTTCTCGAGGTAAGAGTTTGAGTAAAACTTTCCAAATCCGAAAGATCACAATTAACGAGAACGGTTTGCAAAATGGTTTAAAATACCCTCGGGAGTTTTAATAGAAAAAAAATTAGGATTATCAAATTCTTATCTTTCCAAAAATCAACAGGGGTCACAGTCCAAAGGTTTTGTTTTCGCAAATAGGAAACCACCAACAATTTACAGGGTCAGAGCCCAACATCACGTGTCCTCAACGGACATAAAATCAACGAAACATAATCACGCACGCGCATCGCCTAGGACCGGGACGCCACCACAGACATCCCACCCGAGACCTCGAAGGACCCTCCCGAGCTGGCTAGCGAAACAAATCACACACATCTCACGGTTGGATCAATCACTTGTTGCATCCTGGCCACATGATCACATGCCATGTGCCACCGTAGTTTTTCTTAGGCGCTCACGGTTGGATCAATCGCTTGTTGCATCCTGGCCACATGATCACATGCCATGTGCCACCGTAGGCCCCGCCCACATCCACACAATCACATATATAGCACAATACAACAAAGATATCCAAACAATCTCAGAGGCATCAAACCCTTAGCAAAACCACCACGTCAAACCACACTGCACCAAAATGAAATAATATACGTCCACACGCAATACCAAGTGAAACATCAACACCAAACATATCCATAGAGTTCACATAGACATTCTCAAACCACACCATTCACAAAACACACGCGTTTTGAAAGCAAGCCTTTAACAAGGCTAAACCGAATCTTTTGAAAGTTCGATTCAAACGACCAAACAAACACATTTAGACGATCACTAATTATCGTATCCACAAAACAAGAATTGTATGGACAAGGTACTTGCCTCGAATAAGAACAACGCGGAGAATCGACCGAAGTAGGTTGACACGAACCGACTACGAACCCGCCGACTCCACCGATCGCCAACTCGCGGTCATAAACTACGAAGGACAATAACAACAATGAAATGAATTCTATAACACGACTCAAAGCCGTTGAATTCAAAGAACGAATGACGAAAGTTCAAGTGTTTCCCCCAAAACGGCCAAGAACACGATTCATCCCGACAAAACACGAAAACGGAATTCCAAGTTGAAATATGGATATACAATCCATAGAATGTGTTTAATAACATCATTTAACCACAATCGATCCATCAAAAATGGATGAAAATGAGATCGAGAACAAATCCCCCAAAAAGTCGATTCGAGGGAAATCAAGAAATATACTTCGATTCGACGAAGAACAATGGATTAAATGATGTTAAACACAAGAATACTACCAAGATTAATCATACCCATCATGAATTAATCAACAATACGGAACGAATCAGACAAATACGCAAAAACCCCCAAATTCAAGAATTTAGGGTTCTAAGAAGAGATTACCTTGATTCGCTGGATCAAAGGATGATAACGAATGATTGATCAATGATATAACCTCAAGAACTTCATGGATTTGTTGTTAAACAACATGGCTCCAAGATATCCAAGTCTCCATCCGCGGAAGAGAAGGAGAGAAAATGAAAAACGAGAGGAAATGTGACTGCTCTGTCACATTTATACTGGGCCGGATTAGCGTGCGCTAGGCTGCCGAGCTAGCGTACGCTATCGGCCCAGGCCGCAGTCCAGAGACATTGCTCGGCCAGGTAGCGCGCGCAGCCTTCCGGCCGTAGCATGCGCTACCCGTCGGTCGTAAGCGTCTGCGATGTCCGGCGATGGCGCGCTACTGCCGATCCACCCGAGTCGATACCCCACCCTCTGCATTGGCTCGCTAGCCTTGCGCGATCGGCCAAACCATAAGCGTGCGTTACCTCCGGCCGTGGCGTGCGCTACCTTTCGGCCGTGGCGTGCGCTCGCCGGTTCTGCCGCACCCTTCCGGCTAGTGCCATAGCCGTCCGGCGAGAACCCGCAATCGTTGATCCATAACCGTCCGTCGGTGCGACCACCAGGGCTCGATGACTCGATTTCCGAAAACGGACGGAACGAACACGAATAAAAGTTCGCGGACAACATCAACGACCCGAAATGAAAACATAATGCAATAATTAATCATACGCGACCAAGAAAAGGGTCGAGACAACAAATACAGATACGGATACCCATAACTTTGGGTAAATTACAAAATGGCCCAAAATGCCCGAAAATCACGATACGTGATCGAATAACCAAACCGAAATTCACAAAACGTCTAACAAAGTTAAACGGACTTACGGGAAACTCGAAACAGCAGTTTCGAACGATATTCGCAAGAATCAAACTCAAGTGCGGAAAAGTCGCTAAAAAGCACGGAACTCAACAAAGCGACACCGAAACGAACTCGGATGTCAAAAAGTGTAGAATTAATCATTCCCAGAATGACGAAACGGTCATGAGCGAGTCGTCAAAACGACTTCTGCCGAAAAAAAGAAATTGCCGGAAATCGAAATTACGGGTATTACATTCTACCCTCCTTAAAAGAAGTTTCGTCCCGAAACTTAAAATAAGTAGGGAGAAGCAATGTCCCCTGCCTGGAAAACTCGAAGAGATACATAAAAACCGAAACTCGCGCCCGACGGCGAAATGCTCCAAGAAACGCAAAGAGACATACGGCGTGAAAATACGCTCCGCGGCGACTAACACAACGCCACCGATAGAGACATAATAAAATCAACAAGTGACAAGCGTCATCAAACAGACAATACAATCGAGTCAATTATCCGAACGATCACAAAACACAACGAACGAAAATCAATACGATTGACCAACCCAACGGTTCATCAATCAAAACGCGAGCCAAACGCTGAACACATACGGAATTCCACCGCCCAAGGGTTGGAAGTTCGAAACAAGTCTAATTTCCTGAAGGAGTCTGAACGCTCAACAATCACGAGATGAGATCAATAAAAACCGAACAATCAAACGATCGAACCACAACGGTCGAGACAACAAAAAGCGAACAATCATGTTCGAATCACGAAGAACAATAAAATTCAAACAACAACTCCAATGTTCACAAGAATCGAACCGAACTCGGAAAAGTCACAGTGATAACCAGATCGACTCAAAACAAGATCACAGCTCATCCGAATGATGAAACCGAAATACAGAACAAGTTCAGAAAGTATCAACGAACACGAGCGAGTCGATAGAATTGAGAAAGAGAAAATGCAGAAGCCAAAAATAATACGGGTATTATATTCGACCTCTTATAAAAGTAGTGTCGTCCCCGAAACTCACAACAACGAAATCAAGGAGACGACACAACAAGCAACCGACAGAAACATCCTTCGAAGGCCTCTCAAAGCCGATTCGATAAGCGTCTTTGAAGCGCGAACTCGAAAGTCTCGTGCCATTCGCAAATCAACCGGTGTCCCTCGAGTCCGCACTTGAAATGTGTTACCGACGAGAAGGACAATTTACACGTGCATGCCCCGGCACATCACGGTTGAAACGTCTCGGCTCGGCATACCGAAAATACAAATGCTAGATATAATGGGGCATAACGTCGCAAAACAACATAGCGGAGATGCCAACTCAGCACAACAAAGAATCATAACACATATCATATACAACGATTACCATCGTAAAGTAATACACACACAAACAATACAGCAACGACGGTATCGTTCGGCAACCTTAACGGCCCGAACAATAACCAGCACATAATTACAAACATCATGAAACAATCACACATGTACACAAACGTACAAACCCAAGCTTTAACAGCTCACACAGGTGCGATAACACGCAAGTCACCACGAAATGAAAACATTAAAGATCGTCATCACACCTCCCACAAAGGGCTAACAAAACATATGCGTGGCGAACGACTCAACGTTCACACCACCAATTCAATCACAATTCGGAGGGCTAACACCCTAACAACAATACCAACATCATACACACCTTCTCCGACCACAAGCAGGAAATGATGGGTTTATAAAAAAAACGAAAACCACCTTTTGAAAACAGTTTGGAAACACCAGTTGATCTTGAGTATCATTTTACAAAAAGTTGAACAAACATCATTTTCGAGACTTTGAAAATCATCTTGCGTTTGAACAAAAATGAGGACACCTTTCTTTTAGTGAAAACTTTCAGAATATCCGATCCTCGTGTCTAAGTATAAGTGTTTCTAAACATCGAAAATATCTCAAAACATTTTGGTCCTCGAGGTAGAAGAATTTTTGAAACATGTTGTGGCACCTTGGATGTACCACGAGAAAATAATTCATTTTAAAAGTACGTCTCGAAATTTATTTTCTAAGATACTCAAGGTTTTCAAGGATAATTCAATGGGCTAGAATGCCCAAAAATTTAAGGTAATTACACAAAACTTTATAGCGCCGTGGGTCCCGCGTCGGAACCTACCAGGCTAAAAACTATTTACAAAAACGCCAAAAAGGCCGATGACGGTAATATTTCAAAAACTAACAAAAGCCATTTACAAAATACTAAATACCGTCATAAGAATTTCGCCAAAACGATCAAGGCCATAATGCCAAAAAAAACTCGGTTAAGGGAATCGGTTTTCGAAATAAAACTCAATCGGTAAAATACCGAAAGCCATTATAAAAGGACTCACGCAGCGGATAAAAGAAATACAGTTCGACATGCACAGTCCAGCAACAATACTCCTCATACGAACGAAATATGAGAGTCAAATAACCACATATCACGAAATCAAAATCCATAAGAGGATTCCATCAGTTAACAAATAATCAAAAAAATAGCTCGTGTCACACGAGGCACAACACAAAGAAGGGAGACTTACATCCACAGGTCGCACGAAGATGATGATCGCCCCACGATAATAATCACGACCAACAACCTCAGACGACGCGTCGCGACATGACTTAGTCAGACAAAATCTGACGAGACAAAACTCAACAGACACCACTGACCCGACAGCCTATGTTTCCAAAACCTAAGCTCTGATACCATTTATGTAACACCCCCAATCCACTCAGGCATATTACACGCCGTAGACCCTCTCCTCGAGGATCTACCAGGCTGATAACTAAAATCAAACATCTAAACATCGTCTTTAAGGCTAAAATGACTCAGTAGACCGATTTGGTCTTTCAATAAAAACATACAACTCAATTCCAAACACATACCTGCGAGGGGTCAAAATACAATAAACTCCGTCTGGGAAAAGATCTGCGGCGGAAAAGAAAATACAACTAGACCAATACGACATCAACGGATCCTCGTGTGATTAGTATCGTTCATCTTTCATCATCCTTCGTGCCGACCCTGTGCTATGCTCCAAAACCTGAATGCAAAAATAGACATCCACCCCCCGAATACTCGGGGGTTAGCAAAACTCCACTGTTTTGCTAGTGCAAGTACAAGTGCAAAAATACGAGCCATACAATTCAAGTTCCAAGAATGACAATAATCAGAAATCCTCAAAGATTAAAATACAACGAAACGAATACTTCTCGAGGCAAGAGTTTGAGTAAAACTTTCCAAATCCGATAGATCACAATTAACGAGAACGGTTTGCAAAATGGTTTAAAATACCCTCGGGAGTTTTAATAGAAAACAAATTAGGATTATCAAATCCTTATCTTTCCAAAAAATCAACTGGGGTCACAGCCCAAAGGTTTTGTTTTCGCAAATAGGAAACCACCAACAATTTACAGGGTCAGAGCCCAACATCACGTGTCCTCAACGGACATAAAATCAACGAAACATAATCACGCACGTGTCACATCCCGGGACCCCTCCGCCGTAGCATGATATTGTCCGCTCTGGGCGCTCTCCTCTGAGCCAGCCCTCACGGTTTTGTTTCTGGGAACCCAGCGAGCAGCTTCCCAGGAGGTCACCCATCCTGTGGTTGCTCCTCGCACCAGCACGCTTAACTTCGGAGTTCTCATCACCCCGAAGCCACTGGGCTCCCAAAAGGCCTCATGCTATAAGGAGTTCGGCACGCACATATAAGGCACTTCACCCGCTCTCTGCTAGTCGCTGTGGGATATCACAATCCGCCCCTCCTCAAAGGACCCGATGCCCTCGTCGGCACACTCGCACGACACGGCAGAGTGGCTCCGATACTAAATTGTCACATCCCGGGACCCCTCCGCCGTAGCATGATATTATCCGCTCTGGGCGCTCTCCTGTGAGCCAGCCCTCACGGTTTTGTTTCTGGGAACCCAGCGAGCAGCTTCCCAGGAGGTCACCCATCCTGCGGTTGCTCCTCGCACCAACACGCTTAACTTCGGAGTTCTCATCACCCCGAAGCCACTGGACTCCCAAAAGGCCTCATGCTGTAAGGAGTTCGGCACGCACATATAAGGCACTTCGCCCGCTCTCTGCTAGTCGGTGTGGGATATCACAGCACGAGCATCGCCTAGGACCGGGACGCCACCACAGACATCCCACCCGAGGCCTCGAAGGACCCTCCCGAGCTGGCTAGCGAAACAAATCACACACATCTTACGGTTGGATCAATCACTTGTTGCATCCTGGCCACATGATCACATGCCATGTGCCACCGTAGATTAACTTTGGCGCTCACGGTTGGATCAATCACTTGTTGCATCGTGGCCACATGATCACATGCCATGTGCCACCGTAGTTTTTCTTAGGCTCTCACGGTTGGATCAATCGCTTGTTGCATCCTGGCCACATGATCACATGTCATGTGCCACCGTAGGCCCCGCCCACATCCACACAATCACATACATAGCACAATACAACAAAGATATCCAAACAATTCACTCAGAGGGATCAAACCCTTAGCAAAACCACCACGTCAAACCACACTGCACCAAAATGAAATAATAAACGTCCACACGCAATACCAAGTGCAACATCAACACCAAACATATCCATAGAGTTCACATAGTCATTCTCAAACCACACCATTCACAAAATACATGCGTTTTGAAAGCAAGCCTTTAACAAGGCTAAACCGAATCTTTTGAAAGTTTGATTCAAACGACCAAACAACCACATTTAGAAGATCACTAATTATCGTATCCACAAAACAAGAATTGTATGGACAAGGTACTTGCCTCGAATAAGAACAACGCGGAGAATCGACCGAAGTAGGTTGACACGAACCGACTACGAACCCGCCGACTCCACCGATCGCCAACTCGCGGTCATAAACTACGAAGGACAATAACAACAATGAAATGAATTCCATAACACGACTCAAAGCCGTTGAATTCAAAGAACGAATGACGAAAGTTCAAGTGTTTCCCCCAAAACGGCCAAGAACATGATTCGTCCCGACAAAACACGAAAACGGAATTCCAAGTTGAAATATGGATATACAATCAATATAATGTGTTTAACAACATCATTTAACCACAATCGATCCATCAAAAATGGATGAAAACGAGATCGAGAACAAATCCCCCAAAAAGTCGATTCGAGGGAAATCAAGAAATATACTTCGATTCGACGAAGAACAATGGATTAAATGATATTAAACACAAGAATACTACCAAGATAAATCATACCCATCATGAATTAATCAACAATACGGAACGAATCGGACAAAAACGCAAAAACCCCCAAATTCAAGAATTTAGGGTTCTAAGAAGAGATTACCTTGATTCGTTGGATCAAAGGATGATAACGGATGATTGACCAATGATATAACCTCAAGAACTTCATGGATTTGTTGTTAAACAACATGGCTCCAAGATATCCAAGTCTCCAGCCGCGGAAGAGAAGGAGAGAAAATGAAAAACGAGAGGAAATGTGACTGCTCTGTCACATTTATACTGGGCCGGACTAGCGTGTGCTAGGCTGCCGAGCTAGCGTACGCTATCGGCCCAGGCCGCAGTCCAGAGACACTGCTCGGCCAGGTAGCGCGCGCAGCCTTCCGGCCGTAGCGTGCGATACCCGCCGGTCGTAGCGTGCGTAGTGTCCGGAAGTAGCGCGCGCTACCTGCCGATCCACCCGAGTCCAGTACCCCACTGCCCTACTGCCTCGACCCGCTAGCGCGCGCAGCCGACCGGCCGTAGCGTGTGTTACCTCCTGGCAGTAGCGTGCGCTACCTTCCGGCCGTAGCGTGCCCGCAACCGTCCGGCTAGTGCCCGCAACCATCCGGCCAGAACCCGCAATCGTCCGGCCAGTCCCGCAACCGTCCGGTCAGTGCCCGACCACCAGGGCTCGACGACTCGATTTCCGAAAACGGACGGAACGAACACGACGAAAAGTTCGCGGACAACATCAACGACCCGAAATGAAAACATAATGCAATAATTAATCATACGCGACCAAGAAAAGGGTCGAGACAACAAATACAGATACGGATACCCATAACTTTGGGTAAATTACAAAATGGCCCAAAACGCCCGAAAATTACGATATGTGATCGAATAACCAAACCGAAATTCACAACACGTCTAACAAAGTTAAAAGGACTTACGGGAAACTCGAAACAGCAGTTTCGAATGATATTCGCAAGAATCGAACTCAAGTGCGGAAAAGTCACTAAAAAGCACGGAACTCAACAAAAAGACACCGAAACGAACTCGGATATCAAAATGTGTAGAATTAATCATTCCCAAAATGACGAAACGGTCATGAGGTAGTCGTCAAAATGGACTTCTGCCGAAAAAAAAGAAATTACCGGAAATCAAAATTACGGTAGATTCAAGAATGTTGTAGTTCTTAAATTGCAATGATTAGGTCAAATTGGAATTACAGCCATTGATAATAAACTCATCCAACGGTTTAGATCAATGTGACTATTAACAAATTTGTAAGATTCATCCTCTGCCGCCCAAAATTCATTTTATGCGAAATTGATCTTCCTAAATCCTTTTTCTCCTTTTCTACAAAACGCCAAACCATAAATCTGTAACACCCCCAATCCACTCAGGGATATTACACACCGTAGACCTCTTTTCTCAAGGATCTACCAGGCTGGTAAATAATGTCGAACATCTCAACAATGCCTTTAAGGCTAAAATGACTCAGTAGACCGATTTGGTCTTTCAATAAATGCATACAACTCAATACATGCCCACGCAGGGGTCGAAATACAAAATGCCCCCGTACAACGGGGAAAATATACTGCATCGGAAATAAAATACAACTGAACCAATACAACAATGTATGGTTCCTCATGTGATTAGTATCGATCATCTTCCATCATCCTTCGTGGTGACCCTGTGTTATGCTCCCAAAACCTGAATGCAAAAACAAACTGTAACACCCCCAAAACCATATGGGAATATTATACGCCGTAGACCCCTTTTCACTAGGATCTACCAGGCTAAACCTTACAACACGACCGAATATTTGCCCGGCCAGGGTTAAACAATACAATAAGACAGACCGTTAAGGTCACTTACACGTGAACACATAGACCGATGAGGTCACACAACTCAATCAACAGAACTGACTAAAACAACATTATCCACACAGGGGACGAAACACAGTACAACGGAAGACTGAAATCAACTCTAACAATACAATTAAACTCTGACAACTCTCAACTCTTGATTAGTATCGTAGCTCGTCACCTCCTATGCCAATCCTGTGACTGCTCCCCGGAACCTGCATGAACCTGGACGCAAAAACAGATATCCACCCTCCGATTACTCAGGGGTTAGTAAAACTCCACTGTTTTACTAGTGCAAGTATCAAATCATACGAAAAGTAACGAGCAAACATTGATCATAATCAAATTTAATAACCAAGTACCAAAATATTTCCGGGAGGTTTTAACAAGGCAAATAAGCTATAAAGCATTTAAAAGTAAGATTCCTCCTCTCGGGTTTCTTTTTGAAATTCAAAATCCTTTAAGACCTCAAGTCCTGATTTGGTAATCCTTTTAGAAAAACCTTAGGGTTCAAACCCAAATCCGATTCACATTTCGGTAATTTACAGTACGAAAATATTTCCACAAATCTCGTGGGGCTCGGCCCAACATTCCTTTCTAGAAAACTTCATTTTCAAAAATTAGACGATCAAAACATATTCATGACCCCGTGATCCCCTGCCACGAGTCTCCGTAGGTTCGACAACCCGCACGGAAGGAAGCAAACACATCAATCACAACAACTAGTCCTGACCCCGTGAACCTGTGTCACGTGTCACCGTAGGTTCCATCGAACCCGCACGGTTGGACGTACTGTGTCCTGATTCGATGGACCTGTGCCATGAATCATCGTGGGCCTCGTCAGACCCGCATAATTGGACCTCAGCACCACACACTAAGTTCTGATCCCATGGACGTGTGCCATGAATCCTCGTAGGCCCCATCGAACCCACACGATTGAACTTAGCGTTCCAACACACAACATTCACATTCACATTACACCAACACGCACACAATCAAACAATCATCTTGTCCATTACAATTTCACACAACTAGTATACTTAACCCGAAGCCGACATTACAACCAATACAAGCTTTACACAATCAAACACATATAACCTAATATTATCATCAAAATCCTCGATGAATCGATGTCACATAACTCACAATCAATACCTATAACATGATACACATCCAAGTGTACAATCGACTAATATAGACACATTTCCAAGTTTATCGAAAATAACCACAATTCATTCATTTCAACGCATAGTCATATTCACAAGGTACAAAGCGTATAAGTAAGATACTTGCCTTAATAATCGTTACCGAATACCCCGAAGAACACGGTTCGACCGGGAAGCTTGTACCACGAAGAAGACAACGAACGGAAGGTTTCCGACTCGAGTTCTTCACAAGGATTTCATCCCTAAGTCATATCAATGATAAATCAATAATCGTACGATGAATAATAATCGCACAACGCCCAATCCCCCCTCTAAGACCTTTTGTCGGACACTTCCAAGGCGTCGACTAAGAACTCAACCAAAACGACGAATCAATACAATCCAACCATGGAATAACAAGGAATTTGATATAATATAGCTTAACAATCATCAATCCATCACTATTCTAAGTTAAAACGGATTAAACGGACAAATCGAACAAAATCCCCAAAACTAGATTTTAAGAAAACTTACCCTGATTCGGTCGATCGGAGCAAGTTATGGAAGGATTAATCGATGTTATGGACACAGGAATTTCATGTTTTGGATAGATTAACATGTCTTGGTTTCCCCAAGACTTGACTGTGGAAGGATTGAAAACGAAATGGGAAAAATGAGTGAAACCCGACTGCTCTGCCATATTTATACCCCTGCCGAACACGGCGCAACAAACGGTCCAAACCAGCGCTGTGTTTACCGCCGTGTTGCGGGTCAGTGCGCGACCTGACCGACACGGCGCAACACCCGGCGAAATACGCCTGCGCGTGTGTCTCGGCCGTATCCGACATGGCGCATCACCCGGCGCAAATCTTGCGCGGTGTAATACCCGGTTGTAATTCATTAATTATCATTCAGTAATTATCAGTCAGTATTTTTCACTCAGTAATTTTCACTCATTAATAATCACTCAACATTCATTATTCTTTCATTTGCGTTCATTGTGGGCATGTTGTAACCATGTAACAGTTACCGATCATCATTTCATCTCCCTTTGTGGATCGAGACGGGAGTATTATCATTATCATCGTGATTGGTAGTCTTGTGCTGGAAGTTTCATCTTTGGCATGTGTTGGACTTGTTCACTTTCACATACGTATGGTATGTCGGATCATTCATCAATCGTAGCGAGGAATCGGAGTTGTCGGATTTTCATCTTGTCCAGCAACGAGTTACGGCCGTAAGGATTGTCGGATACGGCCGTAACAGGTGTTCGTTTATTTCAGGCTATTTTGGACGAACGGGACTTAAGGCCGTAACGGTTGCGGCATACGGCCGTAAGTTGAGCAGGTTCGGCCGTAAGGCTTGGCCGGTTATGGCCGTACGTGTCGAGCAGGGTGCCCAGGCGTTTTTGGCCGAGGGCGAGATACGGCCGTAAGATGGGTAGGTTACGGCTGTAAGGGGTGTTCATATTTTTCAGGATGTGTCGGACGAGAAGGATTTACGGCCGTAAGGGTTGCGGCATACGACCGTACGATGAGGCAAGTACGGTCGTAAGGCTTGGCCGGATACGGCCGTACATTGCAGGCAGGGTGCCTGGTCAGTTTCGACGAAGGGGGCTTACGCCCGTAAGTATGGCCGGATACGGCCGTATCGGTCGAGTTACGCCCGTAAGGTGTGCGGGTACGGCCGTATGGATGTCGGCAGGTGTTTTGGACGAGGGCGAGTTACGCCCATAAGTCGATTGCGGTACGGCAGTCGTATGGTCAGCCGGCGATTTCTACGAAGCCAAATTCTAGCCGTCTGGTTACGGCCGTATGGCCGTTGACCTGGGATGTTACGACCGTAACTTCCGGCAGTTTATAAGGGCTTGGCCGGGACTTTTTCCTCATTTTTCCCATTTCTTCAACTTATCCGAGAGAGAGAGCTTGAAGGAGAGATTTTCCATCACTTATCACTTGAGTAATCGGTTTTCATCATCTTCATTCAGTTGTGAAGCTCGGATAGTCGATCTAACGTGTGTTCATCGGATCAAAGTGTTTGGATCTTCAAAGGTAATATTTTTCAAACATCTTGGATTCTCGATTTTGTGTTGAGATATGATGTTTTGGACGTTATAATCATGTTGTATGAAGAGATATACATATGATTATGAGTTTGTATAAATATTCATTGGATTATTGAAGGATTATTCAAGAACACTTTGAATATTGAGTTGGATTCGGGGGTTTTCGATTAAGTGTTGTTGAAATTACGAATTTCGATATTCATAATGGATTATTGATCGTATTGAGGATGTTTTGTTGGTTTGAAACACTTCTTGGGGATTTGATGTTGATATTATTGAGGTTTGGTTGTAAACAATCGAAGATTGGCCACAACGTGTTCGATATAATGCCCCAACGAACTTGGTTTAGTCGTATCGACGTTTTGAGTTCGTTATATTCGTGTTTGATTAGTATGTTGAACGGATTGTTGGTAATTATGTTGTTCAAGGTTGTTCGAGCGACTGACATCTCATTTAGGACGTTTTTTCGTGGAAGGACAATTGCCACCGGTGTTGTGTAAGTTAATTCTTACTCGGTTAAAAGGATATTCATTCCTTTTGTTGTTGATTCATTCATAATCATAACTCATTCATCATTGTATTAACCGTATTGAGACTTGAAATTGTCGAATAATCACTTCATTCATGAGGAACGACGATTGAGCTATCAATCACTTCACTATTATTTTCATCTCGGTGAGTCACTCTTGACTTTTTCGGATTATTATTCATTGATATTTATTTTGGTCATTCTCATTCATATGACCTTCTGGGTTCATATTGCATGGACGGGTGTGGATGTGTGAAATTTTTAGTCGAGCACGCGATGGTCATGTATTGGGTCACCGATACATTGGACTGTGCACACGGTAACGATTACCTCCATGAGACTAATTAGGTACAAGGACGGGTGTGTCCGGTCATTTGTCTTGTAGACTTGCACAGAACATTATGGGCGTACGATGATGCTCCTCTTCAGCTTAAATCATAACTAAGGATATTTCATAACTAAAGATATATCATGATTGTGTATTTTCAACCCTTGAGGATTGTTGTTCTGTGTAACTGACCCCGTTAGGGGATATTGTTTTCAGGTCACGGCAAGACAAAAGCACGGGAAGAGCATGTATACGGAGAGGAGTCCCAGTGATACTAGTAGGGGCCCCCAATCCTTTCAGTCATTCATGTTGTTGTAATTTATTTTCCACTGCATATTTCCATTTGGATACTCCGTTTCATTCTGTGTTGTGTATTTTATCTTCATATAAAATATACATATATTCGGTATTATCTTGGGTGTGTTATAATGAAACTCCTCATCGGAGTAATTGATGATATAATGTGGTTCGGTACTACAATTATATTATTTAATTCATTATTTTTCATTCGCCTGGTGGGTCCTAGTCGGGGGTCCACGGCACTGTAATATCCGCCTAGTTTGGGGTGTTACAGAGTTCGTATCGGAGCGTGGTTTTGAATACTACCTTCCGAGTCATGTATCATTTGAAATCATCGTCATCAGACTAGTATCATTGGACTTTCGCGTCACGTGTGACCTGTGCAAATGCCGAGCCAATCAGACCGAAAGAACTGTAAGACTTCTAACGCCATGGTATAATTTCTGGCAATAATCATTCATTCATAATTCACTAGTTAACAATCCTCAAACATCATTTTCATTTTAATCATGTTGATCATGTTAACTCATTAACCACTCAATTCATTTAATTACTCAGTTGTTTATCTAGAAGATCATATCATTAATCTTGTTAACTTGTTCAAGATAATCATTTCAAGAATATCATCAGATAATCATGTCACTTCACTTAATCATTCATGTAATCACTGTATTAGAGCACGTGCGCTCATTTTCATCATTTCATGACGTAAATCATAATGCGGTACTCATACGAGATCTATGATTATCATGCCACCTTCCTACTTCAGTATGGAGAGAGTTGTCAGGGGACGCATGGGGAGAGGCCGCGGTGCGGGCCGAAACCCGGGAAATAATCACTCGCTGTCGGGAAATCGTACCCAGGAATTGGATCGATCAGAAGATGTTAGGGTTGATCCACTCACTTTTATGCAGGTCATGATGACCCATATGCAATTGCTCAATCATCATTGCGCCACTCTGGCCGAATTAATCGAGAGAACTCTCCCGTGTGGGCCTGCTGCTAAGGAAATTGCTCAGCAACAACCTTCATCTGTCAGCATGAAATCAACGAAGCGTAATCATTCCGAAGGCGGTCAGTCAACTTTCAATAAGCCTCATGCGGGCCCTAACGTTTCTGAGCGACCTCCTACGGCTCCTAATCCTATGGGATCTCAGTCCCGAGCGGCTAGTTCGGCCATCACCTGTTTCAACTGTGGAGCGCCGGGTCACTACAGCACTAAGTGTCTGAAACCGTCTATCACATGCCATAATTGTGGGATTGTTGGGCATAAGGCCCATTTTTTCCGAAAGGACTCCAAGCCGGCTCTGGCGGCATCTCAGGCCCCGAAGCAATCAGCGATTCAGAATCAGACTGCTTAGTCAGCATCGTTTAAGACGAAGGAAGCGAATAAAGGCGGAGCTCATATTTATCAGACGGGAGCGTCCGGTTCGGGGGCCGGCAAGTCCCGGATTCACGCGATGAAGAGGACCGACGATCCGGAGGCCCGAATGATCTCAGGTATACTCGTAATTCTATCTCAACCTGTGTGAACCCTTTTTGATAATGGCACATCGCATTCATTCAGTTCCGAATCATATTCGTATAGACTTCACTTGGATGGTCCTATTATTTATGGACCTTATATCATTGGTCTACCTGACGGTAGAAGAATTCTCGGAAATCATGAGGTTCAGAACTGACCGAATTAAGCTTAATGACCGCAATTGGTTGGCGAACCTCATCGTGGTGAATTTACCTAAGGACGATGTAATAATGGTTATTAGTTGGATGGATCATCATGATACCATCCTCAGTGTTCGTAAGCGTATGATTACTATCATTTCAGTCATTGGAGCCGAGTGTGTATTTCAGGGAGGTAATCCCCGTTGTTCCAGAAGAATCATTAATATGATGGAAGCACTGAAATTACTCAATTAGAGATGTTCAATCATTCATTGTATCATTGTCATCGATTGGCCGTTCTAAGGCAATCGAGGTGTTCAATCATTCATTGTATCATTGTCATCGATTGGCCGTTCTAAGGCAATCGAGGTGTTCAATTCGTCGTATCATTGTCATCGATTGACCGTTCTAAGGCAATCGAGGTGTTCAACCATTCGTGGTATCATTGTTATCAATTGACGATGTACTCCCAAACGAGCTACCCATTTTACCTCCACCGAGGGATGTGGAATTCACGATAGAGTTGGAGCCTGGTATGTCCCCATTATCGAAGGCACCGTACCGGATGGCCATGACCGAAATGCAGGAGTTGAAGAATCAACTTGAGGAATTGTTCGAGAAAGGTTATATCCAACCGAGTGCGTCCCCGTGGGGAGCACCAGTGTTGTTTGTCAAGAAGAAGGATGGTTCATTTCGCTTGTGTATTGATTATCGGGAGTTGAACCGGGTAACGATCAAGATTAAGTATCCCCTACCCCGTATTGATGACCTCTTAGATCAACTTCAGGGAACTTCAGTATTGTTCCAAGATCGACTTAAGATCTGGATATCATCAGTTGCGAATTCGAGAGTCGGATATCGCGAGGATGGCTTTTTAAACACGCTATGGTCATTATGAGCCTTTGGTAATGCCATTTGGGTTATCTAATGCATCTGCGGTATTCATGGAATTAATGAATCAGGTTTCATCGACTTTTTAGATCAGTTTGTGGTTGTCTTTATTGATGACATTTTAATTTATTCTCGTGACCGGGAGGAGCACGAGTTTCACCTTCATCAGGTTCTCGACGTGTTGAGATGAGAGCAACTTTATGGAAAGTTTTCCAAATGTGAGTTCTGGATGTCCTAAGTGACGTTTCTCGGGCATATAAATTCATCAGATGGAGTGCGCGTTGATCTTCAGAATACGGAGGCTATCCAAGATTGGTTACCTCCGAAGAATGTTAAGGAAATACGAAGCTTTCTCGGATTAACCGGTTATTATCGGCGGTTTGTGGAAGGATTTTCTAAAATCGCTCAACCAATGACGAACCTTTTGCGAAAGGATAAGAAATACGCATGGTCCGACGCGTGTCAGCGGAGTTTCGAGGAACTCAAGAGCCGGTTAATTTCAGCACCTGTACTTTCCTTGCCACAAGGGACTGAAGGATTCGTGGTTTATAGTGACGCATCTAGACATGGTCTCGAATGTGTATTAATGCAGAATGGGAAGATTATTGCCTATGCTTCAAGGCAATTGAGACCTTACGAGGTTAATTATCCAACCCACGACCTGGAGCTAGCAGCCGTGGTTTTCGCGTTGAAGATTTGGCGTCATTACCTTTATGGCATCATCTGTCAGATATTCACCGATCACAAGAGTTTGAAGTATATATTTACTTAGAAGGAATTAAATATGCGACAGAGGCGGTGGTTGGAACTAATCAAAGATTATGATATCGAGATCCTGTACCACCCGGGTAAGGCAAACGTAGTTGCCGATGCCTTGAGTCGTAAGTCCGTTCAGGAGCAAATGCTTGCTCGTTTAACAGTTCAGAAGGAGCTTCAGCAGGAATTCCTTAGACCCGAGATCGATGTTTGGCTTTAGCGAGTGCAAGGGCGACTTTGCATGTTAGAGATTTCATCGCCACTTGAGGAGGCGATCAGAGTAAATCAGGGTTCAGACCCATCATTGTTACGCATCCAAGAGGATGTGGTTCAGGGGAAAGCCCCTGGATTTGTGATCTACGAGGGTGGACTTTTGTGATTCGAGAATCGGTTATGCGCACCGGTGGATGACGAGTTGAAAAACTCGATTTTGAGAGAAGCTCATGCTACCCCTTATTTCCATTCATCCGGGATCTAGCAAAATGTACAAGGACTTGAAACAAATTACTGGTGGAGTAATAGGAAGCGAGAAGTTGTGGAATTTGTTTCGAGATGTTTGACCTGTCAGCAAGTCAAGATAGAACATCATCAACCGGCAGGTATGCTGGAACCACTCCCTATTCCAGAGTAGAAGTGAGAAGATATTTCTATGGATTTCATCACGAGTTTACTGACGAGTCATCGTGGCATGAATACAATTTGGATAGTTGTGGACCGTTCAACTAAGTCAGCTCATTTCCTTGAGATTAAGGATGCGTGGTGTCCCGAGAGACTTGCCCAGTTGTTCATCAAAGAGATAGTGAGATTGCACGGTACTCCTAAGAGTATCGTTTCCGATCGTGACGGACGATTCGTGTCTCATTTTTGGAAATCAGTTCATCGTGCTATGGGAACTCAGCTTAATCTCAGTACCATTTTCATCCTCAGTCCGACGGACAATCTGAGAGGACTATTCAGACATTGGGGGACATGTTGAGGACATGCGTCCTCGATTAGAAAGATAATTGGGAATCCCAACTAACATTGATTGAGTTCACGTACAATAATAGTTGGCATGCTTCGATTAAGATGGCACCTTATGAGGCCTTGTACGGTCTTCGTTGTCGATCTCCTTTGTGTTGGGACGACTTATCAGAATTAATCGGCACCGAGCCCGATATGCTTATAGCCGCCCGTGAGAAGGTAGCTTTGACCAGGAGTCGTTTGTTGACAGCTCAGAGTCAACTGAAATCATATGCAGATCATCGTCGTCGACCACTAGATTTCGAGACAAGTGACCACGTGTTGGTCAAGGTATCCCCGAGTCGAGGTATTTTCCGTTTCGGAAAACGGGGGAAGTTGAGTCCGAGATTCATTGGACCGTTTGAGATTTTGGATCGAGTAGGAGAGTTAGCTTATCAATTTGCTTTACCTCTGGTGTTGAGCCGAATTCATAATGTCTTTCACGTCTCTCGTTGCGGAAGTATGTTGCTGACCCGAGTCACATATTTCAGTTCGGCGGAATTGAGATCGCGGATGATCATTCGTATGAGGAGCGTCCTATACGAGTTTTAGAGCGGCGAATCAAACAGTTGAGGAACAAGATGATTCCTTTGGTCAGGATTCAGTGGTCTAGACACGGAGTCGAAGAGGCTACCTGGGAAACCAAGGAGAGTATGCGGGAGAGTTATCCCGAGTTGATTAACCCTTAGTTTCGGGGATTAAACTCTTTTTAAGGGGGGAGTATGTAATACCCAGTTGTAATTCATTCATTATCATTCAGTAATTATCAGTTAGTATTTGTCACTCAGTAATTTTCACTCATTAATAATCACTCATCATTCATGATTCTTTCATTTGCGTTCATTGTGGGCATGTTGTAACCATGTATCAGTTATCGATCATCATTTCATCTCCGTTTGTGGATCGAGACGGGAGTATTATCATTATCATCGTGATTGGTAGTCTTGTGCTGGAAGTTTCATCTTTGGCATGTGTTGGACTTGTTCACTTTCACATACGTATGGTATGTCGGATCATTCATCAATCGTAGCGAGGAATCGGAGTTGTCGGATTTTCATCTTGTCCAGCAACGAGTTACGGCCGTAAGGATTGTCGGATACGGCCGTAATAGGTGTTTGTTGATTTCAGACCATTTTGGACGAACGGGACTTACGGCCGTAAGGGTTGCGGCATACGGCCGTAAGTTGGCGTGCATGGCCGTAAGGCTTGGCCGCCATTACTGGCATGCGTGTCGAGCAGGGTGCCCAGGCGTTTTTGGCCGAGGGCGAGATACAGCCGTAAGATGGGCAGGTTACGGCCGTAAGGGGTGTTTGTATTTTTCAGGATGTGTCGGACGAGAAGGACTTACGGCCGTAAGGGTTGCGGCATACGGCCGTAAGATGAGGCAAGTACGGCCGTAAGGCTTGGCCGGATACGGCCGTACGTTGCAGGCAGGGTGCCTGGTCAGTTTCGACGAAGGGGGCTTACGCCCGTAAGTTTGGCCGGATACGGCCGTATCGGTCGAGTTACGCCCGTAAGGTGTGCGGGTACGGCCGTATGGATGTCAGCAGGTGTTTTGTACGAGGGCGAGTTACGCCCATAAGTCAGTTGCGGGTACGGCCGTATGGCTATCGGCAGTTTCTGGACGAAGCCGAGTTACGGCCGTACGAGCTGGCTGGTTACGGCCGTAAGGCCGTTGACCTGGGATGTTACGGCCGTAAGTAGGCCGAGTTACGGCCGTAACTTCCGGCAGTTTAGAAGGTCTTGGCCGGGACATTTTCCTCATTTTTCCCATTTCTTCAACTTATCCGAGAGAGAGAGCTTGAAGGAGATATTTTCCATCACTTATCACTTGAGTAATCGGTTTTCATCATCTTCATTCGGTTGTGAAGCTCGGATAGTCGATCTAACGCGTGTTCATCGGATCAAAGTGCTTGGATCTTCAAAGGTAATATTTTTCAAACATCTTGGATTCCCGATTTTGTGTTGAGATATGATATTTTGGACGTTATAATCATGTTGTATGAAGATATATACATATGATTATGAGTTTGTATAAATATTCATTGGATTATTGAAGGATTATTCAAGAACACTTTGAATATTGAGTTGGATTCGGGGGTTTTCGATTAATTGTTGTTGAAATTACGAATTTGGATATTCATAATGGATTATTGATCGTATTGAGGATGTTTTGTTGGTTTGAAACACTTCTTGGGGATTTGATGTTGGTATTATTGAGGTTTGGTTGTAAACAATCGAAGATTGGCCACAACGTGTTTGATATAATGCCCCAATGAACTTGGTTTAGTCGTATCGACGTTTTGAGTTCGTTATATCCGTGTTTGATTAGTATGTTGAACGGATTGTTGGTAATTGTGTTGTTCAAGGTTATTCGAGCGACTGACATCTCATTTAGGACGTTTGTTCGTGGAAGGACAATTGCCACCGGTGTTGTGTAAGTTAATTCTTACTCGGTTAAAAGGATATTCATTCCTTTTGTTGTTGATTCATTAATAATCATAACTCTTTCATCATTGTATTAACCATATTGTGAGACTTGAAATTGTCGAATAATCACTTCACTCACGAGGAACGACGGTTCCAATCATTTCATTGAGCTACCAATCACTTCACTATTATTTTCATCTCGGTGAGTCATTCTTGATTTTGTCGGATTATTATTCATTGATATTCATTTTGGTCATTCTCGTTCATATGACCTTCTGGGTTCATATTGCGTGGCCGGGTGCGGATGTGTGGAATATTTAGTCGAGCACGCGATAGTCATGTATTGGGTGACCGATACATTGGACTGTGCACACGGTAACGATTACCTCCGTGAGACTAATTAGGTATAAGGACGAGTGTGTACGGTCATTCGTCTTGTACACTTGCACAGAATATTATGGGCGTACTATGATGCTCTTCTTTAGCTTAAATCATAACTAAGGATATTTCATAACTAAAGATATATCATGATTGTGTATTTTCAACCCTTGAGGATTGTTGTTCTGTGTAACTGACCCCGTTAGGGGATATTGTTTTCAGGTCACAGCAAGGCAAACCCACGGGAAGAGCATGTAGACGGCGAGGAGTTCTAGTGATTCTAGTAGGGAGCCCCAATCCTTTCAGTCATTCATGTTGTTGTCATTTATTTTCCGCTGCAGATTTCCATTTGGATACTCCGTTCCATTTTGTATTGTGTATTTTATCTTCATATAAAATATACATGTATTCGGTATTATCTTGGGTGTGTTATAATGAAACTCCTCATCGGAGTAATTGATGATATAATGTGGTTCGGTACTACAATTATATTATTTAATTCATTATTTTTCATTCGCCTGGTGGGTCCCAGTCGGGGGTCCACGGCATTGTAATATCCGCCTAGTTTGGGGGTGTTACACGCGGGTTCTCGGCCGTGTCTTGGCAGACTTGCTGGTCCTGGCCGATCAGGCGCAAGACACGGCGCTCGGCAGCGCCGTTTCGCACAGGTCCGGCCAGCAACCTCCAGTTGCAAAATGATTCCGACACAAACCGAAAATTACGAGAGAACCACAACGACGATCCGAACGACCTTGAAACTCAAACCTGAATACGAATCGAAGATACGGTTACGAAGTACTCGCGAAGACGAATTCGAGCACTAAGAGAACACACGATTCCGACCACCCGAAGGCTCGAAATTCTACAACGGAAGTAATTACCCCAAACTTTGGGAAATTACGAAAACGGCCCAAAACGTCCGAAAATCACGATACGTGATCGAATAACCAAACCGAAGTTCAAAACACGTCTAACAAAGTTAAACGGACTTACGGGAAACTCGAAACAGTAATTTCGAACGAGATTCACAAGAATCGAACTCGACTGCGGAAAAGTCGTTAAGAAACACGGAACTCAACAAAACAATACCGAAACGAACTCGGATGAAAAAAAGCAGAATTAATCATTCTCAGAATGATGAAACGGTCCCAAGCGAGTCGTCGAAACGTACCTCCACCGAAAAAAGAAAATTACCGAAAATCGAAATTGCGGGTATTACATACTACCCTCCTTGAAAGAAGTTTCGTCCCGAAACTTAAATCAAGTAGGGAGAAGCAATATCCCGCCAGGAAAACTCAACGAGATACATAAGAACCGAAAAAAAATCACGCCCAATGGCGAAATGTTACAAGCAACGCAAAGGAATATACGCCGTGAAAACACACCCTACGACGACTAACACAATGCCACCGACCATGATTCGAAACAATAACGAGTAATTAACAACACATCACATGCACACATTTAATCAAAGAAATGCACGCGACAACAAGTCGCACCCGACCACAACGACTATGCGGTAGAAACAAATATAGTATTACGATAGAAGTCACTCCGATTCTCGTCAACAAGAAATTGACCGAAGTCAAGACACAAACAATTCAAGATAACAGAAAATGAGAATACCGGATATTACATTCTATCCTATCAAAAATAAGTTTCGTCCCGAAACTTAAAATAAAACATCATGGTAGAATACAAACAAAACCAAAAAGTTCACGCAACAAATATCAATCTCTACATGAATTACAACACAAATACAACACGCAACTACGCTAATGGGCACCACTGAGCTCTCCACGAGTAGGGGCGGGATCTCGGCTCCCGAACATCTCAACGACGGTTTCGCAGTGTACCGCCTGATGTCCCACATGTCCACATTTGAAATAGTTAACTTGCGGCGAGCGACAATTCTTCCGAGTATGGCCCACACGGCTACAATTGAAACATAACTTCACGCCGCTTGTCTTACTCGGCTCGTGAGTAGGATTCTTAGACTGATCGAACGAACGATGAGTGTTCCCATAAGGGCAATGCAAAGTAATAGGCTCACGAATCTCACTTCTCTGGCCTCTTGAAAAGTTACTCGAGGTCTTCTGCCTCTTACCTCCTGAGCTACCTTCTGACACGGAAACAGCCATCTCGATGGCTAGAGCTCGGTCCTGATAATCTTTCAAGATAGTACACATAAGCGGAGCTATACTCTCACGGATATGGGGTTTCATGCGCATATTAATGTAACACCCCCAGAATACGTCCGGAAATGTTACACGCCGTAGGCCCTTCTCACAAGGGTCTACCAGGCTAAACTCCACTAGACTACACAATAATTGACTGACCAGGGTCAATCTAAAGAAAACGCAGACTGACAAGGTCGTTAAACAGTTCAGAAACTAATGAATTTTACATCTCAATGACAAAAATAAACGTTCACACAAAAGGGGATGACAACTCCATTCAATAAATGAAAACTACACCCGTGCAAGGGTGAATACTCAACCAAATGGGAAAATACCGACCAAGATGAAACAAAAGAAAAGACTCTGACTCTGGTGTGATTAGTATCGTTGTCCTCCATCTCCTTCCAAGTCAATCCTGTGACTGCTCCCGAGCTGCCAAAACCTGAGCGCATAACAGGCAACCACCCCCCGAAAACTCGGGGGTTAGCAAACTGGAATTTTGCTAGTGCAAGTACATAATGTTCAAGATATATGAATAATAACAACATAAAACTCAACAGCCGCGAAGCCTTAACACAAACCATACATTCACATAGTTAACACAGTATAGCACTCGCATACACAAGGTGAAAAATAATCACATAGTGATATTCTCTTTATGGAACATAACACCAATTAAACTTTAAACGAGCCCAAGGAGTCAAAAGATTTAGTTTGAAAATCCATTTTTATAAAAGGAAAAGTATTTTGATAAGATAGTTTGAAAACATTATTAATGACTCGGGCCGTCTTGGGGTTTTGAAAATCGAATGGGAATACTTTTAGAAATTAATTTCAAAAGCTCTCGGGTCCTTGACCCAACATAAGGAAAACAATTACACTAAAACCATGTTAATGTTATTCAGGGTCCTCGACCCAATTTATAGAACA
Source organism: Orobanche coerulescens (assembly GCA_033398695.1). Classification (NCBI taxonomy): domain Eukaryota; kingdom Viridiplantae; phylum Streptophyta; class Magnoliopsida; order Lamiales; family Orobanchaceae; genus Orobanche; species Orobanche coerulescens. Next base: position 139,023,723 of record CM065817.1, read on the forward strand.
CTATCACAAACGAAATCATTACAACATCTCACAGGGTTCTCAACCCAATCCAAATAACATCATCACAAGATCAATCATCTCAACATTTCACAGGGTCCTCGACCCAATACACAGAATGGCACCACAATACAGTCAAAGGCACAATCTCTCATTCGACATATCCTGCTCAAGACCCCCGATTAATTAACTCTCAGAGATTTCGTCAAACCTCCTTGGTTAATTAACCCTGATACCAATGCTTTAAAATCAAGTTGAAACAAACTTTTAAAAACACGAATTGCGGTCTATATCAAGACCAACATTTAAAAGTGAGTTGAAAGAATTTGAGATACGAACATCGTTCGGTAACGGGGTCTTAGCTATCACTCCAATACCCGTAACCAATAAGCCTATCAGGCGCCTCCCTTACGCACCTGTGCACCGACGTTCACTCCACTATGTTGGCCGCTCCTTGAACATGTCATCGCGTCGACGATCACTCCCGCAAGAGCCGCCCCTTGCGCACGCATTAGGTAACACCGGCGTTCATCACCCATATGGAGCCGCACATTGCAGTATACACCAGGTCGGAGGCACACCCCGCCCTCAGAGGTTCCCGGATACGACGTTTCTCACAACAAGTATCCACATTGTTTCAAACATCAAGCACACAGACAAACGTTACAAAAATTATCAACTCAGTACATCAAGTCACAATTTATCCGCTAGTCCATAACCACACAAATAAACAAAACCACACACGTTATCAATCATAACTCAATCACAATAAGCCTTCAGGCATAACCAACCAACACCGAACATATATCCTTATATTGCGACTCAACTAAATATATATATATATATATCTTACTATATTATAGGAATAAGTATAGTTCACCCATCAATCCAAGTTGAGTACGTCAATTAGTGTTAGCATTCATCACTCGTCATTAACCGACATAGGCATATATATCAATATACGTATATACATATATATATTTAACATATAAATATATATAAATCTATATATATATACACATATATATATATATACACACACATATATACATCCGTATAAATTCATACACTTCGACAACAATGATTTCACGCAGTTGCAATTCGTATATCAGGGTACTTGCCTCAAATCCAAAGCACGCGAAGCAACGGGAAAGCTCGACCGGAAACCCTCGAATCTTCCAACTAGGTCGAAAACACAAGAATAACATAATCACTATAAGATCGATCGCAAGAAAGATGCAAAACACACGAAATTCTCAACAAGAATTCGTAGAGACGAAGGATCGAACACTTGGGGCTCAATATTTCCCAAAGAATATCAAGAACATTATCCGAACCCAAATACGGTAAGAAATACGAATCAAATCGTAAGGAGAGAATCAATATAACCGATTGATGATATACAACAGCACGATTCATGAAGAACAACCCGAATCTTGAAGATTCACGAAATATAAAGGAAGGGTTTACAAGATGACTACCTCGAATCGAAGACAAAGAACACGGATTGATGATGTTAATCAACACCAAGAACTAAAGGAAGAAGTAAACTTGGAGTTACAGGACTCCAAAATCGCCCCTAGATCGCCCACAAATCGCCTCAGCCGCGGAGGAGTGAAGAAAGGGTGAAAAATGACGAACACGGTCAACCCCCAGTATATAAATACCTGCGCATGAGTTACGTACGTTAACCAAGAAGAATAACGTACGTTACCTGTATTACGTACGTAATGCATCAAAGATTACGTACGTAATCGATAACCAGACCCTCCTGTCCAAAATAATGAAGACCCTTACGTACGTTATGGCGAGGGCTTAACGTACATAAGGAGCACAGTTAACGTGCACTATGATCAACACATAGCGTGCGCTATCGACGACCAGAACTCAATGTCTGAATTGGTAATACCCTTACGTACGTAAAGGTAAGGTCTTAACGTACGTAAGTTGCATGATGATAACGTACGTTATGCGTATAACATAGCGTACGTAAGTCACTTAGTAGTTCCAGAACTGCTAAGTTCAGCTCGTCGCGTACGAGCACGACGAAACCACGAAACGACGATTACAACACAAGACGAGGACATGCCTGTGAAGAGTGCAGAACGACGGATTCAAGTGTTAAAAGAAAGTACGATTCCGACAACCCGAAGGTTCGGAATACGATAACAAAAGTAATCACCCCCAAACTTTGGGAAATTACAAAATGGCCCAAAACGCCCGTAAATCACGATATGACATCAAGCAACCAAACCGAAGCTCATAACACTCATGATAAAGCTCAACGGACTTATAGGAAACACGAAACCATAGTTTCGAACCATCATCACACGAAATGAACCAAATAGCGGGAAAAGTCGCTCAAAACACGGATTCGTAAAACAAATTTCTAACAACTCGGATGACCAAACAAGCAGAACGAAACATTATCAAAATGTCAAAACGCTCGCAAGTGAGCTTCTGGAACCCAGAAAGATGCCAAAAACGAAAAAGTACCGAAAGAGAAAAATCACGGGTATTACATTCTACCCTCCTTAAAAGAAGTTTCATCCCGAAACTTAAAATAGAGAGCGATGGAACAATAGTTTCAAACAAAATTTGCAAGAATCAAATTCGGATGTGAAAAGGCCACAATAATTCATGAGATTTAGCAAAACAGCTCCGAAATTCGTTCGGAGGGCAGTAGGCTAAGTAAAACAAGGTAGTTTAAAATCGTCGAGAGGATCACAATTGAATTACCAACAATGAAAGGTCACACAATACTGAAAATATCAAGAAAAGTACGGGTAATACATTTCCCCGTCTAAGAGGACATTTCAATCTCGACACTTAGAACCATAAGAGTTGGAAATATAAAGCAATGAAATAAAAGCGATCAAGTCACGATTGTTGAAAAATACATAGCATAAAATCTTCATCCTGCTGTGCTAGGCTCTCCAGAAGGAGACATAGGGTTTTGGGGCACTCCCTGGTCGTTCGCTCTGCTTGCCAATAGGGCAGCATTCCTTGCCAATTCGGAAACTCTCTCGTAGTGTTTCTCCCGATGACCTTCACACCCGCACCGGTAACAAGTCAAGAGTGGAGAGGGACAATTTGCACGTACGTGTCCCTAACAGTTATAGTTGAAACATCTTCTCTTCTTACCGCGAGTCACCGATGCTGGTTTGGGATTTCCACCATTCACTCCCGACCGTGAAGATGATGCTTTCAAACAACGTGAGGGTTTGGGAGCCTTAGTCTCTTCGCCGCCCAGAAACTTTCCAGATTTCCTCGCTTTCTTTGTCTCGCTCGTGGGCTCGATCACTGAGGAGATTTCATAGGATATCGTTTGATCTTGATACTCCTTCACTGTAGCATGGATAGTTGTCGTACAAACCACCTTTTCGCTTCCACTTCCGTCATCACACTTACGTCCGCCATGGCTCAACATACTAATACAGATAGTACCGTTCAGTATTATCAAATAATCAGTCGTACAGTATGCCACAACTATCAACACAAGGTTTAGTTAACATCTTTAGAATAACGGTAATATCGTAAGGCACAATGTTTTCTGAAGTCGATTTCGATCCCTTCGACTAGGACGATCATTATATGCATACACTTACTGAAAACAACTTTTTGAAAAAGAGGGCGAGTCACGTTACACCCAAAACTTGTAAACACTATCCTTTATTTTGGAAGAGGAAGTTTATACATCGACTTTTAAAAATTATTTTCGAATAATGTATAAAAGAAATTTTGTTATGAATCATAACTAATTTGAAATATTTCAAAAATGTTGAGTTCCAAATACCACAATTTGAAAATCATTCCTCTTTCACCGAAGTGCTTAATCGAAAGGATTTTTTACAGAGGTACATGACCATTTGACTTGACGTCATTAAATTATGGGTACATTGTGTCCTTAACGTACGCTATCTGAAATATTTAGCATGCATTATCATCTAACAGTAGCTACTGCCTCATTTCTGGCCTTCTTAACGTACGTTAACCCTTACTACTTACGTACGTAATAAGCTCTATTTAGCGTATGCTATCTTAGTCCTTTAGCGTACGCTAAACCTCATTGACTTGCTTTTTCAAAAAGCTGTCTGGGCCATGCGGGGAATCTTATCCTTGTCCCGACCTCAAGATGGCCCATGTGCCGACCAACCTTATCTGCCTGACTGTACGTTACGTACGCTATGCTTCGTCTATAGCGTACGATATCCTCAGCTCATAATGTACATTAAGCTCATCAGCTAGCGTATGTTATGATGTAGCTGCATGTATGAATTTGCAACTTCTTCCTAACATGATCATGACTGATTGGAATACGAATACGGGAAAAATCATACTTCGATTATAGATACCACAAAGTCGAATATTACAAGGTTCAAATACAGATGAAAATACTCAACAATTATCCGGATATTACAATATTGATACAAGCAATTGAAAATCCTGAGCATGGAGGATGTGAGAGAGGAGTAGAAGGGAACATTACTCTCAAGGAATATTTTGGAAAAGCCAAGCACCAGTTGCCAATTGGAGTGATGACAGTTGAAAACGTAGCCATGTTGACGAAGAAGTTGATTGCCCAAGTAAAAGCTGAAACTATGGCTGAAATGGAAACGCAATTGGAGTAGAAGACCATTAAAATCCTTAAGGCGTGGGGAATACGCCCCCCACCAGATGAAGAAGTTGCAAAGAATACGCCCCACACCAAATGAAGAAGTTGAATTTGCAAATCCTTCTCCAATCTTGGTGCCAAGTATTTGTCAATCAGTCAACCCAGGTGTAATAGTAGATATAATTGAGGTAAATTGATGATTCTTGAAAGAAGCCCAATTCTTGTAAGCATTTAATACCGCCTGTTTGTGAGATATCAAAGGTCTAGAATCACATCTTCTTTTTCGGTAATAGTGTATTTTAATATGTTGTATCCTCAAAATGGTGTATTGCATGTAGGCTCTGGTTCCTTGTGATCTATCCATCAGCAACCCCATGTTTTGAATAGTGGCAAGTGGTATGCTTATTCCATGCAAACCAGGAGAACCAGTACATAATGTACCTTTGCACCCTGATCATGTGAAAGTGAAGATCGATGTTGTTGTAGATGGAGAGAAAAATGAATCATTACCGGTACCATTTTTTGGTCATGACCAAGTTGAAGCAATTGGTACTTGGGCACAATGGCCGAAGAGTCGAGTCATTTTATCGAAGGTAAGATCAAAATGTTGTTTGTGCCTTTACTACAAGTTTGCTTCTTAACTTGTGCATATAGACACAATTATATTGAGGATTATTTTTCATTTCTTATTCTGAGTCTTTGTTCTTGCTTTATTCATGCCGACATTGAAACTGTTAACATCAACCAGCATGGCTATTTCTCCAGCCATCAACTAGTAAAAATGAAAATTGAATGAGTCTAATTAAATCTCATTTAGCTGCTTGGATGAAATAAGATTAGAAGTAGAAATAAATAGAAATCCTAAGAATTGTGTCTAGCTTCCAATACAAAAAAACATTAATAATAAGATTTTAAACTGACCTAAGACATAAGAAACTGAAAACCAACAGCAGCAATAGTGTCATGTTAATAAAACTATGAAATTTATCAAATTACTCTTAAGTCTTTTATTTGCTTTGAGCACCATAAGTATATTTAGTAAGTTCTTTTAATAGAAGGATGTATGTATATGGCATTCATTGCAGGACAAACTTATGCAACTCAATGATTAAGGGATGAAAAAGGAACAAAAATATCTAGCTTTCAAACACACTTTTTGATTGTTGACTTTCACATTATTAACTTATTCTAATTAAATTAGGCTACTGAGTTACAAAAAGAAGGAAAAATGGCAAATCAAAATAAAGGCAACGATAAAGTAGTTGACGCGGCACCAGCTTTCCAACCATTTACCGATCCTAATGGTGACATAAATGGAGGAGCGGATAATCTTATAGAACCAATTATTCTCATGTCATTGCCTCCTAAGTGCAATGACTTCTATGGTATGATGGTTTCATATAGTGAAGATAATATTATTGAAGTTGGGTTCGATGAGGATATTTATCAATTTCCTGACAATGAACAATTTGAGGTTTATCTCACAATGGATGATGTTAAACAGATTCTTGAAATGAAACAGTTGAGCATGACGATTGTCAATATTTTTATCAGGTTAGGAAATCTAATGTAATTGTAGTCATTTAATTTTTCAATTACACTAATTTATAAATTCTTGTTTGTTGTAATACTTGTTTATGGATACATGGACTTCTTGTGCAAGCAATAGAAAACTTTTGAAAATTTTGGATTTCTGAGTCCACAAAAGCTACAAATGGTGAAAAGGTGCTCACAAGTTTTGAGTAAGTACTTGAGGCATGCAGATACCTAACAATCATCTAAGGAATATCTACTGGCACCATAATATCAGGAGTAAGTACACTTAACAGGTTGGGGGTTAAAGTTTATTCATAGTCTATTTTCTTATCTTTTAAATTTCTTCCATAGCTAAAAGTGGTCTATTATGACTTGAAAAAAATTACATGATCAGTGTGTTTAAGTGTCTATGGATTTGCATTTGTCAATTCCCGCCTATCATTTTTAGCGTGTTGCATCTAGAAGATGATAATATTCAATGCTTGTCTTTGCACTAGAAACATTTTTTCTTTTTATTTGGCACCTTAGAGTTTCTGTATTATACATTGTATTGTGGCCATTTCTGTATTGTGAATTCCTACTAGTCCTTGTCACTTTGCTTTTTAACTGACATGACTTGATTTTTTGGACTGTAGTAATCATTGGATGCTTATTGTGATATGTATTCATCTGGGTGTTGCTTTGTACTTCGATCTAGGGATAACACCTGTAATATCCGCAATTTTCGATTTTCGGTAATTTTCTTTTTTCGGCTGAAGTCCATTTTGACGACTCTCTCATGACCGTTTCGTCATTCTGAGAATGATTAATTCTACACTTTTTGTCATCCGAGTTCGTTTCGGTGTTGTTTTGTTGAGTTCCGTGCTTTTTAGCGACTTTTCCGCACTTGAGTTCGATTCTTGCGAATCTCGCTCAAATCGCTGCTTCGAGTTTCCCGTAAGTCCGTTAAACTTTGTTAGACGTGTTGTGAACTTCGGTTTGGTTATTCGATCACGTATCGTGATTTTCGGGCGTTTTGGGCCATTTTGTAATTTACCCAAAGTTACGGGTATCCGTATCTGTAATTGTTGTCTCGACCCGTTTCTTGGTCGCGTATGATTAATTATTGTATTATGTTTTCATTTTGGGTCGTTGATGTCGTCCGCGAACTTTTCGTCGTGTTCGTTCCGTGCATTTTCGGAAATCGAGTCGTCGAGCTCTGGTGTTCGAGCACTGGCCGGAGAGTTGCGGGACTGGCCGGACGATTGCGAGCACCGGTCGGATGGGTGCGGCAGGAATCGGCGTAGCGTGCGCTACGTCCGAAAGGCTGCGCGCGCTAACCGGCAGGTGTAGCACACGCTATCGGCTGGCCTAACGCACGCTATCGGGTCTGGACAGTGGAGTCCTGGGGTTCTGGAATCGGTCAGGCTCGGCAGGTAGCGCACGCTACTGTCGGACGCTGCGTACACTACGGCCGGCAGGTAGCGCACGCTACGGCCGGAAGGCTGCGCACGCTACTCCGCCGAAAGTCTAGTCCTGAAGGCCGGATCGCGGCTCGGGCCGAGAAGACGCTAGCTCGGCAGCCTAGCGCGCGCTAGTCCGGCCCAGTATAAATATGGCTGAGCAGCCTCATTCTCACTCGTTTTTCATTTCCTCTCCTTCTCTTCCGCGGCTGGAGACTTGGAGATCTTCGAGCCATGATGTTTGTCAACAAATCCATGAAGTTTTTGAGTTCATAACATCAATCAATCATCCGTTATCATCCTTTGATCCAGCGAATCAAGTTTATGAATGCGAGTTGGCGATCGGTGGAGTCGGCGGGTTCGTAGTTAGTTCGTGTCAACCTACTTCGGTCGATTCTCCGCGTTGTTCTTATTCGAGGCAAGTACCTTGCCCATACTTTTCTTATTTTATGGTTATGATGATCGGTGATCGTCTTGGTGTGTTTGTTTGGTTGTTTGAAATGAAGTTTCAAAAGATTTCGGTTTGGCCTCGTTAAAGGCTCTCTTTCAAAACGCGTGTGTGTTTTGTGAACGGTGTGTTTGGGAATTGATTATGATTTGATCATTTTGAACGTTGAAGGCTTTGATGATATCCCTGTTGTTTAAAGTTATGGAATCGTGTATTCCGTATTTAATCTTGTTATTATGTTTTTGAAGAGTTTGATAATGGTGTCGGATTAGTGGCCATCTCTAGTAAGTATTCTTGATGAACTTACATTCTTAGCATATTAGTATTGCATGAGTAACGTGTGTGTGTGTGTATGCTCACTATGGGTTAGATCCGACGGGGTCTCGGTAGGGGTCCACAGAGACGTGGATCCGCGAGCTTGCTTTTAACCACTATGGGTTAGATCCGACGGGGTCTTGGTAGGGGTCCACGGAGGGGTGGATCCACGGTTAATTGTCGTGCATTTTACTAATGTGATTTGATTATGGCATTTCTGGAAATGAGTGCTTTTGAACGGTTTTCATGATTGCATGCATTGACTAAGTGTGTAAGAGGTAAGTTGTTCGTTTGGCTTACTTGGCTAGGATGGCACTAGAGTATTTTGTTGTTTGTTTTAAATCCTTTATTTGTGGATTTTGATGTTGGGAGACGAACCCTGTGGTCGTTCTTGTGTACTGTGAGTTGATGATATTTGGGGCTAAAATCCCCACGGTTTTGTAAAGGTCATTTGACGTATTTGGGGCTAAAATCCCAACGGTTTGGTAAAGGTTATTTTATGGAAAGTAAACCTTTGGGGCGGTGACCCCTTTTGTCTTTTGGATTTTGAAAAGTAGGATTTGATAATCCTAAATTGTTTTCTATTAAAACTCTCGATGGCATTCTAAACTGTTTTATAAATTTTTCCATTGATTTGTGATCTTTCGATTTTAGAAAGTTTTCTCAAATTTTTGCCTCGAGAAGTGCTTTTCGTTTCGTTTGGATCTTTGAGGATTCCTAGTTATTGTTATTCGTGGAATGTGAATTGTATGGCTCGTATTTGCACTTTGTTCTTGCACTAGCAAAACAGTGGAGTTTTGCTAACCCCCGAGTATTCGGGGGGTGGACGTCTGTTTTTGCCTTCAGGTTTTGGAGCATAACACAGGGTCGGCACGAAGGATGATGAAAGATGATCGATACTAATCACATGAGGAACCGTACATCATGTATTGGTTCAGTTGTACTTTATTTTTCCGCTGCTATATTTTTCCCATTGTACGGGTGTGGTTGTGTTTTGACCCCTGCGTGGGCATGAGTTGTAATCGAGTTGTATGTTTTTAATGAAAGGCCAAATCGGTCTACTGAGTCATTTTAGGCTTAAAGGCATGGTTGAGTTGTTATATGTTGTTACCAGCCTGGTAGATCCTTGAGGAAGGGTTCTACGGCGTGTAATATCCCTGAGCGGATTGGGGGTGTTACATAAATGGTATCAGAGCTTAGGTTGTGGAAACCTAGGCTGTCGGGTCAAGTCGTGTTGTTTGAGTCTTGTTTCGTCGGATTTTATCTGACTGATTCGTGTCGCGACGCGTCGTCTGAGTTTGTTGGTCGTGATTAGTATCGTGGGGCGATCATCATCTTCGTGCGACCTGTGGAAGTAAGTCTCCCTTCTTTGTGTTGTGCCTCGTGTGACACGAGCTATTTTTATGATTATTTGTTAATTGATGGAATCCTTATGTGGATTTTGATTTTGTGATATGTATTTAGTCGACTCTCGTATTTGATTTATACGAGGAGTGTCGTCGCTTGTGATGTCTTTTTATTGTTGTTTTTGTCCGTTGCTGATGATTTTCGAATCGATTTGCACGGTTTACAAGTTCTCTTGTGGAAGCTTTGTGCTTATACGCGTTCGACTTGTTCACTAGCCAGTGCGGGAGGGTCCTTAGAGGCCTCGAATGGGGTCAGTGGTTTTGTTCTGAATGTGGTATTTTATCGTTTATTTCCGTTTAAAGACATGTATTGTCTTGATTTTAAACGTTTTGATGCGTGTACTAGGAATTGTTTTAGTGAACGTCGATATGTGTGAGTTTTGGGCATTCTGGCCTATTGGATTTTTGAAAACCTTGAGTATCTTAGAAAAATAAATTTCGAGACATACTTTTCAAATGAGTTATTTTCTTGTGGTACGTCCAAGGTGCCACAATATATTTCAAAAAATTTCTACCTCGAGGACCAAAATGCTTTGAGATATTTTCAATGTTTTAGAAACACTTTTATTTAGACCCGAGGGTCGAATATTCTGAAAGTTTTCACTAAGAGAAAGTGTCCTCATTTTTATCAAATGCGAAATGGTTCTCCAAAGTCTCGATAATGATGTTTCACGTTGTACTTTTTGAAAGGTGATACTCAAGATCAACCGGTGTTCTTCTAAATTATTTTCAAATGAGGTTTTCATTTTTAAAACCTATCCATTCCCGTTTGAGGGCTGGGTATGTATGTATGATGTTCGCGTTGTCATTTTGATGTTTACTCCCGAGTATGACCGAATTGGCGGTGTGAGCGTTGAGTCGTTTTCCACACATTTGTTGTGTTAGCCTCTGTGAGAGGTGGGATGTTGGTATTGAATATTGTCGTCTCGTAGTGATTTCTGCGTTGTCGCTCATGTGCAAACTGTTAGAGCTTTGTTTGGTACGACCGTGTGCATCGGTGATTGTTCCGTTATGTGTCGGTTGTTTAATGTCTTGTTACCTTGCTCCTGTTTTTGTGAATTCCATGGACGAGGTCGAAGGTAATACCCGTACTATTTTGACTTCGGTATTTTATCTTTCTCCAGTCTATCGATTCGCTCATGTTCGTTGATACTTTATGAACTTATTCTGTATTTCGGTTTCATCATCCGAACGAACTGTGGTCTTGTTGTGGGTTGATCTAGTTATCGCTGTGACTTTTTTCGAGTTCGGTTCGATTATTGTGAACCTTGTTCGGAAGTGACATCATTTGGTTCTATTAGTTCTTTTATTCGAAGTGGATCGGATTTGGAACTGCTGTGTTTTCGACTCTGTCGACTTGTTTATGCTCGTTAACATTTTCTGAACTTTCCCTATCTCTTGCTTTTGTTGATCGAACGAGTGTGGTATTATTTCAGAATAACTCGTTTGTCGTTGTAACTTTTCAATCGCTATTCCCTTTCCTGTGGATCTTATGGGAATGCATGTCTCGTAGTTCTCACCAGATCATCCTGGGAGTTGTTGTTTGAATTTTATTATCCTTCGTGTTTCGGACATGATTGTTCGATTTTTGTTGTCTCGATCGTTTGTTTGTTCGGTTTTTGTTCTCGTTTCGTGATTGTTGAGCGTTCAGGCTCCTTCCTAATTCTCTTAAGTTCGGGAAATTAGTCTCGTTTTCGATCTTCCAACCCTTGGGCGGTGGAATTCCGTATTTGTTCTGCGATTGGCTCGCGTTTTGATTGATGTACCGTTGGGTTGGTCAATCGTATTGATTTTCGTTCGTTGTGTTTTGTGATTGTTCGGATAATTGACTTGATTGTATTATCCATTTGATGACGCTTGTCACTTGTTGGTTTTATTATATCCCTAACGGCGACGTTGTGTTAGTCGTCGTGGAGAGTGTTTTCACACCGTATATTCCGTTGCGTTGTTTGTAACGTTTCGCCGTTGGGCATTAGTTACGCATTTCTTACGTATCTCGTTGAGTTTTCCTGGAGGAATATTGCTTCTCCCTACTTGTTTTAAGTTTCGGGACGAAACTTCTTTTAAGGAGGGTAGAATGTAATATCCGCAATTTTCGATTTTCGGTAATTTTCTTTTTTCGGATGAAGTCCGTTTTGACGACTCTATCATGACTGTTTCGTCATTCTGAGAATGATTAATTCTACACTTTTTGTCATCCGAGTTCGTTTCGGTGTTGTTTTGTTGAGTTCCGTGCTTTTTAGCGATGTTTTCCGCACTTGAGTTCGATTCTTGCGAATCTCGTTCGAAACTGTCGTTTCGAGTTTCCCGTAAGTCCTTTAAACTTTGTTAGACGTGTTGTGAACTTCGGTTTGGTTATTCGATCACGTATCGTGATTTTCGGGCGTTTTGGGCCATTTTGTAATTTACCCAAAGTTACGGGTATCCGTATCTGTAATTGTTGTCTCGACCCGTTTCTTGGTCGCGTATGATTAATTATTGTATTATGTTTTCATTTTGGGTCGTTGATGTCGTCCGCAAACTTTTCGTCGTGTTCGTTCCGTGCATTTTCGGAAATCGAGTCGTCGAGCCCTGGTGTTCGAGCACTGGCCGGACGGTTGCGGGACTGGCCGGACGATTGCGAGCACCGGTCGGACGGGTGCGGCAGGAACTGGCGTAGCGTGCGCTACGTCCGGAAGGCTGCGCGCGCTAACCGGCAGGTGTAGCACACGCTATCGGCTGGCCTAACGCACGCTATCGGTGCAGACAGTGGAGTCTCGGGTTCTGAATCGGTCCAGCTCGGCGGTAGCGCCATCGCCGACGCCAGCAGACGCTATGGCCGGCGGGTAGCGCACGCTACGGCGGAAGGCTGCGACGCTACTCGGCCGAAAGGCCTAGTCCGTAAGGCCATCGGATCGCGGCTGGGCCGAGAAGACGCTAGCTCGGCAGCCTAGCGCGCGCTAGTCCGGCCCAGTATAAATATGGCTGAGCAGCCTCATTCTCACTCGTTTTTCATTTCCTCTCCTTCTCTTCCACGGCTGGAGACTTGGAGATCTTCGAGCCATGATGTTTGTCAACAAATCCATGAAGTTTTTGAGTTCATAACATCAATCAATCATCCGTTATCATCCTTTGATCCAGCGAATCAAGTTTATGAACGCGAGTTGGCGATCGGTGGAGTCGGCGGGTTCGTAGTTAGTTCGTGTCAACCTACTTCGGTCGATTCTCCGCGTTGTTCTTATTCGAGGCAAGTACCTTGCCCATACTTTTCTTATTTTATGGTTATGATGATCGGTGATCGTCTTGGTGTGTTTGTTTGGTTGTTTGAAATGAAGTTTCAAAAGATTTCGGTTTGGCCTCGTTAAAGACTCTCTTTCAAAACGCGTGTGTGTTTTGTGAACGGTGTTTTTGGGAATTGATTATGATTTGATCATTTTGAACGTTGAAGGCTTTGATGATATCCCTATTGTTTAAAGTTATGGAATCGTGTATTCCGTATTTAATCTTGTTATTATGTTTTTGAAGAGTTTGATAATGGTGTCGGATTAGTGGCCATCTCTAGTAAGTATTCTTGATGAACTTACATTCTTAGCATATTAGTATTGCATGAGTAACGTGTGTGTGTGTATGCTCACTATGGGTTAGATCCGACGGGGTCTCGGTAGGGGTCCACAGAGACGTGGATCCGCGAGCTTGCTTTTAACCACTATGGGTTAGATCCGACGGGGTTTTGGTAGGGGTCCACGGAGGGGTGGATCCATGGTTAATTTTCGTGCATTTTACTAATGTGATTTGATTATGGCATTTCTGGAAATGAGTGCTTTTGAACGGTTTTCATGATTGCATGCATTGACTAAGTGTGTAAGAGGTAAGTTGTTCGTTTGGCTTACTTGGCTAGGATGGCACTAGAGTATTTTGTTGTTTGTTTTAAATCCTTTATTTGTGGATTTTGATGTTGGGAGACGAACCCTGTGGTCGTTCTTGTGTACTGTGAGTTGATGATATTTGGGGCTAAACTCCCAACGGTTTTGTAAAGGTCATTTGACGTATAAGGGCTAAAATCCCAACGGTTTGGTAAAGGTTATTTTATGGAAAGTAAACCTTTGGGGCGGTGACCCCTATTGTCTTTTGGATTTTGAAAAGTAGGATTTGATAATCCTAAATTGTTTTCTATTAAAACTCTCAATGGCATTCTAAACTGTTTTATAAATTTTTCCATTGATTTGTGATCTTTCGATTTTGGAAAGTTTTCTCAAATTTTTGCCTCGAGAAGTGCTTTTCGTTTCGTTTGGATCTTTGAGGATTCCTGGTTATTGTTATTCGTGTAATGTGAATTGTATGGCTCGTATTTGCACTTTGTTCTTGCACTAGCAAAACAGTGGAGTTTTACTATCCCCCGAGTATTCGGGGGGTGGACGTCTGTTTTTGCCTTCAGGTTTTGGAGCATAACACAGGGTCGGCACGAAGGATGATGAAAGATGATCGATACTAATCACATGAGGAACCGTACATCATGTATTGGTTCAGTTGTACTTTATTTTTCTGCTGCTATATTTTTCCCGTTGTACGGGTGTGGTTGTGTTTTGACCCCTACGTGGGCATGAGTTGTAATCGAGTTGTATGTTTTTATTGAAAGGCCAAATCGGTCTACTGAGTCATTTTAACCTTAAAGGCATGGTTGAGTTGTTATATGTTGTTACCAGCCTGGTAGATCCTTGAGGAAGGGTTCTACGGCGTGTAATATCCCTGAGCGGATTGGGGGTGTTACATAAATGGTATCAGAGCTTAGGTTGTGGAAACCTAGGCTGTCGGGTCAATTCGTGTTGTTTGAGTCTTGTTTCGTCGGATTTTATCTTACTGATTCGTGTCGCGACGCGTCGTCTGAGTTTGTTGGTCGTGATTAGTATCGTGGGGCGATCATCATCTTCGTGCGACCTGTGGAAGTAAGTCTCCCTTCTTTGTGTTGTGCCTCGTGTGACACGAGCTATTTTTATGATTATTTGTTAATTGATGGAATCCTTATGTGGATTTTGATTTTATGATATGTATTTAGTCGACTCTCGTATTTGATTTATACGAGGAGTGTCGTCGCTTGTGATGTCTTTTTATTGTTGTTTTTGTCCGTTGCTGATGATTTTCGAATCGATTTGCACGTTTTACAAGTTCTCTTGTGGAAGCTTTGTGCTTATACGCGTTTGACTTGTTCACTAGCCAGTGCGGGAGGGTCCTTAGAGGCCTCGAATGGGGTCAGTGGTTTTGTTCTGAATGTGGTATTTTATCGTTTATTTCCGTTTAAAGACATGTATTGTCTTGATTTTAAACGTTTTGATGCGTGTACTAGGAGTTGTTTGAGTGAACGTCGATATGCGTGAGTTTTGGGCATTCTGGCCTATTGGATTTTTGAAAACCTTGAGTATCTTAGAAAAATAAATTTCGAGACATACTTTTCAAATGAGTTATTTTCTTGTGGTACGTCCAAGGTGCCACAATATATTTCAAAAATTTTCTACCTCGAGGACCAAAATGCTTTGAGATATTTTCAATGTTTTAGAAACACTTTTATTTAGACCCGAGGGTCGAATATTCTGAAAGTTTTCACTAAGAAAAAGTGTCCTCATTTTTATCAAATGCGAAATGGTTCTCCAAAGTCTCGATAACGATGTTTCACGTTGTACTTTTTGAAAGGTGATACTCAAGATCAACCGGTGTTCTTCTTAATTATTTTCAAATGAGGTTTTCGTTTTTAAAACCTATCCATTCCCATTTGAGGGCTGGGTATGTATGTATGATGTTCGCGTTGTCATTTTGATGTTTACTCCCGAGTATGACCGAATTGGCGGTGTGAGCGTTGAGTCGTTTTCCACACATTTGTTGTGTTAGCCTCTGTGAGAGGTGGGATGTTGGTATTGAATATTGTCGTCTCGTAGTGATTTCTGCGTTGTCGCTCATGTGCAAACTGTTAGAGCTTTGTTTGGTACGACCGTGTGCATCGGTGATTATTCCGTTATGTGTCGGTTGTTTAATGCCTTGTTACCTTGCTCCTGTTTTTGTGAATTCCATGGACGAGGTCGAAGGTAATACCCGTACTATTTTGACTTCGGTATTTTCTCTTTCTCCAGTCTATCGATTCGCTCATGTTCGTTGATACTTTATGAACTTATTCTGTGTTTCGGTTTCATCATCCGAACGAACTGTGGTCTTGTTGTGGGTTGATCTGGTTATCGCTGTGACTTTTTTCGAGTTCGGTCCGATTCTTGTGAACCTTGTTCGGAAGTGACATCATTTGGTTCTATTAGTTCTTTTATTCGAAGTGGTTCGGATTTGGAACTGCTGTGTTTTCGACTCTGTCGACTTGTTTATGCTCGTTAACATTTTCTGAACTTTCCCTATCTCTTGCTTTTGTTGATCGAACGAGTGTGGTATTATTTCGGAATAACTCGTTTGTCGTTGTGACTTTTCAATCGCTATTCCCTTTCCTGTGGATCTTATGGGAATGCATGTCTCGTAGTTCTCACCAGATCATCCTGGGATTTGTTGTTTGAATTTTATTATCCTTCGTGTTTCGGACATGATTGTTCGATTTTTGTTGTCTCGATCGTTTGTTTGTTCGGTTTTTGTTCTCGTTTCGTGATTGTTGAGCGTTCAGGCTCCTTCCTAATTCTCTTAAGTTCGGGAAATTAGTCTCGTTTTCGATCTTCCAACCCTTGGGCGGTGGAATTCCGTATTTGTTCTGCGATTGGCTCGCGTTTTGATTGATGTACCGTTGGGTTGGTCAATCGTATTGATTTTCATTCGTTGTGTTTTGTGATTGTTCCGATAATTGACTTGATTTTATTATCCATTTGATGACGCTTGTCACTTGTTGGTTTTATTATATCCCTAACGGCGACGTTGTGTTAGTCTTCGTGGAGAGTGTTTTCACACCGTATATTCTGTTGCGTTGTTTGTAACGTTTCGCCGTTGGGCATTAGTTACGCATTTCTTACGTATCTCGTTGAGTTTTCCTGGATGAATATTGCTTCTCCCTACTTGTTTTAAGTTTCGGGACGAAACTTCTTTTAAGGAGGGTAGAATGTAATATCCGCAATTTTCGATTTTCGGTAATTTTCTTTTTTCGGCTGAAGTCCATTTTGACGACTCTCTCATGACCGTTTCGTCATTCTGAGAATGATTAATTCTACACTTTTTGTCATCCGAGTTCGTTTCGGTGTTGTTTTGTTGAGTTCCGTGCTTTTTAGCGATGTTTTCCGCACTTGAGTTCGATTCTTGCGAATCTCGTTCGAAACTGTCGTTTCGAGTTTCCCGTAAGTCCGTTAAACTTTGTTAGACGTGTTGTGAACTTCGTTTTGGTTATTCGATCACGTATCGTGATTTTCGGGCGTTTTGGGCCATTTTGTAATTTACCCAAAGTTACGGGTATCCGTATCTGTAATTGTTGTCTCGACCCGTTTCTTGGTCGCGTATGATTAATTATTGTATTATGTTTTCATTTCGGGTCGTTGATGTCGTCCGCGAACTTTTCGTCGTGTTCGCTCCTCGCTGGAAATCGAGTCGCCGAGCCCACGGTGTTCGAGCACCGGCCGGACGCTATGGATCGCCGGACGATTGCGGGCACCGCCGACGGAAGGTAGAACCGGCCAGAAGGCGGCGCCACGGCCGGAAGAGTGCATGCGCTAACCGGCAGTGTAGCGACGCTATCGGCCGCCTAACGCACGCTTATCGGTGCAGACAGTGGAGTCTGGGGTTCTGAATCGGTCGCTCGGCCGCAGAGCGCACGCCATCTTTGACGCCGCAGACGCTACGGCCGGCAGTAGCGCACGCCACGGCCGGAAGGTCGCGACGCTACCGCCGATCGGGCCTAGTCCAGAAGGCCACTGGATCGCGGCCTGGGCCGATAGCGCACGCTAGCTCGGCAGCCTAGCGCGCGCTAGTCCGGCCCAGTATAAATATGGCTGAGCAGCCTCATTCTCACTCGTTTTTCATTTCCTCTCCTTCTCTTCCGCGGCTGGAGACTTGGAGATCTTCGAGCCATGATGTTTGTCAACAAATCCATGAAGTTTTTGAGTTCATAACATCAATCAATCATCCGTTATCATCCTTTGATCCAGCGAATCAAGTTTATGAACGCGAGTTGGCGATCGGTGGAGTCGGCGGGTTCGTAGTTAGTTCGTGTTAACCTACTTCAGTCGATTCTCCGCGTTGTTCTTATTCGAGGCAAGTACCTTGCCCACACTTTTCTTATTTTATGGATATGATGATCGGTGATCGTCTTGGTGTGTTTGTTTGGTTGTTTGAAATGAAGTTTCAAAAGACTTCGGTTTGGCCACGTTAAAGGCTCTCTTTCAAAAAGCGTGTGTGTTTTGTGAACGGTGTGTTTGGGAATTGATTATGATTTGATCATTTTGAACGTTGAAGGCTTTGATGATATCCCTGTTGTTTAAAGTTATGGAATCGTGTATTCCGTATTTAATCTTGTTATTATGTTTTTGAAGAGTTTGATAATGGTGTCGGATTAGTGGTCATCTCTAGTAAGTATTCTTGATGAACTTACATTCTTAGCATATTAGTATTGCATGAGTAACGTGTGTGTGTGTGTATGCTCACTATGGGTTAGATCCGACGGGGTCTCGGTAAGGGTTCACAGAGACGTGGATCCGCGAGCTTGATTTTAACCACTATGGGTTAGATCCGACGGGGTCTTGGTAGGGGTCCACGGAGGGGTGGATCCACGGTTAATTGTGGTGCATTTTACTAATGTGATTTGATTATGGCATTTCCGGATATGAGTGCTTTTGAACGGTTTTCATGATTGCATGTATTGACTAAGTGTGTAAGAGGTAAGTTGTTCGTTTGGCTTACTTGGCTAGGATGGCACTAGAGTATTTTGTTGTTTGTTTTAAATCCTTTATTTGTGGATTTTGATGTTGGGAGACGAACCCTGTGGTCGTTCTTGTGTACTGTGAGTTGATGATATTTGGGGCTAAAATCCCAACGGTTTTGTAAAGGTCATTTGACGTATTTGGGGCTAAAATTCCAACGGTTTGGTAAAGGTTATTTTATGGAAAGTAAACCTTTGGGGCGGTAACCCCTTTTGTCTTTTGGATTTTGAAAAGTATGATTTGATAATCCTAAATTGTTTTCTATTAAAACTCTCGATGGCATTCTAAACTGTTTTATAAATTTTTCCATTGATTTGTGATCTTTCGATTTTGGAACGTTTTCTCAAATTCTTGCCTCGAGAAGTGCTTTTCGTTTCGTTTGGATCTTTGAGGATTCCTGGTTATTGTTATTCGTGTAATGTGAATTATATGGCTCGTATTTGCACTTTGTTCTTGCACTAGCAAAACAGTGGAGTTTTGCTAACCCCCGAGTATTCGGGGGGTGGATGTCTGTTTTTGCATTCAGGTTTTGGAGCATAACACAGGGTCGGCACGAAGGATGATGAAAGATGATCGATACTAATCACATGAGGAACCGTACATCGTGTATTGGTTCAGTTGTACTTTATTTTTCCGCTGCTATATTTTTCCGTTATGCAGACGGTGTGGTTGTGTTTTGACCCCTGCGTGGGCATGAGTTGTAATCGAGTTGTATGTTTTTATTGAAAGGCCAAATCGGTCTACTGAGTCATTTTAGCCTTAAAGGCATGGTTGAGTTGTTATATGTTGTTACCAGCCTGGTAGATCCTTGAGGAAGGGTTCTATGGCGTGTAATATCCCTGAGCGGATTGGGGGTGTTACAACACCACTGGAAGATCATGCTACCAAAGGCCCATTCAGTTTGTAAGTCTTAACTAGTTTGTTTGGGTATGATAGTCTTAACTTTATTTGTCTACTCCTTTTCATCAGATTACTCGTATTTTGTATCTAGGTTTTACAGAGCTCATATAGATGGTGGAACTCGAAAATGGAATTTAATAAATGTATGTTTCACTTATTATATACTTCACGATATTGGTACCTAATTGTTAAATCTCATCTATTTCATAAGAGTTGTATTATTTACATATTATAGATCCTTCGGCATTCAAGTGGAAATAATAGTGAATATGTTGTTTTAAGATGCATGTATGACATAGTAAGACTCCAAGGTCAAATGAAGGGAGATTTAGAAGAGGTATATAGTTTACATATTTTAACTTTATTTTATTATGCTTGCATATGTCTCAAATTTATATCGTATTCGATCTTTTGACGTTACTTAAACGTTTTTTACATATGTTCAGATCAATTAAATCATACAGTGACGGGGATATCAACGAGATTCGAGATGTTTGGGCTACATATTTCATTGGCCATTGTTTGTGATCTCATGTTTAAAGCATATTTCATTCGATATATATATATATATATATATATATATATATATATATATATATATATAGACACACACGTGAAGATTTTGATTCAAGATGAATACCGAAAGAATGCAAATAAAACATGAGAAAATAGATAAACTCAATATTTTCTTATTCAATATTCAACTCTTTCATAACATTAATAGACCTATCCATTTATAATATCAAAGAAACTTGGTGAAAAATATTTTGGAAGATTATAATACTTCGAGAGATACATACCCACCGTTTCTTGCTTCCCAATAGCAAAATCGACCCATTCACCAACTATATATATATTCGTCAATTCTTGCTTCCCTATAGCTGAATCGACCATTCACCAACTATATTCTTTTATAAAATATTTCGGAGGATAATCCTTCGAGAGATATATCCCATCACTCCTTGCTTCCCAATAGCAAACTCCGTGAGCACATTTGTTATCAATTTTAGAATTATAAACGTCAAAAGCAATATTCTTGTCTTCCCACCAAAGATGACAGAAGAATAAGGTAGGCATAATAATGCTGATGCAAAAATTAAAGTTAAAATTCTGACCGACGGTAAGGGTGTGATTTCCTAATTCATCGTCTCCCGACGCACAATGCAAGAACAACGACGGGGAATTTTGAGGAAGAGCATTTACAACATAAACACTCATTCCTGTATTTCGATAACAGAAGCGTGCTTGAACTAGAAATAAAACAGTTGAAGAAAATATGAGAAAACGCAGTAAGTTGGTGTATTTCATTGTTTCTTTTTGTTTTGGGAATTCTGTATGACATTGCGCTATGTTCATTGATTTTATAGCATATGATCTCATCCAACTTCTTAATGTCTGCTTTCGGCAATTGAGCATTAGATTTAATTTCAAATCAGTTTTTTTTTTTTTTTTTGGAAAAGAAATCATTTGTCATTGATTTGTGTAATCATTGTGTAAATTCGAAAATCACAATATACTTAATTTGTGTTGAAGGGAAAATAACATGAGACAAGAAAGTAGGGCAAAGTGTTGTTGTATTATTCCATCAATGAGATCCCTTAAGTAGGGTGAAGTACATACAAACAGGCCTCAGCCAAATCATATCTAGGAAAGCCCATAAACTAACAGACTTAGGCACACAACGGGTATTATTCCTTTAACACTCCCCCTTGTGCCTAGTCTACAAGCGCATGTCATGTTGCCTCGTTAAAACCTCGTCAAGCAAAAACCCAGTGGGAAAAATGTCTTGATCGTAGGGAAAAGAGTACAGCATCTAGACACATCAAGTTTAGACTTCGTCCTTTGAATCTATCCTCTCATATGATCGTTACATTTGATCATAGCGCTATTAAGGTGACCATTCCATCGATCCCTAAAATCGTACATCTTGTTACCTCGTTAAAAACCTTTCCAAGTGATAAAAACCCTGTGGGAAAAAGAATCTTTGGAAGGAAAAGAGTATAACGTACGGTGTGGATGTAAGACTCCCCCTCAAGTTTACATCTCCCCCTGATTTGTACATCAATCAAGTAGGCGTTGCCTCATTAAAAACTTCGCCAAGTAACAAAACCCAGTGGGAAAAATAAACCTTGGTCAAAGAAAAGAGTACAACACATGTGATTAAGTTTCTTTATAATCATCATTTCCTTGTGATCTTTACATCAATCTCGTAAGTTGGAAAAATCTTTAGCTCCCCCTAATGCTTACATTCATATACCGTTGCCTCGTTAAAAACCTTTCCAAGTAACAAAACCCAGTGGGAAAAATAAACCTTGGTCTAAGGAAAAGAGTGCAACCTATGTGAGTATGTTACGTTATATCTATGATCATTTCATCAATCAAGGGGATTTACAAGTTACATCATGTTCATAAATGTAAGTATGCTCATCAGTGGCACTACTTAACCGCTAGTTCCTCACAAGTGTAGAATGATAGTTCTTAATCATGTACACTCACGGATTGATTCATGCAAAGCAATAATCTTGTCGTGATTCGAGGAGGTAGCCAAAAGGGGTTTGCATAGTCGATTTCCCAAACATAAGCAATTCATACCAACACATACTTTGTGGTAGTTGCTTCGGCACCAGCATTTACTTTAGCATTTGCCTTTTCGTAAGCAGCTTCCTTTGCCTGCTTGTAGGGAAAGAATAGTCCCAAGTCAATGGTTTCTTTTAAGTATCAGAAGATATTCTTGATACCATTCCATTGATGTTGCGTCGATGCTGAACTAAATCTAGTCAGCGAGTTAACTGAGGAGTGATGGCAGGTCGTGTACATTGAGCTAGGTACAATAATGCGCTATTGCACTCAAGTAGGGAATTTCAGCTCCCAAAGCTCTTCGTCACTTTCGTTTAGACGAAATGGATCTTTCCTTTGCATCCAAATGTTCGACCTATCATGGGGTGCTAGTTGGGTTTATCTTGTCCATGTTAAAGTGCCTGAGAAACTTCTGGACATAGGAAGACCGGTGGAATGAATTCCACAAACTCGATGTCTATGTCAATGCCTCGACAGAACCGAGTTTTCCCAAGATTTTTCATCTCAAACTCAGATTTTCAGTATCCGGTGGTTTCTCTTATTTCATCAAGACCGATTATGTTCATGTCATCGACATACATTGCGATGATCGCAAATCCTGAACTTGTTTTCTTTACGAAGACGCAAGGACACAGTTCATCGTTCTTATATCCCTTACCAATCAAGTAGTCACTTAGACGGTTATACCACATCCTTAAGGATTGCTTCAAAACCGTAAAATTGAGCGTTTCAATCAAATTGCATACGCACTCTGTGGTCAAGAGTCACTTGATGAGGGTAATGAAATGCCATCGGGCACTTCCATATATATCTCCGTATCTAGGTCCCCGTAGAGATACGTAGTAACCACATCTATTGGCTGCATTTCCAATCCCTCGGAAATTACTAAGCTAATAAAATAGCGGAACGTATACGTGGGAGTACATTTCCTCGTAACCAATTCCAAGGCGTTGTGAGAAGCATTACTTCGTGAACCTTGTACATTAGGACTCTATTATTCTCACTATGATTTACGACAAAGGTTCGATTATGTCCTTCAGGCTTTACACTTGGTTAGGTTAGCACTACCAACACCAAATACCTGTCTCTTTGTCGGAGAATCTAGTTCTACCTGGAATATTTTTCTTATAGGCCAATGTTGATTTCATCCAACTGAGCGAGGTTCGACATCATCGTACTTTATGATTCATGACATGTCATCAAAGTGGGTGGTTGATCAGGCCACACCCTCATAATTTCATCGAGATTCTTGATTTTCTGAATCATATCTTCGGGGCGTCCCCCTCGTCATGATTCATGGACATAATAATATCAAGCATGATCTCATGAAACGAGTTCATTGATGGTTAACATGTAATTTGTGCCATACTCTACCTCTTACTTGGATGAGTATTTAGTCGAACCATGTGGCTTCCACCCATTCCTTCGCAGGGAGCCACGGCCTCAACCACACCTCCGCCAGGTGCAGTTGCATCACCCGGTTCATTGGTGATGTGCCCCTTACAAGGGACTTCTAACCTTACAGGCACATTTGCAGCTGTAATGTGAGATCTTGTCACTTGAACGATATCAGCAAATGCATCAGGCATCGAATCTGCTACATCCTGAAGATCGAGTGTTCTTTATGCTTCACGGTAACATTGTGAAGTTCGGGGATCATAATGAGACAAAGTGGAGACACCATGATAATTCCTGTCGTTCCCCGAGAAATTATATTTTCTCTCCTCCCCCTAACGACGGGAAGGTTGTCTCATAAAAGTGACAATCCGCAAATCGTGCGGTAAAGAGATCACTGTGAAGGTTCTAAATAGCGGATAAACGTCTGGAGATTCTTATCCAACGTGAATACTTAATCATTTCTAAAGACCACTGCGCTGTGGGGCGCAGAAGGCACATATAATACGTAACCAAATATGCGCAATTGGCACTCAAGTCCGTCTGGGTCCAAAATACAAAAATCGGGCTATCCAGTTACCAACTGGTATGCATAAACTAATTAGTTAGCAGAGGGTCTAAGAATGAACGATTTAAGTAAACTTGCGTGCAATATTGCATTATCCCAGGCAAAAATATGCAAATTGGTGCGCATAACCAATTACATAATCACCATACATATTCTTTCGACGGTGGTTTATGTGAGACCTTTGCATATGCACATGGGACGAGATGCTATTCGTTGATCTCTATCATGCAATAAACATCAAGTACTTTTTGATGTGAACTCTCCAACATCATCGAGTCCTTTAGATGTGATAAGGGAGGTGAGTCCTTATAAATTATCTTGGAAGTTCTGCAACAGTTTGAGTGGACAGGAGAGCGACATGTGACCAACATGTCGGAGAATCCATCAAAACCATAAATACATAAATGGTCTGCATATTAGGTGGATGGATCCACAAATATCTCCTTATATTCAGCGTAAGAATGGAATGTTTGCTTTTGTTTCTTTAGCATAGGAAGTTCTCGCTCCTACTTTGGCTAAAGAGCAGGCTTTGCAACACTAACTGGTGGGCATTTGATATGCATCCGGTTCTTTGGATAACACGATTAACATCAACATTGTTCTTTATGTCGAGTTGTTGCCCATTTTCACTCGAAAAGTAATGATGTTCGTACAGGTTCTTTAGTATACATCATCATACTTCGACCAGGATGACCTAGTTTATCGTGCCAAAGTCTATATGATTCTATGTCCCAAAGTACATTGTTGGTGACAACATAGGATTTTAAAAACCTAATAGTAGTGAGGTACGTCCACTAGATCGACTCATCAGTTATTCTAAAATGTGTTTACGTCCACATTCATTAGAATTAATAAAAGAAACTCTATTCCATTCTCACAGTGGATTTCAATCTGGAAACCATTGCTACGTATATTATTGAAGTCAAGTAAGGTTCGAAGAGCTCTAGGTGCATACAGAGTATCGGTAACTTAGAAGACTGCCGTTTAGGCATCAAGAATTGAGCATTACCTCGCCCTTTGATGAGTTGGGAGGACCCAATCATCGTAGTTACCGAGGTTTGGAAGGCGACTTATTCGATGAATAAAAGCCTTATTCTAAGAACATTCAAGCTCTCCTCGATTCATTTCTTAGAAAAGAGTGAAATTTCGAACCATAAGCATTCAAGCATTATTCAGTACTTCGAAATAAAGCTAAGAATCTAACGTAAGCAATATTAATATCTTGTTCGTGAAACAACGTTGCATCACGCCATTATTGAAAAGAAAACACCAACACAGTCGTCTTGAGGCAACTATACCAAATGTAAACGAGAAAGTAAACATAATACTAAGATTCAGTCTATAGACTATGGCTCGTATGACTCAATTCGACGATTGGAGACTGTGAAAATTGACATAGGGGGACTTGTCTAGATCATATTCTTCCATATAGTGAGTTCTCCTTTCTTTGGACTCTCTATATTTCTTGTAGTGAGATGCGACTTGCTTGCTTGCATGGCAGTTCTTGTACCATGTCCAACATCTCCACAATGATAGCACAGTTCATTGCCAACTCGAGCCTTAGAGGCGATAAGATGGGTAGGTGCTTTTTGGTTCATTTAGCTAGTAGAGCCGGGAGCACCAAGTCTTCGCATTACATTGGAAGAACTCCCACGTCCTTGACCAAGAAGCCTATCATGTCCAGTCCCCTATTCATTGGGGTAGTTTCCATCCTTCACTTTGCCATAATTGGCCTTGGGAATTTTCTTTGTCCCAATCGGCCTGACATTACTGCTCACTAATACTTCGTCATGCCTCTCAGCTACTTGTAGTAGGTTAATTAGCTTACTGAAGGTAGTGATGTTTTTATTATCATACTCCAGCTTATACTGGTTCGTTAGTATAAGAGCGGAAGTAGGGAAGGTGAAAAAAATCTTTATGGATCATGTCATCTTCTGTGATGTCCTTTCCACAGAAATTCAGGCGTTGCCTTGAGATAGAGCATACCTTTGTTGAAATTGTTAATCCGTTTATAGTCGAGCAAGCGGATTTCATTCCACTGCACGGTCAACTTTGGGAGCAAAGTGTCGTGAATGTTCCCAAATTAGCCCTTACGGGCATCCCACAGTTCTTTGAGGGATTTTCAACTGTAGATATTTCCATCTCAAGCTGGGTTCGATGTGCCACCTAAAGAATATAAGTGCACTCGCTTTGATCTTATCAGACGGTACTTGGTATGTGGTGTTAAGGAGCGTACCACTATATTTTTTAGTGATAAATGTGGTCTCGACGTAGGAGACCCATCTATGGTACTTAAACCCTTTTGAGTCCAAGATGTCAAATTTGGGGCGAGTTCGATCAGCTATCTTAATACAAGAAAAGGAAAAATGATTTTTCACAGTTTACCATGAGTACTTTCCATGATAAAATTTTCAATAATGGGAGCATTATTATTTTTCGGAACCAAGATATGGTCAAAATTACTTTCGATGCTATTGAGGATTACCAATGAAATTACTTTATCATGGTTCGAGTTGAATTTAGGCAGTAGATATAAATCCTCTAAAGTCTACTAAAATGAAGCCTAATTGCATGTCATATCTAACAATGCATGCAAAATATATATATAATTATAGATATAATCACATAGCCCTATGAATATATCTATACACGTATAAATGCAGTCAAAGAGGTATCTTATGCCGCAATAATTATTAATTCAACGTGAATTTAATTTAATTCAAGTTGCTATAAGCAATTTGCTTTAATTTAATTGAAGTTACTAATGCATTATGCTTTTAATTGGTTTAATTAAGCATAAATATAATAAATTTATAGGTAAATATGCAACAAAATAAATTAAAGCATATAAAATTACACATTGCAGATAATAGGGTTCGGGTTTGTGTACTTTATTTCGTGAGTAGGGTAAACGGTGAAAACGGGTTGCCGGAGTGCAGTCGGGTCGGGTTCGGCAAGAATCTGGTCGGGTCGGGTTCGGCAAGAATCGGGTCATTGCGGCGGCGGGTTGTCCGGGCGTGGGTGAAAATCAAGCAGGCGGGAGGCGGGCGGACGGGTGAGGAATCTGCTAATTCGACGGATGGGTCGCGGGTTTGCAAATCGGGATCTCGGCCGTTGAAGGGGATGGCGAAGGCTAGGGTTCTTAGTGACATCGTCGCCAAGTTAGATGCAAAGTTACATGACACCGCGACAACACAACCACCAAGGGCAACCAGGAAAACACCGCGGCGAAAAGAACAGTCGTCTCATCCTTCCATGGCCCAGGACCAGCAGGCCATTGCGGTGGCGGAGCAGCGTCTTGTGGGGGGTACGGCGGCGGGTATCCCTGCGGTGGATAAGCATCCTTCGAACTTGCCTCTGGTGGATATCCTTGAGGAGGAGGGGCGCCAACAGGGGGATGATTCTGATTGTAGTAACTCATGATTTTTTAATTTTTTTGGTAAGATTATTCCTATTTGGGATGGTGTTTTGCTCTTCTGCAGAGGGGATTTTTAGTTTTAGATCTGGATTTCTGCCGTGGAAAGGGATGACGGCGGCGACCGGGGGCTAGGGTTTCTGGGAAAATCCGATTTTTCCCTTTTTTTTTTTTTCAGAAATTCGGATAGAGTTTTTTTTGCAGAAAAAAAACGGGAGAGATTTTTCTTCATGCTCAGTGGGGAACTACGTGCTGATAACGTGTTGAAGGGAAAATAACATGAGACAAGAAAGTAGGGCAAAGTGTTGTTGTATTATTCCATCAATGAGATCCCTTAAATAGGGTGAAATCATCTGAAAAGCGCCAGTAAATCCTATCTGGAAAGTTCGTAAACTAACATGACTTGCAACTTGGGTATTATTCCTTTAACAATTTGAAGATTTTAGGGAGATTTTTGAATTTGAAAATCACGTTATACGTTTTGCTCTTTTTGGAATGTAATTTCTAGAAATTCGATTACTTATCGTTCATTCCGTTTTCATATTAATTTTTATTATTTAAAAATATTTTTTTATATGAGGCGTATAAATTGTTAAGACTTACCTCTAAATCTTTCATCTTTTTTTTTTTAAATTAAACTTCATCCAAAATAAATATTTTTTCTTATCATTTATATTAATTTTATAATAATACGAACAAAATTCCCTACTTCAATTAATTATATCATTCAAATCATCTTTTTCAAATTAAATCATTCCTTCAAACTAAATATTTTTCCATATCAATTTTTATAAATTCAAAAACATAAAGTGTGTAAATTATTATGACCTATCTCTAATTCATTGTTTTTTATTTCAAAAAATGTTATTTCTTCCAAATAAATATTTTTTTATATCAATTTTTGTAATTTGAATTATTTTTTATGTGAGGCATATAAATTATAAAGATTTACTACATATTTTATATTTTGTAAGGTTAAATTATTCATTACACATAAATATTTTTACATATAAATTCTTTATGAATTTATTACACATTTAACTTCATTCCATGCACCGTAGAATAGCGCACCGAGTCGGTTTAAAAGGTCATTTTCAACTCGCTCAATAGTAAACACTCACAGCGAGTGAATTTTATTTTCCTCGCTCATCCCTGTCCACTAGGGGTGGACTCAGTTCCATTCGGTTCAGTTTTTGATCAAAACCGAGAATCGAACAAAATATCCGGTTTCGGTTTGGTTCGATTCTTTTTGAAGTTCGGTTCGGTTAAGTTCGGTTTTATAAATATTCGGTTCGGTTTCGATTTGGTTTGATGTTTTTTCGGTTCTTCACGATATAAATTCAAATATTATATGCAATATAATAAGTTATATATAACAACAAGCCAACAAGAGTTATATATCTGTTCAAGATAAAAGCTAGAGTTGCATAGCAATTTACAAATATCTTAAAACATATAACAATCGTAAATCACAGTAGCTCATTCCCTCAACCTAAATTAATTGAATCACAAATTACATGAGCATATTATCGGTCCTCATTGGACCCATGAGGGTCTTACAAAAGGAAAACGAATTATACTAAAATTCGAAACACACCAAAATAAAAACAACAAGGTCATTTTAGTATGTTGAAAGTTGAATTCGCTCTATTTCGATCCGGTTCAGTTCCTCCCGACCCCGAACCGAGAATCGAACCAAATTAGTTCGATTCGGTTCTGTTTTTTTGTTTTTCGGTTCGATCTTTTTTGGTTTCAGTTTTTCGATTCTTTTTTCGGATTTTTACGATTCGATTTTCGATTTTCGGTTCCGAAATATCACCCCTACCGTCCACCCGCCTTGTACCACATCTAACATGAAAAGACACCCAGAAAAAATGCTTCAATATTTTATCTACTCTGTCCCCCTGCCCCGCCGCGCCCCACAAGACAGCTTTGATGTGCGGTTTTCAACCATGATAATAACATTCCCGTGCCCCCACCTCTTTGATATTTTTGTAAATGAAGTATCTCATATCAGAGTTTGTCCGCATGGGCCATTCAATTAGTTCACAGGTGGCGATTCTTTATGGGAGCGAGTTGAGTCTTGCGGCGAGTGTAGGAGTTTTATCCTCCAATATGGGGATAACTCTCGCGCATAGAAGACTGCTCCTCCCACCTAGTGGTAGTTGAATCACCATGATTTAATTTACTCACCGTCACTTTCGGATTGGGGGTGAAGCACGAGGGCGAGGAGTTTCATCTTTTGCTACAAGTATCTCATATCATAATGGAGATCATGTAGCACATTAAATTTTAAAGAAGACAGCTAGCTCTAATTAATGATTTATTTTGGAATGATGATAATTACATTGGACTTAAAAACTATCAAATTTTCGATTATATATTCTGAAATTAATATTCAGGGACGGTCATATTTATAAAGCGCTGTCAAGAGTTCAAAGTAAGAAAGTTTTGGATATTCTTTACATAAAAAAAAGAATAAAATCTAAAATAGAATTATAAATACCGTTTTAAGGAAGTATTTTTAAATATATTGTCAAGATAATATAGATGTTTGATACTTCGTATTTTATTACTAAAAGATATTGTGTAAAAAGTAGTTATAGATAATATTATAAATAATTTTTTTATTATTATTTCATAATTTTTTATTAAGAAAGGAGTAAAATCATCATTCATAGAGGTTATTTTGATTGACAGTATCATTTTAGGCCATCTATTATGGCCCAGAAACCACCATTTTACCCCGATTATTATGCACATCGATAGTCAAATGAATAACCAATTTGGTGATATTGATAGTCCATTTTCTAGGAATTGTATCCTGCACCCCAAGACCACCTAGTAAGGTGCTCACCCAGCTATATTCATATACACTTGTCATACTTGTTAGGAAAAATAATATCCTAAGGGTGGTGGCAATGGTCACTCATCTACCCCCATCTACCCCCACTCCTCACCAATAACATTCTTGCAACTCATCCAACCCCCAATCTACCCCCACTCTACCCCCACTCACCATTTTTTAGTGGCAATGGTGCCTCATCTACCCTCACCACTTTTAATTTTTTTTTTACCTTTTTATATTTAAAATTATATCAAACAATTTAATAAAAACACATAATATTTTATTTTTACTTAATAGGAAATTACAAAACACTTAAAAAAAATTACATAATACTAAAAAAAAAATAATACTTAAAAATAAGAAAAAACTAGTCGTCAAGGTGGTATGTTTGAGTAAAAGGTTTGATGTTTTTTGGGTTGTAAAATAATGTTTTGTTGTGAAAGATGTATAAATGAAAGATGTATATGTAACACCCCCGATATATTCGGGAATATTACAGCGCCGTAAATCCTTTACGTAAGGATTTACAAGGCTGAAGAATTGAACAAGTATAAAAAGGTACTAATAAATGGAAATAACGGAATTTGATACATCGATTCGACCAATACGGGAATAGTACAATTGTTCAACAACTCAATAATACATTACCAAATTCAAAATATCACAACCGACTTCGTACTCGAGTACTTATTGAAATAACGAATAAACAACAGATAAATAAACCCGGTCGGGACATCACTCTGCACCCTCGTCGTCATACTGTTCCAGTGGTTGTTTCCCAGCTCTCCTGGATCCTGAACACAAACAAAATGTTCACCGCGGAAGGGGTAGCACAACGATGCTAGTACAAGTACCCAAAGATATTATTCATATCTCACGGTGAATAATAATAATAACGTAAACAACAAAATACCAACGAGTCTTCTCCTACGAGAAACTCAAACATAACATACACAACTGATAATCACAACATGATATCAATACATACACATGGTAATTCCATCGATCCAGCGTTCACTGCCTAGAACCCACGATGATCCCGTCAGACCAACCGTGGTGGAAAAACCCGTCCGATGATCCGGTATGCGCTAGCATAGATCCCCGATGATCCCGTCGGACCAACACGAGGTGGACACACAATAACGACATACATGCACGACAATATGTATACAACAATACATAAAACAATTAAGGTACTTGCCTCGATTTGAAGACAATAATAACACTTCCACGGAAATGAACACTCGACGATCGTCCTCCTCAATCAATCACGTAACTAGACCAAACCTTAACAAAAGAAATAATATAGGATTTATCTCACGTCGTACAAATGTTAAACAATTCGATTAACGGTCAAAAGTTCATAAACTGCAATCTGCCCGAATAGCTTAGCGCACGCTAAGTATTCTGTGTAGCGTCGTTAAATGCCGCCTGATAGCGCACGCAAACAACAAAGACTAGCGCACGCTAACTATGCATGGTCAGTACTTCACTGATCAGCCAACTGACTCGACTGGTGGTCTAGCGTACGTTACGTACCAAACGTAGCGCACGCTAACTAGTACTCGATAGCGCACGTTAAACTGCATATCTGGCGTGCGCTATCTCGCATGGCGATTCTTTATCGGCGATGGAACTGTTCTTGACATGTTCGAAACAATGAAATCCTTCGTGATAATTCATGTTACTTCCATGAATACCAAGTTCTTACTCTTATGAATGATCTCCAGGATGATATCAACTTCAAGATGCAAATATACGTATAATCATCATGACACCATAATCCATCTTGATTACAATTTCTCATGCAAGGTTGGTTATCTCCGGTTGATGTATTAGACGCTACTATCATTATACATATTCAGGCTTCATCTAGAGGTGAACTAACAATTCCGACTTATACGAAAGAATATTTCCTACGATGATTCTTTCTTTAAGTTCTTATAACATCTTTTCCAAATCATGATCACAAAGATAACATAAATCATATGGATTGTTATCTTCCGAATATTCTCTCATCATTTGAAGTACTAGGATTCCAACTTCAAGGTTCCAACAATAATAACGTAATTGTAGACATCCCAATCTTCTAAACATGATGTTGTTGAAATAGTTCACTAATGAAATTCAATATCTCGTTAACATGATCATCATATCCATTGGAAATCCAAATCTAAGACTGGTGATAGGTTGAACATACCTTAATATGCTGAATTCACTGAACCACAAGGTGTAATTCGACTCCGGTTGGTTATGTGCCACTCCAAGGTGTTACTTCTCTTCAAAGATCACTCACAAGTGATACTCAATCATTCAATGATCACTCATAAACGTTCTAAGTGTTTAGAAGGGAGATTTTTGTTCTCTGGACTCTCAAAGATGAAGTAAAAACGAAGGAAATGAAAGTCCAAGCGGTTGTTGTCCCATTTATAATATTCTGCATTATTGACAAGTTAGCGCACGCTACTAAGCATCCCTTAGCGTGCGCTAATAGTGGTTGACTTCAAAATTTGTCCGGGTGCGTCAGCGGGAATCTTATCCGGACCCATGTCCCGCTGGCGCACGAGCCAGCTGCCCCGCTCAATAATTGAGTCCTTAGCGCACGTTACTCATACCTGCATAGCGTGCGCTAATAATGGCCCGATAGCACGCGTTAAGATACATCCTTAGCGTGCGCTATCACAAGGTTGCTTGAGCAATTTTGCATGTTTCTATACTTATGCGTAATGATATTAATGCACTAAATATCATACTCCAGTAATCAAAATCACCAATCCGAAATAATACATGGTTTGAATACAGATGAAATACACTGTAATAAATCCGGATATTACATACTCTCCTACTAAAAACGAGTTTCGTCCCGAAACTCAAGATGAAAATAACTCGGGATATCTAGACTTCATATCAGCTTCTGTTTCCCAAGTGGCTTCTTCCGTTCCATGACGTGACCACTGAACTTTGACCAAAACGATTGACTTGTTCCTCAGTTGCTTAACTCGACTCTCGAGTATCTTGACTGGTCTTTCTTCAAACGTCCCATCCTGTTCGACTTCGATCTCGCCGAAATCGATGATATGACTGGGATCTGGTATATATCTCCGCAACTGGGATACGTGGAACACGTTATGAACATGACACAATGACGGCGGTAATGCTAATCTGTATGCCAACTCCCCAACTCTCTCGAGGATCTCAAATGGTCCGATATATCTCGGACTCAGCTTTCCTTTCCTACCGAAACGAAAGATTCCCCGGGTAGGAGAAACCTTCAAAAGTACGTGATCTCCAGTACTGAACTCCAATGGACGGCGGCGTACGTCCGCATAGGATTTCTGGCGACTCTGGGCAGTCAGCAGCCTTTCACGAATTAAGGCTATCTTCTCTCGAGTCTGCTCGATCAACTCTGGTTCTGTTCCGATCAAGTCTGATGAATCGTCCCAGCATAGGGGCGATCTGCATCTCCTTCCGTATAATGCCTCAAACGGTGCCATCTTAATGGAAGCATGCCAACTATTGTTATAAGTAAATTCAATCAACGGTAGATGAACTTCCCAATCGTTTGACAATCTAAGGCACAGGCCCTTAGCATGTCTTCCACCGTTTGTATAGTTCTCTCAGATTGTCCCGATCATGCGGGTGATAAGTATCTTGAAGTTCAAGGTCCCCAAGGCCTTATGAACCGCCTTCCAAAAGTGAGACACAAAACGGCCGTCTCGATCAGAAACAATGGTCTTCGGCGTACCATGTAATCGAACTATCTCTGAAATAAAGACTCGTGCCAACCTCTCTGGTCCCCACGTATCCTTAATGCCTAGAAAATGAGCCGATTTGGTTAAACGATCAACTATCACCCAAATCATGTTCATTCATGTCCTGGTTTTCGGCATATTAGTGATGAAGTCCATCGATATGTCCTCCCACTTCCATTCAGGAATCGGGAGCGGCTTCAACATTCCAGCAGGCCGTTGATGCTCGATCTTAACCTGCTGACAAGTCAAGCATTTCGAAACATAGTCCGCTACGTCTTTCTTCATGTTGCCCCACCAGAAGTTCTGCTTCAAGTCCTTATACATCTTACTGGTGCCCGGGTGGATAGAATAGGGCGAACCATGTGCTTCCTTCATAATCGTCTGTTTCAGAACATCAACATCGGGAACGCAGAGTCGGTTCTGAAATCTCAAAACTCCATCGTCATGAATTATGAATCCGGGGGCCTTTCCTTGGATCACTTCATCATGTAACCGAATCATCAGAGGATCATCTGCCTGTCTAGATTTGATTTCTTCGGTTAATGACGAAGTTATCTCCATCACGCATACCGCCTTGGACTCTTTGTAACCATACCTCAATTCCCTCACGAATCATCTCTCGTTGAAGGCTAAGTTGGGATGTCGGCGTCTCCAAGATCTCGAATAGAGACAGCTTGCGGCTAAGTGCATCGGCCACTACATTCGCTTTGCCTGGATGATATAAAATCTCCAAGTCATAGTCCTTAATCAGTTCCAACCATCTTCTTTGCCGCATGTTCAACTCTTTCTGACTGAATATGTACTTGAGACTCTTATGATCCGTAAAGATCTGACAGTGAGTCCCGTACAGATAATGCCTCCAAATCTTCAAGGCAAAAACCACTGCTGCTAGTTCCAAATCATGTGTACTTCATAAGGTTTCAGTTGTCGCGACGCATAAGCGATCACCTTATCGTTCTGCATCAACACACACCCAAGTCCTTGGTTCGAAGCATCACTGTAAACTATGAATCCCTCAGTTCCCTGCGGAAGTGATAGAATCGGTGCCGTCGTCAATCTCTTCTTCAATTCATCAAAGCTAATCTGACACAATTCATTCCACTCAAACTTTTGAGTTTTCTGAAGGAGTCGAGTAAGTGGGCGGGAGATTTTAGAAAACCCTTCCACGAATCGACGATAGTATCCAGCAAGTCCTAAGAAGCTTCAGACCTCTTTCACGTTCTTTGGAGGCTTCCAATCCAATATTGCCTCGATCTTCTGAGGATCCACTCGGACTCCTCTAGCTGACACCACATGGCCGAGGAACATTACTTCTTTTAGCCAAAATTCACACTTAGATAGTTTGGCGTACAATTGCTCGTTTCTCAAAAGCTCCAATACAATCCGCAAATGCTGCGCATGTTTTTCCGGACTCTTAGAATACACCAGAATGTCATCAATAAATAGGACCACAAATTTATCCAAAATTCAATGAACACTCTGTTCATCAATTGCATAAATACAGCAGGTGCGTTAGTGAGACCAAACGGCATCACTACAAACTCATAATGCCCGTAGCGAGTTACGACGCCGATTTCGAACATCGACTCCTTAATCCTCGCTTGATGGTATCCCGATCTCGGATCGATTTTAGAAAATACCGTTGCCTTGTAATCGGTCAAACAAATCATCAATCCGTGGCAACGGATACTTGTTCTTAATCGTCATCTTGTTCACTCTCGATAGTCAATACACAATGAGCGATCTATCCTTCTTTCGGACAAAAGAACCGGTGCTCCCGTGGTGAAACGCTGGGTGAATATAGCCCTTGTCCAAGAACTCCTCCACCGCTTCTTCGCCAGACATCTCAAGAGGTGCCATACGATACGGCGCCTTAGAAATTGCCGTCGCTCCTGTGTTCCATTTCGATAGTAAATTCCACATCCCTTCGTGGAGGTAGTCCAGTAACTCGTCAGAAACACATCTGGAAATTCGTTCACAACAGAATGGATGAAAGTTCCACAATTTCTTCTTCTTTCTTCATTGCGTAGCACCAGCATCTGACCTTGTTTCAACAATTTGGACTTTCATCGCCTTGATCAACTTTCCCGAGCTTCCGGTTTCCATCCTCAAATGTAATCTCGAACCATCGTCGGCGACCAATGAGATATTCCTCCTTCGGTAATTTACAATTGCTCTGCACCGATTAAGCCAATCGTCTCCGAGTATCGTGTCATCTCCTTGCATTTCTATCATGATCGATTTGAGAGCCACTCTCGCCTCCAAATGATACAGGAAATTTCTAGTTTCTAAATTTCCGACAATCCTCTCTCCACTCGGTAAACCAACAACATAAGGTTCACAAGCATGAAAACTGAAATATTCAAACGATTTACACAAGACAAAGATATGAAAGAATGTGTAGCTCTGTATCGAATAAAACGCTAATCGGCCGGGAAAGGATCTCGATGCACTGATGCGGCAATGAAGATCTCGATCGTCTGTCCTCCTCATCTCGCATGCACGTGGGGAGCAGATCCGCACTCGATGTTCCCTTTCGGTCCCATTGTCCTCTGCCTCGCCCGCGGCCAAAATTCTGAGGCATCCGAACACTTTGCGTCGTGGAATACCGGCCTCCTTCGATCGGGCCGTGGTGTACGGGCTCTAAAGACTTTGCGGACCTCTTCACAAAACACCGCCCGATGTCCTCTCGTCCACAATCAAAACAAATCACGGCAGAAGGGGGCAATTCGTCGATAGTGCCGTCACAGGCGCGATTAAAGCATTTCCTGGTAACATCAGTAAGAGTTGATGTCGCCCCGAAGTTCTTTCCGCTCCTAGCTAGGTGCGGAGGTTTCCTGAAAGAGTGAAAGGATGACTGGGCCTTACGGGCCCCACTGTTCTTGTGCTCTGTAAAAGTACCAGAGACTTTCTGTTTCTTGGTTTCCGCAAATTTCTCCATGGCTGCTTCCTTGATCTCATATGCCAACGCCTTATCCTGGTATTGGCGGAGTGTGGTACATTCGAATCCGGACATGTACCTCTGGACTTCTGGTTTCATTCTCATATCGAAATGAATCATCATTTCTGCATCTGTTCTGACCAGATGTCGAACAAATGCCAGCTGCTGGTTAAACGTCTTGATCGCCTGGGATACTGGCACATCAGAAGGCTGAGCGGAGAAAAACTCCCGAACTTTGGCTTCCCTCACAGGACGAGGGCAATACTGAGCTTCCATCATTAATCTAAACTCGTCAATCGTCATCATGGTCTACAGGCCGGATGGCTTCCCACCATTCGGACGCTTCCCTATCGTAAAATATTGAGCGATAGAGGCTTTTCCTATGCAGGCAGTTGACTCCGGCAATGATTTTCTCCAGCTCCTTTACCCAATGATCCCAGGTGGGAGTCTCAGAAATACCGTCGAATTTGGGTGGTTGCATCTTTGCCACTTCTTGCTGCCACCGGTCACCTCGATTTCCCATATCTGGGATCCCTTGCTGTGTCTCTCCTGCCGTAGTCCCACCGCCACTTGCATTCGGTCCACGACTGGCGAACCGAGTCATCCGTTCACCACTTGACGAAGGATCTCTGCACAGCAGATCTCGGTTCATTATTAATAGATTGTTGCGGCTCGCCGAGCTATGATCGGCTCGGTTAGAAGGCGACGCCTCCTTCGGCATTTCTTCGTCGCGTCCATGACCGCGACCACGTCCACGTCCGCCTCTCAACATACTGTAAGCATAAATACTCAATATACGGAAAACAACATCGTTCTAATATCCGAGTATAAAGAGATACAATATGCAAAGAACGAGATAGAGTTTAGGAACTTACAACCACTGTTCGCATGAAGACGTAGGCGGTGCGGTGATGTCATTCACGGCCGGTTACCCCAAAAGACATAAATGACCCTATTTTAACCCAACGGCCAAGATATCCATAATCTTAGCTCCGATACCATATTCGTAACACCCCGATATATTCGGGAATATTACTGTGCCGTAAATCCTTTACGTAAGGATTTACAAGGTCAAGAATTGAACAAGTATAAAAAGGTACTAATAAATGGAAATAACGGAATTTCAAGACATCGATTCGACCCAATACAGAATAGTACAATTGTTCAATGTAACTCAATAATACATTACCAAATTCAAAACATCACAACCGACTTCGTACTCGAGTACTTATTGAAATAACGAATAAACAATGATAAATAAACCGGTCGGGACATCACTCTGCACCCTCGTCGTCATCTTGTTCAGGTGGTTGTTTCCGCTCTCTGGATCACGAACACAAACAAAATGTTCACCCCGAAGGGGTTAGCACAACGATGCTAGTACAAGTACCACAAAGATATTATTCATATCTCACGGTGAATAATAATAATAACGTAAACAACAAAATACCAACGAGTCTTCTCTACGAGAAACTCAAACATAACATACACAATCGATAATCACAACATGATATCAATACATACACATGGTAATTCCATCGATCCAGCGTTCATCGCCTAGAACCCACGATGATCCCGTCGGACCAACCCGTGGTGGAAAAACCCGTCCGATGATCCAGTATGACGCTAGCATAGATCCCCGATGATCCCGTCGGACCAACACGAGGTGGACACACAATAACGACATACATGCACGACAATATGTATACAACAATACATAAAACAATTAAGGTACTTGCCTCGATTTGAAGACAATAATAACACTTCCACGGAAATGAACACTCGACGATCGTCCTCCTCAATCAATCACGTAACTAGACCAAACCTTAACAAAAGAAATAATATAGGATTTATCTCACGTCGTACAAATGTTAAACAATTCGATTAACGCTCAAAAGTTCATAAACTGCAATCTGCCCGAATAGCTTAGCGCACGCTAAGTATTCTGTGTAGCGTGCGTTACGTCTGCCCGATAGCGCACGCAAACAACAAAGACTAGCGCACGCTAACTATGCATGGTCAGTACTTCACTGATCAGCCAACTGACTCGACTGGTGGTCTAGCGTACGTTACGTACCAAACGTAGCGCGCGCTAACTAGTACTCGATAGCGCACGTTAAACTGCATATCCTAGCGTGCGCTATCTCTGCATGGCGCTTCACGAAAGCAAGAATCGTTCTTGCCATGTTCGAAACAATGAAATCCTTCGTGATAATTCATGTTACTTCCATGAATACCAAGTTCTTACTCTTATGAATGATCTCCAGGATGATATCAACTTCAAGATGCAAATATACGTATAATCATCATGACACCATAATCCATCTTGATTACAATTTCTCATGCAAGGTTGGTTATCTCCGGTTGATGTATTAGACGCTACTATCATTATACATATTCAGGCTTCATCTAGAGGTGAACTAACAATTCCGACTTATACGAAAGAATATTTCCTACGATGATTCTTTCTTTAAGTTCTTATAACATCTTTTCCAAATCATGATCACAAAGATAACATAAATCATATGGATTGTTATCTTCCGAATATTCTCTCATCATTTGAAGTACTAGATTCCAACTTCAAGGTTCCAATAATAACGTAATTGTAGACATCCCAATCTTCTAAACATGATGTTGTTGAAATAATTCACTAATGAAATTCAATATCTCGTTAACATGATCATCATATCCATTGTAAATCCAAATCTAAGACTGGTGATAGGTTGAACATACCTTAATATGCTGAATTCACTGAACCACAAGGTGTAATTCGACTCCGGTTGGTTATGTGCCACTCCAAGGTGTTACTTCTCTTCAATGATCACTCACAAGTGATACTCAATCATTCAATGATCACTCATAAACGTTCTAAGTGTTTAGAAGGGAGATTCTTGTTCTCTGGACTCTCAAAGATGAAGTAAAAACGAAGGAAATGAAAGTCCAAGCGGTTGTTGTCCCATTTATAATATTCTGCATTATTGACAAGTTAGCGCACGCTACTAAGCATCCCTTAGCGTGCGCTAATAGTGGTTGACTTCAGAATTTGTCCGGGTGCGTCAGCGGGAATCTTATCCGGACCCATGTCCCGCTGGCGCACGAGCCAGCTGCCCCGCTCAATAATTGAGTCCTTAGCGCACGTTACTCATACCTGCATAGCGTGCGCTAATAATGGCCCGATAGCACGCGTTAAGATACATCCTTAGCGTGCGCTATCACAAGGTTGCTTGAGCAATTTTGCATGTTTCTATACTTATGCGTAATGATATTAATGCACTAAATATCATACTCCAGTAATCAAAATCACCAATCCGAAATAATACATGGTTTGAATACAGATGAAATACACTGTAATAAATCCGGATATTACAGTATATATATAGGAAATGAAAAAGAAAAGAAAAAAAAATTAATGCTCAAACGGTCCAAAAAAGAGCCGTTGGCTCTCTACCCCCATGCGGCTTATCTACCCCCGCTCCTCCTACCTTCACCGTACCCGGGTGGGTGGCGGCGGTGTTCACCGCCCGGGTACCTCTTACCCGCATAAGTTCACCGCTCCGTTGCCAGTCCCCTAAGTGCTTTGACAAATCCACCCTACAAGCTGTACCTACAACGAACTTCATTCATTGCCCAAGAAGGTATATCCGACAGCTAAATAGAAGTTTCAGCATACATCAAGAAAATTGTTGGCTACAACAAAGAAACTGTAGGTGTTTTACTTAGGAAAAGTAAAACACAATCCAACATGATTTAGATTTAGAGCTTTAAACCGTTGTGAGATAACTATTTCTTTATTCAAAAAGTATTCTAGATTCTAAAGTAGCATTTAATGCTGACAGGACAGCATTTAATGCGGCCGAAGAGACTGCAGACAGAAAAATATTTAATACTGATTAAAAAAATGTATGAAGCATTAAATGCGAAACATATTTAATTCAAATATTCTGAAGCCGCCCATCAGATCTGTCTAAACCTCAGCAACCGGCCAACGACTATATTTTTAACGGATCTACTGTAAAACCTCGATAAATGAATATTCGATAAATGAATAATCTCGTCAAATTAATAATTTTCTACGGTCTCAACTCTTTATACAGTAAAACCTTGATAATGAATATGGTCGGGATTGGAGAAAAATATTCATTTAGCAAAATTATTCATTTATGGAGAGAAACTTTGAACATGTATAAAGAGTTGGGACCGGAGAAAATTATTAATTTGACGAGGTTATTCGTTTATCGAATATTCATTTATCGAAGTTTTACTGTAACATGTTCAAATTTTCTCTCGATAAATGAATAATTTCGCTAAATGAATATTTTTCTCCAGTCCCGACCATATTCATTTATCAAGATTTTACTGTATTTTCAAGGTTATAAATAGTCCAAACAAAAGAAGATTGCTTAATACATTTAATTTCAAATTAGTTTTTTCATTAGTCATTGATTTGTGTAATCATTGTGTAAATTCAATTACTTTTTGAATTTTGAAATTATATTATACTTTTTGCTCTTTTTGGAATGTAATTTCTAGAGATTTTAGGGAGATTTTTGAATTTGGAAATCATATTATACTTTTTGCTCTTTTTGGAATGTAATTTCTAGAGATTAATTACTTATCCATCTAATATTCTATGTATCATTTTTTTTCAAATTATATCGCTCATTCCGAATAAATATTTCTTCATATCAATTTTTATGACTTAAAATTAATTTTTGAAGTGTATAAATTATTAAGACTTACCTCTAAATCTTTCAGCTTTTTATTTAAGTTAATTCATTCATCACAAATAAATATTTTTTCTTATCAATTTTATTAATTTTATAATAATACGAACAAAATTCCCTACTTCAATTAATTATATCATACAAGTATTCATATATTTTTTCAAAAAAGGTTATTTATTCCAAATAAATATTTTTCCATATCAATTTTTGTAATTTGAATTAGTTTTTAATATGAGGCGTATAAATTCTCAAGATTTATATCTAAAACTCTCATATTTTATATGTTGTAAGTTTAAATTATTCATTCCACATAAATATTTTTACATATCAATTCTTTGTGAATTTATTACCCATTTAACTTCATTCTATGCACCGTAGAATAGCGCAACGAGTCGGTTTAAAAGGTCATTTTCAACTCGCCCCATAATAAACACCCACGGAGAGTGAGTTTTATTTTTCTCGCTCATATATTTTATCTACTATTACCCACCCTAGCCCGTCGCGCCCCAGAACACAGCATGCGGTTTTCAATCATGATAATAACCTCCCCCGCGCCGCATTTCTTTGATATTTTTGTAAAGGGGGTGGCTAAATAAACACCCCTTTTACTAAAAGCACCCTTACACATGGGGAATGTCAAATGTCATTATTATAGTAGTAATAAAGTAATGATTACTAGTTTATTTTTAATCAATAAATATTAATTAAATAATACATGTATTTCTATATTATTTGATGATTAAATATTTAGGTAAATAATTACTTATTTATTTTTAATTAATAAATATTAATAACATATAGATGTTTTATATGTTATTATAAAAATATAAATGAATACATAAAAACAAAAATATGAGCCCAAAAATAATATCATTAACATTGTTTCATGAATACATAAACACAAGAACTAGAGACCCAAAATAATACCCTTTAACAATCCTCTATAGTTATAAAAGGTGCTTTGGGATTACAAGGTTTCAGTTGTCTATAAAGTTGCAGACGTGACATGAACATAGTTTCCCATCCAGCTGCACACAGGGCTTTGTGGCGGATCCAGTAAGCCGAAATGATAGGCATCGGACAATCTTCTTCTAATTGTACCATCACATAATGACTATCATATACAAGTGATATCGTAATAATCCGATGGTACAAAAATTCTTACG
The DNA here is from genome assembly GCA_033398695.1 of Orobanche coerulescens. NCBI lineage: Eukaryota > Viridiplantae > Streptophyta > Magnoliopsida > Lamiales > Orobanchaceae > Orobanche > Orobanche coerulescens. Next base: position 139,066,626 of record CM065817.1, read on the forward strand.
GACCTTTCCAAAGAGGAAAGAAAGTGATAGCGCCTTGCTTGGTTAAAAAATAAGGACCACAACAAACGTATTGGCAATCAGGATACCTGCGTCAGGCATAAGCATCCAGTGTTTTGGAGGTGCATGCGATTGTAAGAACTTCAATGAAGTATGTAGTTCATCGATTCCATCAGTGAAAACTCTAGCATAGGCATGGTATGAACTCAATAACTCGTCTAGCAGTTGACGCCGAACATAGAGCCACTCATCTTCGCCATACCCAAGACAAACAGATATTGCTCGAAATCCACAGTTTCCATCACCTCTGACATCTTGAATATGTGTGATGTAAGGATGAAACGTCAATGGAATTTCATCCATTAGTCGATGAATGTAGCATGACTGAGGCTCTTCGTTCAAGTCTGGAATTTCATTCAAGTCTGGAAGTGTGGTTACGTACGAACTATGTCTTGTCGGTTCCTTGTTCAACTCAACAGATTTTGGCATGGTTGAAAAGCTGCGTCTTCTAGGAGCTTGATTTATAGAATCGACTCGTTTTTGTTTTTGTTTCTTCAGGCTTGGACGTCTACGCGTATTTTTTTGAATTGTGGGTTCCCTAACGAGTGTTCTACTTGGCTGGAATATATCTAGTAGCTTTCTCATCATACTTTTTTTCACAACTTTCGACTGTTTATTGTAGGTTTATTTAAACATTTCAAATTCACCATCACAACAAATATCCTCATTTTCCATAGAAATTGACGGTGAAAAATCAAGCTTTATCCTGAATACATCTATCGAATCCAATGGAATACACTCACCTGCATTGAAGTACAAATAATTTAGAAAAATTCAATATACAATTAAATTTTAAAAAATACTTGTTAAATGTACCCACCGGAGTTCAAGTAGAGTGATAGCATGCAAGCACATGGTAAGCCACAACTATGATGTAGTTTACAACCACAGTTTGAAGAGTCAAGTTGATATCCAGTCGCCCGCTTAAGTTCCCATACAAGTATATCTAGAGCTTCAAGTGACATATTACCGCACAATAATTTGAAACACGATAAGTTGTGCTCGTGTTTGAGGATAATTCTGCTCTTTTCAAAACTTTCATGTATCGTTGTAAGTTGAGACCTCACAAATCGATCAATAGAACCAACAAAATTGTCTAGAGTATAATTTTTTTCACATAAGTATTTCTTTAGCTTTGCATGCTGGCTCTCAACTCTGTTGGTAGTTCGTTGTCCAAAGTTCAGATGTTGATCAATCCAAACAGAGACAAATATTTCCTTATACTTGGTTAACCAAACATCATCCAGATAATTTAAAACACCTGGATTTATATAAATGTTATTTATGTACACAAAAATCTTCTAAAATTATAAACAATTAGTTACAGAATAAGTAGAATTGTACCTTGATGTTTGCTCAATATTGATTGGAGTTTTATATAGTTTTGGTGTACGAGATCCACGTTGGAGACTCAAAATATATACTCCACATAGCACGAAAGGAGTCCCACTCAACTTGCGACCTGAATGATGGCCTACAATGCTTTTTAATATTTTCAGTAATGTGCCATCGGCAAAGTAACCGAGTGGCATCGGGAAAAACTTGTTGGCATGCATTCACCAATGCCAACTCTCTGTCCGTCACTATAACGCGTGGGTGCGTGCACTTGTCTAGTGTCAACTTTAGACATGTTAATGCCCACTTATAGTTCTCCTCCCTTTCCTTAATGATAAAGGCAAAAGCTATGCTAAATGTCTTGTTGGTTGAAGTTACACCAACAATCTGAAGAAAAGGCATACCATATTTGTTTGTTTTGTATGTTGCATCTACAATCAAAACGTGTGGAAATGATTTCCATATATCTAATGACAATGGGTACGACAATGATTTCCATCTACAAACAAGAAGAAAAAATAAGACTGCTGGCTACGACAAAGAAACTGTAGTGTTTTACTTAGGAAAAATAATACATGATCTAATAGAATTAAGACTTAGGCCCTGTTCTTTTGGACTTATTTTTCAGTTCAGTTCAGTTCAGTCCAATGGTTTCGCCCTGGATTCACGAGTAAAAACTTCATGAGTTGGTGTGTATGTTTTGTGAATGTATTTTGCTCACCTCGGGAGGGTTCGACGGGGCCACGGAGGCAGTCCAATGGTTTCACCCTGGATTCACGAGTAGAAACTTCACGAGTTGGTGTGTATGTTTGGTGAATGTATTTTTCTCACCTCGGGAGGGTTCTACGGGGCCACGGAGGGAGTCCAATGGTTTCGCCCTGGATTCACGAGTAAAAACTTCACGAGTTGGTGTTGATGTTATGTACGTCAAGGACGTGACGTGGGTTTTAACCTTATGGATTGTTGTTGGTTTTATTTGTGAAAATAAAACCTTTGGGCTGTGACCCCCCTGCTGATTTGAAAAGAAAAGGATCCGCTAATCAAAAATTGTTTTCCACTAAAACTTCCGATGACTTATTAAACCATTTTGTAAATTGTTTCTCTTGAATTGTGATCCTTCAGTTTCGAAATGTTTTACCCAAACTCTTGCCTCGGGAAGTATTTGTTTCGTTGTATTTGAATCTTTAAGGATTCCTAGTTATTATTGTCCTTGAAACTTGTATTGTATGGCTCGTATTTGCACTTTGCACTTGCACTAGCACAATAGTGGAATTTTGCTAACCCCCGAGTAATCGGGGGGTGGATGTCTGTTTTGCATTCAGGTTTTGGGAGCATAGCACAGGGTCGGCATGAAGAGTGATGAAAGATGATCGATACTAATCAGATGAGGACCCGTACATTGTCGTATTGGTTCAGTTGTATTTTTATTTCCGCTGCAGTATTCTTTCCCCGTTGTATGGGAATGTGTTGTATTCGACCCCTGCGTGGGCATGTATTGAGTTTGAGATGTATGTATTTATTGAAGGACTAAATCGGTCTATTGAGTCATTTTAGCCTTAAAGGCATTTTTGAGATGTTCGTTTCCATTACCAGCCTGGCAGATCCTTGAGGAAAGGTTCTATGGCGTGTAATATCCCTGAGCGGATTGGGGGTGTTACATAAATGGAATCAGAGATTATGTTATGGAAACCTAGGCTATCGGGTTTAGTGGTGTCTGTTGAGTTTTTGTTTCGTCAGATTTTGTATGACTAAGTCGTGTCGCGACGCGTTGTCTGAGGTGTTTGGTCGTGATTAGTATCGTGGGGCGATCATCACCTTCGTGCGACCAGTGGATGTAAGTCTCCCTTTTTTGTATTTGTACCTCGTCTGATGCGAGCTACTGGTACGATTATGTGTTAAGTGATGGAATCTTTATGCAGACTCTTGGTTTCGTGATGCGTTTATGTGACTCTCATATTTTGTTTATATGAGGAGTGGTGTCGCTGTTTATGTACTCTTGACTGTTGGTTTCGTCCGCTGCAAATTTGTTCATTTGCAAGTGTTTTCGTGAAGCCTTGTGCTCAATATGGTATGGAAAGGTATATGGGTGTGATTTGCTCAGTCCGTAGAGGCTTCGGATGGACCAGTGGTTTAGCCCCTGTCCTATACAAGTTTGAACTATGATATTTGACTGTTTGTTTTGAGGCAAAAGACATGTGTTGTCTTGATTTTGAGCGAGTTGATGCGTGTGTCGTGATGTATGTAAGTGAATGTTGTTACCTGTGAGTTTTAGGCATTCTAGCCTAATAGATTTTCGAAAACCTTGAGTATCTTAGAAAATAAATTTCGAGATGTACTTTTAAAATGAATTGTTTTCTCACGATACTTTCAAGGTGCCTTCCAGTGCCGCAATATGTTTCAAAATTATTCCAGTTGAGGACCAAAATATTTTGAGATATTTTCAATTATTTAGATATGCTTTGCTTAGACCCGAGGGTCGAATATTTCTGAAAGTTTTTCACTAAAAGAGAAGTGTCCTCATTTTTGTTCAAACGCAAGATGGTTTTCAAAGTCTCGATAATGGTGTTTGTACTACTTTTTGTAAGGTGATACTCAAGATCTACCAGTGTTTCCAAATTATTTTCAAAAAGGTGGTTTTAGTTTTTAAAACCTATCATTCCTGTTTGCGGACTGGAAATGTATGCATGATGTTCGAACTTTCGTTAGTGTGAGCGCTGAGTCGATCGCCACGCAATTGTTGTATTAGCCCTCAGTGATAGGTGTGGTGTTGATCTTTAACGTTGTCATTTCATGGTGATTTGCATGCTATCGCACCTGTGCGAGCTGTTAGAGTTTGGGTTTATATGATTGTGTACATCTGTGATTGTTCCATGATGTTTTGTGATTATGTGCTGGTTATCGTTCGGGACGTTGAGATCACCGAACGATGACGTCGTTGCTGTGATGTTGATATATGTGTTTCTTTATGATAGTAATCATCGTATGTGTTGCGTGTTATGATTTTCTGTTGTGCCGAGTTGGCATCTCCGGTTTGTTGTTTTGCGACATTATATTCCATTGTACCTAGCAGTTGTATATTCGGTATGCCGAGCCGAGGTGCTTCAACCGTGGTGTGCCGGGGGCATGGACGTACCAATTGTCCTTCTCCGCCAGTAACGTGTTACATGTGCGGGCTTGAGGGACACCGGGTTCAGTTTTGCGAGTTGGTCACCGAGCCTTCCGAGGCACGGACTTGAGCACTGATATCAGGACCGACTCCGAGGAGTCCCTGAGGGGCGTGGTCTATCAGTTGTATGTTATGTTATTTCCTTGCCTTGTTGTTTCGAATTTCGGAGATTAAGTTCTTTTATTCGAAGGGGATCGGATTTTGAACTTTTATATTCTCGACTCTGTCGACTCGTTTATGTTCATTGACATTTTCTGAGCTTGTCCTGTCCCTTGTTTTTGTTGATCGAACGAGTGTGGTATTGTTTCGGAATAACTCTTTTGTCGTTGTGACATTTCAATTGCTATTCCCTTTCCTGTGGATCTTATGTGCATGCACATCTAGTTGTTTTCACTGTAATACCCGATTGTAATTCGATCATTATCATTCAGTAATTTCATTCGGTATTTGTCACTATTTAATTTTTCACTTGATAATAATCATTCATCCGTGTTCACCGTTCGGAATAACTTCGAGTTGTGTATCGATATTGTTCTTTGTTTCAACACTATAAGAATAAACCTCAAGGACTTCGGATAATATCTGAAGTAAAAACGTTATAATTATCGAAGTCTATGTTCGTGTAGTAAAAGGTATACTTTAGACTTTGCTTTTTATGCGAAGTCTAATATCCTAATAACCGAAGTCTATCTCGGTTTTTTTTCTAATTATGATCCAAATGTGGGGGTAAGTGAAGTAAAAGAATACATTTAGCTTCGGTTATTTTATAATTGGCGTAGTAAAACAGAGGCTTTTACTTTGTTTTTTCTGCAGTAATATATAATAGTATTTCACATTTCGATTTAAAATTCATTGCCAAAATCTACATGCACCTTAACTAATTAACCATCAACCACAAGAGCTCAATAATATAAAAACCAACACTAAACCGCATTCATAAGCAACTGTCAATTCCCAAAATATCTCCCATAAATAATTCGATAATATATAATTTGTATCATTACAAAATATCTCCCATAAATAATTTGTGCCATGCACCAAAAATCTCATTACAAAATCAAAACTCATCCTTTTATAATTTCTACAAGGGCGGAAGGAGGGTGGTCGTATATGTAAGCCTTCGGTAGGTCCGCTTGCATTTCTACAAATATGCTGTTTCCACGACTCGAACCCGTGATCTGTAGGTCATCATTGAAGTAGCTCACCATTGCGCCAAGGCTTTCCCTTTCCTTTTAGATTCTGAGCACAAAAGTCGACAATCACTTTTTTTAAGTGTTTGCAGACACTTCGTTGAACACATCTATCGGTTTCCTCCATGAAAGTTTTAATTTAAAATGTATCATAAACAAGGATCGAAACTCAAATATGCTACAAAATAGTAAAAGAGATTCCGAAAGGCCAATTACACATACTTCTGCTCTTGCTGCTTCTAAGAATCTGATCCATAATAGAGTCCCGTTCTGTTCATAAAATAACCAAGAGACCATCCTGCAGAAAAAAAAAGTAACAACAATCTCGTTAATGCTAAATTAACCCGTCAGATGAATAATAATAATAATAATTAAATTAACAAGCACGTCCACGGGACAGAGTTATCATACATCATTTATCGTAAATCTGTCTGAGAATCTCAACCGTGGCAGAAGCCATTCTGTGAAAAAGGTAGGATTGTTATGATGCTTACTTTCATCATCTGCAATACAGTATAGATTATTAGCTTTTGAACATTACGTAGGACAAAAAAACCAAGCACATTTATATATCAAGTTTTCGATCCAAACTCAAGGTCGCAAAAGTACTGTGTGACACAAAGGATCGCAGCAACAAAAAGATTCTCAAGTTGCAATGTTAGTCATGTGTATAGAGAAAAAGTATTTTATAAACTAAAATTTGGATAATTACAAAAATCACCCATGAGGTTCAAGGTATTTACCAAAAAGACAGAGAGAACTCAAAATTACAGAAAAAAAGGTTTCGAATGCATATCTCATATTCCCCCTTCATAAGCAAAAAAGTTTCATACCCCCCTACCCCCCACGAAAAATCATAAAAATATTACAATTATCTCCTGAAATATAATCAAACCTCAAGTTTTTTTTTAATATCGAAACTTACTTCTTTTGTTATTATTCCAAACCTCAGCGGTAGTTTGTGCAATTATCCATTAAGATATGCATGATGGTTATGAAAACATTCTGTAGTCATATAGTGCACTGTCATGAATACATATAAAGATTGTACCTGCCATGCTGACGGCATGTAGTCCCGATGTGATAGGCTCTGGGAACCTCTTGAATCTAGAAACCTTTCATTGGTCCATTTCCCTGAATTCCTGTAAGCAAGCTATGCTGTGTATTATTAGATCAGCTATACTCAATTTAAATTCTTAGTCCTTCTATGAATAGAAAAGGACATACAATTCAAAAAAATCTAGAGAAGAGGCCCTACTGCACCTTCGGAAGAGTTGCGTTCCTCTAGAATTTGCTCTTTCTCAAGTGTAGTGCCTTTTTCACATGCCTGAAATACGTCATATAAAATTAACATACTTCATGATTGCTTTCCTTAAGGCTTCCTAATGCCTCAATCTCAGCCTCAGGAATTACACTTGAAGCTTTCTGACGACTCTCCTGCAATTTCACCATGAATGAAGTCCAGATTTTATTTGAGAACAAACTTAGAACAAAAAATTACAGCTGAGAACTATGATGTAGAGTGACTAAGTAATATGGATTTAAAGAGTTACGAGACCATAAGAAAAAGGACAATCGCATGGGAGTAAGATCAGAAAGGATTGGCATTTAAAATGATGTGGCATGATAATCTCTGCTCAAGACACCACAATTTCAACTACAAGTGCAAAATGTAATTCATATCTTTCTATTGCACATGACAACTGTGCTCAAGCTCCAGATATTCAGCCTCTGCATTTTTTAGGTCAGCAAGGACTTTAGTATGCATAATTCCTTCATAATATTTTTTGACCTGAACAAGAATCATATAAGTAAACTTACAACAAAAGAAGAAAAACAGTGAGAGAATAAATAAGAAGGTAAAAGAAATGTACCCTTTCTGCTTCTTTTAGATCATCCCCAATCATCATCTGCTTCTGCTATTAAATTTGTAACTCTAATAGTTTTCAACAAATTCAAAGCAAGAACAGACTTAATTAAATATATGAGAAGGCAAACGACAATTCCGACAAGAAATTCATCAATCTCTCAATGAAGAAAACCAGATTGATCAAACCTAATTACTGAAACAATTTGCATAAAAATCAAAATTAAAACAGAACTAAACATTAATCCTAACCCTACCGCATAAATCTCATCCTCACTATGATTCGACCCACTAATCTCCTTTATATTCTTTAGAAAGTAACCATTCTTGATGAGAGTAGAGTTTTATTTCATTCAGGCACTTTACCTCTACTGAGAGAGTCTGCTCCTCCTCATAACTAAACTAACTTTGATCTGACCACTGATCCCTTTCTTTCTCAAATGGCCGTTAAATCGATTAGAAATAATTATTATTATTAGATCAGCTATACATAATTTAAATTCTTACTCCTTCTATGAATAGAAAACGAAATACAATTCAAAAAAATCTAGAAAAGAGGCCCTACTGCACCTTCTAAGAGTTGCTCCTCCTGAATTTGCTCTTTCTCAAGTTTAGTGCCTTTTTCACATGCCTGAAATACGTCATATAAAATTAACATACTTCATGATTGCTTTCCTTAAGGCTTCCTAATGCTTCAATCTCAGCCTCAGGAATTACACTTGAAGCTTTCTGACGACTCTCCTGCAATTTAACCATGAATGAAGTCCAAATTTTATTTGAGAACAAACTTTGAACAAAAAATTACAGCTGAGAACTATGATGTATAGTGACTAAGTAATATGGATTTAAAGAGTTACGAGACCATAAGAAAAAGGACTATCGCATGGGAGTAAGATCAGAAAGGATTGGCATTTAAAATGATGTGGCATGATAATCTCTGCTAAAGACACCACAATTTCAACTACAAGTGCAAAATGTAATTCATATGTTTCTATTGCACATGACAGCTATGCTCAAGCTCCAGATATTCAGCCTCTGTATTTTTTAGGTCAGCAAGGACTTTACTATGCATAATTCCTTCATAATGTTTTTTGACCTGAACAAGAATCATATAAGTAAACTTACAACAAAAGAAGAAAAACAGTGAGAGAATAAATAAGAAGGTAAAAGGAATGGACCCTTTATGCTTCTTTTAGATCATCCTCAATCATCATCAGTTCATTCTCTAATTCTGCTATTAAATTTGTAACTCTAATAGTTTTCAACATATTCAAAGCAAGAACAAACTTAATTAAATATATGAGAAGGCAAACGACAATTCCTACAAGAAATTCATCAATCTCTCAATCAATTTCGTACCCGACAAATATCTTTTCTTAACTCAATGAAGAAAACCATATTGATCAAACCTAATTACTGAAACAATTTGCATAAAAATCAAAATTAAAACAGAATTAAACATTAATCCTAACCCTACCGCATAAATCTCATCTTCACTATGATTCGGCCCACTAATCTCCTTTATATTCTCGATCGTCTTCTTCACGCTGCTCGGAATCGAAACCCTACTGCGCGCTGCAGCTCCCTTAACCCCACTGCTCATCTTCTTCTTCAATTCCCCACCCCCAACACCTTCACTATATATATATATATATTTATATATATATATATATATAGAGAGAGAGAGAGAAAGGTCAATTTAGTATCAGCAAATATACGAACCAACTAGTACAATTATATAACATCCATGATTATTAGACGACTCAAACCGAAAGAAAAGTAGAAAACCCTAACCTCCTAAACCAAAGCGCCGCTTCAGACTTCCGCCGGACCACCGCTCGCCTTGCTGGTCGCCGTTATCCTTCAATTTCCGCCGCGCGCCTTGCAAATGCCGCTCGCCGTCGCTTGTTCTGCTCTTTTTTTTCTCGCCGTTCTTTTTTCTTTTCACTTATGGGTCACGAATGTTTTGAAGGGTTGGACGAGGGTGGGCCGGGCTAGAGGCGAGTGTGTTTTTATCGATGGATCTCGTGAAAAGAAATGGAGTGGGAAAAAATTTTGGGGAGGAAATAATGGAGGAAATAATTGAGCGGGTGAAGAAGACGAGGGTTTTTTGGAGTCTGAAAAAAAAAATGAGGTTAGGTAAACATTTCACTGTTGTAAATATATTGGGCCAAAAATAAAATTAAACACTTTTTACTTCAGTAATTATAAAATTAGCGAAGTCTTTTGAACTTAAAATTTCTAACTAGCTCCTGCCTTTTTGTTTGGTACCATTTACTGAAGTCTATGTGTGTTGTTTACTTCAGTAAATTGAAAAGCGAAGTTGTTGTTTGTTTTTACTTCGCTAATATACATTACCGAAGTGAGACGTACCGAAGTCTTTGATGTTTTTCTACTAGTGCAACCTTATTCGGGAATCGAGACAAGAGTATTATCTTGATCGTGGTAATTGATTCATTACTCGTTGTTAACGTTGGAATTCATGTCATTTCAAATCTCTTCATTGTTCAAATCGTGTTTTTATTGGACGAACCCTTGTAATCATTGCTTGGAACCACCGTTTTGGGGTTTTCGCACTTCCATTTCGTGTTATTGTTTCCCAAATATTGATTCCTATTGCTTCTTTCCCTTCCCGGGTCATTTTTCTTCATTTTTGGACCCAAGGGGGGTGTGGGCCGCGGCACAAGGAGTGTGCGCTGCGGCACACACATTTTCCAATTTTTGGCCGAGCAGCCTGTACCTTGTGCCACGGCACATGCCGGCAGGGCCGCGGCACACTGTCGAGGCACTGCCGCGGCGCACCCGTACGGACCGCGGCACACTCGTGTTGCAATTTCGGCCAAACCCGTCTGTACCTTGTGCCGCGGCACATGCCGACGGCCGCAAAGACACCGCTGAAGTCACCGCAAAGACACTCGTCCGGCCGCGGCACATTGCCGATCACCGGGGTTTGGCCCCGTGCCGCGCACACTTGGCCGGGCCGCGGCACAAAGGCGCCGCGCTATATTTGCGTTTTCTGAGCGAGAATCACCCATTTCTTCCATTTCTTCCACCTTATTCCGAGAGAGAGGGCTTGATGGGGAAGATATTCATCATCAATCACTTGAGTATTCATCTTTCATCATTTTCATTCGGTTTTGATGCTCGGATTGCGATCTAACGCGATTTCATCGGATTAAAGTACTTGGATCTTCAAAGGTAATTTCTCCAACATCTTGGATTTCGATTTTGTTTTGAGATATGATGTTTTGGATGTTAAGATCATGTTGTATGAAGTGATATACATATGATTATGAATATGTTTGATTATTCATTGGATTATTGAAGAATTATTCAAGAACACTTTGAATATTGAGTTGGATTTGGGGGTTTTCGATTAATCGTTGTTGTAATCACGAATTTGAATATTCATATTGGATTATTGATCGTATTGAAGATGTTTTGTTGGTTGGAAACACTTCTTTGGGATTTGATGTTGGTATTATTGAGGTTTGGTTATAAACAATCGAAGTTGGCCACAAAGTGTTCGATATAATGCCCCAATGAACTTGGTTTAATCGTATCGACGTTCTGAGTTCGTTATATTCATGTTTGATTCGTATATTGAACGGATTGTTGGTAATTGTATTATTCAAGGTTATTCGAGCGGCCGATAATTTCATTAAGGACGTTGATCGTGGAAGTACCTTCTCGCATTCGGTTTGAGGCAAGTTTTATACTTGTACTAGTCAATGAGATTAATGTTGTCATATATATGTATGAATGTATTGTATCATTCCGAGACTTAGTCTCTTCATAAGTTCATTGATATTAGGGGATCGTTCGATAAGATACTCTCCGGCAATTATGCCAAATATTTGTTATCATTCATTAATGGCCGGTAAGGCATTGAGATATTCGTTGTTAATGTTATTATCGATCACCGGTTCGCGGTATCGATGTATCGGTTGTTGTTGTTAATATTGATGTCGATCTAGACGTTGTTGTAATCATTGTTATTAATGTTGGCGTCCTGTCATTCATGTTGTATTGGCCGATTGAAGGCATTGTAGTATTCGTTCTCATCTTCGTCGTCGGTAGCCGATTAAAGGTGCCGAGGCATTCATTGTATCATTGTCATCGATTAGCCGTTCTAAGGCAATTGAGGTGCTCAATCATCCGTTGCATCATTGTTATCGGTTGGCCATTCTAAAGTGATCGAGGTATTGAATTGGGACTGTCGAGTACGATGCCCACCCGTGAGTCATCATTATCGTGTTGGCCGATTCAAGGTAGCACACTATCATTCTCGTGAAATCAGTAATCTACGAATCGTTGTCATCTGTGATTAATTATATTTTGGAGGCTAGTCTCGGCTAGTGCTTATGGGTAAGTTTGGGGCTTGAACCTTCGCGGTTGGCTTCCCAACACCTACAACTCAGTAGGTCACGATTGTGTTTATGATCTTATAGGTAAGTTTGGGGCTTGAACCTTCGCGGTTGGCTTCCCAACACCTACAACTCAGTAGGTCACGGTCGTGTTTATGATCTTATGGGTAAGTTTGGGGCTTGAACCTTCGCGGTTGGCTTCCCAACACCTACAACTCAGTAGGTCACGGTCGTGTTTATGATCTTATGGGTAAGCTTGGGGCTTGAACCTTCGCGGTTGGCTTCCCAACACCTACATCTTAGTAGGTCACGGTCGTGGTTATGACCTTATTAGCCCTCATTAACTACAGGGTTGTTCCAGTTTCATGTGATTGTGATAATTTGACAGCTTCGGCTGAGTGGCTTTCAAGCCTTTATTATTGTTCTGGTAATTTCATTGGAGCCTTCGGTCATTGTAATTCATAATTAATTCAGTCCTGGTTTGGTTCATGTCGTGTAATTCATTGTGGTATTCTGTGATTATGATTCGCCGTTGGGCACTTATGTTCTAATCTGTCGAACAGGTATTAATAGTATGCCGTGGGCATAGTATTTCAAGAATGCTCAGTTCTTACCTTGGTTTGTGAGCATCTCGTATTATTATTATCATTGTACCGTTTCATTCTGCCTTTGGATGCATATCATGTTATACATGTATTTGATGTTCATTATCTGGATGATCGACTCTGGGGGCTAACATGTTTTCATGTTTTAAGTGCTTGCGAGGAGAGAGTTGAGACACAGGGGCATGACGATGGCGACGAGGCATTCGAGCGATACTAGTCCGAGTTGTTCATTGTTGGTCAGTCAGTTGGAGTGTACTCCAGTCTTGTCAGTTGTTGTCGTGTTGTATTACCCGAACAGATATTCGTGGATGTTGTTGTATTTCATTTTTGGCCATGTAGGCCACTTTTGTCGTTGAAATTCCTTATCGGAATATTGTGTCGGATGTCATGGTAGGGACTATGATTTTCCCTTATTGTGTAATTCAATGTATTTTAGTCATGTTTGCCTGGTGGATCTCCCGGCGTGGCGTCCACGGCACTATAATAACCAAATAGGATTTTGGGGTGTTACAGAAGATGGTATCAGAGCGTTTGGGTTGTGAGATACCCTGATGTGTGAGTTATGTGGCTCTACCGATGCGGTAGTAGTGGGACTGTCAGGTTATGACAATCTGGACAGTCGGGTTTTGTGAGTCGTAATATTAGTACGACTGCACGAGTCATTCATTCATCGAGTCGTCGTCAGTTGGGACTAGTATCGTGAGACCTCGAAGCTTCGTATGACCTGTGTAAGGACTCCATTCTCTTTATGTTCATACATTCATCATGTCATTAATTGTTCATTCTTTGTTGAAACCTATATGTGATACTAGTGTTATGATTGATTCATGACTAATTGTTTTGGAGCACGTGTGACTTGTGTAAGCATTAAGGATCAACTCATTCACCAGTTAATAATCCTCAATCATCATTTTGATCTCATCACTCAGTTAATTCATTCATCACTCAGTCAATATCATTCATCACTCAGTTAATTCATTCATCACTCAGTTAATTCATTCATCACTCAGTCAATATCATTCATCACTCAGTCAATATCATTCATCACTCAGTTAATTCATTCATCACTCAGTTAATTCATTCATCACTCAGTTAATTCATTCATCACTCAGTCAATATCATTCATCACTCAATCAATATCATTCATCACTCAGTTAATTCGTTCATCACTCAATCAATATCATTACTCAGATAAATCATTCATCAGTCAGTCAATTCATTCATCACTCAGTTAATTTATTCATCACTCTGTCAATATCATTCATCACTCAGTTAATTCATTCATCACTCAGTCAATATCATTCATCACTCAGTCTATATCATTCATCACTCAGTTAATTCGTTCATCACTCGGTCAATATCATTCATCACTCAGTTAATTCATTCATCACTCAGTCAATCTCATTGTTTAGTCAATTCATTCATCACTCAGTCAATCTCATTGTTCAGTTAATTCATTATCACTCAGTCAATCTCATTGTTCAATTAATTCATTAATCATCCAGTCCATCTCACGGTTCAGTTGTTGATCTTGTGAATCAAATTTTCAACCTTGTTAACTTGTTCAAGGTAATCATTTCAGGAATTTCATCAGATAGTCTTGTCACCTCACTTGATCTTTCATGCGATCTTATCATATTCCGGCATCATGTCGACGATCGTTTTATTGCATTATTAATGCATTCATTGTGTTAGAGCGTGTATGCTCATTGTTATCATTCCGTCTCGTAATCATAATGCAATCTTCATACGAGATCTGTAATTATCACGTGACTTTCCTGCCTCAGTATGGAAAGAGTTTTCAGAGGGACATCGGACTCCGACGTCCAAGAGATCATTTTCTAGTCGTCTTCGTGCTGGGAGAGCATCTTCATCTCAGACGATGAGTTCAACTGTTGTTTGCTTTAACTGTGATACAATAGGACATTCATCACCGGTTTTGAGCAAGTTAATTCTTGCTCGGTAATGGGATAATCATTCATTTCATTGTCGTTCATTCATTCATATAATTCATTCATTATATATATCAATCATGTTGGGACTCATAAGTATCGATTAATCATTCAATTCACGAGGAACGATGGTTCCAATCACTTCATGGAGCTATCACTCATTAATTTATTAATTCACCTCAGTGAGTCATTCTTAATCCTTGTGGGATTTCGATTCATAATCATTCATTGTGATCATTTTATTCTTGTGACCTTCAGGGATCATATTGTGCGGTGAGTTCAGTTTTGGGTCTACCTTAAATCGTTGAGATAGAGGAGATCGATGATATGGAAGGATATCGATGTTGGGTACATTTGAGATGTAACCTTGTTTTTGGATGACTGTGTAAATCTATCCGTATTAATGTATCGTGACTGTGGATCATTTATTGTTGATCTATTTTATTATGATCATATTCGAGAATCTTGAGATTTGGATCATTTGTTGAGAATTCGTCCCTTTGGCGTTGTACTCAAGACTTCGTGATAATTTTGGAAATCGTTCACTGTGATCCGAGACGTCAAGTCTTGGGGACTTGGGTGTGCGATTGATTTGGTCCCGAGAACTATTTGGACATTATTGTTTTCAGATCATGATGGATAGTTCATATCTCGAGTTGTTTACCCTTAGTTTCGAGGACGAAACTCTTTTTAAGGGGGGGTATGTAATACCTGGTTGTAATTCGATCATTATCATTAAGTAATTTCATTCGGTATTTGTCACTATTTAATTTTTCACTTGATAATAATCATTCATCCGTGTTCACCGTTCGGAATAACTTCGAGTTGTGTATCGATATTGTTCTTTGTTTCAACCTTATTCGGGAATCGAGACAAGAGTATTATCTTGATCGTGGTAATTGATTCAATAGTCGTTGTTAACGTTGGAATTCATGTCATTTCAAATCTCTTCATTGTTCAAATCGTGTTTTTATTGGACGAACCCTTGTAATCATTGCTTGGAACCACCGTTTTGGGGTTTTCGCACTTCCATTTCGTGTTATTGTTTCCCAAATATTGATTCCTATTGCTTCTTTCCCTTCCCGGGTCATTTTTCTTCATTTTTGGACCCAGGGGGGTGTGGGCCGCGGCACAAGGAGTGTGCGCCGCGGCACACACATTTTCCAATTTTTGGCCGAGCAGCCTGTACCTTGTGCCGCGGCACATGATGGTAGGGCCGCGGCACACTGCCGAGTCACTGCCGCGGCGCACCCGTCCGGACCGCGGCACACTCGTGTTGCAATTTCGTCCAAACCCGTCTGTACCTTGTGCCGTGACACATGCCGACGGGGCCGCGGCACACTGCCGAGTCAGTGCCGCGGCAAACTCGTCCGGGCCGCGGCATGCTGCCGATCACTGGGGGCAGTTTTGGCCCTGTGCCGCGGCACACTTCGGCTGGGCCGCGGCACACAGTGCAGCCAACGCTATATTTGCGTTTTCTGAGCGAGAATCACCCATTTCTTCCATTTCTTCCACCTTATTCCGAGAGAGAGGGCTTGAGGGGGAAGATATTCATCATCAATCACTTGAGTATTCATCTTTCATCATTTTGATTCGGTTGTGAAGCTCGGATTGCGATCTAACGCGATTTCATCGGATTAAACTACTTGGATCTTCAAAGGTAATTTCTCCAACATCTTGGATTTCGATTTTGTTTTGAGATATGATGTTTTGGATGTTAAGATCATGTTGTATGAAGTGAAATACACATGATTATGGATATGTTTGATTATTCATTGGATTATTGAAGAATTATTCAAGAACACTTTGAATATTGAGTTGGATTTGGGGGTTTTCGATTAATCGTTGTTGTAATCACCAATTTGAATATTCATATTGGATTATTGATCGTATTGAAGATGTTTTGTTGGTTGGAAACACTTCTTGGGGATTTGATGTTGGTATTATTGAGGTTTGGTTATAAACAATCGAAGTTGGCCACAAAGTGTTCGATATAATGCCCCAATGAACTTGGTTTAATCGTATCGACGTTCTGAGTTCGTTATATTCATGTTTGATTCGTATATTGAATGGATTGTTGGTAATTGTATTATTCAAGGTTGTTCGAGCGGCCGATAATTTCATTAAGGACGTTGATCATGAAAGTACCTTCTCGCCTTCGGTTTGAGGCAAGTTTTATACTTGTACTAGTCAATGAGATTAATGTTATCATATATATGTATGAATGTGTTGTATTATTCCGAGACTTAGTCTCTTCATAAGTTCATTGATATTAGGGGATCGTTCGATACGATACTCTCCGGCAATTATGCCAAATATTTGTTATCATTCATTAATGGTCGGTAAGGCATTGAGATATTCGTTGTTAATGTTATTATCGATCACCGGTTCGCGGTATCGATGTATCGGTTGTTGTTTTTAATATTGATATCGATCTAGACGTTGTTGTAATCATTGTTATTAATGTTGGCGTCCTATCATTCATGATGTATTGGCCGATTGAAGGCATTGTAGTATTCGTTCTCATCTTCGTCGTCGGTAGCCGATTAAAGGTGCCGAGGCATTCATTGTATCATTGTCATCGATTAGCCGTTCTAAGGCAATCGAGGTGCTCAATCATTCGCTGCATCATTGTTTTCAGTTGGCCATTCTAAAGTGATCGAGGTATTGAATTGGGACTGTCGAGTACGATGCCCACCCGTGAGTCATCATTATCGTGTTGGCCGATTTAAGGTAGCACACTATCATTCTCGTGAAATCAGTAATCTACGAATCGTTGTCGTCTGTGATTAATTATATTTTGGAGGCTAGTCTCGGCTAGTTCTTATGGGTAAGTTTGGGACTTGAACCTTTGCGGTTGGCTTCCCAACACCTACAACTCAGTAGATCACGGTCGTGTTTATGATCTTATGGGTAAGTTTGGGGCTTGAACCTTCGCAGTTGGCTTCCCAACACCTACAACTCAGTAGGTCACGGTCGTGTTTATGATCTTATGGGTAAGTTTGGGGCTTGAACCTTCGCGGTTGGCTTCCCAACACCTACAACTCAGTAGGTCACGGTCGTGTTTATGATCTTATGGGTAAGCTTGGGGCTTGAGCCTTCGCGGTTGGCTTCCCAACACCTACAGCTTAGTAGGTCACGGTCGTGGTTATGACCTTATTAGCCCTCATTAACTACAGGGTTGTTCCGGTTTCATGTGATTGTGATAATTTGACAGCTTCGGCTGAGTGGCTTTAAAGCCTTTATTATTGTTCTGGTAATTTCATTGGAGCCTTCGGGCATTGTGATTCATAATTAATTCAGTCCTGGTTTGGTTCATGTCGTGTAATTCATTGTGGTATTCTGTGATTATGATTCGCCGTTGGGCACTTATGTTCTAATCTGTCGAACAGGTATTAATAGTATGCCGTGGGCATAGTATTTCACGAATGCTCGGTTATTACCTTGGTTTGTGAGCATCTCGTATTATTATTATCATTGTACCGTTTCATTCTACCTTTGGATGCATATCATGTTACACATGTATTTGATGTTCATTATCTGGATGACTAACCCCGTAGGGGCGGAACATGTTTTCATATTTTAGGTGCTTGCGAGGAGAGAGTTAAGACATAGGGGCATGACGATGGCGACGAGGCATTCGAGCGATACTAGTCCGAGTTGTTCATTGTTGGTCAGTCAGTTGGAGCGTACTCCAGTCTTGTCAGTTGTTGTCGTGTTGTATTACCCGAACACATATTCATGGATGTTGTTGTATTTCATTTTTGGCCATGTAGTCCACTTTTGTCGTTGAAATTCCTTATCGGAATATTGTGTAGGATGTCATGGTAGGGACTATGATTTTCCCTTATTGTGTAATTTAATGTATTTTAGTCATGTTCGCCTAGTGGATCTCCCGGCGTGGGGTCCACGGCACTGTAATAACCAAATAGGATTTTGGGGTGTTACATTCACCGGATCATATATTGTCTCGAGTCTAGACGTGAAGCTGGGAGTTGTTGTTTGAATTTTATTGTTCTTCGTGATCCGAACATGATTGTTCGATTTTTGTTGTCTCGATCGTTGTGGTTCGATCGTTTGATTGTTTGGTTATTGTTGATCTTGTTTCATGATTTTTAAATGTTCAGACTCCTTCCTAATTCCCTTAAGTTCGGGAAATTTGTCTCGTTTCCGATCTTCCAACCCAATTCCGTATTTATTCAGTGATTGGCTCGCGTTTTGATTGATGTACCGTTGGGTTGGTCAATCATATTAATTTTTGTTCGTTGTGTTTTGTGATTGTTCGGATAATCGACTTAATTGTATTATTTGTTTGATGACATTTGTCACTTGTTGGTTTTATTATGTCTCTACCGGTGGCGTTGTGTTGGTCATCGTGGAGCGTGTTTTCACACCGTATATTTCTTTGCGTTGCTTGTAACGTTTCGCCGTTGGGCGTAAGTTACACATTTCTTGTGTATCTCGTTGCTTCTCCCTACTTGTTTTAAGTTTCGGGACGAAACTTCTTTTAAGGAGGGTAGTATGTAATATCTGCAATTTTGATTTCCGGTAATTTATTTTTTTTCGGCGTAAGTCCGTTTTGAGGACTCGCTCATGACCGTATCGTCATTCTGAGAATGATTATTTCTGCACTTTTTGTCATTCAGGTTCGTTTCGGTGTCATTTTGTTGAGTTCCGCGTTCTTAAGAGGCTTTTTCGCACTTGAGTTCGATTCTTGTGAATCTCGTCCGAAACTGTTGTTTCGAGTTTCTCGTAAGTTCATTTAATGTTATTATTCATGTTACGAGCTTTGGTTTGGTGTTTCGATCGTGTATCGTGTATTTCGGACGTTTTGGGCCGTTTTCGTAATTTCCCAAAGTTTGGGGAAATTACTTCCGTTGTCGAATTTCGACACTTCGGGTGGTCGGAATCGTGTGTTGTCTTAGCTCTTAAATTCGTCTTTGCGAGTAATTCATAACTGTATCTTCGGTTTATATTCAGGTTCGGGTTTCGGGGTTGTCCGGGCCGTCGGAGTGGCCACGGCCGAGTCACGGCCGGAACAGGGCCTGGCCTGGCGGAGTTACGGCCGTAAGGTGCCGATGACGGCCGTACGTGCTCGGCAGGCATGGCTGGACGAAGGCCGGTTACGGCCGTAAGGGGGTGTCAGTTACGTCCGTAAGTGACCGGCAGGTGCTGGGCAGATTTTTGACGAATGCCGGTTACGGCCGTAAGGGCCTGCCGAGTACGGCCGTAAGAGCCGAGTTACGTCCGTAAGGCACTGCCGGCCATATATAGGCCTGGCTCGGCCAGACTTCATTTTTCACCTTTTTTTCTCGTTTTTGTGACGGCTGGCGACGGGAGACTCGGGAAATCGAGTTCTTGCCCGATTCTAATCAATTCCAAGGCATGTTGGAAGATTCTTGTTGATCATATCATCATCCAATCCGTATTCTTCGTCCGAATCAAGGTATTTTGGCTTGAACCCTTGTTTTTGAAGATTTTGGGGATTTTTCTTTTGATTTCGATTCCAATCCATTTTTGATCAATTAATTGTTGTATAAACGTTGTTTTTAACATGTTCTCTGGATTGGATACTCATATCTTTGATTCGTTCGACTCGAATGGCGATTTCTTTGTTCATGAAGGTCTTGAACATTTAATGTTCGATTAAATATTCGAATGAGTTCCCTTCGATAGTTTGATGGGATTTTCGTTGTTTTGGCTTGATTCTCATCGTAATCATGTTCTATTGTTCCTTCCGGAGGATTATAGGTGCTCGAGGATTCCGAGTTGAATCTCGTTGGTGATTGATGATTCGTGTAGTGTTATTTTCGTAGCGTTCGTGAGGTTGTCAAATTCTTGGTCGTTTTTGGAAGTTCGAGGGCTAACCGACCGTGTCCGTTCGTGGTTCCATTGCTCGTGGTATCGAGGCAAGTACCTTGTCCATACAATTCTTTTTTTGTGGATACGATGATTGGTGAATGTCTCAGTATGTTAGCTTGATTGTTTGAGATGAACTTTCAAAAGATTCGGTTTAGCCTCGTCGAAGGCTCACTTTCAAAACGCGTGTGTTTTGTTAATGTTGTGTCTCGTAAATGGTTAAGTGAACCCTATGAATATGATTGGTGTTGTTGTTGTGCTTTGATAATATATACATATATTATCTCATTTCGGTACGTTGTGATCCGACAATTGCGCCGTGCTTTATGTTTGTTGCCTTTGGGTGAATTGTTTGAATATCCTTGTTGTGACTTGTTGATTTGTTTTGCTAGCCAGCTCGGGAGGGTCCTTAGATGCCTCGGGTGGGATTTGTGGCTTCGTCCCGGTCCTAGGCGATGCCTATGTGTGATTTGTTTCGCTAGCCAGCCCGGGAGGGTCCTTAGAGGGCTCGGGTGGGATTTGTGTCTTCGTCCCGGTCCTAGGCGATGCCTATGCATGATTGATTATATGATTATGTGGATGTGTTTTTCTCACCTCGGGAGGATTCGACGGGGCCACGGAGGGAGTCCAATGGTTTCGCCCTGGATTCTCTAGTAAAAACTTCACGAGTTGGTGTGTATGTTTGGTGAATGTATTTTGCTCACCTCGGGAGGGTTCGACGGGGCCACGGAGGGATTCCAATGGTTTCGCCCTGGATTCACAAGTAAAAACTTCACGAGTTGGTGTGTATATTTGGTGAATGTATTTTGCTCACCTCGGGAGGGTTCGACGGGGCCACGGAGGGAGTCCAATGGTTTCACCCTTGATTCACGAGTAGAAACTTCACGAGTTGGTGTGTATGTTTGGTGAATGTATTTTTCTCACCTCGGGAGGGTTGTACGGGGCCACGGAGGGAGTCCAATGGTTTCGCCCTGGATTCACGAGTAAAAACTTCACGAGTTGGTGTTGATGTTATGTACGTCGAGGACGTGACGTGGGCTTTGACCTTATGGATTGTTGTTGGTTTTATTTGTGAAAATAAAACCTTTGGGCTGTGACCCCCCCTGCTGATTTGAAAGAGAAGGATCCGCTAATCCTAAATTGTTTTCCACAAAAACTTCCGATGACTTATTAAACTAGTTTGTAAATTGTTTCTCTTGAATTGTGATCCTTCAGTTTCGAAATGTTTTACCCAAACTCTTGCCTCGGGAAGTCTTTGTTTCGTTGTATTTGAATCTTTAAGGATTCCTAGTTATTATTGTCCTTGGAACATGTATTGTATGGCTCGTATTTGCACTTTGCACTTGCACTAGCACAATAGTGGAATTTTGCTAACCCCCGAGTAATCGGGGGGTGGATTTCTATTTTGCATTCAGGTTTTGGGAGCATAGCACAGGGTCGGCATGAAGGGTGATGAAAGATGATCGATACTAATCGGATGAGGACCCGTACATTGTCGTATTGGTTCAGTTGTATTTTATTTCCGCTGCAGTATTCTTTCCCCGTTGTATGGGAATGTGTTGTATTCGACCCCTGCGTGGGCATGTATTGAGTTTGAGATGTATGTATTTATTGAAGGACTAAATCGGTCTATTGAGTCATTTTAGCCTTAAATGCATTTTTGAGATGTTCGTTTCCATTACCAGCCTGGCAGATCCTTGAGGAAAGGTTCTATGGCGTGTAATATCTCTGAGCGGATTGGGGGTGTTACATAAATGGAATCAGAGATTATGTTATGGAAACCTAGGTTGTCGGGTTTAGTGGTGTCTGTTGAGTTTTTGTCTCGTCGGATTTTGTCTGACTAAGTCGTGTCGCGACGCGTTGTCTGAGGTGTTTGGTCGTGATTAGTATCGTGGGGCGATCATCACCTTCATGCGACCAGTGGATGTAAGTCTCCCTTCTTTGTGTTTGTACCTCGTCTGATGCGAGCTACTGGTACGATTATGTGTTAAGTGATGGAATCTTTATGCAGACTCTTGGTTTCGTGATGCGTTTATGTGACTCTCATATTTTGTTTATATGAAGAGTGGTGTCGCTGTTTATGTACTCTTGACTGTTGGTTTCGTCCGCTGCATATGTATTTTAAAATTATTTGTTCATTTGCAAGTGTTTTCGTGAAGCCTTGTGCTCAATATGGTATGGAAAGGTATATGGGTGTGATTTGCTCAGTCCGTAGAGGCTTCAGATGGACCAGTGGTTTAGCCCCTGTCCTATACAAGTTTGAACTATGATATTTGACTGTTTGTTTTGAGGCAAAAGACATGTGTTGTCTTGATTTTGAGTGAGTTGATGCGTGTGTCGTGATGTATGTAAGTGAATGTTGTTACCTGTGAGTTTTAGGCATTCCAGCCTAATAGATTTTCGAAAACCTTGAGTATCTTAGAAAATAAATTTCGAGACGTACTTTTAAAATGAATTGTTTTCTCGCGATACTTTCAAGGCGCCTTCCAGTGCCGCAATATATTTCAAAATTATTCGAGTTGAGGACCAAAATATTTTGAGATATTTTCAATTATTTAGATATGCTTTGCTTAGACCCGAGGTTCGAATATTTTTGAAAGTTTTTCACTAAAAGAGAAGTGTCCTCATTTTTGTTCAAACGCAAGATGGTTTTCAAAGTCTCGATAATGGTGTTTGTACTACTTTTTGTAAGGTGATACTCAAGATCTACCAGTGTTTCCAAATTATTTTCAAAAGGTGGTTTTCATTTTTAAAACCTATCATTCCTGTTTGCGGACCGGAAATGTATGCATGATGTTCAAACTTCCGTTAGCGTGTTAACCCCTAATTGTGATTGAATTGGTGGTGTGAGCGCTGAGTCGATCACCATGCAATTGTTGTATTAGCCCTCGGTGAGAGGTGTGATGTTGATCTTTAACATTGTCATTTCATGGTGATTTGCATGCTATCACACCTGTGCGAGCTGTTAGAGCTTGGGTTTATATGATTGTGTACATATGTGATTGTTCCATGATGTTTTGTGATTATGTGCTGGTTATCGTTCGGGACGTTGAGATCACCGAACGATGACGTCGTTGCTGTGATGTTGATATATGTGTTGCTTTATGATATTAATCATCGTATGTGTTGCGTGTTATGATTTTCTGTTGTGCCGAGTTGGCATCTCCGGTTTGTTGTTTTGCGACGTTTTATTCCATTGTACCTAGCAGTTGTATATTCGGTATGCCGAGCCGAGGTGCTTCAACCGTGGTGTGCTGGGGGCATGCACGTACCAATTGTCCTTCTCCGCTAGTAACGTGTTACATGTGCTGGCTTGAGGGACACCGAGTTCAGTTTTGCGAGTTGGTCACCGAGCCTTCCGAGGCACGGACTTGAGCACTGATATCAGGACCGACTCCGAGGAGTCCCTGAGGGGCGTGGTCTATCAGTTGTATGTTATGTTATTTCCTTGCCTTGTTGTTTCTAATTTCGGAGATTAAGTTCTTTTATTCGAATGGGATCGGATTTTGAACTTCTATATTCTCGACTCTGTCGACTCGTTTATGTTCATTGACATTTTCTGAGCTTGTCCTGTCCCTTGTTTTTGTTGATCGAACGAGTGTGGTATTGTTTCGGAATAACTCTTTTGTCGTTGTGACTTTTCAATTGCTATTCCTTTTCCTGTGGATCTTATGTGCATGCACATCTTGTTGTTTTCACCGGATCATATATTGTCTCGAGTCGAGACGTGAAGGTGGGAGTTGTTGTTTGAATTTTATTGTTCTTCGTGATCCGAACATGATTGTTCGATTTTTGTTGTCTCGATAGTTGTGGTTCGATCGTTTGATTGTTTAGTTTTTGTTGATCTTGTTTCGTGATTTTTAAACGTTCAGACTCCTTCGTAATTCCCTTAAGTTCGGGAAATTTGTCTCGTTTCCGATCTTCCAACCCTTGGGCGGTGGAATTCCGTATTTATTCAGCGATTGGCTCGCGTTTTGATTGATGTACCGTTGGGTTGGTCAATCATATTGATTTTCGTTCGTTGTGTTTTGTGATTGTTCGGATAATCGACTTAATTGTATTATTTGTTTGATGACACTTGTCACTTGTTGCTTTTATTATGTCTCTACCGGTGGCGTTGTGTTGGTCGTCGTGGAGCGTGTTTTCACACCGTATATTCCTTTGCGTTGCTTGTAACGTTTCGCCATTGGGCGTAAGTTACACATTTCTTGTGTATCTCGTTGAATTTTCCTGACGGGATATTGCTTCTCCCTACTTGTTTTAAGTTTCGGGACGAAACTTCTTTTAAGGAGGGTAGTATGTAATATCCGCAATTTCGATTTCCGGTAATTTCTTTTTTTTCGGCGTAAGTCCGTTTTGACGACTCGCTCATGACCGTATCGTCATTTTGAGAATGATTAATTCTGCACTTTTTGTCATTCGAGTTTGTTTCGGTGTCATTTTGTTGAGTTCCGCGTTCTTAAGCGGCTTTTCCGCACTTGAGTTCGATTCTTGCGAATCTCGTCCGAAATTGTTGTTTCGAGTTTCTCGTAAGTTCATTTAATGTTATTATTCATGTTACGAGCTTTGGTTTGGTGTTTCGATCGTGTATCGTGTATTTCGGATATTTTGGGCCGTTTTCGTAATTTCCCAAAGTTTGGGAAATTACTTCCGTTGTCGAATTTCGACACTTCGGGTGGTCGGAATCGTGTGTTGTCTTAGCTCTTAAATTCGTCTTTGCGAGTACTTCGTAACTGTATCTTCGGTTTATATTCAGGTTCGGGTTTCGGGGTTGTCTGGGCCGTCGGAGTGGCCACGGCCGAGTCACGGCCGGAACAGGGCCTGGCCTGGCCGAGTTACGGCCGTAAGGTGCCGATGACGGCCGTACGTGCTCGGCAGGCATCGCTGGACGAAGGCCGGTTACGGCCGTAAGGGGGTGTCAGTTACGGCCGTAAGTGACCGGCAGTGGCCGCGATTTTTGACGACGCTTACGGCCGTAAGGGCTCGCGAGTACGGCCGTAAGAGCCGAGTTACGGCCAGAATCCCCGCCGGTCATATAGGCCCGGCTCGCGACTTCATTTTTCACCTTTTTTTCTCGTTTTTGTGACGGCTGGCGACGGGAGACTCGGGAAATCGAGTTCTTGCCCGATTTTAATCAATTCCAAGGCGTTTTGGAAGATTCTTGTTGATTATATCATCATCCAATCCGTATTCTTCGTCCGAATCAAGGTATTTTGGCTTGAACCCTTGTTTTTGAAGATTTTGGGGATTTTCCTTTTGATTTCGATTCCAATCCGTTTTTGATCAATTAATTGTTGTATAAACGTTGTTCTGAAAATATTCTATGGATTGGATACTCATATATTTGATTCGTTCGACTCGAATGGCGATTTCTTTGTTCTTGAAGGGTCTTGAACATTTGATGTTCGATTAAATATTCGAATGAGTTCCCTTCGATAGTTTGCTGGGATTTTCGTTGGTTTGGCCTTGATTGTCATCGTAATCATGTTCTATTTTTCCTTCCGAAGGATTATAGGTGCTCGAGGATTCCGAGTTGAATCTCGTTGGTGATTGATGATTCGTGTATTGTTATTTTCGTAGCATTCGTGAGGTTGTCAAATTCTTGGTCGTTTTTGGAAGTTCGAGGGCTAACCGACCGTGTCCGTTCGTGGTTCCATTGCTCGTGGTATCGAGGCAAGTACCTTGTCCATACAATTCTTGTTTTGTGGATACGATGATTGGTGAATGTCTTAGTATGTTAGCTTGATTGTTTGAGATGAACTTTCAAAAGATTCGGTTTAGCCTCGTCGAAGGCTCACTTTCAAAACGCGTGTGTTTTGTGAATGTTGTGTCTCGTAAATGGTTAAGTGAACCCTATGAATATGATTGGTGTTGTTGTTGTGCTTTGATAATATATACATATATTATCTCATTTCGGTACGTTGTGATCCGACAATTGCGTCGTGCTTTGTGTTTGTTGCCTTTGGGTGAATTGTTTGAATATCCTTGTTGTGACATGTTGATTTGTTTCGCTAGCCAGCTCGGGAGGGTCCTTAGAGGCCTCGGGTGGGATTTTTGGCTTCGTCCCAGTCCTAGGCGATGCCTATGTGTGATTTGTTTCCCTAGCCAGCTCGGGAGGGTCCTTAGAGGCCTCGGGTGGGATTTGTGGCTTCGTCCCGGTCCTAGGCGATGCCTGTGCGTGATTGGTTATATGATTATGTGGATGTGTTTTGCTCACCTCGGGAGGGTTCGACGGGGCCACGGAGGGAGTCCAATGGTTTGGCCCTGGATTCACGAGTAAAAACTTCATGAGTTGGTGTGTATGTTTGGTGAATGTATTTTGCTCACCTCGGGAGGGTTCGACGGGGCCACGGAGGGAGTCCAATGGTTTCGCCCTGGATTCACGAGTAAAAACTTCACGAGTTGGTGTGTATGTTTGGTGAATGTATTTTGCTCACCTCGGGAGGGTTCGACGGGGCCACGGAGGGAGTCCAATGGTTTTGCCCTGGATTCACGAGTAAAAACTTCACAAGTTGGTGTGTATGTTTGGTGAATGTATTTTGCACACCTCGGGAGGGTTCGACGGGGCCACGGAGGGAGTCCAATGGTTTCGCCCTGGATTCACGAATAGAAACTTCACGAGTTGGTGTTGATGTTATGTACGTCGAGGACGTGACGTGGGTTTTAACCTTATGAATTGTTGTTGGTTTTATTTGTGAAAACAAAACCTGTGGGCTGTGACCCCCCTGCTGATTTGAAAAGAGAAGGATCCGCTAATCCTAAATTGTTTTCCACTAAAAATTCCGATGACTTATTAAACCATTTTGTAAATTGTTTCTCTTGAATTGTAATCCTTCAGTTTCAAAATGTTTTACCCAAACTCTTGCCTCGAGAAGTATTTGTTTCGTTGTATTTGAATCTTTAAGGATTCCTGGTTATTATTGTCCTTGGAACTTGAATTGTATGGCTCGTATTTGCACTTTGTACATGCACTAGCAAAATAGTGGAATTTTGCTAACCCACGAGTAATCGGGGGGTGGATGTCTGTTTTGCATTCAGGTTTTGGGAGCATAGCACAGGGTCAGCATGAAGGGTGATGAAATATGATCGATACTAATCATATGAGGACCCGTACATTGTCGTATTGGTTCAGTTGTATTTTATTTCCGCTGCAGTATTCTTTCCCCGTTGTATGGGAATATGTTGTATTCGACCCCTGCGTGGGCATGTATTGAGTTTGAGATGTATGTATTTATTGAAGGACCAAATCGGTCTATTGAGTCATTTTAGCCTTAAAGGAATTTTTGAGATGTTCGTTTTCGTTACCAGCCTGGCAGATCCTTGAGGAAAGGTTCTACGGCATGTAGATATAATTGAGGTAAATTGATGATTCTTGAAAGAAGCCCAATTCTTGTAAGCATTTAATACCGCCTGTTTGTGAGATATCAAAGGTCTAGAATCACATCTTCTTTTTCGGTAATAGTGTATTTTAATATGTTGTATCCTCATAATGGTGTATTGCATGCAGGCTCTGGTTCCTTATGATCTAGCCATCAGCAACCCCATGTTTTGAATAGTGGCAAGTGGTATGCTTATTCCATGCAAACCAGGAGAACCAGTACATAATGTACCTTTGCACCCTGATCATGTGAAGGTGAAGATCAATGTTGTTGTAGATGGAGAGAAAAATGAACCATTACCAGTACCATTCTTTGGTCATGACCAAGTTGAAGCAATTGGTACTTGGGCACAATGGCCGAAGAGTCGAGTCATTTTATCGAAGGTAAGATCAAAATGTTGTTTGTGCCTTTACTACAAGTTTGCTTATTAACTTGTGCATATAGACACAATTATATTGAGGATTATTTTTCATTTCTTATTCTGAGTCTTTGTTCTTGCTTTATTCATGCCGACATTGAAACTGTTAACATCAACCAGCATGGCCATTTCTCCAGCCATCAATTAGTAAAACTGAAAATTGAATGAGTCTAATTAAATCTCATTTAGCTGCTTGGATGAAATAAGATTAGAAGTTGAAATAAATAGAAATCCTAAGAATTGTGTCTAGCTTCCAATACAAAAAAACATTAATAATAAGATTTTAAACTGACCTAAGACATAAGAAACTGAAAACCAACAGCAGCAATAGTGTCATGTTAATAAAACTATGAAATTTATCAAATTATTCTTAAGTCTTTTATTTGCTTTGAGCACCATAAGTATATTTAGTAAGTTCTTTTAATAGAAGGATGTCTGTATATGGCATTCATTGCAGGACAAACTTATGCAACTCAATGATTAAGGAATGAAAAAGGAACAAAAATATCTTAGCTTTCAAACACACTTTTTGATTGTTGACTTTCACATTATTAACTTATTCTAATTGAATTAGGCTACTGAGTTACAAAAACAAGGAAAAATGGCAAATCAAAATAAAGGCAACGATAAAGTAGTTGATGCGGCACCAGCTTTCCAACCATTTACCGATCCTAATGGTGACATAAATGGAGGAGCGGATAATCTTATAGATCCAATTATTGTCATGTCATTGCCTCCTAAGTGCAATGACTTCTATGGTATGATGGTTTCATATAGTAGATAATATTATTGAAGTTGTGTTCGATGAGGATATTTATCAATTTCCTGACAATGAACAATTTGAGGTTTATCTCACAATGGATGATGTTAAACAGATTCTTGAAATGAAACAGTTGAGCATGACGATTGTCAATATTTTTATCAGGTTAGGAAATCTAATGTAATTGTAGTCATTTAATTTTTCAATTACACTAATTTATAAATTCTTGTTTGTTGTAATACTTGTTTATGGATACATGGACTTCTTGTGCAAGCAACAGAAAACTTTTGAAAATTTTGGATTTCTGAGTCCACAAAAGCTACAAATGGTGAAAAGGTGCTCACAAGTTTTGAGTAAGTACTTGAGGCATGCAGGTACCTAACAATCATCTAAGGAATATCTACTGGCACCATACTATCAGGAGTAAGTACACTTAACAGGTTGGGGGTTAAAGTTTATTCATAGTCTATTTTCTTATCTTTTAAATTTCTTCCATAGCTAAAAGTGGTCTATTATGACTTGAAAAAAATTACATGATCAGTGTGTTTAAGTGTCTATGGATTTGCATTTGTCAATTCCAGCCTATCATTTTTTAACGTGTTGCAGCTAGAAGATGATAATATTCAATGCTTGTCTTTGCACTAGAAACATTTTTTCTTTTTATTTGGCACCTTAGAGTTTCTGTATTATACATTGTATTGTGGCCATTTCTGTATTGTGAATTCCTACTAGTCCTTGTCACTTTGCTTTTTAACTGACATGACTTGATTTTTTGGACTGTAGTAATCATTGGATGCTTATTGTGATATGTATTCGTCTGGGTGTTGCTTTGTACTTCGATCTAGGGATAACACCTGTAATATCCGCAATTTTCGATTTTCGGTAATTTTCTTTTTTCGGCTGAAGTCCGTTTTGACGACTCGCTCATGACTGTTTCGTCATTCTGAGAATGATTAATTCTACACTTTTTGTCATCCGAGTTTGTTTCTGTGTTGTTTTGTTGAGTTCCGTGCTTTTTAGCGACTTTTCCGCACTTGAGTTCGATTCTTGCGAATCTCATTCGAAACTGTCGTTTCGAGTTTCCCGTAAGTCCGTTAAACTTTGTTAGATGTGTTGTGAACTTCGGTTTGGTTATTCGATCACGTATCGTGATTTTCGGGCGTTTTGGGCCATTTTGTAATTTACCCAAAGTCACGGGTATCCGTATCTGTAATTGTTGTCTCGACACGTTTCTTGGTCGCGTATGATTAATTATTGTATTATGTTTTCATTTCGGGTCGTTGATGTCGTCCGCGAACTTTTCGTCGTGTTCGTTCCGTGCGTTTTCGGAAATCGAGTCGTCGAGCCCTGGTGTTCGAGCACTGGCCGGACGGTTGCGGGACTGGCCGGACGATTGCGGGCACCGGCCGGACGGGTGCGGCAGGAACCGACATAGCGTGCGCTACGGCCGGAAGGCTGCGTGCGCTAACCAGCAGGTGTAGCGCACGCTATCGGCTGGCCTAACGCACGCTATCGGGTCTGGACAGTGGAGTCCTGGGGTTCTGGAATCGGTCAGGCTCGGCAGGTAGCGCACGCTACTGTCGGACGCTGCGTACGCTACGGCCGGCAGGTAGCGCACGCTACGGCCGGAAGGCTGCGCATGCTACCTGGCCGAGCAGTCTAGTCCAGAAGGCCACTGGATCGCGGCCTGGGCCGATAGCGCACGCTAGCTCGGCAGCCTAGCGCGCGCTAGTCCGGCCCAGTATAAATATGGCTGAGCAGCCTCATTCTCACTCGTTTTTCATTTCCTCTCCTTCTCTTCCGCGGCTGGAGACTTGGAGATCTTCGAGCCATGATGTTTGTCAACAAATCCATGAAGTTTTTGAGTTCATAACATCAATCAATCATCCGTTATCATCCTTTGATCCAGCGAATCAAGTTTATGAACGCGAGTTGGCGATCGGTGGAGTCGGCGGGTTCATAGTTAGTTCGTGTCAACCTACTTCGGTCGATTCTCCGCGTTGTTCTTATTCGAGGCAAGTACCTTGCCCATACTTTTCTTATTTTATGGATATGATGATCGATGATCATCTTGGTATGTTTGTTTGGTTGTTTGAAATGAAGTTTCAAAAGATTTTGGTTTGGCCTCGTTAAAGGCTCTCTTTCAAAATGCGTGTGTGTTTTGTGAACGGTGTGTTTGGGAATTGATTATGATTTGATCATTTTGAACGTTGAAGGCTTTGATGATATCCCTGTTGTTTAAAGTTATGGAATCGTGTATTCCGTATTTAATCTTGTTATTATGCTTTTGAAGAGTTTGATAATTGTGTCGGATTAGTGGCCATCTCTAGTAAGTATTCTTGATGAACTTACATTCTTAGCATATTAGTATTGCATGAGTAACGTGTGTGTGTGTATGCTCACTATGGGTTAGATCCGACGGGGTCTCGGTAGGGGTCCACAGAGACGTGGATCCGCGAGCTTGCTTTTAACCACTATGGGTTAGATCCGACGGGGTCTCGGTAGGGGTCCACGGAGGGGTGGATCCACGGTTAATTGTGGTGTATTTTACTAATGTGATTTGATTATGGCATTTCTGGAAATGAGTGCTTTTGAACGGTTTTCATGATTGCATGCATTGACTAAGTGTGTAAGAGGTAAGTTGTTCGTTTGGCTTACTTGGCTAGGATGGCACTAGAGTATTTTGTTGTTTGTTTTAAATCCTTTATTTGTGGATTTTGATGTTGGGAGACGAACCCTGTGGTCGTTCTTGTGTACTGTGAGTTGATGATATTTGGGGCTAAAATTCCAACGGTTTTGTAAAGGTCATTTGACGTATTTGGGGCTAAAATCCCAACGGTTTGGTAAAGGTTATTTTATGGAAAGTAAACCTTTGGGGCAGTGACCCCTTTTGTCTTTTGGATTTTGAAAAGTAGGATTTGATAATCCTAAATTGTTTTCTATTAAAACTCTCGATGGCATTCTAAACTGTTTTATAAATTTTTCCATTGATTTGTGATCTTTCGATTTTGGAACATTTTCTCAAATGTTTGCCTCGAGAAGTGCTTTTCGTTTCGTTTGGATCTTTGAGGATTCCTGGTTATTGTTATTCGTAGAATGTGAATTGTATGGCTCGTATTTGCACTTTGTTCTTGCACTAGCAAAACAGTGGAGTTTTGCTAACCCCCGAGTATTCGGGGGGTGGATGTCTGTTTTCACATTCAGGTTTTGGAGCATAACACAGGGTCAGCACGAAGGATGATGAAAGATGATCGATACTAATCACATTAGGAACCGTACATCGTGTATTGGTTCAGTTGTACTTTATTTTTCCGCTGCTATATTTTTCCCGTTGTACGGGTGTGGTTGTGTTTTGACCCCTGCGTGGGCATGAGTTGTAATCGAGTTGTATGTTTTTATTGAAAGGCCAAATCGGTCTACTGAGTCATTTTAGCCTTAAAGGCATGGTTGAGTTGTTATATGTTGTTACCAGCCTGGTAGATCCTTGAGGAAGGGTTCTACGGCGTGTAATATCCCTGAGCGGATTGGGGGTGTTATATAAATGGTATCAGAGCTTAGGTTGTGGAAACCTAGGCTGTCGGGTCAAGTCGTGTTGTTTGAGTCTTGTTTCGTCGGATTTTATCTAACTGAGTCATGTCGCGACGCGTCGT
Source organism: Orobanche coerulescens (assembly GCA_033398695.1). Lineage (NCBI taxonomy): Eukaryota > Viridiplantae > Streptophyta > Magnoliopsida > Lamiales > Orobanchaceae > Orobanche > Orobanche coerulescens. The sequence goes on from CM065817.1 coordinate 139,099,231, forward strand.
CTGAGTTTGTTGGTTGTGATTAGTATCGTGGGGCGATCATCATCTTCGTGCGACCTGTGGAAGTAAGTCTCCCTTCTTTGTGTTGTGCCTCGTGTGACACGAGCTATTTTTATGATTATTTGTTAAGTGATGGAATCCTTATGTGGATTTTGATTTTACGATATGTATTTAGTCGACTCTCGTATTTGATTTATACGAGGAGTGTCGTCGCTTGTGATGTCTTTTTATTGTTGTTTTTATCCGTTGCTGATGATTTTCGAATCGATTTGCATGTTTTACAAGTTCTGTTGTGGAAGCTTTGTGCTTATACGCGTTCGACTTGTTCACTAGCCAGTGTGGGAGGGTCCTTAGAGGCCTCGAATGGGGTCAGTGGTTTTGTTCTGAATGTGGTATTCTATCGTTTATTTCCGTTTAAAGACATGTATTGTCTTGATTTTAAACGTTTTGATGCGTGTACTAGGAGTTGTTTTAGTGAACGTCGATATGCGTGAGTTTTGGGCATTCTGGCCTATTGGATTTTTGAAAACCTTGAGTATCTTAGAAAAATAAATTTCGAGACATACTTTTCAAATGAGTTATTTTTTTGTGGTACGTCCAAGGTGCCACAATATATTTCAAAAAATTTCTACCTCGAGGACCAAAATGCTTTGAGATATTTTCAATGTTTTAGAAACACTTTTATTTAGACCATGTTTCACGTTGTACTTTTTGAAAGGTGATACTCAAGATCAACCGGTGTTCTTCTAAATTATTTTCAAATGAGGTTTTCGTTTTTAAAACCTATCCATTCCCGTTTGAGGGCTGGGTATGTATGTATGATGTTCACGTTGTCATTTTGATGTTTACTCCCGAGTATGACCGAATTGGCGGTGTGAGCGTTGAGTCGTTTTCCACACATTTGTTGTGTTAGCCTCTGTGAGAGGTGGGATGTTGGTATTGAATATTGTCGTCTCGTAGTGATTTCTGCATTGTCGCTCATGTGCAAACTGTTAGAGCTTTGTTTGGTACGACCGTGTGCATCGGTTATTGTTCCGTTATGTGTCGGTTGTTTAATGTCTTGTTACCTTGCTCCTGTTTTTGTGAATTCCGTGGACGAGGTCGAAGGTAATACCCGTACTATTTTGACTTCGGTATTTTCTCTTTCTCCAGTCTATCGATTCGCTCATGTTCGTTGATACTTTATGAACTTGTTCTGTATTTCGGTTTCATCGTCCGAACGAACTGTGATCTTGTTGTGGGTTGATCTGGTTATCGCTGTGACTTTTTTCGAGTTCGGTTCGATTCTTGTGAACTTTGTTCGGAAGTGACATCATTTGGTTCTATTAGTTCTTTTATTCGAAGTGGATCGGATTTGGAACTGCTGTGTTTTCGACTCTGTCGACTTGTTTATGCTCGTTAACATTTTCTGAACTTTCCCTATCTCTTGCTTTTGTTGATCGAACGAGTGTGGTATTATTTCAGAATAACTCGTTTGTCGTTGTGACTTTTCAATCGCTATTCCCTTTCCTGTGGATCTTATGGGAATGCATGTCTCGTAGTTCTCACCAGATCATCCTGGGAGTTGTTGTTTGAATTTTATTATCCTTCGTGTTTCGGACATGATTGTTCGATTTTTGTTGTCTCGATCGTTTGTTTGTTTGGTTTTTGTTCTCGTTTCGTGATTGTTGAGCGTTCAGGCTCCTTCCTAATTCTCTTAAGTTCGGGAAATTAGTCTCGTTTTTGATCTTCCAACCCTTGGGCGGTGGAATTCCGTATTTGTTCTGCGATTGGCTCGCGTTTTGATTGATGTACCGTTGAGTTGGTCAATCGTATTGATTTTCGTTCATTGTGTTTTGTGATTGTTCGGATAATTGACTTGATTGTATTATCCATTTGATGACGCTTGTCACTTGTTGGTTTTATTATATCCCTTACGGCGACGTTGTGTGATTCGTCGTGGAGAGTGTTTTCACACCGTATATTCCGTTGCGTTGTTTGTAGCGTTTCGCCGTTGGGCGTTAGTTACACGTTTCTTGCATATCTCGTTGAGTTTTCGTGGAGGAATATTGCTTCTCCCTACTTGTTTTAAGTTTCGGGACGAAACTTCTTTTAAGGAGGGTAGAACGTAATATCCACAATTTTCGATTTTCGGTAATTTTCTTTTTTCGGCTGAAGTCCGTTTTGACGACTCGTTCATGACCGTTTCGTCATTCTGAGAATGATTAATTTTACACTTTTTATCATCCGAGTTCGTTTCGGTGTTGTTTTGTTGAGTTCCGTGCTTTTTAGCGACTTTTCCGCACTTGAGTTCGATTCTTGCGATTCTTGAGTTCGATACGCGTATCCGGTGCCAGGATACGCGAGTCCGTTTTTTTTTTGCGCACGGATTCGCCACGCGGCGAATCCCGTGCGAATCCCACGCGAATCGCACCCGCACCCGCACCCATGCAGTATCCGATATTGCATACTGCCCAATTTTGAAGAATCCGTGCATCATAGTTTATAGTCCATTAAATCATTTAACATGTCAAATCCCCTTTGTCGCGCGATATCATATTTGAATTAAGTCATGGAAATTATCATACTTATTATGTTCAAATGCTTTCTCGATTTTAAGTAGACTGATTGAATCAAATGACTCTTAATTTGAGCATTGCCATGTATTTCCTTTAGTCCTACTTATCGCGGGGCCCAGCAGATATCTCTTTCACTAAAGAGAGAGAGACAAATCCTCATCTTGATTGTTCATTGCCCTCTACATGACTTCCACTAATCCCGATCACTAACCTTTATGATCATCATGTTTCAGATGACGTTGGATTACATCAAGATATAGCAGTTATCATTTTGGACTTTATGATAATCTCAGGTTCAAGAATTTATTGACATACTGTTATATTGAGATTCACTTATGATATAATGCGGGTCTGTCCAGTATTGGTTCTCCAACCAATACCCATAAGATTGATTCGTACTATATGCATAATCATTCGATGATTATCAATCAAACATATACTAGTATATTAATCACTTGAGTCTCTACTCAACTGGATTGGACCAGTGATATTTGAATAATCTTATTATTCGTGAACAACTATTATTCGATTATTATAATATTAAAACATGCACACATTATAATAATCAACGAGAAATAAATGATATCAAATAACTTTATTCAAATTTGACAATTACAAATCTAGGCACATCGAATGTCCTAGGATACTATTCCCAACAATCTCCCACTTGTACTAGGACCATTCATTCATGACTTTTAGTCCTATCGATCTCGCATGCTCAACATGCTTTCCTTGTGAGAGAGGCTTGGTAAGTGGATCTGCAATATTCTTTTCCGTTTCTACTTTGCATTATTGTGAGTATGTGTTTGGATATCTAATCGGTCCTTGACTCTTTAGCTCGCGCAATAGCACCATTATTATCCACAGTAAAGACTTATAGGACTTAAAAGGTTCCACATATTCTCCTCGACTGCATCCGATGCTGCCAGGTACTCAGCTTGAGTTATAGAATCTATGAGCGTGCTTACTTGGAACATTTCCAACTCACAACATCTACACACAAAACCATCTGCGATCTTAAATCGTCTCTATCAGTTTTGAAACTTGCATCGGCGTAACCATTTACAGCCAGCTCGTTTCCCACACGTCCATAAATTAGGAATGCATCCTTAGTTCTTCTTAGGTACTTTAGGATGGTTTTCACTGCTCTCCAGTGACTTGCACCTGGATTTGATTGGCATTGACTGGTCATGCTAAGGGCAAACGATATATCTGGTCGAGTACTAGCTACTTTGACTCAAACCAATCATTCTCTTTGATCCATATCTATAGATTTTTATACCAAGAATGTAAGCAGCTTCTCCTAAGTCTTTCATTGAGAAACAAGTTCCCAACCAAGTATTGACTGTCTGCAAGGTGGGTATGTCATTTCCAATGAGTGATATATCATGTACATATAAGACTAAGAAAACAATTATGCTCCTACTAATCTTTTTGTACACACATGGTTCATCTTCATTTTGAATAAACCCAAACTCTTTGGCAGTTTCATCAAAACGAATATTCCAGCTCCGAGAAGCTTGCTTCAACCCATAAATGGATCTTTGAAGCTTGCAAACCTTTTTAGAATTCTCTGGATGAACAAATCCCTCAGGTTGTGTCATGTACACATCCCCGAGTAAGTTTCCATTAAGAAACGCTGTTTTGACATCCATTTGCCATATTTCATAATCATAGTATGCGGCAATGGCAAATAAAATTCTAATTTATTTAAGCATGACTACTGGCAAAAAAGTCCCATCATAGTCAACCCCATGAATCTGTCTATAACCTTTTTCCACTAGTCTAACTTTATATGCTTGCAGATTACCGTCCATGTCTTTCTTCTTTTGAAGACCTATTTGCACCCAATGGTTTTAACACCTTCAGGTGGATCTATTAAGTTCCAAACTTGATTGTCATACATGGACTGCATCTCTGATTTCATGGCTTCTAGCCATTCCACGGACTCTGGTCCTGAAGCAGCTTCTGTATAGGTAATAGGATTATCATCTATGAGTGATGCGCCATCATCCTCTGTTACGAGATACCCATATCTCTCAGGTTCATGTCGCATCCTATCAGATCTGCGAGGGACTTGTGTAACTTGAACTGGCTCTTCAACTGATTGTTGAGCCTGTTCAATTTCCATCGGTGAAGCGATGGATTCTTGTGGTTCTCAAATTTCCTCGAGAATTACTCTTCTCCCACTGTCTCTTTTGGAAATAAATTCCCAATCTAAGAATACAACATTTCGATCAATAAACACTTTGTTATCTCGGGCTTATAAAAGTAGTATCTTTTAGTTTCCTTAGGATATCCCACAAATAAACATCTTTCAGATCTGGCTGCCAGTTTAGCAAACACTTGGCGCCTTAAGAGTGCTTCGCAACCCCAGATCTTTAGAAAAGACAAGTTTGGTCTCTTACCAGTCCATTTCTCAAATGGTGACTTTTCAACTGCTTTAGATGGAACACTGTTAAGGGTGAATGCCGTTCGACTCATCATGGATCGAACCATGTCTAATAAGGTTCGATTCCTCCTCTCGGACACCCCATTGTGCTGAGGTGTTCCAGGAGGAGTAAGTTGTGAAACAATTCCACAACTCCTAAGATGATCATCAAATTCTTGGCTCAAGTATTCGCCATCTGGATTCGATCGAAGGGCTTTAATTATATTGCCAAGTTGATTCTGTACTTCACTCTGGAATATTTTGAACATTTCAAAAGATTCATGTTTATACTTCATAAGATAAACATATCCATACCGGCTAGAATCATCGGTAAATGTAATGAAGTATTGATATCCGCCTCTGGCATGAGTGCTAAGAGGTCCGCATACATCAGTATGTACTAGGCCTAATAGATCACTAGCCCTTTCTCCATGACCGGTGAAAGGATTCTTTGTCATCTTGCCCAATAAACAAGATTCGCATGTCCCATATGATTCATAGTCAAAAGAGTCTAAAAGTCCATCGTTATGGAGTTTAGAAATGCATTTCTCATTTATGTGACCAAGTCGACAGTGCCATAAGTAAGTCGGATTAGAATCATTGAGCTTAGGTTTCTTGGATGCAATGTTATAGACTTCCAAAGTGTTGGACTCATCTAGATCAATATTGTAAAGGCCAGTATATAACTTTGCAGTACCATAAAGAAAGTCATCAAAGAAAATACGAATAATCTTATTCTTAATAACAAAACTGTAACTTCACAATATAATGTAGAAACTGAAATAATATTCCTATTCATAGCAGGAACATAATAGCAATTGTACAAAACTAACAAAATCCCGTTTGGTAAAACTAGATCATAAGTTCCTACGGTAAGTGCAGCAACTCTTGATCCATTGCTGACTCTTAGATCCACTTCCCCTTTCTTCAGCTCTCTACTACTTCTCAACCCCTGCACATTTGCACAAATGTGAGATCCACATCCAGTATCCAATACCCACGAGTTAGAAGTAAGATAAGTCAACTTCTATAACAAATATACCTTTGGCAGTCTCACTACCCTTGGTACGCTTTAGCTTTTCCAAGTAAACCATGCAATTTCTCTTCCAGTGTCCTGGTTTATTGCAATGATGGCAATTTCCATTTTGGGAGATTTAGCCTTGAAAACTGTCTTAGTAGTCTTTAAATTTGGCAACTTTTTTCTTACCCTTGCCCTTGCCTTTGTTCTTGAAGGACTTCCCTTTGCTGACCATCAGCACGTGGCTTGGTTTCTTCTTAATATTCTGCTCGGCCATTTTAAGCATCCTATGCAGCTCAGAATGGACTTCTCCATCTCATTCATATTATAGTTCATAATGAACTGACCGAAACTATCGGGCAATGAGTTTAAGATCACATCTTTGGAGTGCTCCTTAGAAAGTGGAAAACCAAACCTATCAAGATGATCGATATATCCTTTCATCTTGAGCACATGAGCGCTTACAAATGTCCTCTCAACCATCTTGTAAGCATACAAGGCTTGAAAGGTCTCATACCTCTCTGCCTAGCATGCTACGAGAAAGTTTCCTTGAGGTGAGCATTAATCTCATAAGCTTCCATTTCTTCCAGATTCTTCTGAAGTTCTGGACAAATGGTAGCCAACATAAGACAACTGATATCAATGGAATCATCACAGTATTTCTTCTATTTGTCTTTTGTTGCTTTGTTAGCATTGTCAGCAGGCTCATCGGGAATTTCTTCTTCAAGAACATACAACTTTCTTTCTTGCTTGAGAACTAGCTCCGGATCCAATCCAGATAGTTGCTGCCATTTTCTTTGAGCTTGTCCTTCTCAAGGATGGATCGCAGTGAAATGGTGGACGTGTTGTTTGATGCCATTCTATTATCTACAAAATTCAATATGCTAAGTATTAGTCACATTATTTTATTTCTCCAAAAATACTCCCACTAAAAGAAAGTACCCTCAATTTCATAACATTTGTCCGAGACCCCATTTTGTACAATTCTAAACTCAGCTTTGGCATGACACGTAGAATTGAGCTACTTTAGGTGGATAACTCTTTATCAATTACATCATATGTAATTCTTTGGTTATATTTATGGGATTTGGCATCTTATGCCCAAGCATGTTATAATCCCATCTTATGCCTTAAAGTTCAAAACTATTTTGAATTCTTAGTTCATTAAAACATATAGGTATCACCATTACCCATCCTACCTTACTAAGATAATTCGAGCACCCAGTTTGGCATGACCCGCTCAAGATGATCGAAGTCTTGATAGGTGTTTCAATTGAACGGCATTAAAAATTTTAATGAGGGGTTTTATCCTATGTGGCATGTCTATGTTGTCTAACATACATCTAAACATACATCGCATCACATATATGCATAAATTTAAACATACATAGCATCACATGATATAAATAGACATAGAACCGTGTATAGCATGACCATAATCCTAACTTTATTTTCATGAGCCAACATGAAAATCACAAAAGTCAATCTAAAGGGTATAATTGGTCTTCATTGATCTTCCAACTCCTTGGAACGTCATACGCGATCAATTGGCCTCTAACGTCCGTCCTTCATCTCATTCTTGCCTTCATTACATTAATAAAATAATACACTAGTAAAATTAAATTATAAGAGGGCAAACGACACGCAGGCCGTAAATTATAACAATAAGTTAAAAGACGACTTCAGGCCGTAAAAACCAATTAATATTAAATGACATGCAGGCCGTAAAACCAACCCAAAATTAAATTGAAACATCCAATCACATTGGTCAATTTATGGTCATGCCATACACCAAACATATACTAAAACTAATCATCGCATAATTAATTAACCAGAGTATTAAAATTAATTATCATATAATTAATTAAATAGAATATGAATCTGTCTGATAGTCAGGTATAAGATTAATATCCGATCAAAATCAACAATCTGGAACACTGGCCCAGATGGCCGAGCGCTCTACACCAGCACACGGCCGCGCGTGTTCGAATCCCGTCGGCCGCAAAATGCAATTTGAAAACATATGTTTTGATTTTACAAAACAGGATTTAAATAGAATATCATTGAACAAGATTCACAAGAAGGTGCTCCAACCGAGATGGTCTGGGCGAGGGATCGTGTATGATCCGCGTGGGATCAAATCCCTTCAGCACTGGGATTTATTTTTGTGATTTAGTCGCTGCCCGCGGGTCCTGGCCCGACCCGGACCCGATCCGAACCTGCCCAAACTGACCCATTTCGCTGTGCTATTCCATAACAGTTCTGGACAGCAGTTTATGCGATAAACAATCTTGAAAATTGATTTTGAACGATCCAATTTAATCAAATTAAATCAGAAAAATATTTATAAAATCTCTATTTCATAAATATGATCAAAAATGTGATTTTAATATATTCCAAGCATATAAAACATGCTCTACATAAATAATTAAATCACTGCAAGTTGTCTCTGATACCGCTGTTGGGTTTTACGTGTATCTAATACATTAAATATGAGCAAAACGCAGTGGAATCAATTAACGAAAAACCCAGACGAGGATCAATATGCAGTAATTTAATCTATTTATAAAGAGTTCGTTGAATTACCGTAATTCGAAGAACAGATCTGAACCCGGACCAGAAGCTGATTAAGTCCTCTTCCTCTTTCGGTGATCCACACACGAACAATTGGTACAAGCGCGATTGCTAGATCCTTACGAATAATGTTGATAAACAATACAACAAATAATTCCTTGCTATAAGGATTTGTACTGCTGATCAAAATCAACCAAGGGAAGAAGAGGGACATGGCCGAAACGGACTTCCGGACTGAGAGCAGTTCGGCCGAACAGCAGAGAACAAGGGGGGCCGATTTTTGTCTTACAAAAATTAGGGTTGTGTAAATTTTTCTTATTAACAACTCATTGTCCAAGACTCTTTATTTATACTAAGTAAACCCTAGAGTCAAACTCTAGTATTTGCTTAGTTGCCCCTCAACTTTTTAAATAATACAATACATATAATATCTCATATTATACATTACTTATTATTTAATTCTCTTATAAATATAATATCTAATATTATATTTATCTTTCCCAGTTGATATAATTAAATAATATAATATATAATATCATATATTATATATTATTCATTATTTAATAAATATAATATCTAATATTATATCTATTAATTATTCTTGCCTGTCTTTAGTTGTCGTATGTGTGACCCAAAAGGCTTATATTATGTTGGCAATTATTTAATACCTTATTAAATAATAAATCATAAGCGGTCTCTAGCAAGACATTATGACTACCCAAATAATATAAGTTTATAGTCCATTAAATCATTTAACATGTCAAATACCTTTTGTCGCGCGATATCATATTTGAATTAAGTCATGGAAATTATCATACTTATTATGTTCAAATGCTTTCTCGATTTTATGTAGACAATGACTCTTAATTTGAGCGTTGCCATGCATTTCCATTAGTCCTACTTATCCTAGAGCCCAGCAGATATCTCTCTCACTAAAGAGAGAGACAAATCCTCATCTTGACTGTTCATTGCCCTCTACATGACTCCCACTAATCCCGATTGCTAACCTTTATGATCATCATATTTCAGATGACGTTGGATTACGTCAAGGCATATCAGTTATCATTTTGGACTTTATGATAATATCGGGTTCAAGAATTTATTGACATACTGTTATATTGAGATTCACTTATGACATTTCCATGCAGTGATCTCAATGCGGGTCTGTCTAGTATTGGTTCTCCAACCAATACCCATAAGATTGATCCGTACCATACGCATAATCATCCGATGATTATCAATCAAATTTATACTAGTATATTAATCACTTGAGTCTCTACTCGATTGGACTAGTGATATTTGAATAATCTTATTATTCGAGAATAACTATTATTCGATTATTATAATATTAAAACATGTACACATTATAATAATCAACGAGAAATAAACGATATCAAATAACTTTATTCAAATGTGACAATTACAAATCTAGGCACATCGAATGTCCTAGGGCACTGTTCCCAACACATTTGTCCCTGGGAGATTTATACATGACAACCCCATCTTGGCTCAAGAAATCATAAGAGGGTATGGCAGGAAGAACATATCAGCAAGATGCATGATTAAGATGGACTTGCAGAAAGCATATGATTCCATACAATGGAACTTTGTGGAGCAACCCCTCAGAACTATTGACTTCCCTTCCCAATTTGTTGATTGGCTGATGGTTGGGCTAACAACTATTTCTTATCAGATTAATGTTAATGGACAGTTGACTGAGCCTTTCAAGGGGAGGAAAGGATTGAGACAAGGTGATCCCATATCACCTTACCTCTTTGTGTTATATATGGACAAACACTACGTTCACATCCTACTTTTAGATATCATCCCACTTGTGCTTCCCTAAGAATTACACACCTTACATTTGCAGATGATCTCCTCTTTTTGCCAAGGGCAAGCAAATAAAAGGAAAAGTGAAATATTTTTTGCAGGGGTGTCTGATGCTGTTAAGAAAGAGATCTCCAAATTTGCTCAACTTCAAGAAGGGAAGCTTCCTTTTAAATATCTAGGCATACCCCTGAATGGAAAAAGGTTATCCATTACACAGTTCCAATCACTCCTAGAGAAGATGACAAGTAAAATCAGACATTGGACAGCCAAGTTGCTCACATATGGGGCGGACTGCAGCTTGTGAAAAGTATCTTGTATGCCGTCCAAAATTATTGGAGTCATATTTTTCCCTTCCCAAAAAAGGTAATGTACATCATCAATACTATATGCAGGCAGTTCCTTTGGTCTGGGGATCTAAGTGGAAGGAAATCTCCCATTGCTTGGTATGATGTGTGCAAGCCTAAGGAGAAAGGAGGGCTGGGCATTGTACACTTGGAAACTTGGAATAAATTCTGCATCCTGAAGTTATTCTGGGCAGTCCATTCCAAAGATGACAAGCTTTGGATAAAATGGATACATGCCTTCTATATTAAAGATGGGATAGTTATGTATATGGAGGTTCCAATACAATACTTATTCTTATTCAAGAAATTGTTGAAGGTGCGAGTTCATGTGCAACATAATGATTAACTGGGAGCACCAACCTGAACAATGTAAATTTCATATGCAATCAGTTTATCGTATTCTGTGCCCTACCTCAGATAAAGTTGTATGGAGAGAATGCATTTTGCATAACATTGGTACCCCAAAAGCGAAGTTTTTTATGTGGTTAGCATTTTGGGGAAGGCTGTAACACCCCAAACTAGGCGGATATTACAGTACCGTGGACCCCCGACTGGGACCCACCAGACGAATGAAAATTAATGAATTAAATAATATAATTGTAGTACCGAACCACAATATATCATCAATCACTCCGATGAGGAGTTTCATTACAACACACCCAAGATAATACCGAATACATGTATATTTTATATGAAGATAAAATATACAACATTGAATGAAATGAATATCCAAATGGAAGTCTGCAGCGGAAATAAAATAAAGAAAACACGAGTGAATGAAAGGACTGGGCCCCCTACTAGTATCACTGGGACTCCTCACCGTCAGCGTTCTCTTCCCGTGCCTTAGCCTTGCCATGGCCTGAAAATAACATCCCCCAACGGGGTCAGTTACACAGAACAACAATTCTCAAGAGTTGAACAAAATACAATAATCACATGAATGAATCAATGAATTAAATTGAATGATGAGCATCAATGTACGCCCGAATGAAATGAGTAATAGCACAAATAGCCGAGTGTCCGGAGTCCCGCATATACACCTGCTATTGGCCTAATTAGTCTCATGGTTTAATGTGTCCGGAGTCCCGCGTATACACATTACCATGCGCACAGTCCAATGTGTCCGGAGTCCCGCATATACACATGACCATAGTGTGCCCGACTAAAATTCCACACATGCACCAACTGGCCATGCAATATAATTCCGGAAGATCACCAGAACAAAATGACCAAGGTAAGGAGTAATGAATAGAATCCAATAAGGATCAAGAACGACTCACCGAGATGAAATAATGATACAACGAGTGATAGCTTCAATGAAATGATTTTGGAATCGTCATTCCTCGTGAGTTACACGATGAGTTGATAATTACAAGTCTCGACATGAACGATATATTATGAGTGAATTACATGTATGAATGAACAACAACATAAGGAATTGGATATCCTTTTAACCGAGTAAGAATTTACTTACACAAAACCGATGTCAAAATGTCCTTCCTCGAACAATGTCCTAAAACGAGATGTCGGTCGCTCGAACAATCTTGAATGACGCAATTACCAATAATCCGCTCAATATACGTATCAAGCATGAATTACGATTAACTCAAAGTTCGATACAACAGTATCCGAACTCATCGAGACATTCAAACAAACACTTAGCAAACATACATCCTTTGATAATATCCAATCCCTAATATGTCGAAACCAACTCCAAAGTGAGTATTTCAAACCAACAAAACACCTCCAATGATATCAATAATCCCATAGGAATCCACAAAATGAGTTAACGACAACATCTAATTGAAAACCCCCAAATATCAAAGTCAACTCTAAGGTGTTCTTGAATCAAACCCCAACAAGACATGAAATCCAAAATATATGTTATTAAATCCGTAGGAATACATTTATCCAAGGTAGATAACCCATATCTAACATAATCAAACAACAATCCAAGCTTACACGAAGAAATCGGAAGGAAAACCCAAAAATCCAAAATTCTAGATTCAAGAGATTATTACCTTGATTTGATGTGATGGGGATGATGAAATGATGATTAATCCGAATGATAAGTTTGAAGATGATGATTTGTGGATTCAGCTCGAAGAAAACTCTCCAAATCGCCCGAAATCGTCGAAGGAATGAAGTGAGATGATGAAATGACAAAATGGACTGCACTGTCCAATATATAGTAAATCCCAGTTAGCGTGCGCTAGATCCGGCGCGTAGCGTGCGCTAACGGGTGTACTGGGTAGTCCAGTACCCTCTGTTCGCAACGGTAGCGTGCGCTACGTACCTTTTGTAGCGTGCGCTACAACCGTATACTTAGTGTGCGCTAACTCAAAATGTTAGCGTGCGCTAATGATTTCTCTGATGCCCAGTACTGAAGTCCAGAACCTCTTGTTCTCTAATTTGTTCTCGGTAGCGCGCGCTACACACAATATACAGCGTGCGCTACTGACACCTATTAGTGTACGCTAATAACTACTCGTAGCGTACGCTAGGAATTATTCCAACTCAGTCCAGTAGCTACTGGACTCTGCCTGATCCGTCGCTAGCGCGCGCAACAAGGACTGCATAGCGTGCGCTACTCCGACCTACTAGCGCACGCTACTTACCATTCGTAGCGTGCGCTACTGACAACCCAACTGCAGTCCAGTGCCTTCTGGACTGCCTGTATTGAACTACATTAGCATGCGCTAGTGTTGGGAGGTAGCGTGCGCTACCTGAACTCAATTAGCGCGCGCTAAAGAGAGTTCATAGCGTGCGCTACTCCTCACACACATCCCACTATGAATATGACAATGATGATAAACACGGCACGATTCTCCAACTAGATTGATGATAAATGACGATACAATTACTCTAAACAGTGAATATTATGAATGAATATGAACGATGAATGATCATTAATGAGTGAGATTTACTGAGTGACAATGACTGAACGATAAATACTGAATGATAATGACTGAATTACAACCAGGTATTACATATACCCCCCTTAAAAGAGTTTCATCCTCGAAACTAAGGGTCAAACAACTCGGGATAACTCTCCCGCATACTATTCTCAGTTTCCCAAGTAGCCTCTTCGACCCTGTGTCTAGACCACTGAATTTTAACCAAAGGGATCATCTTGTTCCTCAACTGTTTGATTCGCCGCTCTAAGACTCGTATAGGACGCTCCTCATATGAATGATCATTAGCGATCTCGATTTCGTCGAACTGAAGTATGTGACTCGGGTCCGCAACATACTTCCGTAACTGAGAGACGTGAAAAACATTATGAATTCGGCTCAACGCCGGAGGTAAGGCCAATCGATAAGCTAGTTCGCCTACTCGATCCAAAATCTCAAACGGTCCAATGAATCTCAGACTCAACTTTTCCCTCTTCCCAAAACGGAAGATACCTCGACTCGGGGATACCTTGACCAAAACATGGTCACCGATATCGAACTCTAACGGTCGACGACGATTATCTGCGTATGATTTCTGCCGACTCTGAGCGGTCAACAAACGACTCCTGATCAAAGCTACCTTCTCACGGGCGGCCATAAGCATATCGGGCTCGGTGCCGATTGATTCTGATAAGTCATCCCAACACAAAAGAGATCGACAACGACGACCATACAAGGCCTCGTAAGGTGCCATCTTAATCGAAGCATGCCAACTATTGTTGTACGTGAACTTGATCAATGGTAGTTGGGCTTCCCAATCATCTTTCCAATCGAGAACACATGCCCTCAACATGTCCTCCAAAGTCTGAATAGTCCTCTCTGATTGTCCGTCGGACTGAGGATGAAAAGATGTGCTGAGATTAAGTTGAGTTCCCATGGAACGATGAACTGATTTCCAAAAATGAGACACGAACCGTCCATCACGATCGGAAACGATACTTTTAGGAGTACCGTCCAGTCTCACTATCTCTTTGATAAACAACTAGGCAAGTCTCTCGGGACCCTACGTATCCTTAATCTCAAGGAAATGAGCTGATTTAGTTAAGCGGTCCACAATTACCCAAATTGTATTCATGCCACGATGACTCGTCGGCAAACTCGTGATGAAGTCCATCGAAATATCTTCCCACTTCGACTCTGGAATAGGGAGCGGTTTTATCATACCCGCCGGTCGCTGATGTTCTATATTGACTTGCTGAAAGGTTAAACATCTCGAAACAAATTCCATGACTTCTCGCTTCATATTACTCTACCAGTAATTTTGTTTCAAGTCTTTGTACATCTTGCTAGACCCCGGATGAACGGAATAAGGGGTAGCATGAGCTTCTCTAAAAATCTAGTTTTTCAACTCGTCATTCGCCGGTACGCACAACCGATTCTTAAATCGCAAAAGTCCATCCTCGTGGACCACAAATCCAGGAGCTTTCCCCTGAGTCACATCATCTCGAATGCGTAACAAAAATGGGTCCGAACCCTGATTCTCCCTGATCGCCTCCTCAAGTGGCGATGAAATCTCTAACGTACAAAGTTGCCCTTGTACTCACTGTAACCAGACCTCGATCTCAGGCCTCAGAAATTCCTGCTGAAGTTCCTTCTGAACTGTTAATCGAGCAAGCATCTGCTCTTGAACGGACTTACGACTCAAGGCGTCGGCGACAACGTTCGCCTTGCCCGGGTGGTAAAGTATCTCAATATCATAATATTTGATTAGTTCCAACCACCGTCTCTGTCGCATATTTAACTCCTTCTGAGTAAATATATACTTTAAACTCTTGTGATCGGTGAATATCTGACAGGTAACGCCATAAAGACAATGACGCCAAATCTTCAATGCGAATACCACGGCTGCTAGCTCCAAGTCGTGGGTCGGATAATTAACCTCGTAAGGTATCAATTGCCGTGAAGCATAAGCAATAACTTTCCCGTTCTACATTAGTACACATCTGAGACCCTGTCCGGACGCATCACTATAAACCACAAATCCTTCCGTCCCTTACGGTAAGGAAAGGACAGGTGCTGAAATTAATCGGCTCTTGAGTTCCTCAAAACTCTGCTGACACGCTTCGGACCACGTGTATTTCTTATCCTTCCATAAAAGGTTCGTCATGGGTTGAGCAATTTTAGAAAATCCCTCCACATATCGCCGATAATAACCAGCTAATCCGAGGAAACTCCGGATTTCCTTAACATTCTTCGGAGGTTGCCAACCTCGGATCGCCTCCGTCTTCTGAGGGTCGACACGAACTCCGTCAGATGAAATTACATATCCGATAAATGTCACTCCAGACATCCAGAACTCACATTTGGAAAACTTCCCATAAAGTTGCTCTCGTCTCAACACATCGAGCACCTAGTGAAGGTGAAACTCGTGTTCCTCCCGGTCACGAGAATAAATTAGAATGTCATCAATAAAGAAAACCATGAACTGATCCAAATAGTCGATGAAGACCCGATTCATTAATTCCATGAACATCGCAGGTGCATTAGTTAACCCAAACGACAATACCACAAACTCATGACTATAGCATGTTCGGAATGCCGTCCTTGCGATATCCGACTCTCGAATTCGCAACTGATGATATCCAGATCTTAAGTCGATCTTGGAAAATACTGAAGCTCCCTGAAGTTGATCCAAAAGATCATCGATACGGGGTAGAGGATATTTATTCTTGATCGTCACCCGATTCAATTCTCGGTAATCAATACACAAGCGGAACGAACCATCCTTCTTCTTGACAAATAACACTGGTGCTCCCCACGGGGACGCACTCGGTCGAATATAATCCTTCTCGGTCAAATCCTCTAATTGATTCTTCAACTCTTGCATTTCGGTCGGGGCCATCCGGTATGGTGCCTTCGATATTGGAGACGTACCAGGCTCCAACTCAATCGTGAATTCCACATCTCTCTGTGGAGGCAAACCAGGTAACTCGTCTGGAAATACATCGGCATATTCTCTCACTACAGGAATATCCGTCAACATTACTGATGGTTTCTTGGTCTTGGTCATATAGCACCAATAACCGACACACCCCTGATTGAGTAATCTCACTGCTTTCATCAAGTTGATGACTCTCCCAGAACAGCTGGGATTACCTCCCTGAAATACACATTCAACCCCCTCGTTTGAGATGATAGTGACCATACGTCTACGGACACTAATGACGGCATTGTGACGATCCATCCAATCAATACCCAGGATGACATCATCACTCGGTAAATCTAACACGATTAGGTTTGCCATCCAATCACGGCCATGAAAATGAATCGGACAATTCTTAATCTCGTGATTCCCGATAATTCTTCTACCATCAGGTAGACCAATGACATAAGGCTCACAACTAGTAGCACTACCGAGACGTAGTCTACTCAAACATGACTCGGAAATGAATGAATGCGATGCACCAGTATCAAAAAAGGTACACACAGGATGAGATAGAATTTCGAGTGTACCTGAGATCATTCGAGCTTCTGGATCATCATCTTTATTCATCTCATAAATTCGGGGCTTTCCAGCTCCGGAACCAGATGCTCCCGTCTGATAGCTGTGGGCTCCGCCTTTGTTAGCTCCCATCATCTTAAACGACGTGGACTGAGTAGCCTAATTCGGAACCGCTGACTGTTTCGGGGCCTGAGATGACGCCGGAGTAGGTTTGGAGTCCTCTCGGAAAAAATGGGCCCTATGCCCCGCCATTCCACAGTTAATGCACGTGACAGTTTGCCTCAAGCACTTCGTGTTGTAATGACCCTGTTCTCCACAGTTGAAACAGGTAAAGGCCGAACTGGCCGCTCGTGACTGAGATTCCGCGGGTCTGGGCGCCATAGGAGGTCGCTTGGTGAAAGTAGAGCCCGCTCGAGGCTTCTTGAAAGTTGTCTGACTGCCTTCAGGCTAATTTCGGTTCTTAGACTTCTTGCCAGCAGATGAAGGTTGTTGCTTAGCAATCTCCTTAGCAGTAAGCTCACAAGTAAGAGCTTTCTCAATGAATTCGGACAGAGTGGTGCAATTGTGATTAAGCAACTGCATCCGCATATGAGGCTTCAACCTCTTGCTGAAATACTTGATCTTGTCTGCCTCGGAGTGAATAATAGACGAGGCGAGAGGGAGAAGCTCCTGAAATTTCTCGGCAATGGCGAGAACTGTAACACCCCCAAGACATTCAGGGCATATTACAGCGCCGTGGACCCCACACTGTGGAATCCACCAGGCTAACGTACCAACAAGACATTCGCCAATGACAAACAATCATCAATAAAATGACAATTCAAATAAAAGACTACAACCCGACAAATAGAATCCAACATCAATCAATTTCCCAAAATGGAAACACCACATTAACAATTTTGCAAAGGAAGTACTCGAGTACTTAAACCGATTCTATAATACAGAATCCCCAAAACAAGATATCAAAAGTATCCGACAGACAGAACGCCAATAATCAACTTCTGGACAGTATCATGCCCGCCTATCATCCTCATACGGCTCAAGTGCTCGCTTGTATCCACGATCGGTACCTGAAATACAAAAAGTATTTCCCCCATTTAAGGGGTTAGCGACAACTGCTAGTGCAAGTACAATCCATTTGAACTACATTCTAATCAGATTAATATATGCGCCGAAAGTCATTTTAGAAAACATTTTATATTCCGGAATATTTACGATGCACAAGCACAAAACACATTTTCTCCAACCAAAACAATTCAACCTTGGTACGTGACTCACGGCCACCGTACCCCGCAGAGCCCCGTCGGACATCCCTGGGTGGTTAACCACAGTTCGTGATACGCACACACATGGCAATACGTATCCCTAGAGGGCCCGTCGGACCGTCCCTAGGTGAACATACATATATCCATCCACAACAACCACGAATAGCCACAATTCAAATACTAGAACATGTAAACAAATGTAAAGTACTTGCCTTTGAGACATTCTTGAAGAATCGGAAGCGAAAATCGACTACGGACGATCTGAATGGAAAACGACGGTTCCTAAACGAAGAATTAGCATAACTCAGTCCCAACGGACATCAATAACCGAAAGGAATACTTCCAAAACCCCGATTACATGCTACGACAATGAACGATCAATCGATACGGGCGAGGGCTTACGCAAAATCTCCCCGTATTGATAATTCACGGATTAAAACCAAGAAAATGGATTTGGAATCACCCAAAAACTGCAATCGATAAGGAGTATCATAACATAGTCGAACAATTTGGAGCTAATCCCTAAAATCCCGAAAATCCCCCAAATTCGTCAAAGTTAGGGTTCCTGAGAAAATATCTTGGATTCGACGGATGGATGATGATAATGTTGTAGATTAATCTCCCTTGGTGCACAATAGTCAATCTCTAGAGGAAATCCACGGATTGCTCTGGAAAAATCACTCCAAAGGCGCTCAAGAACACTAACGTCGCGAGAAGGGTTGAAGAAGAATGAAAAGAAACGACTGAGGTTAAGTCAGGTTTAAAAACGCTGACAGCGCGTTACGTACGTTATCATGAGCTGTTAACGTACGTTATGATGGTTACGTACGTAACCCAATACTGGTTAATGTACGTAATCAACTGCCTGTACTGAATTGGGAAAGGTCATAACGTACGTTATGAATCATGCATAACGTACGTTATGCACGTAGCAGATCCCAGTTCTGAACACAATTCTGCACAGTCGATTCAACGACGAACCACAACACGAGGATAGAATCAAAAGTGTAAATACGAGATATTCATAACAACGAAGCTGAGTGTTCAGTAAATGCACTTCCAACTACCGAGGAATCCAAGATACGACGAGGAGATGAATTTTCCTAAATTTATAGGAAATTACGAAAATGGCCCAAGTGCCCGAAAATCACGAAACGACGTCGGATTTACAAACCGAAAGTCTCAACATGACCAACACAACCATACGAACTTGTACAACCCAAGAAACAACGAGAACAAACGAGTTTTACAAGAATCGAATGTTCATACGGCAAAACATGTCATAAAATGAAATTACGTGAAAACATCACCAAAACTCGTCCAAATGGAAAAACTCCAAGAATAAAGTAGATTCAAAATGTCGAAACGGTTACAAGAGAGTTCATAAAAATAGACATACACCAAAAATGTAAACTGCTAAAAATGGAAAATTACGGATATTACATTCTCCCCCTCTAAAATAAAGTTTCATCCCGAAACTTAAGAATCAAAAAGTTCGGGATGCCTCGAACGCATATCATCCTCTAACTCCCACGTCGATTCTTCTACTCCTTGCCTCGACCATTGCACCTTAACCAAAGGAATGGTTTTGTGCCTTAACTGCTTGTCTCGACGCTCCAAAATCCTGACGGGCCTCTCCTCAAACGTAACATCTTTCTCGATCTCCACGTCTCCAAAATCAATAAAGTGGGACGGGTCCGGAATGTACTTCCTCAACTGGGAAATGTGAAATACGCTATGCACATGACTCAACGACGGAGGAAAAGCCAAACGGTACGCTAACTCGCCCACTCTCTCCAATATCTCGAAAGGTCCAATATATCTCGGGCTGAGTTTCCCCTTCTTCCCAAAACGGAAAACTCCTTTCGACGGAGACACTCTCAACAGAACATGATCTCCCACCTCAAACTCCAAAGGTCGATGCCTAACATCCGCATAAGACTTTTGTCGACTCTGAGCAGCCAACATTCTCTTTCTAATCAACTCAACTTTCTCCCTCGTCTCTAACACGAGGTCCGGCTCGGTGCCAACCATATAGTGCCTCATACGGTGCCATCTTAATCGACGCGTGCCAGCTATTATTATAAGTAAACTCAATCAAGGCCAGATGTTCCTCCCAGTCACTACTCCAGTCTAACGCACACGCGCGCAACAAATCCTCGAACGTCTGAATGGTACGTTCGGACTGCCCATCGGTCTGGGGATGGAACGAAGTGCTCAAACGTAACTGTGTCCCCAATGCCTTATGTACCGCCTGCCAAAAATGCGATACAAATCGGCCATCTCTATCTGAAATAATGGTCCTCGGTGTACCATGAAGTCTCACTATCTGCGCGATAAAAATACGAGCCAACTTTTTTGGACCCCAAGTATCCTTGATGCCCAGAAAATGCGCCGACTTAGTCAGTCGGTCTACAATCACCCACACCATATTCATACCAGTCTTCGTCCTCGGCAAACCCGTGACAAAATCCATCGAGATATCCTCCCACTTCCACTCCGGGACGGGAAGTGGTTTCAATAACCCGGCTGGCCGCTGATGCTCAATCTTGACTTGCTGACAAGTCAGACACTTAGCCACAAACTGAACTACCTCATTCTTCATGTCGTTCCACCAAATTTTTTTCCTCAGATCTTTATACATTTTACTCGAGCCCGGATGGACTGAGTAAGGTGACGCATGAGCTTCTCGCATAATACTCTGTCTCAATTTCGAGTCGTTCGGAACACACAACCGACCTCGGAATCTCAACACACCGTCCTCATGAATAACGAATCCCGGGGCCTTCCCCTTTCCTACACTCTCTCGGAGCTGAATACACATCGGGTCCTCCAACTGTCCCGATTTAATGTCATCGACCAGAGATGAAGAAACCTCAAGAGTACGCAACTGCCCGGAACTCTCTGGTAGTACAACCTCAATGCTCAACCTCATAAACTCTCGCTGAAGTCCTGACTGGGCCGTAAGCAACTCAAGCGGCCGAAGCGCTACCGATTTCCGGCTCAAGGCATCTGCCACCACATTTGCCTTACCCGGATGATATAGAATCTCGAGGTCGTAGTCCTTAATCAACTCCAACCATCTCCTCTGTCTCATATTAAGCTCTTTCTGCGTAAAAATGTACTGCAGGCTCTTGTGATCGGTGAAAATCAGACACGACGAGCCATACAAGTAATGACGCCAGATCTTCAATGCAAATACGATTGCGGCCAACTCAAGATCGTGTGTAGGGTAATTCAATTCATACGGTTTCAACTGACGGGAAGCATAGGCGATCATCCTCCCGTGCTGCATAAGTACACATCCGAGACCTTGGCCCGAAGCATCACTAAAAACTGAGAAACCCTCATTACCACTCGGTAAAGCCAAAACAGGAGCGGTCGTCAACCGCTTCTTCAACTCCTCAAAACTATTCTGCCTCTCATCGGTCCACACAAACATCTATGACTTCTGTAACAACTGAGTCAGCGGTCGAGCGAGCTTAGAGAACCTCTCGACGAATCTACGGTAATACCCGGCTAATCCCAGAAAACTGCAGACCTCCTTCGCGTTCTTGGGCGGCGCCCAATCCAACACTGCCTCTACCTTATGTGGGTCCACACGAACACCCTCGGCCGAGATCACATGACCGAGAAACATAACCTCCCGTAACCAAAACTCACACTTTAGAACTTCGCAAAAAGATGCTGAGTTCTCAAAATATCTAACACGATATGCAAATGATGGGCGTGCTCCTCCTCACTCCTCGAGTAAATCAGGATGTGATCGATAAAAACGACTACACACTTATCGAGGTATTCGATAAAGACTTTGTTCATAAGCTGCATGAACACGGCTGGGGCGTTGGTTAGCCCAAAAGGCATAACCACAAACTCGTAGTGACCGTATCTCGTTCGAAAGGCCGTCTTCGGAACATCGGTATCCTTCACTCGGAGCTGATAATACGCCGATCTCAAATCAATCTTCGAGAATACGGTTGCCCCTTGCAATTGATCAAACAAGTCATCAATCCTCGGGAGCGGATACTTGTTTTTGATGGTCACTTTGTTCAATTCTCGGTAGTCAATACACAAACGAAGTGACCCATCCTTCTTCTTTACAAATAGGACCGATGCGCCCCAAGGCGAAGCGCTCGGTCGGATAAATCCCATGTCTAGCAATTCTCCCAACTGTTTCTTCAGCTCCAACATCTCGGCGGGCGCCATATGGTATGGCGTCTTAGAGATCGGTGCTGCACCTGGCTCTAAATCGACGGTAAACTCAACTTCTCGGTCCGGCGGCAAACCCGGTAACTCGTCTAGAAAGACATCAGGATACTCACGCACTACCGAAATAGACGAGAGCTCGACTCTCCCTTCTTCCGATCTCAAAGTGTAATACCAATAGCCCGTGCAACCTCCCCGAAGAAGCCTCACCGCCCTCAAGGCGCTGATCAAGAGTCTCTGGCTGCTCCGCTTACGCCCCACGAAAGAATGCTCGGTACCATCGGAGGCTAACATCGAAACAGTCCTCGTTCTATAATTCATGATCGCCCCGTGACGGTCCAGCCCATCCTCACCCATAATCAAATCCTCATCTCTAATATCTACTGCAATCAGATTAGAAGGCCAAACCCTCCCCGCAATACTCACTGGAAAATCTCTAACCTCACGATCCCCCGCGATGCTATCCCCGCTAGTAAGTTTAACAACAAAAGGCTCACAAGCAACTAGGCAATCAACATGCAGACGATGCACACAGTCCATAGATATAAAAGAATGCGTAGCACCAGAATCGAACAATACGGAAACAGGATGATCAAGGATGTGGACGATACCTGTAGCCACCGTCGCGTCTGGGTCTCCTGCTCGTCTCATCTCATAAACCCGGGGAGGAACAGACCCCGCACTAGAAGCTCCCCTCTAGAAGGCTGTCCACGTCCTCGACCTCTACCAAAACTCTGCTGCGGCTGAGGAACTGTCGGTGCCTGATTAACACTCGGCTCTCCCGCAGCTGGGGCCGATATCTGAGTGACTGGAGCCCGAGCTGCCTCCGTACAAAACTTAGCACGATGACCCATCCAACCACACGCAAGACACTGAATCGGAGTCCTATCACACTCGCTCATCATGTGGCCCGGACGACTACAATTGAAGCATGTAGGACCACGAACGGAACCGGTAGGAGCAGACCTAGAACCGTTTCCTCGCCCAACTGATGGCGACTGACTCCTGAAGACTCGCGAACCAGACTGAGCCTTCGGATACCCTCCTGACTTGCCTCCCGAAAACTGACCGGAGGTCTTCTGCTTTTTTCCTTCGGTTGCCGTCTTTGTCGCAGAAAACGAAATATCATAAGCCATCTCTTTATTCTGATACTCTTTCAAGGTCGTGTACCCCAGACCAGACATGTAGTGGCGCGCCCTCGGTTTCATCCGCATATCAAAGTGGCGGATCTTATCAAGCTCATCTCGGACTTGGTTTCTCACATAAAGCAGCTGTTGATTGTAGTCTTTGATAGCTTGAGAAATAGGGACATCTTGGGGTTTAGCCTCAAAGAAGGCTCGGATCCTACCCTCTTTCACTGGCCATGGGCAAAATTCGTCTTCCATCAGATCCCGAAACTCTACCCACGTAGCTGCCCGGTCACGCGGTTTCACCGCTTGCCACCACGTTGCTGCCTCCTTGGCGAGGAAGTACTGAGCAATGGGTACTTTCCTCTCCTCAGAACAATTAGCAGCCTCAAATACTTTTTCCATCTCAGAAAGACAACTCTCCCATCCGGAAGGATCGGAAGCACCATCAAACTGCAGAGGACGTATACGAATCACGTCCTGAAGTAACTTTATATTGCCGGATCCAGTAGGCGGAATCGGGTTAGCATTAGCCTGGCCGACCAAAACGGCCTGAGTCAGTAGCGTCATCTGGTTCGCTACTTGCTGCAAAATGTTGGCCACTCCAACATTCTCATGTGCACACGGAGCTAGCGGTAGTCCTGCTGACCTCCGGAACTAGGGGGAACACTGTTCGACAAAGAAGGCATCGCCGAATCAGTTCTCGAGTGATCGGACATGGCCGCCCCACCGGCTGCGCCACGTCCCCTACCGCATCCGCGACCGCGTCCGCGTCCTCTACCAGCAGGAATTCTGAAGAAGTAGCGGGTAAGTACAATTCAACGCAAAACGCAACAAGATACTAAGACAGGAAGAGAATAGAACAGTGAAACGAGTCAAGTTAGGAAAACTTACGAGCACCGGCGTACTGAGATGATGGCGTAGCAGTGATACTGTCCCAAAAACGACACTTAACTAGACCCAAATAACCGACAGCCTAGGTATCCTTAAACCTAGGCTCTGATACCATATTCTGTAACACCCCCAAGACATTCAGGGCATATTACAACGCCGTGGACCCCACACTGTGGAATCCACCAGGCTAACGTACCAACAAGACATTCGCCAATGACAAACAATCATCAATAAAATGACAATTCAAATAAAAGACTACAACCCGACAAATAGAATCCAACATCAATCAATTTCCCAAAATGGAAACACCACATTAACAATTTTGCAAAGGAAGTACTCGAGTACTTAAACCGATTCTATAATACAGAATCCCCAAAACAAGATATCAAAAGTATCCGACAGACAGAACGCCAATAATCAACTTCTGGACAGTATCATGCCCGCCTATCATCCTCATACGGCTCAAGTGCTCGCTTGTATCCACGATCGGTACCTGAAATACAAAAAGTATTTCCCCCATTTAAGGGGTTAGCGACAACTGCTAGTGCAAGTACAATCCATTTGAACTACATTCTAATCAGATTAATATATGCGCCGAAAGTCATTTTAGAAAACATTTTATATTCCGGAATATTTACGATGCACAAGCACAAAACACATTTTCTCCAACCAAAACAATTCAACCTTGGTACGTGACTCACGGCCACCGTACCCCGCAGAGCCCCGTCGGACATCCCTGGGTGGTTAACCATAGTTCGTGATACGCACACACATGGCAATACATATTCCTAGAGGCCCCGTCGGACCGTCCCTAGGTGAACATACACATATCCTCCCACAACAACCACATATAGCCATAATTCAAATACTATAACATGTAAACAAATGTAAAGTACTTGCCTTTGTGACATCTTCGAAGAATCGGAAGTGAAAAACGACTACGGACGATCCGAATGGAAAACGATGGTTCCTAAACGAAGAATTAACATAACTCAGTCCCAACGGACATCAATAATCGAATGGAATGCACCCATAACCCCGATTACAATACACGACAATAGACGTTCAATCGATACGGGCGAGGGTTTACCCAAAATCTCCCCGTATTGATAATTCACGGATGAAAATCAAGGAAAATGTATTTGGAATCACCCAATAATCACATTCGGTGAGGAATATCATAACATAGTTGAACAATTCGGAACTAACCCCTAGAATTCCGAAAAACCCCCAAATTCGTCAAAGTTAGGGTTCCTGAGGAAATACCTTGGATTCGACTAATGGAAGATGTGAATGTTGTAGATTAATCTCCCTTGGTACACAATAGTCAATCTCTAGATGAAATCCACGGATTGCTCTGGACAAATCACTCCAAAGGCGCTCAAGAACACTCACATCGCGAGAAGGGTTGAAGAAGAATGAAAAGAAACGACTGAGGTTAAGTCAGGTTTAAAAACGCTGACAGCGCGTTACGTACGTTATCATGAGATGTTAACGTACGTTATGATGGTTACGTACGTAACCCAATACTGGTTAACGTACGTAATCAACTGCCTGTACTGAATTGGGAAAGGTCATAATGTACGTTATGAATCATGCATAACATACGTTATGCACGTAGCAGATCCCAGTTCTGAACACAATTCTGCACAGTCGATTCAACGACGAACCACAACACGAGGTGGCGGCAGAGGAGCCTGTTGATTCTGAGTAGCTGAGTTCTGCATCGTCTCCATGAGACGTGCCATTTGAGTCATTTGGGCCATCATGCCCTGCCTAAAAGTGAGTGGGTCAACCCGAACACCCTCTGAATGAGCTGTGTCCCGGGTACGACTCCCTGATAGTGAACGATCATTTCTAGGAGAATGAGTGGCAGCGTCGCTGCTCGATGAATTAGCATTATTCATCGCGTTCGTATGCGTATTCACACGAGTTCTCAGGGTTCGGCCCACACCGCGACCTCTTCCCCTGCGTCCTCTGCCAGCTCTTTCCATTTTGAAGTGGGAAAGTCACAAGATGATTATATATCTCGCATGAATATCACATTATGATTACGTTATGAAATGATAAAAATGAGCACACGCGCTCAAACACAATGATTACATGAATGATCAACTGAAGTGACGAGATTATCTAATGAAATCCTTGAAATGATTATGTTAGGCGTATTTTTATATGCTTATTTATCATTATTTTGTATTATTTTGGCGAGTAAATTTGCATCAATGAGCTTTTAATGCCTTAATTTTGTATGTTTGTCAGGAGATTGGAGTCCGGAAGCTAAAACGAGGCGAAACGGGCGAAAACGGCAAATTTTGGCCGTGAGCCGCGGCACAAGGAAGCAGGGCCGTGACACAGGAAGGCAACCAGCGGGCACCAGAGTAGACCGTACTCTGATCCGCCTGATCCTGTGAGCCGCGGCCGGATGAATTAAAGGCGCCAAAGGCCCAAATGAAAACCATGTGCCGCGGCACAGATTTAGTGAGCCGCGGCACACTAGGCGGTTTTGGTGTGCTCCGCGCGGATTTGGGCCGTTTTGAAGCCAGTTCTCGACCTACTCACATGGACGCGATTTGGAGACTGTGGAGAGCTATAAATAAGGGTTTAAGACCCTAATGGATGGATTTTTTTTGGATCCTAGAATCTTGGAGGCTTGGGAAAATAGGAACACAAAAGTTTATCACAGACGAGAGATCAAGGGCAGAGGGCGGAAGCCAGAAGAACGGAGGGATCCGAGCTCTTCATCTGCGTTTGATTTTCATGCTTCTGTTTATTAATTCTGTATTTTCATTAATTAGCATGTCAGGCTAAAAACCTAATCTAGGATTTTGATGAAACCTACGTTTTGACGGATTTGCTTGAGATTATCTATTTAATTCCCCTTTTGTTGAGTTTTCCCAATCGTGTTTAATGCTTTCAATTATCTGGCCAATAGTTGTATTGTTTTAATCATTCAATTCGAATCGGGAGAGGAGAGTTGGTGAGGAACTATTGGTGAGGACCGTTTTATTCTGTGAGATAGGAATATACTCATAGGAACTACGTGGCCTTTTGGAGATTTTATGCTTTTTGCCTATTGACGAATTAATTCACCTAGGGATAGAGTGCGTTATTCGCCTTTAGAAAAATCTATCGACCTCGGGAGAGGCGGTAGAGTATATTAGCAATCTTCGCCTTCAATAAATTGGGAAAATCATTAACTTCAGATAATCGAGAGTAAATTCGAATAAACCGAGGTGGATTCAGAATCCTAGACTTATTTATCATTTGATTCTCTTTCTTCAAGCGATCATTTTTACTGTCTAGTCTTTTATTAATTCTTTTAGTAATTAATTGCAAACCCAAAGTTCGATTGTTCGAATAAAACTAGAATACATAAAAATCGGTAGTTAGTGATTCAGTCCTCGTGGGAACAATACTCACTCATCATTTTATTACTTGTATACGATAACGTACACTTGCGTTAAAGAAAAATCGCAACAAGTTTTTGGCGCCGTTGCCGGGGACTGAAATTTTTGCTAATATCGATTTCAGTATTTCTAATATTAGTTTGAACGTTTTTATTTATTTATTTTCGTGCATTTAATTTTATTTATTTATTTGTTTTTCCTTTCAGGATCTTTCGCGTAGTGCATGAGAAAATTCGGTAACGCAGGCCTACTACCTTTGGATACCGAACTCGAGCGCACTCTTCGAAGGAACAAGAAGGAGAACGAGAGTTACAGACGATAGTCAACATGGCCGAAAATATCGAAATTCAAGGAGGAAATAATATTGTGCAGCAAGCTCAACCGGAAATGGCACTTCGAGATTATGCTATGCCGCAGATTAATGCTAATTTTTCGGGGATTCGGCGTCCCACCATTCAGGCAAACAACTTTGAAATCAAGCCTGCTATTATTCAGATGGTGCAGGCGAGCCAATTTTGTGGATTGCCGAATGACGACCCAAACGCACATATTGCTTCTTTTCTCGAGATTTGTGACACGTTCAAGAACAATGGTGTCACCGACGATGCTATCCGATTACGGCTTTTCCCTTTCTCTTTGAGGGATAAAGCGAAATTTTGGCTGAATTCCTTACCGCCGGGGTCGATCACAACATGGGCAGAGTTAGCGCAAGCCTTCCTTGCTAAATTCTTCCCACCTTCTAAGACGGCGAGACTGAGAAACGAGATCACCACTTTCGGTCAGTATGACATGGAATCGCTTCACGAGGCATGGGAGCGATACAAAGATTTGTTATGGAGATGCCCACATCACGGCCTTCCGGACTGGCTTCAGATTCAGACGTTCTACAATGGTTTGAGTGCCTCTACACGCACTCTCGTGGATGCAGCCGCCGGTGGAGCTTTGATGGGAAAAACGATGGCTGAAGCACACTCGTTGTTGGAAGATATGGCCGCTAATGCTTATCAATGGCCATCCGAACGAATAACGCCGAATCGAGTGATGGAAATTTCGAGTAATGACCCGATATCGACATTGTCAGCCCAAGTCGCAGCATTAACGCAGCAGCTCCAAGCATTTTCGCATGCTCCTTCCCCCGTTACCATTGAGTCTTGCAATTGGTGTAACGGATCTCACCCTAGCGCGGAGTGTCAAGTCGGAAATCCGTTCGAGCAGCCCCAAATTGAACAAGCTCAGTTTATAGGAAACGGAAACCGGCAAAATAATCTGTACTCCAACACGTATAATCCGGGGTGGCGTAATCATCCCAACTTATCATGGAGAAACGGACAGAACTCGAACCAACCTCCGTTCACTCAAAACCAACAGCAGCCTCCTCCCGCTCCAAAATTTTCTCTCGAGGAAGCAATTGCGAAATTGGCAGCGAATACGAATCAATTCATGACCCGTACTGAAGCGACATTGCAGAATCATTCCGCTTCCATTCGCAACTTGGAAGTCCAGCTGGGCCAGATTGCTAATGTGTTGACAGCCCGCCCGGAGGGAGCATTGCCAAGTACAACCGAGACAAATCCTAGAGAAAGTCTAAATGCAATCAGTTTGAGAAGCGGGAAGGAGGTGTGTGACCAGCCCGAGAAAAGTGAACAGAGAAGGGAAATTGAGGAGAAGAAAAATTTAGCGACGGAGGAGTCACAAGATTGGAGACCTTCGATAACGTTTCCGGATAACCCGAAGGCATATGTGCCACCCGTCCCGTTTCCGCAGAGATTACAGCAGAAAAAGGCGGACAAGCAATTCTCTAAGTTCCTCGACGTGTTCAAGAAGCTTCATATTAACATTCCATTTGCCGACGCGTTGGAACAAATGCCAAGCTACGTTAAATTTATGAAAGAGATCTTGTCAAAGAAAAGAAAACTAGAGGAGTTTGAGACAGTCGCCTTAACGGAAGAGTGCAGCGCGATTCGTCAGAAGAAGCTTCCACCAAAATTGAAAGATCCGGGAAGTTTCAACATACCGTGCACCATGGGGAATCTCTCTTTTAATAAGGCGTTGTGCGATCTCGGTGCTAGTATGAATCTTATGCCTCTGTCTATTTTCAAAAAGCTGGGAATTGGAGAAGCAAAGCCGACGACGGTCTCCTTGCAATTAGCGGATCGATCTATTAAGTATCCGAGAGGAGTGATTGAGGATGTGTTAGTAAAAGTGGATAAATTTATCTTTCCAGCGGATTTTATTGTTCTCGACATGGAGGAAGATGAAGATATCCCGATTATCTTGGAACGACCATTTTTAGCGACCGGCAGAACTCTTATAGACGTGGAAAAAGGAGAATTAACTCTGCGAGTTCAAGACGAGCATGTTACGTTCCAAGTATTCAAATCCTTTTCATGGCCGGGAGGTGCTGATAAGAGCTCACAAAGTGAAAGTGTGGAGGCCGTTGCAAAAGAAAAACACCGAAAACATCGTCGGTCGAAAAATACAGATTCCGTGTCAGATGGTCCAACTTTCAAGAAAGATGTAGAACAAGTAGCATTTCTCGAGCAAGTGAACATGCAATCATCGCCATATGACCAGCCACACTCGGATAAGTCTGCTGCGGTCATAAAGTCATTTTTGAAAGAGGGAAATAAGCCGGAAATCAAACAGACATCTAGTCATGAGAAAAACGGGTGTTTTGGAAAGTTGTTCTCGTCAAAACCTTTCCGCAACCAACATTGGGTGTCCGAACCGAAAATCAAATCGTTAATGACCGATGGTCAAAATTTTAAAAATCATATTAATAGGTCCGGCTGAAGACTATAAACTTAGCGCTTCTCGGGAGGCAACACGAGTTCGTAGTTGTAGATTTTTGCATTTCTATATTTTTCTTGCATTCTTGAATTTTTATTTTTCATCATTTTGTGCTTTAATTTGCTTTTACCTCTCGCTCTTGACGTGTTCTTCTCGAAATTCTATGCAGGAAAAGTCCCAGGGAAGACACTGATGCCTGAGCCGCGGCACAAGTATTGTGAGCCGCGGCACACACAAATCGAAAGGGAGAGGTAAACAATCTGTACTCTGTGCCGCGGCACAACATTACTGAGCCGCGGCACACCTGAGTCCTGAGCCGCGTCACACGAAATCTGAGCCGCGGCCCACAGCAAAACAAACGAGAAGGAAAAAAGGGCTTGTACTCGGTGCCGCGGCTCACTTGAGCTGTGCCGTGGCACACCATGCGGAATTTGTAAAGCCCAGGTACCTTATAACCCGCATTCGGCCAGCCACCCCAGGTATACTTCCCTTTCTTCCCTTCCTTCCCCTTGCGCGCGATCGGCCGACATCATCTTCCCTTCTTCTTCTTGCGATTTTCTTGCATTTTCCACAATCCAAGCAAGGTATGTCCAAATCACTAATCTCAAATTGTTCCATGAATTTGAATGTGAAGTTGTGTAGTACATTTGATGGTTGAATATGTTTATTTCCTTCAAAAGTTCTATGATAGTTAAGTGATGACATGATGGTTTTGATCGAATTTTCATGGTTATTTTGGATTATGAATGAATTGAGTATGTCGTTTTTGATGGTGAATGATTCGTGTTTTTGTTCTTGGAGATTTAATCGAGCTATTGCCATATTTGTTCTTCAAGTGAACTCTTGCCCTTTAAGTGTTCGATGAAATGCCCGAATGAAAGATTTTCTTTGTTAAGGCAATATTTTGAATCTTTGTGCAATGTATTCGTTCTGAAATTACAGCAAGCCCAACCCTTACGTCTAGTTTAAACGTTAAAGTTCAATTTCATTTTTCTCTCACGGATGTCCTATCTTGTTAAATTCTTGATTTACGGCTGGATATCTTTAGCCGAGTGATGATTATTTTCGTTATTGTTTGCGTAAATAAACTCTGGTGTTTAATTTTTTTTAGGGATCGTTATGGCTAGGACTAAGAAGCTGAGCAAGAGGGCCAGGACGCAGTCATCCCCCACTCGAGGGGAGACCTCTCGTAGTCGCGCCGAGTCGGAGGCGCACCAGTTTTTTGACCCGGAGATCCACAAAATCTTCAACGAGAAGATTCGGCCGCGACCTCTTATCCCAGAAATGGGATTCACTCCAGCCCCTCAGGATGGGGAACTGCTTGCTATGATAGACGAGATGGGGTGGGCCCGCTTTGCTGCACCCCCCGAGCCAGCGGTGATATCGATAGTGCAGGAGTTCGATGCCAGTGCATTATTGAAGCACATTCGAGCAGGCCAGATGTTGCAGCAGTCAGACACTCGGACTCAGGTCGATGTCCGAGGTATTACAGTTGATTTTTCCAAAGCTGCTATTCGGAGGTTTTTTGGGATGCCGGTGGTAGATGAGACGACTTATGACCGAGTTATGGCTAGCCTCACGAACGAGGCTCTGCTCGAGACTATTTCACAGCCCGACTCCGACTGGGAGCAGCGCGCACCGGGTTCTTCCACTTTCCATTTCAAGAGCTCGCGCCTCAGTCGGCTCGGGCGTGCCTGGCTATACTTTATTTGCGCTCGTATAGACCCCACATATCAGATCCGCACTGTTTTTCTCTCCCGCGCCCGGACACTATATGCTATCACATCCGGGCTGCGATTCGATGTGGCCCCTCTCTTGGTCCGTTCTATATTCCAGTGCATTCAGGGAGGGGCCAAGACGGGGTTGAAGCACCCCTCTCTTATCTGCGCTCTGTGCCAGCAGTCGGGGCTGACGTGGTTGGACGACGAGCCGATGCTTGCTCCCCAGGCACCGATCGACCACCGCATCATCTCACATTTTGACCAGTGGGGAGGAGCACCGGCGCACGCTCGGGGGAGAGGATTTCTACTGGATGAGGCCCACGAGGGGTCCCCCGAGCCTCTTTTGCTGATACAGGGCAGGCAGATGCCGGCCCGCCGCCCGACAGAGAGAGATTTCAGGCGATGATCGACGGGCTGAGGGAGGATATGAGGAGAGAGAGAGAGGATCTGAGGGAGGATATGAGGAGATAGAGAGAGGATATGAGGAGAGAGGGAGAGTATGCTGGCTGCCATGCGAGAGGAGCAGCGGACGGAGCGAGAGAGCATTATTGCTGCCGTAAGGGGTGAGATGCGAGAGCAGGCCCGGCGGGCCAACCGGCGTGAGGCGAGGCGTCTGGCAGCGAGGGACGCCTACCATCAAGAGCACCTTGCCGCATGGACGGCCCATATCATGCACCCAGACGGGCCATTTATTGCACCTGCTCGGCCAGCCACACCACCCTCCTCACCGGATGATGTCGGCACCAGCTCCTGAGAGGACTGGAGGGGAGTACTTGACCTTCTTATTCTATTGCATATTATATTTTGTCCATTGAGGTCAATGTACGTCCTAAGTTTGGGGGGGTTTACTTTCTGTCGATACATTTATTGCTGTACTTATTTCGTTGCACTTTTTGTTATTTTTAGTTATTTTTTTGTCGATAGCCTTACTTGTCTTGATTTTACTCTATTCGTGAATTTTTCGTGCTTCTATTTGTGTAATACTAATGTTACAACACTGTTTTTCTCTCTGAAGAAACGGTCGAGTTTTAGTCGAGTTGTAGTCAGTGATTTCTGTTTCTGCTTAGTCTTCATTTAGGTCCGAAATTTTTTTCGTGATTGTATAGGTCTTGGCGGATAAGAGAGGATACATACGTGTTTTAAAATCACCGTCGATACGTTGGTTAAATTTTTTTCGGTTAGCTAGTCGTCCTGTAACATAAGTCGTGTTGGCACTTAGATTGAGTTTAGACTCGGTCAGTTTTTTCCAATAGTCGAGATAATATTTGTTCTATGATGGGAAGTCTAGTAACCGGGGGTATTCACGTGACCCGTTGTTTACTCTCGCGTAAAACGACGACCCTGATTAGACTAGTAATTTAGAAATTTCACATGTGCTGAAGATGGGAAGCCTAGTAACCGGGGGTACTCGCGTGACCCGTTGATTACTCTCGCGTAAAACGGCGACCTTGATTCGGACATGCAGGAATTAGCTATTTGAGTTGTTTCTCCGCTGTGGAAGGAAACTTAGTAACTAGAAGCATCCATGTGCCCCATGAGTGTCTTTTACGTCAAACGGTTTCTCAATACATGAGAATGGAAGTTCCACCCTAGGATTATCCCGATGAAACATCCCGAGATCCGAACCTAGTGGTCAACTCGAATCAATTTCTTGAGCATATATATAAGGGAATACTGTCCGAGGATTATTTTTATGAAACTCGTGAAAATTTTGCCACTAGACTGTGGAACGGGGTGAATTTAGCTCGTTTATTTTAACCTTTCATATTGACGGTCGATTTGATTCACGTTTGTTAGTCTTTGAGCTGGATTTTCTTCATGAACGAGTAATTAGGACTGAACTTGGTTACTTTGTAGAATCAGTGTTCTGAGTGTAGCTCGCTATTACGATACTCGTATTTTTCAGAGAGAATTTCAGGATAGTATTGATTAGGTTGAGCACTATGAGTTGCACGATTATTCACGACATTCTTTTGTTGAATTTAATTCTTTTTGCTTGAGGACAAGCAAAGGCTTAAGTTTGGGGGTATTTGTTAGGCGTATTTTATACGCTTATTTATCATTATTTTGTATTATTTTGGCGAGTAAATTTGCATCAATGAGCTTTTAATGCCTTAATTTTGTATGTTTGTCAGGAGATTGGAGTCCGGAAGCTAAAACGAGGCGAAACGGGCTAAAACGGCAAATTTTGGCCATGAGCCGCGGCACAAGGAAGCGTGGCCGCAGACAGAAGGCAACCAACGGCACTGAGTAGATCAGACTGCGGCCGCGCACAGCCAGTGAGCCGCGCCCGGATGAATTAAAAGGCGCCCGGGCCTAGTCAAGACCATGTGCCGCGGCACGTATTTAGTGAGCCGCGCACACTAGGCGGTTTTAGTGTGCTCCGCGCGGATTTGGGCCGTTTGAAGCCGCCTCGACCTACTCACATGGACGCGATTTGAGACTGGGAGAGCTATAAATAAGGGTTTAAGACCCTAATGGATGGATTTTTTTTGGATCCTAGAATCTTGGAAGCTTCGGAAAAGAGGAACACAAAAGTTTATCACAGACGAGAGATCAAGGGCAGAGGGCGGAAGCTAGAAGAACGGAGGGATCCGATCTCTTCATCTGCGTTTGATTTTCATGCTTCTATTTATTAATTCTGTATTTTCATTAATTAGCATGTCAGGCTAAAAACCTAATCTAGGATTTTGATGAAACCTACGTTTTGACGGATTTGCTTGAGATTATCTATTTAATTCCCCTTTTGTTGAGTTTTCCCAATCGTGTTTAATGCTTTCAATTATCTGGCCAATAGTTGTATTATTTTAATCATTCAATTCGAATCGGGATAGGAGAGTTGGTGAGGAACTATTGGTGATGACCGTTTTATTCTGTGAGATAGGAATATACTCATAGGAACTACGTGGCCTTTTGGAGATTTTATGCTTTTTGCCTATTGACGAATTAATTCACCTAGGGATAGAGTGCGTTATTCGCCTTTAGAAAAATCTATCGACCTCGGGAGAGGCGGTAGAGTATATTAGCAATCTTCGCCTTCAATAAATTGGGAAAATCATTAACTTCGGATAATCGAGAGTAAATTCGGATAAACCGAGGTGGATTCAGAATCCTAAACTTATTCATCATTTGATTCTCTTTCTTCAAGCGATCATTTTTACTGTCTAGTCTTTTATTAATTCTTTTAGTAATTAATTGCAAACCCAAAGTTCGATTGTTCGAATAAAACTAGAATACATAAAAATCGGTAGTTAGTGATTCAGTCCTCGTGGGAACGATACTCACTCATCACTTTATTACTTGTATATGATAACGTACACTTGCGTTAAAGAAAAATCGCAACAGATTATCTTGAACAAGTTAACAAGGTTAATGATACGATCCTCAAGATCAACAACTAAACCGTTAAATGAACTGAGTGATTAATGAGTTAACATGATCGATATGATCACAAATGAAAATGAGGAATGAGTGATTCTTATTGCCAGAAATTATACCATGGTGTCAGAAATCTTACTGTTCTTTGGTCTGAGGGGCTCGGCTCTTGCACGGGTCACACGTGACGCGAAAGTCCAATGATACTAGTCTGATGAACGATTATTCCAATGAGACATGACTCGGAAGGTAGTATTCAAAACCATGCTCCGATACCAACTCTGTAACACCCCAAACTAGGCGGATATTACAGTGCCGTGGACCCCCGACTCGGACCCACCAGGCGAATGAAAATTAATGAATTAAATAATATAATTGTAGTACCGAACCACAATATATCATCAATCACTCCGATGAGGAGTTTCATTACAACACACCCAAGATAATACCGAATACATGTATATTTTATATGAAGATAAAATATACAACACTTAATGAAATGAATATCCAAATGGAAGTCTGCAACGGAAATAAAATAAAGAAAACACGAGTGAATGAAAGGACTGGGCCCCCTCTACTAGTATCACTGGGACTCCTCGCCGTCAGCATTCTCTTCCTGTGCCTTAGCCTTGCCATGACCTGAAAACAACATCCCCCAACGGGGTCAGTTACACAGAACAACAATCCTCAAGAGTTGAACAAAATACAACAATCACATGAATGAATTAATGAATTAAATTGAATGATGAGCATCAATGTACGCCCGAATGAACTGAGTAATAGCACAAATAGCCGAGTGTCCGGAGTCCCGCATATACACCCGCTATTGGCCTAATTAGTCTCATGGTTCAATGTGTCTGGAGTCCCGCGTATACACATTACCATGCGCAGAGTCCAATGTGTCCGGAGTCCCGCATATACACATGACCATAGTGTGCCCGACTAAAATTCCACACATGCGCCAACTGGCCATGCAATATAATTCCGGAAGATCACCAGAACAAAATGAACAAGGTGAGGAGTAATGAATAGAATCCAATAAGGATCAAGAACGACTCACCGAGATGAAATAATGATACAACGAGTGATAGCTTCAATGAAATGATTTTGGAATCATCGTTCCTCGTGAGTTACACGATGAGTTAATAATTACAAGTCTCGACATGAACGATATATTATGAGTGAATTACATGTATGAATGAACAACAACATAAGGAATTGAATATCCTTTTAACCGAGTAAGAATTTACTTACACAATACCGGTGTTGAAATGTCCTTCCTCGAACAATATCCTAAAACAAGATGTCGGTCGCTCAAACAACCTTGAATGACACAATTACCAATAATCCGCTCAATTTACGTATCAAGCATGAATTATGATTAACTCAAAGGTCGATACAACAATATCCGAACTCATCGAGGCATTCAAACAAACACTTAGCAAACATACATCCTTTGATAATATCCAATCCCAAATATATCGAAACCAACTCCAAAATGAGTATTTCAAACCAACAAAACACCTCCAATGATATCAATAATCCCATAGGAATCCAGAAAACGAGTTAACGACAACATCTAATCGAAAACCCCCAAATATCAAAGTCAACTCCAAGGTGTTCTTGAATCAAACCCCAACAATACATGAAATCCGAAATATATGTTATTAAATCCGTAGGAATACATTTATCCAAGGTAGATAACCCATATCTAACATATTCCAACAACAATCCAAGCTTACACGAAGAAATCGGAAGGAAAACCCAAAAATCCGAAATTCTAGATCCAAGAGATTATTACCTTGACTTGATGTGATGGGGATGATGAAATGATGATTAATCCAAATGATAAGTTTGAAGATGATGATTTGTGGATTCAGCTCGAAGAAAACTCTCCAAATCGCCCGAAATCGTCGAAGGAATGAAGTGAGATGATGAAATGGCGAAATGGACTGCACTGTCCAATATATAGTAAATCCCAGTTAGCGTGCGCTAGCTCCGGTGTGTAGCGTGCGGTAACAGGTGTACTGGGTAGTCCAGTACCATCTGTTCGCAACGGTAGCATGCGCTACGTACCTTTTGTAGCATGCGCTACAACCGTATACTTAGCGTGCGCTAACTCAAAATGTTAGCGTGCACTAACGATTTATCTGATGCCCAGTACTGAAGTCTAGAACCTCATGTTCTCTAATCCGTTTTCGGTAGCGCGCGCTACACACAATATACAACGTGCGCTACTGACACCTATTAGCGTACGCTAATAACTACTCGTAGCGTACGCTAATAATTATTCCAACTCAGTCTAGTAGCTACTGGACTCTGCCTGATCCGTCCTTAGTGCGTGCAACAAGGACTGCATAGCGTGCGCTACTTACCATTCGTAGTGCGCTACTTACAACCCAACTGCAGTCTAGTGCTTTCTGGACTGCCTGTATTGAACTACATTAGCGTGCGCTAGTGTTGGGAGGTAGCGTGCACTACCTGAACTCAATTAGCACGCGCTAAAGAGAGTTCATAGCGTGCGCTACTCTTCACACACAGCCCATTATGAATATGACAATGATGATAAACATGGCACGATTCTCCAACTATATTGATGATGAATGACGATATAATTACTCTGAACGGTGAATATTATGAATGAATATGAACGATGAATGATCATTAATGAGTGAAATTTACTGAGTGACAATTACTGAACGATAAATACTGAATGATAATGACTGAATTACAATCGGGTATTACAAAGGCTTGCAACCAAAGATAGGTTAGCCCAGTTCTGTGTTGATATTGAAAGGAATTGTGTTCTTTAGATGATGGAATTGAATCTGTGAATCATGTTATGCTAGGATGTTCCGCAGTCAAGCAGTTATGGCATGCTATTCTGCAATGGATTGGGGTGCCGGACTTAATCAGCGAATGGCAAGGCAGCCTAAATCATATAAGCAACGGGATTAAGGGGAGAAGCCCTAGGCGTAAGCTGTTAAAAGTGGTGGCTACTAAATTAATCTATGCAGTATGGATTGAGAGGAACAAGCAGGTTTTTCAGCAAACAGCTGGGAACTGGCAAGTAATCCTGAGATAAGTAGTGCAAAATCCATTGGGCGATGCTCGCTACACCCAAAAATACTCCCCATTTGCCATTCTTTTGTAAACCACCCTATGATTAATTGAGTTGTTTTGTAGTTGAGTCTGTCTGTAACTGAGTGATGTACTAGAATTGTTTACTTGGAATAAAAGCTATCTTTGTTCCAAAAAAAAAAAGTATTTATGGTTTTAAAGTAGCATATAATGCTGACAGGACAACATTTAATGTGGCCGAAAAGACTGTAGACAGAGAACATTTAATGCTGATCAATAAAAATGTATGAAGCATTAAATGCGAAACATTTCTAGTTCAAACATTCTGAAGCCGCCAATCAGATCTGTCTAAATATCACCAACTGGCCAACGACTATATTTATAACGAATCTATTTCCAAGGTATAAATTGTCTAAGCAAGAGGACATTGCTTAATTACTGATTGATAACGAGTTCACGATCTAAGAGCAATCTATTTGTTCAAGCATACAACGTATACCTTGAGTGAGGAAATATTAAGTCCTCAGTAGAGAACAACACAACTACAACGAAGACTTACATATTCTACAACTGCAGCTCCAACTCGTGTTACTTCAAACCTTACTGTTAAGACCCTTAACCCTATGTGGACTTAGTCAAACTATTCCGACCTGTGTGGGAAGAAGAGAGTTCGAGGATGAAGCTTCAATATGTGTGAGAAGAAGCAATTAGAAGAAGCCTACAACCAATATGTGTGAATGGCTCAAGCTACAGCTGGCTGTATCAATCTGTGTGAACGATATAACGACCAGTTTAGTTAAAATCATACAGTTGTGTACGTCTTGATTTTAATAAACTTTTTACTCATTTCCAGAGGATCTGTGGACGTAAAGGGGTTTACTTCACACTACATTGTTATCATTTTGTGTACTTATTCTTTCATTACTGTCTATGATTTAAAGTATAGTTGCTCTGAAAATCCTGTAAGCACCAAGCTATAGGAGACTGTCTAGTAGATGTACTTACAACAACTTAACTTAAGACTTCAGCTAAGAAGTACATCTTATTTAACCCCTTTTAAGCTATAAGATAGCATACTATGACCAAAAAGGGGTATCAGAGTGGTTAATTCTACAAAGATTCAGTTGATTTTTAACCTGAATCAGATCCAAATCACCTGCCTTTGAAAACTCCACTTTTCTACTTTTATCATTCACCCTACCATTGTCATGAATACACCAATGATCAGCAAAGTCCCCATGTTCTCTATTAATGAATTTGATGATTAGAGAATTAGGATGGAAGTCCATCTTGCCGCCATGCACGAAAAAATGATTTACGTCGTACATGAGGGACCTATCACCATCATAAAGGTCAATCCGACTGCAAGAATGGAATGACAAGCTCATGCAGAAATTCTCAAGAAAGAGAACAATGGACGATCTATGAACACAAGCGTGCGAATCTGGACAACATCGCCAAAAGTGATCTATTTATCACTCTCGACAAAGACACATTAACTAAGGTAAAGAGTTGTAAGACAGCTAAAGAAATCTAGAAAAAACTCAAATTAGTTTGTGAGGAAATTGACCAAATAAAATAAAATTTCAAAACCCACTCAGAAATTTGAATCATTTGAAACGAAAACAACTGAAAGACTTGATCTCGGATTTACCGATATTGATGGTGAACTTGAAGCTTTGGGCAAAGTGTACACCCCAAAAGAGAAGAATCTCAAAACATTTAGATCACTCCCTGCCTGATGGGACATTAAGACCACATCTATGCATGTGTCGTGCAACTTAAATGATATATTTACTTTTGACCTCTTCTCTGACCTCAAAGCTTTTCAGTATGACATTGACAGGAGAGAAAAATCTTAAGAGTTCCCTACGAATACTACAACACTGGCTGCTGTGTTCGACTTGAGATGCAACTCTGCCCCCAGCACATCCAAAGCTGCTGGCAGCGATGACGACATCCTGTCACAAGATGAAATGACTTTGTTCATGCACAATTTTTGAAAATTCATTAAGAAATCCAAAAAAGGCTCCCTACAAGCCTAAACCCTTCAACAAGGTAAGCTCTGAGTCACCATCTTCCAGAGACTTTAATATATGCTATAATTGCAGGAAACCAGGACACTATGCAAATAGATATCCTCATCCTCAGATACAGAAGCTACCAGAAGCTGAGCAACAAGAAAATGATGAGAAAAGACGTGTCTGAAGAAATAAGCTGAAGGCACTGATCAGAGAATTAGAAGCTACCCATACAGCTATCCAAACAGAGGAATTTTATGGGTTGTCACCGATAGTGACTCCTCCAATGATGAAATTAAAGATAAAGCCTACAACCGTGGCAGAAGATTGTTTTCGCTTCA
Organism: Orobanche coerulescens; assembly: GCA_033398695.1. Lineage (NCBI taxonomy): Eukaryota > Viridiplantae > Streptophyta > Magnoliopsida > Lamiales > Orobanchaceae > Orobanche > Orobanche coerulescens. The sequence continues at coordinate 139,140,610 of CM065817.1, forward strand.
ACCGTGTATCACATTTGGAACGCTCGCAACCGTCTGATTTTTGAAAGCGAAGTATTGCATATTGACTTCGTCATTCGCCGTATTAAAATGCACGCATTTATGATTTTGTATGCTTTATTTCCGAACTATAAAGATAGTTTCCTTCGACTAGCTCCCGAGCGTGAGTGAGGAGCCGACGTTGTGGCTGCCCGTCTCATTAGGTTTGTTTTGATTATCCCGCTTGAGGAGCCAACTTGTGGCCTTCCTTTCGGACTGTTTCTCTCCCGGGTATGCCCGGTGTATGTGTATCTCTTTGATCAATTAATTCATTTTTAACCGATCAAAAAAAAAAAGATAAAGCCTACAAATTATATTTTACAGTTGTTCTCTATGAAATTTCATCTTTTGAAAGCGATTCATTACATCTTCATTCTTAACATCGGCAAGTCCTTCTTTTTCAACGGTACAAATTACACAATCATTCAAATAGTCTTCAGAAATTAGATTTTGCAAGTCTGACTTCACAAGTTTCATTGCAGAAAATCATATCTCAACTGTTGCAGTTGCAACTGGCAGAACCAATGCAAGCTTCAATAATCGATATACCAAAGGGAATGCAAGATGTTTTCTTGTTTCTACCATCACTCTAGCAAGACTGGATATACCTTTCATGTTAGCAAAATTATCATCTTCTTGCACATTATCAATATAGATGTGAATTTCATGCTCGAGAGTCATCTTTTCCACACAACTAAAATCATATGGATTGAACTCGGCCATCTTCAGTAACTTTGATGGGTCAAAGTCATGAAATGAATTATGCGGATTCAAAGCAGCCATACAAATAAGCAAATCAGAACTTACCTCACTAAATCTGTCACCAAACTCTTGAATTTGCATATCCACAACCGTATTAAAGCAATCAAACTGATAATAGTGCTGATAGGTGATATTAATCTTTTGTCTTCGATTTTTTGGATTCACATAATTTTCCTACATATTCAACATTTCAATATCATGTTTTTCACAAAAAGAAGAGATCTTCTTCAAAAGTGAAGAAAACCCATCAACTCTAAACTTTTGCAACTGTCGCTTGGTTGATTTAACCAATGAAATAGCATTCAAGATATCTTGATCTTTTCTTTGAAGAGCTTGTGACAATAAATTTGTGCACCCCACAACATCAAGTGCAAATAAAACACAAAATCAAATGATTTGAATTATATCTGAAGACTATTTGCTTGATGTTGACTAAAAGCATTATCGCCTTCCTCTTCAATATATTCAAGCACCTCAACAATAATTAGAAACAAATCAACCAAACGCAAAAGTGTTTTGTAATGTGAACTCCAATGCGTATCTCCAGCTCTACTAAGAGAAAGCTCTTGGTTTAACCCACTTCCAGTTTCAAGTTCACCACTACCAATTGTTTCTTCCAATTTCTCCTTTTGACTTTCTCGAATCATATCTTTTCGCTTGCAAGAAGCACAGATCACATTCATCACAACCGCTATCATGTCGAAGAAGTTTTTAACGCCAAGGTGTTTTTTTGCAACCGCCACAACAACTAACTGAAGTTGATGAGCAAAACAATGAACTTAATATGCTGAACTATTCTGTCTCATGATTAAAGCTTTCAAACTATTGAATTCACCACGCATATTGCTTGCTCCATCATAACCTTGACCTCTAACCTTTTTCAAACTTACTTTATGTTCAGCAAATAATGATTCAATGGTAGATTTAAGAGATAAAGCATTTATCTGCTTCGCATTAACAAGGCCCACAAATCTTTCCTTAACAATCCCAAATGTAACATAGCGTAAAACCACGATCATTTGTTCCCTTTTAGACACATCACTGGACTCATCAACTAACAAAGAAAACTCATCATCACCAATTTCGTCAAAAATGTGTTTGAGTATTTTTTGTGCAAAACAATTGATAATGCCTTTCTGAATACTTGGAGCCACCATTTGATTATTTCCTGGAGCATTTCCCAATGTAACTTTACGAAAATCTCATTTTGATTCCGAATAAGTTTGATTATTTCCGAAAAAATTCCTCTATTAAGACACTTTTCCGAGTCATCGTGACCACGAAAAGGTAATGCTTGATTCAACAAATATATACAAGCATCAATTGAAGCATTTAATCGAACTCGATACTCATTTTTCACGGTATCGCTATGTTTATGAAAGGCAACGGCAATGGATCGATCTTGTCTCATTAAATCTTCACAATTCTTAAATGCTCTATTGTGGAAACTATTAACATCCCTCACATGAAGAGCAAGCCTCTTCATTTTATTCCAACTATTAAAACCTTCTGACACAAAAGCATCACTCCCACCTTGTTTTCCAAAATGATCTCTAAACAAGTAACAACACAAGCAAAAGTCTTTATCTGCTTTCGCACTATACTCTAACCAATTACCAAATTGATCAAACCAAGACGGACAAAAAAGTCTCCCCTTATTTCCTATCATTTTTCTTGGAAAGTCATGGCCACGTGGTTGACAAGGTCCTTTAATCAAATATTTCCGCCTTATTTCATCTCTTTGATTAAGGTGATACTCTAAATATCTTTTCCTTTTGGATGGATCCCAAGGAAGATCATCCAAATCAATTTTGTAGGCATCAAAAGAGTAGAACTAGGTTAGGAAATATTATTTGCACTTGAAGATCCGGGTGTCGATATTTTTCTTTTTAAAAATCTTTCCATCCTTTTTTACAAACCCTAAAAATTAAAATCAACAATAAATAAATTAATTTTGTACATACTCTACTACTGATTAAATTGACAATTAACAAACAAAAAATTTATATAAATACCTCAAACTCAAACAAAAAAATTAGCAGCACACTTCGATCGGAAAGGAGAGAGAGAGAGAGAGAGAGAGAGCGAGAGAGAAATACCTCAAAGTGGGTCTGGTGGGTTGGGGCGGGGTGGGAGGCTCTTCGCTGGGTGCTGGTCGGGCGTCGAGGCGTGCGGTGACTTTTCGTCAGGGCGCTGCATGCTGCGCGGGCGTCGGCAGTCAGTCTCAAGAAGCAGCACAGAGGTAAAGAAAAAAGAAAAGAAAAGAAAAGGAAAAAAAAGAAAAATGTAACTAAACGGGAGGGATAAGGAATAGGATAGTCAACAAATAATATATATATATATATACACACACCTTTTATATATATATATATATATATATATATATATATATATATATATATATATATATATAAAGAAACACGCATCCCAACTCCCCCCAATCCGCTCGGGCATGTCCCCCAAGAAAAAAAAAATAAGGCTGCAGCCTGCAGGTTATATATATATATATATATATATATATATATATAATTTATAGTACCTTTTTTTTTTCACTGGGGGCATGTCCTCCCCCCCTACTGTGAACGTTGGTCCGCCCCTGACGATGACAGTAATAATGAGGTAACCTCAACCTCATTCAACCCTACATACCTTTAAAAACATAATGATTTGGACCATTCAAGAAGCCCATAAGATGCTTAAACTAGAAAACCTACAACTCTCTCTTTCTAATCTAAAGCTGAAGGATGAAAACGACCTGCTGAAAAACAATTATTAAAACATGTATTTAGGTTGCGAAAACCATGTTGAACAAATATATTTTCATGATAGATTCTATCATTTAGAAAAAAAACATCAAAGACTCGGTCAGACATAAAAATAGCATATATTCTATCGTAAATCAAAAGCTTCAAAATCAAGACTAATTAGCGCACGCTATTGAGTGATATTAGCACACGATATAAAAGGTTACTTGGATCTATTCTGAAATTGCATAGCAAACGCTACCTGCCCTCCGAAATGATAAATAGCGCATGCTACTGGTACATATAGCGAACGCTACCTGCTCCGCATGTAACAAGGCAGTAAGGTCAGTGAAGTCTGTCAGCCACATCTAGCGCATGCTATCGTGTAATTAACATACGCTATAAAGAACTGTTAACACACGCTACATGAAGTTTTGTAAGGATTTATTCATGAACAGTTAGCGCATGCTAACTGGTATATCTAACGCATGCTAAAATTTGAAAATCCTACGATTGGTCAAAGATCCGTTGCATGATCTTCTAGAATGCATAAATCACGATCAGTAACAAAAAAGATCTGGAAGACTAGCTAACACACACAAAGGAATATATTAGCGCACGCTGCATTTCAAATTACTACCGTTGGAAGTATTTGTCCTGCCACTTTTGATCGATGATTAGCGTACGCTAACATGAAGATTAGCGCATGCTAATAGCTTTATGCAGTAATAGCTATAAGACCTCATGTCCTATAAATACCATTCCACTTGGTATGGATAGACACACAACTTCAAGCAAACATACATACTATTGAGCTCTAATTAATTTCTATATATTTTCTATTTAAGTTGTGACAAGAAAGATAGAAGTGTCATTCTTATATTATATTAATTCATATACATAGTATCTTCTTTGATTGTTGTGAGTGTTGTATCACTCCTTCACAAGCTTGAGAGAAACAAATCAAGAGTTTTAATCCGGTAATATTAGGATCATTGATCCGGCATCATTAAGATTAATTTCTGATGATCATAAGTGAGGATTATCTAGTTCCTATAGAACACTAGAAAGAGAATTTTTATTGGGTGTTTGGTTGTGCTTGGACCAATCGAAGTCAAGCATTGTAATCGGTTGTGCCCGGACCTATAAAAGATGAGGCAAAGTTGAGTGTGGTTTTTCTTGAGCGAATAGAAAAAGAAACATAGAGAGGATGTAAGCAATTTGCTGAACCTCTATAAATCTTCGTGTCTCTTACTTTCAGTATTTTTATCATTACCGAAGAAAATACATATTTTATCAACTCCACTATTCAACCCCCTCCTAGTGGAATCATTCACTCTTCAGTTGGTATCGTAGAGGGTCAACTCTTATATTGGTTTAACCACCGAAGGAAAAGATCCACAAGGGCTCTCTTAGCTCAAACCGAAGGTATTTCTCTCAACCGTCCACCTGTCTGCGATGGATCTAACTGTATGACATGGAAAAAGAAGATGTTTATCTTCGTCCAAGATTATGATATCAATATATGGAAGGTGATTTCTCTTGGTCCTAAAATGGCTAAGAAAGAAGATGGGTCATTAAAAAATTTCGACGAATATAATGACGAGGACTGGAAAAACACGCACATCAACTCTCGTGCTACTCAACTGTTATATTGTGCTCTAAATCCTGAAGAACTTAATCGCATTTCTGTATATGGAAGTGCTAAAGAAATTTGGGAAATTCTTGAAGTTACTCACGAAGGAACAACTCAGGTCAAAGAGACCAAAATCAACATGATCCTTCATGACTATGAATTATTCTCTATGAAAGAGTATGAAACCATCACAATTATGTTGGATCGCTTCTAGTTAATAACCAATGGTCTTGCCTCATTCGAAAAACCTATTTCAAGCAGTGATAAAGCCAAGAAGATTCTTCGGTCTTTACCCCGTGAATGGGATGCCACTGTTACGGCTATTATGGAATCCAAAGATCTCAACAAATTGGAATTTAGTGCTCTTATTGGATCACTTATTAATTATGAGATTGTGCTCAAGTCTAGAGGATTCAAGCCAAAGCCTGGTGAAAAAGTGGTTGCTCTAAAAGTCGATAGCGATGTTGAGGATGAAGGGTTGGAAGACGTAGACGACGAGGAACTTGCATTAAATACCCAGAATGTCAAAAGATACAAAAATCTTATCCAGAAAAGGTGAAACTTCCTTGGTCGAGACTCTAAGATGGAACAAAAGAAAAACACATATGTTCCTACTGAGAAATTAGATAACAATTGTCAAAAATGCGGTCAACCCGGACATTATGCTAAAGAATGCCGAGTAACTACTTCCAAACCTCAAGTTGAAAGATACAAAAAGAAAGAAGTGTTATTTGCTTCTTGGAGTGATGATGAGGAGGAACGTGAAGGACCACTAGACACAAACCTTGCTCTTATGGATCTCAAATCAGAAAATACTCTCGAGGTAATATCTAATTTCGATGATAATGATTTATTAGATATGTGTGATCAACAAGAATCTAATCATGATGATGAGCTCTTAAGTGCATTTGAATCATTAAGTATCGAGCATGATGAGATGGTGAGACTTAATATGTCTTTAAAAAGAAAAATTAAGTCTTTAGAACTTGAAAATTCGAAACTTCAAAACGAAGGCAAAAATGTTAAAATAGATCACACCTCTTGCATTAATAATGAAAATAACTTGAAGATTGAGTTGTATAAAACTCAAAATGAACTAAAATATGTAATGAACAAATTCACATTTGGCAACGAGAAATTTGAAAGAATTTTATCCATTAAAAATCTCCTTTATTAAAACACGGCCTTGGTTGCGATCCATTCAAAAGAGAACAATCTCTTATAAATCCTGTCAAAATTAAGGAAACCAGGAATCAGAATCATTTACGAGAAGTGAATGAAGAAAGTAACAATAAACTCCGTTCAAAATTAAGGACAATAAAAGTTCGACAAATTTGGGTTCCTAAAGGGACGATAGTTCTAAATGCCATTAGTATTATTAATTTTGGAGGACCCAAAAAGGCTTGGGTACCAAAACAACCAAAACAAACTATGTTTGCAGGTACCTCGTTCAAAGGAAAGCAAGTGGTACATTGACAGTGGTTGCTCAAGACACATGTGTCACCAAAGAATTGTTCGAAGATTTTGAATATCAAGAACAAGGACACGTGATCTTTGGTGACAACAAAAAAGGGGAAGATTATAGGCACCGACAAAGTTGGTAAGGAACCTTTTCCCTCTATCAATAAAGTCTTATTTGTTGAAGGATTACATCATAATTTACTAAGTGTATCTCAACTGTGTGACGAAAGTTTTAAAATTCTTTTTGAAGAAACTCATTGTACCGCTTTGAAAAATAATAAAGTTGCATTTGTTGATTTAAGAAGTGGAAATATTTATATTGATCTTTTTGATGAAAACTCTTTCAACAAAAAATGCCTTATGACCTAAATGAAAATGCATTCTTATGGCATCGAAAATTAGGACATACATCCTTACCTATTATTTTCAAACTTTTTAGACATGGTGTAGTTCGCGGTTTACTAAAATTGAAATTTGATCGAAAATACTTGTGTGAATCTTGCATTAAAGGAAAACATACAAGAGAATCATCCAAACCCAAATTTGAAATATCTACTTCTCGTATTCTTGAACTTGTTAATATGTATTTGATTGGACCATCTATATATGCTAGCTTGAGTGGTAAATTTTATAATTCAGTTATTGTGGATGACTTCTCTCGTTTTGCTTGGGTTAAATTTCTCACTCACAAAGATGATACTTTTTTGGAATTTTCTAAATGGTGTTGTTTAGTTCAAAATGAGAAAAATCTTTCTATTATTTCTATTCGAACCGATCACGGAGGAGAATTTGATTGCTCTCTGTTTGAATTATTATGTGACAAATATGGAATAAATCACAACTTCTCGGCTCCTAGAACCCCTCAACAAAATGGGGTCGTTGAAAGGAAAAATTGTTCTTTGGAAGAAATGTCTAGAACTATGTTAAATGAATACTCTCTTCCTCAATACTTTTGGGCCGAAGCTACTAATACGGTGTTGGTCCCAAGAATGATGAAGACTATCCTCACTGTACCAACACGAGTCTTTTCTAGCGCGCTTTGTCCTCACTCACGCGCACCCTGAGAAATTTCTCAGGGGGTCACCCATCCCATAACTACTCCAAGCCAAGCACGCTTAACTTTGGAGTTTCTATGAGATGGCTACCAAAAAAGAAGATACATCTTGTTGGTATGAGTAGTCCAAATAAATTCATTTAACCAGTTTCTAGTGCAGATCTCACAGGTCGAATCGCAAGCCGCACCTCGCGCATTTTTAAGCCCATACAGGAAGGATGCTGGACCGATTTCCAATAATCCCCCTCCCAGTACCTGCCAGCATAGCGTGCTTTGTCCTCCCTCACGCGCACCCTGAGAAACTTCCCAGGGGGTCACCCATCCCATAACTACTCCAGGCCAAACACGCTTAACTTTGGAGTTTCTATGAGATGGCTACCAGAAAAGAAGATACATCTTGTTGGTATGAGTAGTACAAATCAATTCATTTAACCACTTTCTAGTGCAGATCTCACAGGTCGAATCGCAAGCCGCGTCTCGCGCATTTTTAAGTCCATACAGGCAGGATGCTGGACCGAATCCCAACATACGGCATGTTATACAATTAATCGAGTTCTTCTTCGTAGAGATCAACTTAAAACTCCATATGAAATTTGGAATGATAAAAAGGCAAACATTTCATATTTTCATCCTTTTGCTGCAAAGTTTTCGTTCATAAAAACGGTAAAGAGTATTTTGGAAAATTTGAATCTAAATCCGATATAGGCATATTTGTGGGATACTCTTTAAATAGTAAAGCCTTTCATATTTACAATTTAAGGACAAATAAAGTAGAATAATCCATTCATGTTAAATTTAATGAAGCCATTTCACCGCCGAGAAAGTATATAACACCACCAATCCACTTGAGAATATTACAGCGACGCAGACCCTCTCTATGAGGATCTACCAGGCTAAACACAGAAACAAGACATTACATTACATGCCAGCATGGATAAATGACGAACCATTAGACCGATTTGGTCTTTCACCACAAATATACAACTTATATATACATATCTCCTTCAGGACTCATACCCATGCAAGGGTCAAATACACTAAAAACTCATACAATAGAAAATATGACAGCGGAAAGGACCAAAGAATGAACTCCGACTAACTACACCCAGAATTGGCCTTCATGTGATTAGTATCATTCGTCTTCCACCATCCTTCATAATGGTCCTTTGTTTAGCTCCCCAAGGACCTGCATGTACCTGGACGCAATATAGACATCCACCCCCGATTACTCGAGGGTTAGTAAAATTCCACTATTTTGCTAGTACAAGTATAAAGTGCAAATATGAGCCATACACAAATACTCCGAGAACATAAAAATCGTGAACAGCCAACCAGTTAAATGTAACAAAAGACTTCCCGAGATAATACACTTGAGTGAAACAATTCGAACCATGAAAGGTAGGAATGAAACCAGTATACATTTTGCAAAACATTTTACGATCTCCGGAGTTTTGAAAATATTTGGGAATTAAAGAATCCTCAACTTATCGAAAACCACTTAGGGACACAGCCCAAACATTATTTCCCAAAATATAAATCCGATCACAAAACACAGGGTCCACGACCCAATCATCCACATTAACTTACTCTCAAGGATTTATTCGCGTTCCATGCTAGCAAGCCACGAACCTCGGATGCTCCCACAGAACATACCCGAGTGAATAACCTAGTGGGAAACCACAGTATCACATATCACCATAACAACAGTCACGTAAATAACTCAGAGACTACAACTCTGCCACATAACCATAACGTACGTTTATAGTTATCCTGGCATCGTGCTAGCAAGCCACGAACCTCGGAGCCTCCTCGAGATATACCCAGTTTGGGTAACCCATGACACGTACGTCACACAACCAAAACACAACCATAAGTTATCCTGGCATCGGGATAGCAAGCCATGAACCTCGGAGCCTCCTCAAGACATACCCAGTTTGGATAACCCTATGGTCACACTCGACACACAAACAAACCACAACCATAAATTATCCTGGCATCGGGCTAGCAGGCCACGAACCTCGGAGCCTCATCGAGACATACCCGGTTTGGATAACCCTATGGTCACACTGAACATACAACCAAATTACAACAATCCCACATCGACGAGAAAGTACACTTTCCCAACGATATTGAACGGAACAACCTCATTACAAAGGAGTCACCACCAATATCACACAACATCACATACTCATCAATAAGTGCATATATCCACACACACACATCTTGACAAAGGGATAGAGTTTTATGTCTAAAAACGACACAGTCTCATACAACGACACCACACGATAATAGAGTATTCCAATATATAACATTAACAAGCAAATTCAGAAAGGTACATCCGTTCACAAAACACACAAGTTGTCTTTATAGAAATCTTTATTGCAAATATACTGATTCTTTTGAAAGTTTATTATAAGCATTCAAGTAGCACACATAATCGATTTCCAACTATTATATCTACCGGATACAAAATGTATGGGCAAGATACTTGCCTCGAAAGCACGAGCAATGGAACAACATACGGACGGGGTCGAACAGCCCCTGAACTCCCTTCAACGATTTGTTCCTAGCACAACACAATACTAAATCAAGCATAATACTACGGAAATGGAAGGACTCACCCTAGTTTCTACCCTTAGGGACAATCAGTCGAACACTGCGGAGGCGAAGTTGTTCATACACAATTTAATGGATGAAAATCGGAATATAATCCGTAGACTTCAACGAAAACATGGGATTATAATCACAACATCATAATCCAGCACAAATCAAAGCTAAATACGGACTTAAAGGATGAAACCCCAACCAAAAACAGTAAAATCCCGAAATTAGGGTTTTGAATGATTTACCTTGATCCGAATAGTAAAATATGTTAAGATGTCGTTAACTCCATACTAGGAACTCAAAAATGTTGTTGGATAATTCAATCCGGCCAAAATCCACACTTTCATACCCTTAAGGTCGCCATAGTCGCCAGAAGGAAGAGGGGGGAGGAAGAAATGACGAAAAACTGAACCATTCAGTCCTATATATACTGGTTGTGATTATCGCGCGCTATGAGCAAGTGTAGCATGCGCTATCGGGCTGAAAGGCAGTCCAGAGCCTAGAAAGAGGGTGTAGAGCCTTCTGCATTGGCTGCGTTAGCGTGCGCTACCATAAGGGTTAGCGCGTGCCACCTGTTCGTCTCCAGAGTCTAGATACTTTCTGCATCTACTGATCGGCTAAATTAGCGTGCGCTACCATGGTAAATAGCATGCGCTACTCATGTAGCATCAGCGCTAGCTAGCTATAAATTTAGCATGCGCTAATTCTATTGAACAAAGTATTTTGATGATGAACGCTTTCAAAACATTTAATGAAATTCAACTACACGGCTTGATTCATTGAAGACAAACTCAACGTCTAGCGCACACCACACACATGTAGTAGCGCATGTTAGGAATACTTGTTAGATTTTGATGATGTCATTAATTTAAAATCAAATGTTTATTAATTGGCAAAATGTAAGGAAGAACCAAATGAGTATCTTCCATAGGCCAAAATGTGTTAAGTATAAAATTGGCAATGTGTAAAGAAGAACCAAATGAGTGTCTTCTATAGGCCAAAGTTAGTTAGGCTGAAAATCGGCTAAATACTAAAGTATAGTCTAGTCCATCAGAGAAGTACAGCCGACTCCAATCAGAGTAGCCCTGGTCAACCAAAAAAATTGTCAGAGAAGTTTGACCAGACTGCAGCCGAGGAACCTCAGGGAAGTCACCTGATCAGACAAGTCTCAAACAGTATACAGCCGAGACGACCTACCTGCAGAGAAGTAAGCTGAACATCAGTCTACTCAACTACAGCCTAGTACTCCAAGTCCACGTCAGCATGCTTTGAAAAGTCAAATATTACGGAAAGCTCACATGCAACGTGAAGAGACAAATTGGAGTGATTCCCGCAAGAGATATGATTTAATTAAATCATCCTGACCCACCGTGAAGACTTTAATCCTTTTATATTCAAAAGATTCGGCGCTCACATGCAGAAGTCCTCACAACGGTCGGAAGATAAAATTAAATAATGGGAATCCAGCCTTGCAACGTTCAGAAAAGTTTAAACAATGAAGTCTCTCTCCAACGGACGGATTTGTTCAAAGATTTGCAACGGCTACAAGGAAGAAGCTCAGAGATCGTGATCTATATATATCCGAAGATTTGAAACTGAGCAAACACCGGTGCGAACATATACTCTAGCGATCAAAGCAAACAAAGCAATCTCAAGCAATCAAATAGCATCGTGAAAAGAGCGAGATCCAAAAAGTTCATATTCAAGGAAGCTCTTTAGTTGGAGAAGACAAACACTCTTGTCTTTAAATCTTGAGTACGGGGTACTTCATTGGTTGAAGTAGCAGTATAAAGGCATCCGAGGATCGAGGATCAAGAGGTGCAAGGCGATCAGTGTGTATACAACGGCATGGAATTCCCTTTGGTTGGAAGGCTGTTGTAGTGTGTTGTGAATCACTGTAATCTTTATCACGTTGAAAATTATAGTGAATTCATCTCCAATAGTTTGGAGAAAAGTGGATTAGTAGAGGATTACCCCACCTCTGAGACCACTATAAGCTGCTGTGTTATTTCTTGATTTCTTGCATCATACTCTAACCGCATCCATTGTTAAGTGTTTCATTAAGTTAATTTATATTCGTCATCGGTGACTTCCGCACATATCCAAGAACAAACGACTCCTAGTCATTTGTTTGATCATCACCAAGAAACTCACTCTTCTAGAAAAAGAGTCCAAGAGTTTCAACAAGTCTATTCACCCCCTCTAGACTTGTTTACGGGCGACTTGTGACCTACAAGTGGTATCGAGCGGTTGGTTCATTTTTTTCACGAACCGCATCTATATTAAGATATATATCTTATCTCTCACGTTATAATGGAACACATGCACTCTAGACTACTGTCTTTTCGGTTGTGAGTATGATCTCTGGAAGATAAGAATGCGAGCACATTTATCTTCAATCCATGACGACATGTGGTGCATCATTGAAGACGGTCCATTCATTTTCGAGAAGGACAACACACCCAGGAAATCGCACTGGGAGGCCCGAAAAGATCCCTAAGAAGAGAACGGAGATGACCCCGAAGAGAGAAAGGCGGCCAATCTTGACAACGGGGCCGGAGATGTGCTATACCAAACTCTTGACAAATCCACAATGGTCAAGATCAAAATTGTAAGAATGCCAAAGAGATTTGGGACACATTAGCTCTAATGTGTGAAGGAACGGAGCTGATCAAGGAGAACAAGTTGTCAATAGCTATCCAAAAGTTTGACAACTTTAAAATGAAGAATGGAGAATCAATAGACCAAGTGGACACAAGGTTCTTAAATTATCAATGAAACAAACTCCTGGGCAAAACCTATGGCAACAGGAAATGGCACTTAAGGTCCTCGGATCTCTAAATCCGAATGGAGCATGAAGGTCGTAGCTATGAGAGAGTCCAAAGACCTGAATAAGATAAAGATTCGGAGTCGTTCTCGATCGAAGGCTTACGAGTTCGAACTTCCGAGTTCATCCTCGATGAGCCTCGAGAGAAGGGAATCGCATTTGCGGCCGAGTCCCTGCTAAGAGCACATCGATGTGAAACCTCCAAATCCGCTAGATTTTGAGGAGGAAATGGCTTTCATTATGCAAAGGTTCAGTAACTTGAAAGAACTACTCAAGTATAAGAAAAACTACAAGGAAAACCCAAGAAGGAACCGAGAAAATTTGGAAGTGGAAAGTTGAATGCTACAATCTGTCATAAAATAGGACACATCCAAATGGATTGTCCCGAGCTCAAGAAGGATGAAACCAAGAAGGAGGTGGCGAGAAGGAAGACGGAAGAAAAGCTCTCATCGGAGAAGACCAGAGCATGTCGAATCAAGCGGTTTCTTTTCTGATGACGACGAGGAATATGATTGCCTGATGGCAAACTTGGCTGATGAAGAGGTAACCTCTAAACCTACCGGTTCAAATAATAGCTCAGCCATGTCACAAGATATGGATTTACATGAATCGGTAAATCAATTATTCAAGGATTTTGAAACACTTAAATCTGCACACCAAGCTGTATCAGCAGAGAAGACTAAGCTGCAAGATGAGAATAGGCAGCTGAAAAATGATTTCGAAAAACTCATCCTAGATTTAAATAAGGTTGAGACAACTACAGCTGATTTTGAAAACCAGGCAAGTGCCAATACAGCTGAGATAGACCGGCTAAATATTTTACTTAAAGAAAAGTCAGCTGCACTTGCTTATGCCAAAGCTGAGTTTACTAAGGCCGGCATTAAATAAAACTCAGGCGCAGGAAATAACCTCCCTGAAGGCGTCTTCAACTCTGGGCGAATTGTGTACTTATAAAAGGTCATTATATACCAAATCAGGCCTTGGATATGATTCTCACACTCCCTCTAGTTCTGAAACCAAGTTTATCAAGGGAGAAACAATGGTCTCGACTGCTGAGCCTGTGTATAAACCGACTTTCAAAAACAGGCAACAGCCAATGTTGTGTCACGATTTATTCATCCCGACAGGCGATCGACTATAAGGCCGAGCGACCAAGTCAACTCCAGTCAAACCCTGACTAGCTCGCCAAGTCGAAGATATCAAACCACCATCAGGTACCTGGCGATCGACTCCCAGGGCGATCGCCCTTTGGCAGCTGGCGATCTGCTCTACTAACCGGCTAAGGGCAATCGACCTGCGCCCCGAGCAGAGATGATCGCCCGTCTAAGTCATCGAGGACTGGATCTCAGAAAAGCACCCACGTGCAGATCCATAAAAGGCGCTGACAAGATCTTTTGCTAACTGACAAGATCTTTGACCAAAGCCTGTCACCTACCCCACCTACCGGAATGTGCGCCGAAAGTTGTCAGTAGGGCCGCATGTGACTAGCTCAGGACGCGTGTAAGCTCCCCATTGGACCGAGTAGTTGACTGCCAACAACTCCTGCAGGCTTTGAAGGGACAGGCCCATGTGCTAAAAGACGATCGCCCGATTATTATATTACAGTAAAGGCGATCGCCCGGCGTATCCAAGCCCTATAAATAGAGAACCTCCTCCTACTGGAAAAAGGTTCTCAGTTCAGAATTCATTTTAACCAACGGTTCAGAACTCACCCACTACAGTTCCGAATTCATTCTGACTTACGCTCAGAGCTCATTCTCTCACATTCCGATACATTCACGGAAATACTGAAGAACACACACATATCATCAAGCTCCCGGCTATCTCACCGGAATCCATCTCAGGACTTCTCTCTCCAAATCTCTCGTCCGTAAGACGATCGGAAGAAGCAGCAAGTCTCCACTAGACAGATTCCAAGGGATTCACAAGCCCAGAAGCCCAAACATCCAGCTATATACTCGCCGTGAGAGGCGGTCGATCTCTCACCGCCGCGACCGTACATCACCTTTGTTACAAGAACTCACAGAGCATCAAATCTGGTTCTTCCGGCAATCTACACGCTCACTAGCTAAGATAACAAGAAACTTTACACTCATTGTAATTGTATTCTTACATTAGTACTTGTATCCCCGAATATCGGTATTAATAATATCTCGCGAGAGCATTCAAGTCCGGGACTAACAACCCCGGCAAATCTTGTGTTATTTATCTTTCTCACGGAAGTGCTCTTGCATTTGTTTGCTATCCCATCCATTCCAGCAATATCTATCTCCGGATAATATTTTGGGTAGCAATAATTGGCGCTAGAAGAAGGGGATCTAACCCTCATATTTTTATTTCTACCGTCCCGAAGAACACTCACTGTTCTCGGGGCATATACTTGAAGTGACACTCACTGCGCTTCAAAGAAAACCTTCAGAATCATGACATCCGCCGGTACATCGAAGCAAGCTGCTCTCCGAACCGCCGGACACCATTTCCCGGCTCAGTCCGAACCCGGCCCGGCAGCGGGGAAGCGCGGCAACGCGAGACTCTCGATCCCGCATCCGAGAGATGGCCCCAACCTCTCACTCGATCAGTTCCAAACCGAGGAACAGATCGAGGAGGCTATGGCCATCCTGGAGGAGCGACGGAGAGCATGCGCGCCGCCCGCGATAACTCCCTCGATCATCCGCCGCATGGGAAAACGGAAATTCAATGGGCTACTGAACGAGCGATCGTCAGAAAGCCCCAATTCGCGAGGAAAGGCTCTCGCACGACCGGACGGATCCATATTCGATCGCTTGGGACGCGACCCATCCCGGCGACCGGGGCACTCGGCTTCCAACCTTGAAAAGACGGAATCCGAATCCGTCACCAGGAGTTCGGCCTACTCACTTCACAGCCGAACGCATGTCAGCCATCTGACTCCCGCCCCGATCGCCAGGGACTCAGTACTCAATCGCCTCGGCTCCCGCTCCGATCGCCGAGCCGCTAACAGTCAGGCCACGGCGATGGCCGCCATGCAACGTCAGCTCGATGAGATGAGAGCACTCTTGGACACTGGGGCAGGCACCAGCAAGAAGATCGCCGGGCCGACCGAGCCACTCGCGGTCCACATCGAGCTTGCCCCCATACAACCAACGATCGCTCCTCCTAAAACACCTCTGTATAAGGGGAGATCGGACCCAGAAACCCACCTGAGTAAATTCCGAATTTACATGGTAGGTGTGGGGCATCGATGCAACCAAGTGCCGGATCTTCCCGTGACATTGGGCGGTGGCCCATAAGTGGTACGTCTCACTACCACCACGATCGGTCACCTCTTTTAAGAAATCGGCGGATGACTTCACGTCATACTTCGCCCGGCAAGGTCGCCAGACCGAGAAGGCCCCAGCGCATGATAAAAATCAAGCGGGGAAGGACGAAAGCGACGCAGATTACATCGGCCAAGGTAGACGAAATCATCCTCACCGGCGAACCCGTCGGTGATGAGCTCGCTCTCTACTCGGTCATGGGGGATTCCACGGTCACTCTCCCATGTTCGGACATCTCTCCAAGGATATCCCCCAACTTACACGATCTTCCGCGCTAAAGGCCGCCAAATTCTGGCCGAGGCAAAGGCTACTCACCCTCCGCATAGACGAGGAAACGCCACCTCTTGCCCGGAAGATAGCGATCGCCAAAGCAAAGAAGGCGATCGCCAAGACACCCGGAGATCTCAAGGCTTTCGAGGACATGGAAGCCCATCTCCTCCATACGTTCAACAGAACTCCGGCACATATTTTCTATGCCATCAAGGGGCACGAAGAGCTCAAAAAGCCTAAGGCGATAAGGGACCACGGTCACCTGGACAACAATCAATATTGTGCCTACCACAAGAGTCCCGGCCACAGCACCAACAATTGCCGCGACCTCCTCAAGCAGCTCTGGAGACTGTTCGAGGAGGGCAAGTTGGACAGCTTATTGGTTTAGCCGAAGCCCCCGCCTATCTCTATAGACGATCGTCCGAGTCGAACGCAAAACAGGCTGGGAAGCTCATACGAGCCGACCCCTGGATCAACCTCGGCGACCGTCTCTATATGCTTCAATCAAGAGAAGGAGACCACGGAAGTCATCCCGATCTCCCTCCTTATTCAAGAAACCGGAGGACTCGATCGCCATCTACAGTTCACCGTCTAACACGATGGACTAAGGCACGAGATCGCCTCCCCCGCACAACGTACACCATCGCAGATCGACATCTACATGACGATCCAAGGTGAAAGAGTGCAGCCATGGTCCTGGTGGTCGATGGAACCGACTGCTTAGGCCATGCAAGGTCCCTTTAGGCCAAGATCGCCCGCCCTTCGTTTAAATACGAGGCCGGCGTAGTCTGAGGGCCCTCCAAAATAAATCAGTGGACACGATCGCTCGCCCTCAAAGGTTCATCATCTAACATGGTGAACCCGGACAATGCGACGTGCCACAACCCCGTCTCAACGTACACCGTCGAGGTCGGCCATCTCCATGGCTAGCCGAGGTGGAAGCAGAGCTAACAAGCCGCGGGCGCGGAGTTGATTCATCCGACGCTGCCCCGCGCAAGGACTCCTCTAGACCGAGACCGCACGCCCTTCGTTTAAATACGAGGCGAGGCGCAGCCTAACGGAGGACCCTCATAATAAAGTGAGTCACGAGACACTCAATGTCTTCGCGCATCAAGACATGATCAAGGAGTCGGTCCATCGAACTCCGCGATCGTGCACGGTTCCTCAAGATGGACGACCGTCCCCGAGGATTCGACAAAGTTAAAGACCGCTCACTCAAGAAATTATTTTCATCCCCTTACTTCCACTAAGTGAATAAAAACAAGGGGCAAGAAGAGTGCGGACTACCTACACGACGATCGTCGCTATTCAACCACATACGGAGATCGTCATTTTTTCAGATGTAGTGCAGCGATCGAACTTGTTGTAAAAAGTTGTCTTATGAGTTTATCAATTCATTTGGAACTACCCTCGCAACGATCTCTCCTCACACATTTGTACAAAGTCAAACAAAGACTTAAAAATAACCATTCATTCAAGTGATAAGTCAGAAAGACAAATGCTCATTTCATTACTTGAAAAAATAGAGTACATGATCGCCCGAAGGCCTAAGTGCTACAAAAGAAAGCTACAAAGAAAGTAAGCTAAAAACATCGAAGGAAGTGCCTCGAGGCCCCTGCCTTCGCCATCGGCATTCGGCGCGGTCCCCTCATCTTAGGAGCATCGGGATGAGCAAGGCTGCAGAGACGGATACCGGCTCAAATCCACGCCGATGTCCGCTGAGTCCAAGATCGGCAAGGAGAAAGCCGAATTGAGAGGATGCTCCAATGCATATGACTTGAACTTCTCGGCGAGAGGACCGACCTCAAGCCTCCCTTCTTAGACGCTCGGATCGAGTCGGCGACGCCAAATAATAGGCGAACTCGGACATACTCCAAGTTTTGGAAGGGATCGGCCTTGGTCGCCTCAACCTCTCCTCTCGGCTCGGCCATCGCTGCTGCGATCCTGAGCTCGGCCTCCTCGCGGCAACCTTCTCTTTCGCCTCCGCTCGGCTGATCGGTAGCGATCGTCACCTTACGCGATCGGCCTCCTCCTCGGCAACATTCCTCGCACAGGCGGCACTCTGCATCTAGTCCCGAAACCGGTCGACCGCCATTCGAATTTCTCGGTCTCCTTCTTCTCCGGCTCAAGCTCATGGCTCGCCCGCTTGGCCGCCTCCAGAGTCCTTCTCCATCGCTGCGATCTTGTCGGCAAACTCGGCGTTCTCTTTCCGAGCCGCCTCAAGATCCTCCCTGAAGGCGAATAGTGGAGGGCCGCCTCAAACTCTGGCGGCACAGGCGGCCATGGTCGCCGTCGAAGAGAAAGGGCGACAACGGCATCCATCGAACTCGACGATCGCGGCCAGGCGATCGCATCCAAATCGATTGTCCACGCCTTGGCAAAGCGAAGCGGCCTTGCTCACATAGGAGGAATGTCGCAGAATGGCGAGGAGATCGACTCGCCAGAAATCCACGACCATCGGTGGACAAGACGGATGCGCGACGGATCCTGCACCAAAACACCAAGGTTAATACAACTCCTACGCAGATGTAATTGTCAACACGTAAATGCTATCTACCTCTCGGCCTTCTCGGGATCCCGACCAAACGGTTTCCCTCGAAGAGTTTCGCATCCGCGATCGCCGTCTCCGCAGAAAAGCCGCGGAGGCGGCTCGCGCTCCGGAGCAACGATGGTGATCGGAGGCGCGGCGATCGGCCCTTCATCGCCGGGCGGCAGAAAGTTTCTTGCGGCCTCGGCCTCTTGCGATTCGCCCGAAGCCCCTCCTCCGGAATTTCCTCCTCAACCTCGACCTGCGCTACGCGAGGCTCCGGCTCCGCCCGAGGCTCCGCCTCCGGAACTATAGGCAATGCGACGGTGGAACCCGAGTCGACCTCTTCGCGTGAAGACGGCCTGGGACTCCTGGGTTCGACATAGCGATCTCGCCGGAGGCTCCAAAAAGCGAGAAGCGAACCTCTGCAGTTAAAGACGATCGACTAACGGTGAGACACTATCTTCAAATAAGGCGATCGCCTAGAAATTGAAGGTCGCATAAAGTCATACCTGCACCGCGAGATGTCTCGGGAAGCGGAATAGTCGAGCCGACAACCGGCGACTCTCCTTGTTGATCCGAGTGGCGTCTAGGTCGTCGTCCGACAAGCTCCTAATTCGCTCCCAAACAACGAGGAAGTCGAAAGGCGGCTCCTCGATCGCCGGGATATGAAAGCCTGCAAAACAGCAATCAAATTAGATCAGTCCAAAACGCATCCAAGCGAAGGAGAGTCTAAACCCTTAGGATTCCTCTCCCGAAATTCGGTGGGATCTCCGGTTCGCTGTGGATTGTCGCTCGCCGAAGCTCTCCACTTGCGGCGACCCAGAACCACTTCGTCTGATCGCCCCGTATCTTATTCGGAACTCCATGAATCACCCGGCCAGATCGGCCTTGAATATGGTAACCGCCGACCAACCCTCTATGAGCCGTCAGTTTAAACAAATGGTTCATCTCCAACGGCGACGGGAGACGGTACAGGCGGTGACCGCCGAATAGGGTGAAAGTGCATATGATTTGGAGCCAGGCGTTCGGCGTCAGCTGAAGTGGCGCCACATTCCATGCGGCCAACAGATGGGAGACCGCAAAGGACAGAGGGAAGCGCAAACCGGCCTCCATAACGGCCTCACTCACTGCGACCATACCCATCGGAGGCTGGTCGGCTCGTTCATTCTCCGCGGGCGCGAACATGTCCACATCTGAAGGAACATGGAATCTTGTCCTCCAGACGGCCAGATCTCTCATGGACGTCGAGCTCCGTATTTGGCCGAGCGACCACAACGATCGCTGCGCGGCACGATACTGCGACCGCTTGGGAGCACATAGGGATAAGCGACCGAATATCCCACGAAATCGAATCGCGGAGTAGGACCGCCAATCTATCCATTATTTGAGAAAGGCCCTATAGGCCCGTCCAAAATCACTATGTTGCTCCCGGTAAGCCACGATCGCGGATCTCTCTCGATCTGCGATCGTCTCTCCTCGGCGGCCGACTCCTAGCAACATCGGCCTCATTGAGCAGAGCCTCAACTTCACTGGTCGATTCCGGCTCGAATGGCTTGCGCCGTCTCAGTGGAAGACGGAAGAAGTTTCTCCCGGGCGTGATGTCCGGCGGCGGGAACTAGTTCCGCTCCAAAGCGGCGATGAGGTTCCGGCCATTTTCGAGTTAGAAAGGAAGAGAAGGATTTTTCTTACCCTAAAGTGAAATCGATCGACGATCGGCGCTTAGATCTTCGGAAAATTCGGCGGCGGGACCTTCTTTCTCCAATGCGTACGCGTGAGTAAGATCGCAGCCGCGCCCCCTTTTATAGGAAAGCGGGGACCCGATTGCAATAAAGGAAAACCTCGGTCGGATCTCAAAGCGGCGCACCGATTGACCCCCTCGAGACCCGCGTATGCGTCTTTTCGAGGCGCGTCGGCCGAGGAGTCATTAATGACCGTTGGCGTCCTCGATAGAGCCCGACACGTGCGAGAGACTTTTCAACGCCCGTTGTTTTTCCTTGTGATTCGGCCAACAGTCGTCCAAATCCAGTATATCACTCAAAGACGATCGCGATTCCATTAAACACGAAGTCGCTCGTCAATAGTTCAATGATCGCCAAGAGAGCCACCTCACCCCACGTTTCCAACGTATGAGCGAGCCGGGGCAATTGTTGTGTCACGATTTATTCATCCCGACAGCGATCGACTATAAGGCCGAGCGACCAAGTCAACTCCACCAAACCCCCGACTAGCTCGCCAAGTCGAAGATATCAAACCACCATCAGTGCACAGCGATCGACTCCCGGGCGATCGCCCTTTGGCGTGGCGATCTGCTCTACTAACCGGCTAAGGGCAATCGACTGCGCCCGCGAGATGATCGCCGTCTAAGTCATCGAGGACCGGATCTCGAAAAGCACCCACGTGCGAGATCCATAAAGGCGCTGACAAGATCTTTTGCTAACTGACAAGATCTTTGACCAAAGCCTGTCACCTACCCCACCTACCGGAATGTGCGCCGAAAGTTGTCAGTAGGGCCGCATGTGACTAGCTCAGGACGCGTGTAAGCTCCCCATTGGACCGAGTAGTTGACTGCCAACAACTCCTGCAGGCGTTGAAGGGACAGGCCCATGTGCTAAAAGACGATCGCCCGATTATTATATTACAGTAAAGGCGATCGCCCGGCGTATCCAAGCCCTATAAATAGAGAACCTCCTCCTACTGGAAAAAGGTTCTCAGTTCAGAATTCATTTTAACCAACGGTTCAGAACTCACCCACTACAGTTCCGAATTCATTCTGACTTACGCTCAGAGCTCATTCTCTCACATTCCGATACATTCACGGAAATACTGAAGAACACACACATATCATCAAGCTCCCGGCTATCTCACCGGAATCCATCTCAGGACTTCTCTCTCCAAATCTCTCGTCCAGAAGACGATCGGAAGAAGCAGCAAGTCTCCACTAGACAGATTCCAAGGGATTCACAAGCCCAGAAGCCCAAACATCCAGCTATATACTCGCCGTGAGAGGCGGTCGATCTCTCACCGCCGCGACCGTACATCACCTTTGTTACAAGAACTCACAGAGCATCAAATCTGGTTCTTCCGGCAATCTACACGCTCACTAGCTAAGATAACAAGAAACTTTACACTCATTGTAATTGTATTCTTACATTAGTACTTGTATCCCCGAATATCGGTATTAATAATATCTCGCGAGAGCATTCAAGTCCGGGACTAACAACCCCGGCAAATCTTGTGTTATTTATCTTTCTCACGGAAGTCTTTGTTGCATTTGTTTGCTATCCCATCCATTCCAGCAATATCTATCTCGGATAATATTTTGGGTAGCAACAATAAGTCAAACGTCTAGCTGCGATCGAGTTACACTGCATGACCACCTAGACAGCGACTAAGCAAAGGCGAGCAAAAGCGGCCGGAAATGCATAACATGCCCACTATTACCAACAACTCCCCAAAAATCGATTTCATAATGGGAGGCGGATGGAAACCTCAAGGTTATCCAAATTACCAAAATGAACAAGTGTGGAGACCACAAAGGTTTAATAAATGGTCTCGGCTAGATTTAGAAATGGCCCACACTATTTTGAGGAATATCCTAGTATACAATCCAACCGGGAGATTTAGACCTCGACCACGGGCACCGTATAAGGGTTATAATAATAATAACAATTCCTATAATCCAAGGAGAAATCAATTCTCCAGAAACCAACTAACCCCAAAGGACCCACACAAATTTGGGTACCTAAATCTCTGCTTGTTTAATTGCGAAGAGGTGGAAGGACTACAACCACATCTCCTCAAGCTCAAATTTTGGAGGTGAAGAGTGGTTTGTAGACTCTGGATGCTCAAGGCACATGACCGGAACAAGAAGATGCGACCAAATATATCAAGGAAAGAGGTCCGATGTAACCTTTGGAGATAGCTCTAGAGGAGACAGGACAAAAGGCTTTGGAGAGTTGCACCGAGGAAACATTGTGATATCCAAAGTTCATTATGTCAAAGGTCTCAAATACAACCTCCGAGCATAAGCCGATTCTGCGACGAGAAGAATCTAGTAGTCTTCACCATCTTGAAGTGTATGGTGATAGACATCTTATCTGGAGAAATAAAGCTACAAGGTTTTAGAAGAAGAGATGTATACATGATTGATTGGAACACAGAACACCTAACTCTTGTTTTCTATCCAAGACCGTAGGCGAGAATGGATGGTCATGGCACAGACTATGTCACTGAACTTCAAAGCCATCAACAAGATTAGCTCTCGGAAGGCGGGTCGAGGACTTCCAAATGAAGCATTCAAGAAGGAAGCACTCTGTGATGCATGTCGAAGGAAAGCGAGACCAAGGCGTCGTTCAAGCCGGTCTGACTACAACGCTCACAACAAGGATCTTAGATCTACTCCACATGGATCTATTTGGTCCTATCAAGCCAAGGACTTTGAGCGGCGAGCGAGGCTCTTGTGATTGTAGATGATTATTCAAGGTACACTTGGATCATTTTTCTATTCAAGAAAAGTGAAACCTTGACCAAGTTACAGCCGCTAAGAAGGATCGAATGAGAAATCCCTCTCCATAATCAAGATCGGATCGAGACGAGAGGAGGAGAGTTTCTCAACAAGGCGATAATCGATTTCAATGATCGAATGGGATCCAAGATGAGCTCTCTCTGCGGCGGGACGCCTTGCCAAGAATGGTGTTCTTGAAAGAAGGAACAGAACCACGAAGGAAGCGGCAAGGTCCATGATTGCGAAGCGGACCTACCCGAGGTTCTCGGGCTGAAGTCATTAACACACTGCCACACCCGAGCAGAGTATGATAGTAGGGAGACATGGCAAAACTCCTATGAGGTTTGGAATAATAGAACTCCTCTTGTTGCTTACTTTCATGTTTTTGGTTGTAAGTGTTTCATCCACAACAACGGTAAAACACAACTAAATGCCTTTGATGCTAAAACTGATGATTGACAATTTATGTGATATTCCCAAAGAAGCAAGGCATATAGAGTTTTCAACAAAAGAACCTTAGTTGTGGAGGAAACACCCCATGTTGTGTTTGATGAATCTACCGTTGTGTACGGGAAACAACTTGAGCAAATTGAGAACAAGCTCAAGTCAGCAACCCTTGAAGAAGTCATTGTACATGACACTGGAATGGTGGACTCACTGCAGATCACCGATGACCCAACCAGCCGATGAAGACCCAATCGCAGATCGACAGATCACCAAACCTATCCGATCCAGCTTGTCATGAAGAAGACCCAAATGTGAGTCGACAAAGACTCATCTCAGCCTGTAACCAAGTCAGCAGATGACAAGGCGGTAGCCGATCCAACAGATACTGTAATCCAAAGCAGATGCAGACAACCACCAGAGCAATCCAACAGGGGAACAAACCCAAGAGGACGAGATCCCCAAATGGCTCAAGGATTATCCAATTCAGAAATCATCTAAAGTTGGTCATGGAGTCAAGACAAGACATCAACTCTACCACGAGAATGGCGATGTTCTCATGTTTCATGTCGCAAATTGAACCCAAGACGACAAAACAAGCCTTGGAAGATTATTCATGGATTAATGCCATGCAAGAGGAATTGGAGCAGATGGAGAGAAACAAAGTTTGGGAACTAATGCATGCACCCAATCACAAGAAAGTTATTGGCACCAAATGGGTGTATAAAAACAAGAGTGATGAAGACGGAGCTGTTGTTAGGAATAAAGCCAGACTCGTAGCAAAAGGATATGCACAATGTGAGGGAATAGATTTTGATGAAACTTATGCACCTGTTGCAAGATTAGAAGCCATCAGACTATTTCTCGCATATGCTGCATTCAAGGATTTTGAAGTCTACCAAATGGATGTAAAAAGTGCATTTCTGAATGGAATCCTAGAAGAAGAAGTCTATGTAGAGCAACCCCCAGGTTTTGTCAAAGGAGACAAAGTCTATAAACTGTTGAAGGCTCTGTATGGACTCAAGCAAGCACCGAGCATGGTATGAAACACTGTCGTGTTTCTTGAGAAAATGGATTTTGCAAAGGAAAAGTGGACAAGACCCTATTCGAGTGGAGCACGAAGGCCACATTCTAATAGTTCGATTTATGTGGATGACATCATATTCGGTCAACCAATCCAACTATGTGAGAAATTCTCCAACCTCATGCAAGGAGAATTTGAGATGAGTATGATGGGAAAGCTTAACTTCTTTCTCGGATTACAAGTTAAGCGGATGGAAAAAGGAATTTTCATCAACCAGCAAAATATACCCGAGATCTCATCAAGAGATATGGAATGGAATCACCAAACCCGCAAGAATTCCAATGAGCACAAGCACTCACCTAGATGCATTTAGGCAGAATATCAAATGGACTCAACCCACTACAGAGGACTCATCGATCTCTTCGTACCTAATCGCAAGGTGCCGGACATATCATATGCAATGGAGTTTGTGCAAGATTCCATCCAAGTCAAGCAATCACACCTAGATGCAAACAAGAGAATAATTAAGTACCTAAAGTCTACCATTAATGTTGGACTATGGTACCCCAAGGATGACAACTTCGAAATGTCAGATACTCGATGCGGATTTCACGATGCAAAATCAATAGGAAGAGCACTAGTGGAACGTGTCAATTCCTAGGAACCAGATCGATATCCTGGTTTAGCAAGAAGGTGTTTCTAACTCTATCTCCACTACAGAGTCGAATACCTAGCTGCAGTAGTCATTGCAGTACAAATTCTATGGATCGGACAACAGCTAAGGGACTCCAATATTATTGCCAACGAAGTTCCTATATGGTGTGACAACAACAGTGCTATTGCAATAACCAACACTCCGGTGTTGCACTCAAGGACGAAGCATTGACGTTAAGCACCATTTCATTCGAGACCATGTGCTTAACAAAGGGTTAGAGTTGAAAGAGTCGGACAGACTACCAAATAGCCGACATCTTCACCAAACCCCCGCCAAGAAAGATTCCTAGAGCCGAGCAGAGACCTTGGATTACTAGATTGGGAATCTAGTTCTGAAGCAAGTTGAAGGAAGGACGGACTCGAATCGGCTAAGCCGATGCAAAGTAGAAGACAAAGGCAAGTCAAGTAACTTAGCGTACGAGAATACCGGGCGAGAGGTCAAACTCACCGTAGCAGAGCGGTCAACAACAACGAATCGGACTCACTAAGTTCTCTAAACTAATCTCTAAATTTTTAATTATTATCTGTCATATTTAAAATATTAATTTTGGCTTAAGAAATAGCATTTAAAATATACATTTTATGAGCCAAGTGGCAATTTTAAATACACGCGTCACACGCCCATTTAATTAACCTCTATGGTGGCCAATCAGAATCAACCGTCAAATTTTAAATGGGGCAACCGATTCAAATTTGAAATTCAAAAGAATATGAAAAGGCGTACCACCGTTTAAATTTATAATAAACTAATCCAAACGTCCTTTCATCTTCTTTATAAGGAAGAAAACCCTTTCACTTTCCTCTTTACGCTTTCAGAAACCCTAGAATTTACAGAGCAAAATATACACTAAATCCTAAAATCTTTTTGCAGAAATGGCATCTTTTGACGGAGCAAACTTGAAGGCGATGAAGGACCAGGTCATCTTCTCCATGGTCGTCGATTTCGAAGGATTACTGGAAGCAAATCTAGAGGACTTTGATATGCTCGACTTAATCCGGCGATGAAACTGAACGGAATCTACCTGCTTTCGAAATCAACCTCAACACTTGTTCAAGGAAGATGTGGTTGAATTTTATCGCAACGCTTACCCGATTCAAGACGGGATTGAGCAAGGTCGGTGGAGTACCACCACCATAGATACGAGAAAAGATTCGCTCGTATTCGGGATGAAACATCGCGTTTGGCGGTCAAGCACTCAAACAATCACCCGCCAAACGTGGAAGACGATTAAGCTCGAAAATGTCCCCGAGAAATTGAAGTTTACAATAAGAGAAATGAGTTGAAAAGGGTCTATCGAGTTTCTTTGGACATCACAAACAAGATAGTCATGGGAATGGCAGGAAGCTATGACCAACTATCATCTTCAAAATTCATGGTGTTGGGTGCGTTAATTCAACGAGAGGAAGTTGATTGGGCCGATTACATTTTCAGGCAACTTGTTCGCGAGGTGAACAAGGTCGAATGGCTCGAGGGAGAGAAGAAGTTCAAGACTAAGTTGGCGTTCGGAACGCATCTTAGTTGGTTCTTGGAGCAGACTGGAGTGGCCAAGGGAAACATTGACCCTTTCCACCCAAACAAGAGGCTTGGTCACATGGACCATGATAAGAAGAAGGTTGGAGTCACTGGGAGGGCAGCCCAGTTGTTGAAGGATTTGCCAGACTCAAGCTTTTGCCCAAGATACGATCTATCAGACTCGGACCAACCTGCAGCTGAGATCGGAACTGCAGTCGAGTCCGAGAATGAGTCTGACGATACACCTATCGCCATCCGATTCAAGAGAAGGGGACCAGCCCCAGAAGGACCTTCCAACCTGCAGTCATCACCTGAACCCTCTCCAAAGAGGCCAAGGAAGCTGCAGTTCAGCGAAGGAGAGCAGCCTGAGCATCATACCAGCCCATCAGTTCAGTCACCAGTTCATCCGGACCAGCCTGCACCAGATACCGAAACTAGAATTGTACCTGTCATTACTCCTCCAGTGTACATGACCGAAGAAGAGGAAGCAGGTCTTGTTATATCTATCCCTGAAGCAGATTACACATTCAATCTTTTAGAAAATAATACTTTTAATCTCTCCATAGAACAACTTCAGCTTGTCAAGCCACAAGCAGAAAAACACTCCTTCGTAAATATTTTTAAAGAGTGGAAAACTCTTAAAACCATGTCCTTTACAAATTTTCAAATTTTTGTTGAATCTAGTGGTTGGGAATACCCCCAAGCCACGGAGGATGTTCTGACTGATTTTTGCAAAGAGTCAGATTTAGCCTTACTCCTCCAGGATAACTGGTTCATGTCACATTTTGAGACAAACATGGACCATTTTATCCACTCTATAATGCTCAGTATATTTGATGGTAGTTTTGGAGAGGAAGAGGAAGAGGAGAAAGTAGAAAAGGAGATTAGGATAGAAGAAGTTGATGAAGAGAATGAAATTATCAATTTGGTTGAAGAGGATGAAGAAGCAAAAGAACCTGAAGAAAACATACCAGTTGAAAAGGAGACAGAGGAGATTGAGAAAACAGAAGAAGTGGATGATGAAGAAGATGAAGAAGGAGAAGAAGTGGAGCAGGAAAAAGAAGAAGAAGATAAGGAGAAGGATGAAGATGATGAAAGAGAAAAGGAGAAGGATGATGATGAGAAAAATGATGATGATGATGATGATGATAATAATAATGATGATGGAGGTGAAGAAGGAGCTGGTGTGGCGGCTGGAGAAGAAAAAGAAGAAGATGAGGAGGAAGAAAAAGAGAAATCTGAAGAAGAAGAAGGGAAAGAGGAAGAAAGAGAAAAGGAGCCAGAGCAGGAGCCAAAGCCTACCAACGAAGCTGCAGATAGGATTGTTGTACCTCCCCGGTACACCAGCCTAGACGCAGAGCTGGCAGAGGACTCCAGGTCAGGGACCCCGGAGAAGACTCAATCTGACCTACCGGCTGCAGCCAGGAGCCTGCAGTCTAGTGGCTCCATTGCTGAAGGATCAGGAGAACACTCCCCATCAGCTCAGTTATCCCCTACCATGACTGAGATGATCAAGCAAATTGTCAGAGACACCATTGGGGAGCTGCGATCAACTCAGGTCACCCCTGATCTTCAGACCATTAATGCCAAGATTGACACCCTGCTTCAGAGAGAGATCCCTCAGCCTCCTCCTCCTACAAACAACAGAATGCCTTTTGGCATGTCTGATTGGATGAGCCGCATGGAGCAACAGTTGACAACACTCATTGATGCTGGCAAAAAGGGGGAAGAGAGGATTCAGGGGGAAGAGAGAGAAATCAGAAGTAAGAAAAAGCAGGATGTCCCAGTTGAAGGACCCTCTAGCCTAAAAAGGAAGGAAGTCAGAGATCAAGAAGACAAGGTCGACCACCAAGGGAAGCGCAGAAGGACCAGAGGCGGCTTTGAACCTACTCTTGAATGGGAAGGTCTGGAGCTATGGTATGTTGAAGATTTCGCCACTTGAAGCTCTTGAAATATGGGGAGGCTGCTAGGAAGAAGTTCGCCGAGACTTTTATGTCCTGGGAACTACTTCAAGATGACAAACTCTCCCCACAGGAGATTTTCATAAACCGGATGGAAGAGGTTCATCCTAAGCTTTGGGGTAATTTCTAAAGAACTACGCAAAAGAGCAAAATGCATTTCCCATGATCCCTAAATTCGTAGTGAAGAAGCACCAATCCGCATGGATGGTGAACTTGATGAGCTACAACTTCGGAGGAAATCAATCTAGTCCGCCTTGAGAACAAATTCAGATCTCGGCAGAGCAGACTTCGCAAAGATCAAGTTGTGAAGAGAAAGTATGGCCTTGCTCCACCAAGGTAAGACCTATCTGAGCCAAACCATTCGGACACGCCAAGCGGCTATTCAAGAGGCAGAGGAAGAGGCGGATGACCTTAAATTATTTTCTTACTTGTAATTTTATTTTTCTCGTACTTAAAACAATCTTGTATAATTTCAATGATAAGTCGAAAATTTTATGAACAATCTGTTGAATGACAATTTTCCAGTTGTCTCAATATTAGATCGATTTCGCTTTGTCTTGCACTTAAGTGCAGACTTGGCCATTTGATTTCTTACTTAGTTTTGCCATCATCAAAATAGGGGGAATTTGTTAGGAATACTTGTTAGATTTTGATGATGTCATTAATTTAAAATCAAATGTTTATTAATTGGCAAAATGTAAGGAAGAACCAAATGAGTATCTTCCATAGGCCAAAATGTGTTAAGTATAAAATTGGCAATGTGTAAAGAAGAACCAAATGAGTGTCTTCTATAGGCCAAAGTTAGTTAGGCTGAAAATCGGCTAAATACTAAAGTACAGTCTAGTCCATCAGAGAAGGACAGCCGACTCCAATCAGAGTAGCCCTGGTCAACCAAAAAAATTGTCAGAGAAGTTTGACCAGACTGCAGCCGAGGAACCTCAGGGAAGTCACCTGATCAGACAAGTCTCAAACAGTATACAGCCGAGACGACCTACCTGCAGAGAAGTAAGTTGCACATCAGTCTACTCAACTACAGCCTAGTACTCCAAGTCCACGTCGGCATGCTTTGAAAAGTCAAATATTATGGAAAGCTCACATGCAACGTGAAGAGACAAATTGGAGTGATTCCCGCAAGAGATATGATTTAATTAAATCATCCTAACCCACCGTGAAGACTTTAATCCTTTTATATTCAAAAGATTCGGCGCTCACATGCAGAAGTCCTCACAACGGTCGGAAGATAAAATTAAATAATGGGAATCCAGCCTTGCAACGTTCAGAAAAGTTTAAACAATGAAGTCTCTCTCCAACGGACGGATTTGTTCAAAGATTTGCAACGGCTACAAGGAAGAAGCTCAAAGATCGTGATCTATATATATCCGAAGATTTGAAACTGAGCAAACACCGGTGCGAACATATACTCTAGCGATCAAAGCAAACAAAGCAATCTCAAGCAATCAAATAGCATCATGAAAAAGAGCAGATCCAAAAAGTTCATATTCAAGGAAGCTCTTTAGTTGGAGAAGACAAACACTCTTGTCTTTAAATCTTGAGTACGGGGTACTTCACTGGTTGAAGTAGCAGATCAGAAGGCATCCGAGGATCGAGGATCAAGAGGTGCAAGGCGCCAAGTGTGTATACAACGGCACGGAATTCCACTGTTGGAAGCTGTTGTAGTGTGTTGTGAATCACTGTAATCTTTATCACTGGTTGAAAATTATAGTGAATTCATCTCCAACTGGTTTGGAGAAAAGTGGATTAGTAGAGGATTACCCCACCTCTGAGACCACTATAACTGCCTGTGTTATTTACTGATTTACTGCATCATACTCTAACTGCTGCATCCATTGTTAACTGTTTCATTAAGTTAATTTATATTCGTCATCAGCTGACTTCCGCACATATCCAAGAACAAACGACTCCTAGTCATTTGTTTGATCATCAGCTGAAGAAACTCACTCTTCGAGAAAAAGAGTCCAAGAGTTTCAACAAGTCTATTCACCCCCCCTCTAGACTTGTTTCTGGACGACTTGTGACCTACAGCGCATGCTATCGAGAAGTTACCTGTAGTCAGAAAGTCATCTGCAAAGAGCTTGAAAACTCAGATGTTGTAGCACATGCAAGCCTCAATTACTAGTGCACGCTAGTTTATCAAATTAGCGCATGCAACAAAGTGTCTAGTGTACGCTATTGGTTTCATGGTTAAACAAGGCAGTAAGGACAGTGAGGTCTGTACTAAAAAAGGAACAACATTAGCGCACGCTAAGAAGGAAATCTGCACATGCTATGAAGAGGCTTAACGCATGCTAGGGGACATAAATTACGCACGCTACCTGTTAGTGTATTCAAAGTTAGAAAGGTCTGGGGTATAAATGAAGCAACAGGTAACGCACGCTATGCTGAAGCCAACACATGCTACATGGAGATAATTAGCTCACGCTATCTGTTACATGTTAGCGCATAATAATTGTTCAAAATCCTACCGTTAGTCATTCAACTGTTGGAACAACTAAGTCAACAAAGAAATAACAGAAAATCTGGAAATCAAATCTTGACTATCTACCGCATGCTAAGGCTGTTCATTAGCGCATGCTAAGTTCAAAATCTATCCGTTGGAGAAGAACGTTGGAGACAAAGCCGTATTATTAGTCAAAGTCAAATTAAAGTAAGTTGACCAAGTCGTCAGCGCACGCTAAAAGGACTATCTAGCGTACGCTAGACATGTTATATTACCATTGGAACAGTTTGAAGACAGTTCAATTCATCAAAGTCAAACAACGATAGCGCACGCTACAAAAAAATATTAGCACACGCTAACAGTACCAGTTTTCAGCATATCAAGAGCGACTGAATACTATAAATACCCATGCCATGGGGTATCTCAAGACACACAACTTCAAGCATACAAACGCACTTGAGCTTAGATTATTGCTATTTATTTCATACTAAGTTGTGACGATATAAGATACGAGTGTTGTTCACATATTGTAATATCTTATATACTTCGTATCTTCTTTGATTGTTGTGAGTGTTGCATCACTCCTTCACGGGCTATAGAGAAACGAATAAAGTGTTCTTAATTCGGTTTTATTAGGATCTTTGATCCGGCATTATTAGGATTATACTATGACGATTGTAAGTGAGGATTATCTAGTTCATATAGAACACTCGATAAGAAAATTTATATCGAGTATTTGGTTGTGCTTGGACCAATCGAAGACAAGCGTTGTAACGGTTGTGCCCGGACCTATAGAAGACGAGGCAAAGTTGTGTGTGGTTTTTCTTGAGCCAATAGAAAAATAAAACGGAGAGAGGAGATACGCAAGTTGCCGAACCTCTATACATTGTTGGGTCTTTTACTTTCTGCACAATTCATTTTTCCTTCTCGAGAAAGTTTAATTATCTGCAATACTACTATTCAACCCCCCTTCTACTGGTACATTTATCTTTTCAGTTAGTATCAGAGCGGGTCTCTTTTTAAAGGCTTAAACACCTAAGAGAAAAGGATCCGTAAATGGCTCTATTGGGTCAACTCGAAGGAAATTCCCTCAACCG
This sequence comes from Orobanche coerulescens, assembly GCA_033398695.1. Taxonomy (NCBI): domain Eukaryota; kingdom Viridiplantae; phylum Streptophyta; class Magnoliopsida; order Lamiales; family Orobanchaceae; genus Orobanche; species Orobanche coerulescens. The sequence goes on from CM065817.1 coordinate 139,173,545, forward strand.
TCCTCCTTTCTTTGACGGCTCCAACTTCATGACTTGGAAAAAGAAGATGGCTATATTCGTTCAAGCTTACGACATTGAAATCTGGAAAGTCATGGTTCTTGGTCCAAAAATCGCCAAGAAGGAAGATGGGTCACTGAAAAAAATCGATGAATTCAACGACGAAGATTGGAAGAACACGCACATTAACTCTCGTGCTTCTCAACTCCTGTACTGTGCTCTTAATCCTGAAGAACTTAACAAGATATCATCTTACGAAAGTGTGAAAGAAATCTGGGAAATTCTTGAGGTGACTCGTGAAGGAACCACTCAGGTCAAGGAGACCAAGATCAACATGCTAATTCATGATTATGAACTCTTTTCCACAAAGGATGATGAAACAATCACTAATATGCTGGATCATTTTTCGGTTATAACCAACGGCCTTGCATCCTTTGGAAGACCTATATCAAGTAGCGACAAGGCTAAGAAAATTCTTCGCTTGTTGCCGCGTGAATGGGATGCCACGGTTACTGCAATCATGGAATCTAAAGATCTCAACAAGCTTGAATTTAGCGCCCTCATTGGGTCACTTATCAATTATGAGATCATTTTCAAATCAAGAGGCTCCAAACCAAAGTCTCAGGAAAAATTGGTCGTGTTCAACGTTGATAGCGATATTGAGAAAGAAGTTCCAGAAGATGAAGATGACGAGGAACTCGCTCTCTACGCCAAGAATTTTAGAAGATACAAAAACTTAATTCAAAGAAGGCAGAGTTTCCTTGGTCGGGATGGTAAGACGGAACAAAAGAAAAATGCTTATGTTCCTGCAAAGAAGTTCGACAATAATTGTCGGAAATGTGGTCAAGCCGGTCACTACGCCAAAGAATTCCGAGGATCTACTTCCAAGACTCAAATCGAAAGATTCAAAAAGAAGGAAGTACTAATTGCTTCTTGGAGTGATGACGAGGAGGAGATTGAAAGATCCCTAGACGCAAATCTCGCATTCATGGCTCTCGACTCAGAAAATGCTATCGAGGTAAGCTCTAAACTCAATAATGATGAATATGATTCATTTGATTTTTGTGATTCACAAGAAGTTAATCATGACGATGAGCTATTAAGTGCGTTTGAATCCTTAAATATGGAATATGATAAAATGGTTAAATTAAATATGTCTTTAAAGAGGAAAATAAAATCTTTGGAAACTCAATTCTACTCTTCAAAATAAAGGCAAAAATATTGAAATAGACCATACCTTATGCCTTGAGAAAGAAAATATTTTAAAAATTGAGTTGACGAAAAATCAAAAGGAATTGAAATATATAATGAATAAATTTACTCTCAGAAACGAGAAGTTCGAAAAGCTTTTATCTTTTCAAAAATCCTCGTTGTTAAAGTATGGTCTTGGTTTTGATCCGTTTAAAAGAGAACAATCTCTTATAAATCTTGACAAGATAAAGAATATAGAAACCGATAACTCAAAAACTCTTCTCAAACAACGAGATCATAATGTTATAGTTCATTCAAAATTGAGAACCATCAAAGTTAAACAAATATGGGTTCCAAAAGGGACTATCATTCCAAATGTTATAAGTATTCTTAACTTTGGAGGACCCAAAAGAGCTTGGGTACCAAACCAACCGAAACACACTATTTTTGTAGGTACCAACGTCAAATAAAAGCAAGTGGTACATTGTAATACCCGGATTTTCAGTATGAATTTTTCGCGTTATTTTATCTAAGATATACTGGATGGCTTGGTGTCTATACAATATGGATAAAATAAATTGAGAACTGAGATAGCTGCATTTGTACTGGTATAACTGTCGTAGTGGTTCGACAATTATTTTGAGGATATCGTGTATCAGGTTATCGTACTTTTGATATTGGGTATATCATATGATGATGTTATTGGATTCAGTACATGTATTCAGTATGCCATATGTTCGAATTTGGTATGTCGATACGGACGAGGAGAGTTGGAAATGGCTAAGTATAGCCTGATTAGCGCACGCTAATGGTTAAGTATAGCGCATGCTATCGATCATGATTAGCGCACGCTAGACGTAGAATATAGCGCACGCTAGTGCAGATCAAATCAGAGGGAATCTGCGTGTGGACCCGACTGCTTTCGGCGCGTGTCCGGATAAGGTCAACGGTTGTTTGTCCTGAAGTATTAGTGCATGCTAAAGCATGAGGCTTAACGCACGCTAATTTTAGATCGGTTAAAAGGAATCTTATCCTTGTCGATCGGCATGCGGGGGCACATGCGGTAGGTAGACTGTAGCAAGTTAACTGATGTTAGCGCATGCTAAATGAAAGGACTTGCGCACGCTAGGCAGGATGTATTACGTACGCTATTGCATGAGAATTACGTACGTAAGCTGATGCACGAGCAAGATAGTGGCCTCTGGGCTGCGATAGCGCATGCTAACAAAGTCAGTTAGCGCACACTAGGGCAATAACACACGTTATTTTATGAGAGTAGCCCGCACTAATAATGTTTATTATATAAGGGGACAGACGGGTTTTGAGATGCATTTAGTCTATTCTTTCTCCTTCAGTCGATAGAGAGATCTTTGGGAGGTTCTTGAGGTTCCCAAACACGGTGAGGTGGTGATTTTAACAAGATTAAGATACAGAGCATGGATTCAAGCCTTGTTCATCAAGTTACTCATGATTGTTGGAATGGAGTTCAAGTGTTCTTCTTCTTGGTTCATCTAATCCAGGTAATATTCGTATCCCTTGTTAGTGGTTCGTTTTTAAGGATGATTACATGTGCGGAACATGTTGGATAATCATGTGACGATATTATATGAGATTTTATGGGATTATGATAAGAGTTTTCGGATGTTATCTAAGATTCTTCATGTTAATGGTGATTCGTTTAACTTGATGAGGTTGATTCATGGATTTCTGAATCATGATAATTTTAGTGGTCGATTTAGATGAGTTAAATCATGATATGAGGTTGGATTCCAGATTGAATATGATATGATCCTTGTTATCGAGTTGGTTTGATTGTTGATGTTGTTATTGATATATGGACATTGATATGATCCTTGTGATAGTTATGGTGTTGTTTATCTTTAAGAGATATGGAGATTTATGTCTCCCTTCATTTCGGATTCTGATGTTAAGATGATATAAGGATATATAATGGTTTTGATTATAAATATGGATAAGATGATTAAAACCAACATTACATTGATTTTAGTTTCGTATGTTCTTGATAAGATGTGGATCATGATGATGAGATTGAATTTGGAAAAAGTTATTGTTAATCTTTGAGTATGATTTCCTTTTCATTCAGATTCGTAGTCGCAAGGTGTTAGTCGATGCTTGGAATGCATGCCACTGTACAGCATTAACGCACGCTAAGCTTACTGGCTAGCGCACGCTAACGGGAGCAACTTAGCGCACGCTACGTTATGCGTTTAACATGCGCTAAGTAGGCAGACAGTGCAGTATTTTTTTGTTGTGATTATGAATTCGTGATGGTTTGATTTGGTTTGTTCAGACTGCATTTAATCGAGGTTTTGTTAAACCGTTGAGTTCGATTGGTTGGCTATGTCAGATATTAATTGTCATTGGGTATGTGTTAATCGACTATTGCAATAGGTTGTGATAATTGATCGTGGGTTACGATCGTAGTGTTGCGGTGAAGGATGAAGAGTTCGTAGATTGCTTTTGGTCGGGGCTGAGGAGCTCGTAGACGAAGGCAATGGACTTGGTAATGGCTTCGTGGTATCGGTATCGAGGCAAGTTATTGTAATATCCGCAATTTCGATTTTCCGGTAATTTTCTTTTTTTTGGCGGAAGTCCATCTTAGCGACTCTGTTTTGACCATTTCGTCATTTATAGAATATTTAATTCTGCACTTTTTGTGATCCGAGTTCGTTTCGGTATCGATTTGTTGAGTTCTGTGTTCTTAAACGACTTTTCCGCACTTGAGTTCGATTCTTGCGAATCTCATCCGAAACGGTTGTTTCGAGTTTCTCGTAAGTTCATTTAATGTTATTATTCATGTTGCGATCTTTGTCTTGGTGTTTCGATCGTGTATCGTGTATTTCGGACGTTTTGGCCATTTTCGTAATTTCCCAAAGTTTGGGGTAATTACTTTCCGTTGTCGAGTTTCAAGCCTTCGGGTGGTCGGAACCGTGTGTTCTATTAGTGCTTGGATTCGTATTTGCGATTACTTCGTAACCGTATCTTCGATTCATATTCAGGTTCGGGTTTCGGCGTCGTCCGGGCCGTCGGAGTGGCCACGGCCGAGTCACGGCCGCACTTCTTGGAGCAGGGCCTGGCCTGGCCGAGTTTCGGCCTTCCTTGCTCGGTAATGTTCGTACGAATGCTGGTTACGGCCGTAAGGGCTGTCAGTTACGGCCGTACGGGTGCCAGGCAGTGTTCGGACGAATGCCGGTTACGGCCGTAAGGACCTGCCGGGTACGACCGTAAGTGCCGAGTTACGGCCGTAAGGCCCTGTCGGTTACGGCCGTAAGCGATCGGCAGGTGCTGGGCGGGTTTTGACGAATGCCGATTACGGCCGTAAGGCCCTGCCGGTTACGGCCGTAACCCTGTCGGCCATATATAGGCAGTGACCGGCCAGACCTCATTTTTTCATCATTTCTTCACCCGGTTGCGGCTGGCGACGGGAAAAATCGGGAAGTGGAGTTTTTGGTCAATTCCACTCGATTTCTAAGCATTTTTTAGGATTCTTGTCGATTATATCAACATCAAATCATTGTTCTTCGTCGGATCGAGGTAATTTCTTAAAATCTCCTAGAATTTGATTTTTCGAGATTTCTTCTTGATTTTCGTTGTTCGTCCGAATTTGATGAATTGGTTGATGTCAGTAAACATTATTAATCATGTTCTATAAATTGTATATCCATATCTTCGATTCGTTCAACCATATTGATGATTCTTAGGTTCTTGAGGAACTTTGAACATTTAGTGTTCGATTAAATGTCTCAAAGAGTTTCTTTCGGTCGTTGTGTTGATTTCGATTGATATTGTGTTATTGAATGAATTGTCTTTCATTCAAGGTTGTTCGAGTACTTGTGTTTATTAGAGGACGCCGTTCGTTTTTCGTGGAAGGAATCCATCGCCTTCGGTTGATGCAAGTTTTATACTTGTACTAGTCAATGAGATTAATGTTATCATATATATGTATGAATGTGTTGTATCATTCCGAGACTTAGTCCCTTCATAAGTTCATTGATATTAGGGGATCGTATCTTCGGCAATTATGCCAAATGTTTATTATCATTCCTTAATGGCCGGTAAGGCATTGAGATATTCGTTGTTAATGTTATTATCGATCACCGGTTCGCGGTATCGATGTATCAGTTGTTGTTGTTAATATTGATGTCGATCTAAGACGTTGTTGTAATCATTGTTATTAATGTTGGCGTCCTGTCATTCATGTTGTATTGGTCGATTGAAGGCATTGTCATATTCGTTCTCATCTTCGTCGTCGGTAGCCGATTAAAGGTGCCGAGGCATTCATTGTATCATTGTTATCGATTGGCCGCTCTAAGGCAATCAAGGTGTTCAATCATTCATTGTATCATTGTTATTGATTGGCCGTTCTAAGGCAATCGAGGAGTTCAATCATTCATTGTTTCATTGTCATCGATTAGCCGTTCTAAGGCAATTGAGGTGCTCAATCATTCATTATATCATTGTCATCGATTAGCCGTTCTAAGGCAATCGAGGTGCTCAATCATTCATTGTCTCATTGTCATCGATTAGCCGTTCTAAGGCAATCGATGTGCTCAATCATTCATTGTATCATTGTCATCGATTAGCATTTCTAAGGCAATCGAGGTGCTCAAAAATTCATTGTATCATTGTCAACGATTAGCCGTTCTAAGGCAATCGAGGTGCTCAATCATTCATTGTATCATTGTCATCGATTGGCCGTTCTAAGGCAATCGAGGTGCTCAATCATTCATTATATCATTGTCATCGATTAGCCGTTCTAAGGCAATCGAGGTGCTCAATCAATCATTGTCTCATTGTCATCGATTAGCCGTTATAAGGCAATCGAGGTGCTCAATCATTCATTGTATCATTGTCATCGATTAGCCGTTCTAAGGTAATCGAGGTGCTCAATCATTCATTGTATCATTGTCATCTATTAGTCGTTCTAAGGCAATCGAGGAGTTCAATCATTCATTGTCTCATTGTCATCGATTAGCCGTTCTAAGGCAATCGAGGTGCTCAATCATTCATTGTATAATTGTCATCGATTAGCCGTTCTAAGACAATCGAGGTGCTCAATCATTCATTGTCTCATTGTCATCGATTAGCCGTTCTAAGGCAATCGAGGTGCTCAATCATTCATTGTATCATTGTCATTGATTAGCCGTTCTAAGGCAATCGAGGTGCTCAATTATTCATTGTATCATTGTCATCGATTAGCCGTTCTAAGGAAATCGATGTGCTCAATCATTCATTGTATCATTGTCATCGATTGGTCGTTCTAAGGCAATTGAGGTGCTCAATCATTCATTGTATCATTGTCATCGATTAGCCGTTCTAAGGCAATTGAGGTGCTCAATCATTCGTTGTATCATTGTTATCGATTGGCTGTTTTAAGGCAATCGAGGTATTTAATCATCTGCTGCATCGTTGTTATCGGTTGGCCATTCTAAGGCAATCGAGGTATTGAATTGGGGCTGTCAAGGATAGTTCCCATCCGTTGTGTCGTTGTTATCAATTGACCATTCTAAGGTAATCGAGGTATTGAATTGGGACCGCCGAGGATGGTGCCCATTCGTGAGTTACTATCGTCGTGTTGGCCGACTCAAGGCAACACACTATCTTTCTTGTGAATTCGGTAATCTTCAGATCGTTGCCATTTGTGATTAATTATGTTTTGGAGGCTAGTCTCGGCTAGTGCTCATTATAGGTAAGTCTGGGGCTTGAACCTTCGCGGTTGGTTTCCCAGCACCTGCAATTCAGCAGGTCACGGTCACTGGGTGATCTTATTATGGATAAGCTTGGGGCTTGAACCTTCGCGGTTGGTTTCCCAACACCTACAACTCAGTAGGTCACGGTCATGTTTATGATCTCATTATGGGTAAGTCTGGGGCTTGAACCTTCGCGGTTGGTTTACCAGCACCTGCAATTCAGCAGGTCACGGTCATGCTTATGATCTCATTATGGGTAAGTTTGGGGCTTGAACCTTCGCGGTTGGTTTCCCAACACCTACAATTCAGTAGGTCACAGCCATTGGATGGTCTAATTGTGATACGGCTTTGTGCCGTGGCTTCGGCCCTAATTGTGATACGGCTTCGTGCCATGGCTTCGGCCCTCATTGTGATACGGCTTCGTGCCGTGGCTTCGGCCCTAATTGTGTCTGTAATTATCACGTGACTTTCCTGCCTCGGTATGGAAATAGCTGTCAGAGGGACATTGGACTCCGACGTCCAAAAGATCATTTTCTAGTCGTCTTCGTGCTGGGAGAGCATCTTCATCTCAGACGACGAGTTCGACTGTTGTTTGCTTTAACTGTGATACAATAGGACATTCATCACCGGTTTTGAGAAAGTTAATTCTTGCTCGGTAATAGGATAATCATTCATTTCATTTGTCGTTCATTCATTCTCACAAGTCATTCATCATATATCAATCACGTTGAGACTTATAATTATCAAACTAATCATTCACTTCACGGGGAACAATGGTTCCAGTCATTTCATTTGAGCTATCACTCATTACGTTATCATTTCACCCCGGTGAGTCATTCTTGATCCTTGTTGGATTTCAATTCATTATCATTCATTGTGATCATTCTTGTTCCTGTGTATCTCGTTGGTTTTTTCTGGCGGGATATTGCTTCTCCCTACTTGTTTTAAGTTTCGGGACGAAACTTCTTTTAAGGGGGGTAGTATGTAATATCCGCAATTTCGATTTTCCGGTAATTTTCTTTTTTTTTTTGGCGGAAGTCCATCTTAGTGACTCTGTTGTAAGCGTTTCTTCATTTCGAGAATATTTAATTCTGCACTTTTTGTCATCCGAGTTCGTTTCGGTATCGTTTTGTTGAGTTCCGTGTTCTTAAATGGCTTTTCCGCACTTGAGTTCGATTCTTGCGAATCTCGTCCGAAACGTTTGTTTCGAGTTTCTCGTAAGTTCATTTAATGTTATTATTCATGTTGCGAGCTTTGGCTTGGTGTTTCGATCATGTATCGTGTATTTCGGACGTTTTGGGCCATTTTCGTAATTTCCTAAAGTTTGGGGTAATTACTTTCTGTTTTCGAATTTCGAGCCTTTGGGTGGTCAGAATCATGTGTTCTCTTAGTGCTTGGATTCATCTTTGCGAATACTTCATAACCATATCTTCGATTCATATTCAGGTTCGGGTTTCGGCATCGTCCGGGCCGTCGGAGTGGCCACGGCCGAGTCACGGCCGCACTTCTTGGAGCAGGGCCTGGCCTAGCCGAGTTACGGCCGTAAGGGCTCGGCAGTGTTCAGACGAATTCCGGTTACGGCCGTAAGGGCTGTCAGTTACGGCCGTACGGGTGCCAGGTAGTGTTCGGACGAATGCCGGTTACGGCCGTAAGGACCTGTCGGGTACGACCGTAAGTGTCGAGTTACGGCCGTAAGGCCCTGTCGCTGTCGCTTATGGCCGTAAGCGATCGGCAGGCGCTGGGCGGGTTTTGATGAATGCCGGTTACGGCCGTAAGGCCCTACCAGTTACGGCCGTAACCTTGTCGTCCATATATAGGCAGTGACCGGCCAGACCTCATTTTTTCATCATTTCTTCACCCGGTTGCGGCTGGCGACGGGAAAAATTAGGAAGTGGAGTTTTTGGTCGATTCCACTCGATTTCTAAACGTTTTTGAGGATTCTTGTCGATTATATCAACATCAAATCATTGTTCTTCGTCGGATCGAGGTAATTTCTTAAAATCTCCTAGAATTTGATTTTTCGAGATTTCTTCTTGATTTTCGTTGTTTGTCCGAATTTGATGAATCGGTTGATGTTAGTAAACATTATCAATCATGTTCTATGGATTGTATATCCATATCTTCGATTCGTTCAACCCGATTGATGATTCTTAGGTTCTTGAGGAACTTTGAACATTTAGCATTCGATTAAATGTCTCAAAGAGTTTCTTTCGGTCGTTGTGTTGATTTCTATTGATATTGTGTTATTGAATGAATTGTATTTCATTCAAGGTTGTTCGAGTACTTGTGTTTATCGGAGGACGCCGTTCGTTGTTCGTGGAAGGAATTCATCGCCTTCGGTTGAGGCAAGTTTTATACTTGTACTAGTCAATGAGATTAATGTTATCATATATGTGTATGAATGTGTTGTATCATTCCGAGACTTAGTCTCTTCTTAAGTTCATTGATATTAGGGGATCGTTCGATACGATACTCTTCGACAATTATGCCAAATGTTTATTATCATTCATTAATGGCGGGTAAGGCATTGAGATATTCATTGTTAATGTTATTATCGATCACCGGTTCGCGGTATCGATGTATCGGTTGTTGTTGTTGTTAATATTGATGTCGATCTAAGACGTTGTTGTAATCATTGTTATTAATGTTGGCGTCCTGTCATTAATGTTGTATTGGCCGATTGAAGGCATTGTCGTATTCGTTCTCATCTTCGTCGTCGGTAGCCGATTAAAGGTGTCGAGGCATTCATTGTATCATTGTTATCGATTGGCCATTATAAGGCAATCGAGGAGTTCAATTATTCATTGTATCATTGTTATCGATTGGCCGTTCTAAGGCAATCGAGGAGTTCAATCATTCATTGTCTCATTGTCATCGATTAGCCGTTCTAAGGCAATCGAGGTGCTCAATCATTCCTTGTATCATTGTCATCGATTAGCCGTTCTAAGGCAATAGAGGTGCTCAATCATTCATTGTCTCATTGTCATCGATTAGTCGTTCTAAGGCAATCGAGGTGCTCAATCATTCATTGTATCATTGTCATCGATTAGCTGTTCTAAGGCAGTCGAGGTGCTCAATCATTCATTGTATCATTGTCATCGATTAGCCGTTCTAAGGCAATCGAGGAGTTCAATCATTCATTGTCTCATTGTCATCGATTAGCCGTTCTAAGGCAATCGAGGTGCTCAATCATTTATTGTATCATTGTTATCTATTAGCTGTTCTAAGGCAATCGAGGTGCTCAATCATTCATTGTCTCATTGTCATCGATTAGCCGTTCTAAGGCAATCGAGGTGCTCAATCATTCATTGTATCATTGTCATCGATTAGCCGTTCTAAGGCAATCGAGGTGCTCAATCATTCATTGTATCATTGCCATTGATTATCCGTTCTAAGGCAATCGAGGTGCTCAATCATTCATTGTATCATTGTCATCGATTGGCCGTTCTAAGGCAATCGAGGTGCTCAATCATTCATTGTATCATTGTCATCGGTTAGCCGTTCTAAGGCAATTGAGGTGCTCAATCATTCGTTGTATCATTGTTATCGATTGACCGTTTTAAGGAAATCGAGGTATTGAATCATCTGCTGCATCGTTGTTATCGATTGGCCATTCTAACGCAATCGAGGTATTGAATTGGGGCTGTCGAGGATAGTTCCCATCTATTGTGTCGTTGTTATCGATTAACCATTCTAAGGTAATCGTGGTATTGAATTGGGACCATCGAGGACGGTGCCCATCCATGAGTTACTATCGTCGTGTTGGCCGACTCAAGGCAACACACTATCTTTCTTGTGAATTAGGTAATCTTCAGATCGTTGCCATTTGTGATTAATTATGTTTTGGAGGCTAGTCTAGGCTAGTGCTCATTATGGGTAAGTCTGGGGCTTGAACCTTCGCGGTTGGTTTCCCAGCACCTGTAATTCAGCAGGTCACGGTCACTGCGTGATCTCATTATGGGTAAGCTTGGGGCTTGAACCTTCGCAGTTGGTTTCCCAACACCTATAACTCAATAGGTCACGGTCATGTTTATGATCTCATTATGGGTAAGTCTGGGGCTTGAACCTTCGCGGTTGGTTTCCCAGCACCTGCAATTCAGCAGGTCACGGTCATGCTTATGATCTCATTATGGGTAAGTTTGGGGCTTGAACCTTCGCGGTTGGTTTCCCAACACCTACAATTCAGTAGGTCACGGCCATTGGATGGTCTCATTGTGATACGGCTTCGTGCCGTGGCTTCGGCCCTAATTGTGATACGGCTTCGTGCTGTAGCTTTGGCCCTCATTGTGATACGGCTTCATGCCGTGGCTTCAGCCCTAATTGTGATACGGCTTCATGCCGTGGCTTCGGCCCTAATTGTGATACGGCTTCGTGCCGTGGATTCGGCCCTAATCGATACAGCTTCGGGTTGTTTTGGCTTCCGGTGATTGTGATATTTGACAGCTTCGGCTGAGTGGCTTTTAGGCCTTTGTGATTTTCTTGGTAATTTCATTGGAGCCTTCGGGCATTGTGATTCATAATTAATTCAGTTCTGGTTTGGTTCATGTCGTGTAATTCATTATGGTACTCTATGATTATGATTCGCCGTTGGGCACTTATGTTCTAACCTGTTGAACAGGTATTAATAGTATGCCGTGGGCATAGTGTTTCACGAATGCTCGGTTATTACCTTGGTTTGTGAGCATCTCGTATTATTATTATCATTGTACCGCTTCATTATGCCTTTGGATGCATATCATGCTATACATGTATTTGATGTTCATTATCTGGATGACTGACCCCGTGGGGGCAGAACATGTTTTCATGTTTTAGGTGCTTTCAAGGAGAGAGTTGAGACATAGGGGCATGATGATGGCGACGAGGCATTTCGAGCGATACTAGTCCGAGTTGTTCATGTTGGTCAGTCAGTTGGAGTGTTCTCCAGTTTGTCAGTCATTGTCATTATGTATTACCCGAGCAGATGCTCGTAGATGTTGTTGTATTTTATTTTTGGCCATGTAGGCCCATCGTTGTCGTTGAAATTACTTATCGGAATATTGTGTCGGATATCATGGTAGGGACTATGATTTTCCCTTGTTGTTTAATTTAATGTATTTTAGTCATGTTCGCCTGGTGGATCTCCTGGCGAGGGGTCCACGGCACTGTAATAACCCAATAGGATTTGGGGGTGTTACAGTTATACTTGTTCAGTTTATAATATTTGATGAATGGTCTCGTTTTCATTTAATTTATAATTCGTATAGCAATGTTGTTAGAATGTAAGTTGTCGGGATGATGGTTTGTTCGTGGAAAGGATATGGTCTTCGGCTTTGAGGTAATCTAAGTATTGTTCAGTTATGAGGATGATTATTCTGATGAATTGTTTTATGTTGATGTTTCGTATATTGGGATTCGTATTGGTTGTTCGTTGAGGGATGTTGATCCCAAGACTGTTGTATTGAGATCGTAGATCGTGTTGATCATTCATTTGGGGATGATGATTCCAGGATTGTTGTTTTGGATATTGATTAGTCGTGTCGACTTTTCATTGTCAGTCTGTTGTTGTTCACTTCGGTGAGTCTTTTGATCCTTAATTGGATATGTATTTCTTTGAGTTTCGTTGTCATGTTGCATCGTGACATATCTGGAGTCATATATGCATGCCGATTGGTTATTGTGTAGGATTTTTAGCCGGGCACACGATGGTCATGCGTGGATGTTTACACATTGAACCGTGCACACGAGACGTAGTTCGTGAGTCTAATTAGGTACATTGTCCAACGTATATCCTGGATTCCGTATACGGGGTGGACATGTGCACGGACACATTTCCGGATCGGACGTACTGTGACGTTCATCTTTGAGTCATACTATTTGGTCGTTCATAGTCCATGTATGATTGGATGTGTTCGACGGTTTGCGGCTGGTTGTTCATACGCCCGAGGGGTATGTTCAACAGTCAGGGTTATTTCATTGAGATCCATTATTATTGATCGTGTTGGAGTTTACCTTGTTGATGGTATTCTCGGATATTGTTGATCCTTGTTGATCGTGTTGGAGTTTACCTTGTTGATGGTATTCTTGGTTATTGTTGATCGTGTTGGGGTTTACCTTGTTGATGGTATTCTCGGTTATTGTTGATCCTTGTTGATCGTGTTGGAGTTTACCTTGTTGATGGTATTCTTAGTTATTGTTGATTTTTGTTGATCGTGTTGGAGTTTACCTTGTTGATGGTATTCTCGGTTATTGTTTGGTCCTTTGTTGATCATTTGGAGTTTACCTTGTTGATGGTATACTCGGTTATTAGAGTTATCACGTTGATGATATTCTCAGTTGATGTATTGGTTGATCATTGTTATTGATCGTATGAGCATTCGGACTGTACGTCGATGTTTCGGGATTTGTATTCATTATCATGTGGTAGTTGATCTACGGATATGTTGTATGCTATTGGTTTACCCAGGTTGAGATTTGATTGTGTAATCCGAAGGACAGGATTTGGCACGAACGGATTATTTCGTTTTTGAGTTATGATGATGTTTTGAGGATTTTTGATATTGTTTGAATACAGTACAGTTGGTTGTGGTTGAGTTCATTTCGTCATTTGAGAATGCGAAATGTGAATTATGGTAAGGATTGATCTGTTATGAAATGTTATGGATTGGTAAGGTATGACGGTAAGATTACATTGGTAATATTCTTACTTGTAATTCCATTGGTATGTAATTATTTATGTTAATGTGATCGATATCATTGTTGAGTATTGTGGCTGACCCCGTTGTGGGCTTTATTTTTAGGTACTCGGAGATCGAGCAAGTAGCGATCGTGAAGGGGTGAGCTTCCCGATGTGATACTGGCTATGGCTTGTTTTCGGAGAATTGAGTATTCTTTTCCGGTTATTTATTTCTGCTGCAAATGTGTATTTTGAACTGTATTTATCTACTGCGTGTTTTTTAAAATGGTTTTCCGGTAATTTTTACCAACTTGTGTGTTTTTTCAAATGGCCTTTTGGCATCTTGCAAACTTGGGGTATTTCGTTAAACTCTTATTCCCAATAATTAGTCGGTACATTTAAGTGGCGACTTAACGTACATTTTGAACTGTCGAGATTTGGCATTTGTCTCGTATTTTCAAATGGTATTTTATGACGGTATTTGAGAATTATGTTTTTGGAAAATATTTGAGTATTTATAAAATATTACCGTCATCGACCCTTTTGGCGTTTTAAACGTTTTTAAATTGATTTTGTAAATGGTTTTTAGCCTGGTGGGTTCCGGTGCAGGGCCCACGGCGTGTAATATTCCCGATTGGTTTTGGGGATGTTACAAATATGGTATCAGAGCTTGGGTTTTGTGAAACCCGGGCGTGTGTGTTATGTGGCTCTACCGGGACGGCAGTAGCGTGACTTTTGAAAATGATTTTTCTGACTTTTGAGTCAAACCGATTTTTGGAAGTTCCAAAATTTTTGAAATATTTGCAAATTTTTATTTGTGATATTGGTGTGTGTTGGTTGTATTGAGACTTCGTACGGGAGTGTGTGCTAGTATCACGGGAGATCATTGGCTTCACGTACCTGTAAGTATATCGTTTTGGTTATTCGCTTGTGGCGATGATTGATTGTTTTCGTGATGAGTTTGAAAATTTTGGGTTGATCTGTCGTTTGTGGCAGGGCTGCAAGTTTCGAGGACGAAACTTATTTTAAGGGGGGTAGTATGTAATACCCGGATTTTTAGTATGAATTTTTCGCGTTATTTTATCTAAGATTTACTAGATGGCTTGGTGTCTATACAGTATGGATAAAATAAATTGAGAACTGAGACAGGTGTATTTGTACTGGTATAATTGTCGTAGTAGTTCGACAATTATTTTGAGGATATCGTGTATCAGGTTATCATACTTTTTATATTGGGTATATCATATGATGATGTTACTGGATTCAGTACACGCACTACACCATATATGGGTTTCAGCAACACCTGAAAAACTGTGCTCAAAAGTCCAAAAAGTGTTGCTGAAGGTATAAAAACAAGCTATGGCTACACTTTGACCAAATTCGAAAGTGTTACAAAAACGGCCGCAACCATAGGGGTCTAAGGTAACACTTTTCTTTTTTTTGGTAACATGTTAAAAAAGTGTAGCAATAGACCCCTATGCCAACACTTTTATTGTCTGTGGCTACACTAGATTTTGTGTTGCTGTAGACTTAAGGCCACACTTTTATATATTTAGTGACATAAAGATTTGTGTAGCCGTAGACCTATGCCAACACTCATGAGGTCTAATGTAACATTAAATTCTGAAACACTGTGACATCTTTACCAACAATTTTAACACTATAGCTACACTTATATATGAACAAATCTAACTTTTGCCAACACACTTCTACTCTTTGCCAACACAATTTTCATATTTTGCCAACAGAAAGAATTATAAATTATAGTCTATGGCAATATTTTTGCAGGTTTTTACCAACATTTTTCATACTAAAAAGTAAAATATTTTATTAGAAAATAAATATTACCATAAACGAATAATACCATTAAAACAATGTCAACCATAACAACATCCAAAATACATGAATGCTAATATTCAATCCATAATAGCTAAGAACAAGTTACGATCGCAATCCACAAATATAACAAAACTACTTGAGTCACTTAGCTAGCATAATATAAAATGATGAAATCACCAAGGAGTGACATTGTCACCGCCTTAGGACTCCTCGACCGATTTTTGAGAGTCATCAATCTTTAAGTTCAAATCAGATTCTTCTCGGCCAACATTTTCATCATTTCTCGAAATTTTTGGTCAAGTTTTTCATCCATCTCTTGTTGAAGTTGGGCCCCGATCTTAGCAAATAGGTCCGCCACGCATCGATCAAAGAACTTGAACGGATGGTGATGTCAAGACTTCGATTTTGGTTCTTTTTTGAATAAGTCTCCCAATCGGATAAGATGGTCGGTGTTCTTTGCCATCATGAATCAATTTATTAGCACCTCAACACCTTCCGTTTCAAGAGCTTTCTTAACATCACCAGTAAATAAAAGTATCAAGTATTTCCCTCAAATAATTAACGAAACATAAAATACAAACAATAACAATAATGGAAAATTATCTTTAATTCTGTTTCATAAGTAGTTATAATATACGAGATCTAATTTTACCCAATCTTCAAGAAAAAAAAGAAACAAAGCATGCATAACCGGAAAAACAACAGAGCAGATTGATGAAAAATCCCTAATATCACACTTCCAGTTATACATAATATCAACACTTCTAGTTAAATGGCGGAATGGCGTAATGGCACTTAAAAGATTGATGAAAATCAGCACTTCCAGCTATACCCAATCTTCAAGAAAAAAAGAAAAAAAAGAAGAACATAGTTATAAGCACCTATCATTTAGTAGATATGTAAATACTTACAATTAAGGCTACAAGCCTACAAGCATCTTAATAAAAGATTAATGTGTTTTATATGTCAACATAAAAGCAATTCATGAAAACATATATGGCGTGTTATTTCTCAAACTTCGGTAAGAAGCTTCTCTCCCTCCAATAAACCATGACAAAACAAAAATAACATAAATCTACGATTTTAAAGCTCGGGTAATAGAGTTTGAAGAACAAAACATTTATACGAATCACGATGACAGAATATAATTGTAGAGAAAAGCACTGAACATGCCTGCAATCGATCCCAACACCACCAGAAGTATGCCAAAAACTTCTCCTCAGAAATATCTAAACTGAAATATCTAAGTAAAGAGAGAATAATAAATAAATAGCAAGATCAAGATTGCATACTTTCATACTTGATACCGCCTAGAAGAATATGGCAACAGATATAAACAGCGAACAGTCTCTCTAATAGGTTGAGAGACATTCTACTCTGCAATTTGTAAGCACATACCCGTCCAACCTAAATCTTTCTCGAATATCAATGAGGTGAGGAGATGTGAAAAGTCCAGTACGGAACCCACAATTGCGCAGAATAGATTCTGCAAAAGTGGAAGTTGACCCCTTCATGTTCCAGTACATGAAATAAAAGCCATATTAGTGCTTACATAGTTGAAAAAAAAAGTTCTCAAAAGTGAATAATATCCAAATCAACTCAAAAATTCGTCAAACAGACCATCATGACTTTCCAACAACTCAATATCCAAGAAACTCAAAACAACTAAGTGAATTCATTCGCTCACCTTTTCTTTGGTGCCAGCCACGTGAATAATCTTCATCTCTTTTATTGACTCCTCTAGTTCCAATATCTACATTTCATCAAACAAAGAGGATAATCAGATTACAAAATATAAATGAATAAAACGAACTGTGTGTGTGTGCGTGTATCACTTTCATGCGACCGAATTATATGACAGGCATAGCACACGAGAAATAGGAGATACCTTCACATAGTCAAATAATAAGTGGAAACGATCTCCCCAGTTTTTCGTACAAGACGAAAGTGCGTTTCGTTATCAATGAAGATAAAGCATCCATTGCCTCGTCATACTTGGACACCACCGAACTTTCTGATCCATCCCCAACTTTATCATTGTTTAATAATATCAGACCACAGAATATATATATATATATATTTATATATATATATGTGTGTGTGTGTGTGTGTGTGTAAACAGGAATCCACAGAAATGCGGAAATTCATACACTCAACTAAAAATAAATAAAGACATTCAACTAACTTCAAATGAGCATGAAGCAGAAATCATAACATGGAAACAAGGGATTAACAGGATTTATCTAACATCTATTTCTTCGTAATAGTATAAAAATATGATGAATAAAAAAGATATGTCAATTGGATTGAGTTTAAACGCCCTTACATTGAGACATTTCTTCTGATTTAGGGCGAAGGCTTCACGGCCTGAAATTCTAAAGAGAGTTAGATATAAACAGTGTATAAACAATTATATACACATACATAGAGAGAGAAGAGTCGGAGAGAGAGGGTTAATGTGAAGCTGATGAGAGCAAGAAGGGATGCGCAGCCACGGTTGGTGAGTGGGAAGAGCGGATCATCAAAGAAGAAGTTCGAACAACAACAGTGAAGCTTGAATCAAATAAAACCCTAGGTCGTGCCTTCGTGAAGCTCGCAGTGGTATTTGGATGTACGGAGCTTGTACAAGATGATACTCGAACAGTAGGATGGAAGTCCAATCGCAGGAGGGAAGGTCCAATCGATTGAAGGTTCGATTTGGAAAAAGCGCAGAGGGAAGGTGAGGAAAGTGAAGTTGACGGGAAAAAAATCTGAGGAGGGAAGGTAAAGTGAAGTTGACTCTAGCTATGGAAAATAAAAATCTGATTAAAGTGTTAAACTTAAAAGTGTTAAGTGATAAATGTAAAAGACTAAAAAAGTAACACATGACTAATATATTTTGGATTCAAATATCCGAAATATGAATTTTTTAAAAAATATTATCTGAATCTGAGAAAATGGATTTCCGAATTTTGGATATCCGACAACAGCCAGGAATGCACTATATTGTTCCCGTCCCCAACGTATACGACTTGAACATTTGCCAACATAGAACCTCAAAATATCAGATAACTTGAAAATCTGGCAACAATGGATGGTAGAGTTTTATCAACATAGATGCTGCAAATAGGCTTACCTTTGTCCCCTCCAGCTGACCAATGTGTTCAATTATTGTGAGTGCATCAGCCATAATTTGACAAGGGTGATTAAAGTCAGTCAAGCCATTGATCACGAGGACGGTGGCATACTTAGCAAGATTTAGAATGTCCTGAAAATTTGAAAAAGAAAAAGAAAAGGAGATAAAAGGAAGAATATTGTCACAAAGTTGCGCTTAAAAGTTCAAGGCATTCAAAAGTTATGATGCCATTAATTGAGAACTCACCAAAGATACCCGATGAGCAAAACTCGTGCCATAATGATATCATTATAGCGAGAAAGAACACGAGCAACATCACGAGTTTCCTCCCGAGGCAGTATAAAACAGGAACTAAAAGTTTAAAATAAAATAGAAGGAGTTGTAGAACCTCACATAATACTAAACAATCTCACATAGCGAATTTAAAAATACAAACCAAATAATGCAAATTGGTTATTGATTGCCATCAAGAAATGGAGCTTTTGCACTTTTCACAATCAGAGTGTGCGAATATCCTAATGACATTCCACAAATACACTGGTCATTAAATAGATATATGAATAATAAACAAGAATCAAAACACATACATAAATTTATAAGCACGTCGTTCATACAAAGGCTTTCCTAATGGAATAAAAGAGGCACAATTCAAGCCCAAGAACCGCACAGCAGCTTCACAAGAGGAGTCAATAAATCAAATACTACAGCCACAAAACAAGGAACCAAATACTCCCGACCAACTTTAGATCCCGAAACCCGTTGTGCTTTAAGACGTAATATGTAAAAAGATGGTAATCTCCCATAAATTTTCATGAACTCACCAATCCATCATCACAAAATCGACACATAACATAGACATCCATTTTTTTAACCAAACCAAGAACTAAACGAAACATTACGTATATATTTCTATTGCCTTCACGGAAAAGAATTAAGATTATAAAGACGTCTTTTATAACAAGAATTTCACGGTGGTACCTAATTTGCAGAATTCCCATAGCCGGAGAGTCGCACTGGCGGCGATGCCGTAATCCTTCAACTCGGAGAAGAAGTAGGGGCCGTGGGGTAGTTACAAATCAATTGAAACCTAAAATCAAAAAAATTCCCAAGAAGCTACAAACATTAGGTCAGACTATATTATACACTATGAAGGACTCTAGCAAGAAAAGATAAACACAAAATACGACAAATTCAAATCGCCAAGAAAGAACAAGTAGATGCTCTTCGAAAATTACCGCCAAACCTTGAAAACAAATAAGAGTATGAAGAAAAACATTTTCTCGATTCGAAGCACGCCAAGTAGAGGTGGAGTTCGGAATGAGATTACCCCGTTGATTTCCATCCAATATAAAAAAATAAGCTTTCACCCAAGACCATTACTAATCAGGCTAATACGGCCGTTTCTCAGCCCTGAACCAAACCTAGATCTAAAGTCAGGAAACCCAACTCACCTCATTAACCAACGTCATCCTGCCGTGAGACCACTGAGAAGTGGGATGCGATACCTCCAAACACGTAACCCTAGTCTACATCACGGTCGTGTGCCCTTCGAACCACCACCCGTCGCTTCTCATCTAAATTCATTCGATATTTGGAGACAGTGAAGGAGATGGGATCATATTATTCTTGTTGGTGTGTCTGGGTGAGGGTTTTAAACAAAGAGAGAACAAGAGATAAAAAGAAAGAAGAATTTGCAGAGAGAATTGAACAGAGGGAGGGAGAATGGGAGGAGGTTTGGAGGTAGAGAGTTGAATGTTGAGATAGAACGTGAGGAGCGAGTCAAGAGAGGGGTGAAAATTGAAAATAATTTATCCTGGACCCTTGCACCCGTCTATTTCTTTAGGGCTCATTTGCTAAGTTGTATGGGATAAAGCTTGATAAGATTGACTAGGATTTCTTATACAATATAAGAAATTAATATCATATTTGGTACGATGTATTAAATTCGCTGCAAAATATAGATATCATGATAGTTTATTGAATCTATTAGTTTTAGTATTGTTTAATATCACCTAATACCACCTCTTAGGTGGGATACGTAATACTAAAAATCAGTATTATTTATACGGTCCCGAATTTTATCAAGGGCCATATACTTTATACCAAACAAGATATATAGGTGTATTAGATATATTATACACCTTAATCACACATAGCAAACAAGCCCTTGGTGTTTAGTTACACTTTTTTAAATAGCAATGGCTACACCAAATTTTGTGTTAGCATAGATATTCAATTTAGTCTATGGCAACACTAATTTATATCAATAACAACGCTAGAAAAATGTGTAGCTTTAAATCAAACTTGACCAATTTTAAGGCATCTAAGGCTACACTTTTGCTTGTAACATCAAAAAAAATGTTGTTGAAAGCCATATATGGTGTAGTGACGTATTCAGTATGCCGTATGTTCGTATTTGGTATGTCGAGACGGACGAGGAGAGTTGGAAATGGCTAAGTATAGCCTGATTAGCCCACGCTAATGGTAAGTATAGCGCACGCTATCGTTCATGATTAGCGCACGCTAGATGCAGAATATAGCGCACGCTAGTGCAAGATCAGATCAGAGGGAATCTGCGTGTGGACCCGACTGCTTTCGGCGCGTGTCCGGATAAGGTCAATGATTGTTTGTCCTGAAGTATTAGCGCACGCTAAAGCATGAGGCTTAACGCACGCTAATTTTAGATCGGTCAAAGGGAATCTTATCCTTGTCGATCGGCATGTGGGGGCACATGCGGTAGGTAGACTGTAGCAAGTCAACTGATGTTAGCGCACGCTAAATGCAAGGACTTGCGTACGCTAGACAGGATGTATTACGTACGCTATTGCATGAGAATTACGTACGTAAGCTGATGTACGAGCAAGATAGTGGCCTCTGGGCTGCGATAGCGCACACTAACAAAGTCAGTTAGCGCACGGGCAATAACGCACGCTATTTTATGAGAGTAGCGCGCGCTAATAATGTTTATTATATAAGGGGACAGACGGGTCTTGAGATGCATTTAGTCCATTCTTTCTCCTTCAGTCGATAGAGAGAGCTTTGGGAGGTTCTTGAGGTTCTGAAACACGGTGAGGTGGTGATTTTAACAAGATTAAGATAGAGAGCATGGATTCAAGCCTTGTTCTTCAAGTTACTCATGATTCTTGGAATGGAGTTCAAGTGTTCTTATTCTTGGTTCATCTAATCCAGGTAATATTCGTATCCCTTGTTAGTGGTTCGTTTTTAAGGATGATTACATGTGAGGAACATGTTGGATAATCATGTGACGATATTATATGAGATTTTATGGGATTATGATAAGAGTTTTCGGATGTTATCTAAGATTCTTCATGTTAATGGTGATTCATTTAACTTGATGTGGTTGAATCATGGATTTCTGAATCATGATAATTTCAGTGGTCGATTTAGATGAGTTAAATCATGATATGAGGTTGAATTCCGGATTGAGTATGATATGATCCTTGTTACCGAGTTGGTTTGATTGTTGATGTTGTTATTGATATATGGACATTTATATGATCCGTGTGATAGTTATGGTGTTGTTTATCTTCAAGAGATATGGAGATTTATGTCTCTCTTCATTTCGGATTTTGATGTTAAGATGATATAAGGATATATAATGGTTTTGATTATAAATATGGATAAGATGATTAAAACCAACATTATGTTGATTTTAGTTTTGTATGTTCTTGATAAGATGTGGATCATGATGATGAGATTAAATTTGGAAAAAGTTATTGTTAATCTTTGAGTGTGATTTCCTTTTCATTCAGATTCGTAGTCGAAAGGTGTTAGTCGATGCTTGGAATGCATGCCACTGTACAACATTAGTGCACGCTAAGCTTACTGGCTAGCGCACGCTAACGGGAGAAACTTAGCGCACACTACGTTATGCATTTAACTTGCGCTAAGTAGGCAGACAGTGCAGTATTTTGGTGTTGTGATTATGAATTCGTGATGGTTTGATTTGGTTTGTTCAGACTGCATTTAATCGAGGTTTTGTTAAATCGTTGAGTTCGATTGGTTGGCTATGTCACATATTAATTGTCATTGGATATGTGTTAATCGATTATTGCAATAGGTTGTGATAATTGATCGTGGGTTACGATCGTAGTGTTGCCGTCAAGGATGAGGATGTCGTAGATTGCTTTTGGTCGGGACTGAGGAGCTCGTAGACGAAGGCAATGGACTTGGTAATTGCTTCGTGGTATCGGTATCGAGGCAAGTTATACTTGTTCAGTTTATAATATTTGATGAATGGTCTCATTTTCATTTCATTTATAATTCATATAGCAATGTTGTTAGAATGTAAGTTGTCGGGATGATGGTTTGTTCGTGGAAAGGATATGGTCTTCGGCTTTGAGGTAATCTAAGTATTGTTCAGTTATGAGGATGATTATTCTGATGAATTGTTGTATGTTGATGTTTCGTATATTGGGATTCGTATTGGTTGTTCATTGAGGGATGTTGATCCCAGGACTGTTGTATTGAGATCGTAGATCGTGTTGATCATTCATTTGGGGATGATGATTCCAGGATTGTTGTTTTGGATATTGATTAGTCGTGTCGACTTTTCATTGTCAGTCTGTTGTTGTTCACTTCGGTGAGTCTTTTGATCCTTAATTGGATATGTATTTCTTTGAGTTTCGTTGTCATGTTGCATCGTGACATATCTGGAGTCATATCTGCGTGCCGATTGGTTATTGTGTAGGATTTTTAGCCGGGCACACGATGGTTATGCGTGGATATTTCCGCATTGAACCGTGCACACGAGACATAGTTCGTGAGGCTAATTAGGTACAATGTCCCATGTATATCTTGGATTCCGTATATGGGGTGGACATGTGCACGAACACATTTCCGGATCGGGCGTACTGTGACGTCCATCTTTGAGTCATACTGTTGGTCATTCATAGTCCATGTATGATTGGATGTGTTCGACGGTTTGCGGCTGATATGTTCAACAGACGGGGTTATTTCTTTGAGATCCATTATTATTGATCGTGTTGGAGTTTACCTTGTTGATAGTGTTCTCGGTTATTGTTGATCCTTGTTCATCATGTTGGAGTTTACCTTGTTGATGGTATTCTCGGTTATTGTTGATCCTTGTTGGCCGTGTTAGAGTTTACCTTGTTGATGGTATTCTCGGTTATTGTTGATCCTTGTTGATCGTGTTGGAGTTTACCTTGTTGATGGTATTCTCAGTTATTGTTGATCCTTGTTGATCGTGTTGGAGTTTACCGTGTTGATGGTATTCTCAGTTATTGTTTGGTCCTTTGTTGATCATTTGGAGTTTACCTTGTTGATGGTATACTCGGTTATTAGAGTTATCACGTTGATGATATTCTCAGTTGATGTATTGGTTGATCATTGTTATTGATCGTATGAGCATTCGGACTGTACGTTGATGTTTCGGGATTTTTATTCATTATCATGTGGTAGTTGATCTACGGATATGTTGTATGCTATTGGTTTACCCAGGTTGAGATTTAATTGTGTAATCCGACGGACAGGATTTGGCACGAACGGATTATTCCGTTTTTGAGTTATGATGATGTTTTGAGGATTTTTGATATTGTTTGAATACAGTACAGTTGGTTGTGGTTGAGTTCATTTCGTCATTTCAGAATGCGAAATGTGAATTACGGTAAGGATTGATCTGTTATGAAATGTTATGGATTGGTAAAGTATGACGGTAAGATTACATTGATAATATTCTTACTTGTAATTACATTGGTATGTAATTATTTATGTTAATGTGATCGATATCATTGTTGAGTATTGTGGCTGACCCCGTCGTGGGCTTTATTTTTAGGTACTCGGAGATCGAGCTAGTAGCGGTCGTGAAGGGGTGAGCTTCCCGATGTGATACTGGCTGTGGCTTGTTTTCGGAGAATTGAGTATTCTTTTCCGGTTATTTTTTTCCGCTGCCAATGTGTATTTGGAACTGCATTTATCCGCTGCGTGTGTTTTAAAGTGGTTTTCCGGTATTTTTTACCAACTCGTGTGTTTTTTCAAATGGCGTTTTGGCATCTTGCAAACTTGGGGTATTTCGTTAAACTCTTATTCCCAACTAATTAGTCGGTACGTTTAAGTGGCGACTTAACGTACATTTTGAACTGTCGAGATTTGGCATTTGTCTCGTATTTTCAAATGGTATTTTATGACGGTATTTGAGAATTATGTTTTTGCAAAAATATTTGAGTATTCGTAAAATATTACCGTCACCGTCCCTTTTGGCGTTTTAAACGTTTTTAAATTGATTTTGTAAATGGTTTTTAGCCTGGTGGGTTCCGGCGCAGGGCCCACGGCGTGTAATATTCCCGGTTGGTTTTGGGGATTTTACATACATTGATAGTGGTTGTTCGAAGCACATGTGTGGCACCAAAGAATTATTGGAAGATTTTGAATATCAAGAACAAGGACATGTGACCTTTGGTGACAACAAAAAGGGAAGATATAAAGTGGTAAAGAACCCTCTCCTTCTATTAATAAAGTGTTATTTGTTGAAGGTTTGCATCATAATTTACTTAGCGTTTCTCAATTGTGTGATGAAGGTTTTAAAATTTTGTTTGAAGAAACACATTGCACTGCCTTTAAAAATAACAAAATTGCATATATTGGTTTGAGATGTGGAAATGTTTACATTGTTAATCTTAATGATAAAAAATTCATTTAATGAAATAAAATGCCTTATTACTTTGGATGAAAATGCATTTTTATGGCATAGAAAATTGGGGCATACATCTCTACCCATTATCATTTCAAAACTATCGAGATATGATTTAGTTCGTGGTTTACCCAAACTCAAATTTAATCGCAAACATTTGCGTGAATCTTGCATAAAAGGGAAACATACTCAAGAATCTTTTAAACCAAAATTCAAGGTTTCCACGAGTCGCATTCTTGAACTTGTATATTAGTCTAAATGGTAAACTTTACACTTTGGTGATTGTTGATGACTAATCTCAATTTACATGGGTTAGATTTCTTACTCTTAAAGATGACACATTTTCCGAGTTTTCTAAAAGGTGTCGTTTGGTACAAAATGAGAAAAGCCTTTCCATAATTTATATTCTTACCGATCAAGGAGGTGAATTTGACTGCACTCCGTTTGTACTTTTGTATGACAAGTATGGTATTAATCATAATTTTCCGGCTCCTGGAGCACCTCAACAAAATGGAGCTGTTGAAAGGAAAAATCGATCATTGGAGGAGATGTCGAGGACAATGTTAAACGAGTACTCACTTCCGCAATATTTTTGGGCCGAAGCTATTTTCACGGCATGTTAAGTGATCAATCGGGTTCATCTTCGTAGAACCTTAATTAAAACCCCGTACGAAATTTGGAAGTGTAGAAAGCCGAACATATCTTACTTTCATCCATTTGGTTGTAATGTTTTCATCTTAAATAATGGTAAGGAAAATTTGGGCATATTTGATGCCAAATCCGATTCCGGGATATTTATTGGCTATTCTACAAATAGCAAAGTTTTTTGTGTGTATTACATTAGAATTAATAAAGTTGAAGAATCCATTCATGTCAAATTTAATGATATGATCTCACCGTCGGGAAAGGTATAAAGTTCGATGATGCAGGTATTCTTCCGGTCTCTCATCCCTCAAGGGAAATTGAGAAAGTGTCGGAAATTCAGAAGAATATAATCGATGATTTACCGAAAGATTGGAAGCATAAGAAAGATCATCCAAGAGACCTTGTTATTGGGAATATTGAAGATGGTGTTCAAACACGAAGGGGAACCTGCTCATTGTGCTTTTGTATCTGAGATTGAACCCAAGAATGTATCCGAAGCTCTTGATGACAAAAGTTGGGTGATGGCAATGCAAGAAGAGCTCGTTCAATTTGAACGCACTAAAGTACGAAATTTAGTTCCCTCTCCTAAAGATAAAACAATTATCGGAACTAAATGGGTACACAAAATTAAGTGTGACGAAGACGGATATCCAGTCAGAAATAAATATCATTGGGTCGCACAAGGTTATAATCAAGAAGAGGGTCCTGATTATGAAGAAAGTTTTGCACCTGTAGCTCATCTCGAAGCAATTCGTTTGTTATGTGCTTTTGCAGCTCACAATAAAATCAAGCGATATCAAATGGATGTGAAAAGTGCATTTTTAAATGGCTTCATTCAAGAAGAAGTGTTCGTCAAACAACCTCCTGGTTTTGAAGATCATAAATTTCTATATTATGTCTACAACCTCAACAAAGCTCTCTGCAGTTTGAAGCCAGCACCTCGGGCATGGTATGATCGTTTAAGTCAATTTTTAATTGCAAATAACTATACGAGAGGTAAAATTGATAATACCTTATTTGTGAAAATTTTAGATAATGATATACTTGTATGACAAATATATATTTACGACATTGTTTTCGGTGCTACTAATGAATCTCTTTGCCAAGACTTTTCTAATCTCATGAAGGGAGAGTTCGAAATGAGTATGATGGGAGAATTAACATTCTTCCTTGGGCTTCAAATCAAATAATGTGAAGATGGTATTTTCATCCATCAAACAAGATATTCTCACGATCTCCTCAAGAAGTTCAAAATGGAAAGTAGCAAAGCAATTTCAACTCCAATGTCTTCCACGTTGAAATTAGCAAAAATGAAAATGAAAAATCTATGGATCAAAGACTATATCGAGGTATGATCGGATCTCTGTTATATTTTGCTGATTCTAGACCAGATATAATATTTGCTACTTGCTTATATGCTAGATTTCAATCTAATCCTAAGGAGTCCCATTTAACTGCTTGTAAACGTATTTTTCGATATTTGAAAGGGACTTTTGGTCTAGGACTATGGTATCCATCTTGTCTAGATTTTAATTTAAATGCATATAGTGACGTCGATTTCGTTGGATGTAAAATTGACAAGAAAAGCACTAGCGGTACATGTCATTTCATTGGTTCATGCCTAATCTCCTGGGGAAGTAAAAAGCAGAAAAGCGTAGCTTTGTCTATAGCTGAAGCCGAGTATGTCGCAACAGGGAGCGCATGTATTATGGATCAAAAATCAACTCCGCGACTATGGCATCTATTTTGAAAATACCCCCATTTTATGTGATAACACCAGTGGTTTTAATCTGGGTAAAAATCCTGTTTTGCACCGTAGAACTAAACATATTGATATTAGACACCACTTTTTGTGCGATCATGTCCAAAAGAAAGATATCTGTCTAATTTTTGTCGGCACAAAAGATCGATTAGCCGATATTTTTACCAAACCCTTACCTGGGGAAGCTTTTAATACTATCAGATTACAACTTGGTATGGGACATCTCGATTATTTTTGAAATTCTTTTATCTTACGAGAAATCATTTCATGAGATACATTTCCTAACCTAGCGCGCGCTAGCATTATACACATAACGCGCGCTATCCATCCTCATTTGAAATTTCACGAGCCCGATAGCGTACGCTACTCCTTATATCTTGTATACGCTAATGATTTCTGTTATAAGAACCTGAAGGTCTAGTAACCTATTCGTTTTACTTCTAACGTATGCTATGTTCCCATAGCACATGATAATGTGTCGGTCCTGCACTTGAAATACATACAGTCGGCCGATCCCCTTTCAAAATATCATCAACCCTAAAAGAAATCCAGCACAGAATCTCTTCAAAATTTCATCTCCTTCCACAAAATTACTCCCAATCCCTTCTTTACCCATGGCCAGCGTCTCGAAGGGCAAAAGGAGAAAGATGAAGAAGATTTGTTTGTCCGAATGCGGTGCTTGAAACCAACCAATTGGAAATTCATTGTGATATTTGAGCTCTGAGATCTGAAATCAAAGAAGAAGTTCACTCCATCCGTAACTTGTTGGAGGATTTTATTCGTTATACCCACCTTTCCTTTCCGTTCCCTACCTCTCACTCCGACCAAGCCCCTAAGTCTCTCCTGTTGTGATTCTCGTTAAAGATGAATTAATTAATGTATCTTGATGACTTGGGATTTTATTTGACGTTTTCGTGTATTTTGTTGGTTAAAACGCATTTGCATTTGTTGTCATTTGATTTTTGCATTGTTAATGAAGTTGGATTTCAAGCTGGTTATTAACGACCTTCGATTTGTATTATATGTCTTATTCTTGTTCACAAGATAGCTTCGCTTCAGGGGAGTACCTTTTGATTATGTCAAAAAGGGGGAGAAAACACTCAAAAACCGAACACACTAACGAAATCGAACAAAATACTTTGATTCGAAAAATTTTCCAAATCGGTTTTGCAGGTATATATTAAATGTTTTGATATCATCAAAAAGTGGGAGATTCTTGAACAAAGTATTTTGATGATGAACGCTTTCAAAAAATTTAATGAAATTCAACTACACGGCTTGATTCATTGAAGACAATCTCAACGTCTAGCGAACGCTACACACATGTAGTAGCACACGCTATCGAGAAGTTACCTGTAGTCAGAAAGTCACCTGCAGAGAGCTTGAAAACTCACCTGATGTTTTAGCGCATGCAATCTTCAATTATTACCGCACGCTAGTTTATCAAATTAGCGCACGCAACAAAGTGTCTAGCGCATGCTATCGGTTTCATGGTAAACAGGCAGTAAGGATAGTGAGATCTGCACTGAAAAAGGAACAACATTAGCGGACGCGAGGAAGAAAATCTACGCACGCTATGAAGAGGCTTAACGCACGCTAAGGGACATAAATTACGGACGCTACCTGTTAGTGTATTCAAAGTCAGAAAGGTCTGGAGTATAAATGAAGCAACAGGTAACGTATGCTATGCTGAAGCCAACACACGCTACCTGGAGATAATTAGCGCACATTATCTGTTACATGTTAGCGCATGATAACTGTTCAAAATCTTACCGTTAGTCATTCAACCATTGGAACAACGAAGTCAACAAAGAAATAACGGAAATCTGGAAAGCAAATCTTGACTACCTAGCGCACGCTAAGGATGTTCATTAGCGCACGCTAAATTCAAAATCTATTCGTTGGAGAAGAACGTTGGAGACAAAGCCGTATTATTATTCAAAGTCAAAGTGAAGTAAGTTGACCAAATCTTCAGCGCACGCTAGGCATGTTATATTACTGTTGGAACAGTTTGAAGACAGTTCATTTCATCAAAGTCAAACAACGATAGCACACGCAACAAGGAAATATTAGCACACGCTAATAGTACCAGTTTTTAGCATATCAAGAGGGACTGGACAGTATAAATACCCATGCCATTGGGTATCTCAAGACACACAACTTCAAGCATACAAACGCACTTGAGCTCAGATTATTGCTATTTATTTCATACTAAGTTGTGACGATATAAGATACGAGTGTTGTTCACATATTGTAATATCTTATATACTTCGTATATTCTTTGATTGTTGTGAGTGTTGCATCACTCCTTCACGAGCTAGAAAGAAGCGAATCAAGAGTTCTTAATCCGGTGTTATTCGAATCTATCCGGCATTGTTAGGATTATACTCTGAAGATTGTAATTGAGGATTATCTAGTTCTTATAGAACACTAGATAAGAAAATTTATATTGAGTATTTGGTTGTGCTTGGACCAATCGAAGACAAGCGTTGTAACGGTTGTTCCCGGACCTATAGAAGACGAGGCAAAGTTGTGTGAGGTTTTTCTTGAGCCAATAGAAAAATAAAACGGAGAGATGACGTAGGCAACTTGCCGAACCTCTATACATCATTGGGTCTTTTACTTTCTGCACAATTCATTTTTCCTTCTCGAGAAAGTTTAATTATCCGCAATACGACTATTCAACCCCCCTTCGAGTCGTACATTTATCTTTTCAGTTAGTACCAGAGCGGGTCTCTTTTTAAAGGTTTAAACACCTAAGAGAAAAGGATCCGCAAATGGCTCTATTGGGTCAACTCGAAGGAAATTCCCTCAACCGTCCTCCTTTATTTGACGGCTCCAACTTCATGACTTGGAAAAAGAAGATGGCTATATTCGTTCAAGCTTACGACATTGAAATATGGAAAGTCATGGTTATTGGTCCAAAAATCGCCAAGAAGGAAGATGGGTCGCTAAAAAAATTCGATGAATTCAACGACGAAGATTGGAAGAACACACACATTAACTCTCGTGCTTCCTGAACTCCTGTACTGTGCTCTTAATCCTAAAGAACTTAACAGGATATCATCTTACGAAAGCGTGAAAGAAATCTGGGAAATTCTTGAGGTGACTCGTGAAGGAACCACTCAGGTCAAGGAGACCAAGATCAACATGCTACTTCATGATTATGAACTCTTTTCCATGAAGGATGCTGAAACAATCACTAATATGCTGGATCATTTTTCAGTTATAACCAACGGCCTTGCATCCTTTGGAAGACCTA
The DNA here is from genome assembly GCA_033398695.1 of Orobanche coerulescens. Lineage (NCBI taxonomy): Eukaryota > Viridiplantae > Streptophyta > Magnoliopsida > Lamiales > Orobanchaceae > Orobanche > Orobanche coerulescens. The sequence goes on from CM065817.1 coordinate 139,204,389, forward strand.
TATCAAGTAGCGACAAGGCTAAGAAAATTCTTCGCTTGTTGCCGTGTGAATGGGATGCCACAGTTACTTCAATCATGGAATTCAAATATCTCAACAAGCTTGAATTTAGCGCCCTCATCGGGTCACTTATCAATTATGAGATCGTTTTCAAACCAAGAGGCTCCAAACCAAAGTCTCATGAAAAATTGGTCGTGTTCAACGTTGATAGTGATATTAAGAAAGAAGTTCCGGAAGATGAAGATGACGAGGAACTCGCTCTCTACGCCAAGAATTTTAGAAGATACAAAAACTTAATTCAAAGAAGGCGGAGCTTCCTTGGTCGGGAAGGTAAGACGGAACAAAAGAAAATGCTTATGTTCCTACAAAGAAGTTCGACAATAATTGTTGGAAATGCGGTCAAGCCGGTCACTACGCCAAAGAATGCCGAGGATCTACTTCCAAGCCTCAAATCGAAAGATTCAAAAAGAAAGAAGTACTAATTGCTTCTTGGAGTGATGACGAGGAGGAGATTGAAAGATCCCTAGACGCAAATCTCGCATTCATGGCTCTCGACTCAGAAGATGCTATCGAGGTAAGCTCTAAACTCAATAATGATGAATATGATTCATTTGATTTTTGTGATTCACAAGAAGTTAATCATGACGATGAGCTATTAATTGCGTTTGAATCCTTAAATATGGAATATGATGAAATGGTTAAATTAAATATGTCTTTAAAGAGGAAAATAAAATCTTTAGAACTCAAAAATTCTACTCTTCAAAATAAAGGCAAAAATATTGAAATAGACCATACCTTATGCCTTGAGAAAGAAAATATTTTAAAAATCGAGTTGACGAAAAATCAAAAGTAATTGAAATATATAATGAATAAATTTACTCTCGGAAACGAGAAGTTCGAAAAGCTTTTTTCTATTAAAAAATCCTCGTTGTTAAAACATGGTCTTGGTTTTGATCCGTTTAAAAAGAACAATCTCTTATAAATCTTGACAAGATAAAGAATATAGAAACCGATAACTCAAAAACTCTTCTCAAACAACGAGATCATAATGTTAAAGTTCATTCAAAATTGAGAACCATCAAAGTTAAGCAAATATGAGTTCCAAAAGGGACCATCATTCCAAATGTTATAAGTATTGTTAACTTTGGAGGACCCAAAAGGGCTTGGGTACCAAAACAACCGAAACACACTATTTTTGTAGGTACCCACGTCAAAGAAAAGCAAGTGGTACATTGATAGTGGTTGTTAGAAGCACATGTGTGGCACCAAAGAATTATTTGAAGATTTTGAATATCAAGAACAAGGACATGTGACCTTTGGTGACAACAAAAAGGGAAGATATAAAGTGGTAAAGAACCCTCTCCTTCTATTAATAAAGTGTTATTCATTGAAGGTTTGCATCATAATTTACTTAGCGTTTCTCAATTGTGTGATGTGTAATATCCGGAATTTCTACTACTGATGTTTAATATTATTTTATCCGAGTTATATTGTACAGCGTGGAATCTGTACAGTAGAGATAAAATAAATAAAGGACTGAGATATCAGTATCGGTATAATTGTCGTATTTGGTCGACAATTACATTTGAGGATATTGTGTATCAGGTTGTCGTACTTTTGATATTGGGTATATCGTATGATGATATTATTGGATTCAGTGTTTGTGTTTAGTGTGTCTTATGTTCGCTTTTGGTATGTCGAGACGTTGGACAAGAACTGCGGAAAATGGCTAAGTATAGCCTTATTAGCGCACGCTGATATTCATGCATAACGCACGCTATCGTGCAGGATTAGCGCACGCTACGTTTATAGGTTAGCGTGCGCTAGTGCGCATGAATCGGAAGGAATCTGCGTGTGGACCCATTACCGCCGCGCACGTTACAGTAAGTCAACGGTTGTTGTCTGAAGTATTAGCGCACGCTAAAATATTAGGCTTAGCGCACGCTAACTATGTATCGATCAACAAGGAATCTTATCCTTGCCGGATCTTTGTCGAATATGGGGGCGAGTGGTAGGTGAACACCGTAGCAAGTCAACTTCGGATAGCGCACGCTAAGATAAATGACTTGCGACGCTAAGCGAGATGTTTTACGTGCGTTAATGCATGGGCATTACGTCGTAAGTTAGTTTACGAAGCAAGGCGGTAGCCTTTGGGCTTCGATAGCGCACGCTAACAAAGTCATTTAGCGCAAGCAAAGTCGGTAGCGCATGCTAAAAATGAGATGTTAGCGCACGCTAATAATGAATATTATAAAAAGGGACGAAGGGTGTTATGAAGCATTTCGTCCATTCCTTCCTTGTAACCGAGAGAGAGAGTTTTTAGAGAGAGGTTTGAGGTCCCAAACACTGAGAGATGATGATCTTTAACAAGATTAAGATGGAGAGCATGGATTCAAGCCTCGTTCTTCAAGTTATTCATGATTCTTGGAATGGAGTCTAGTGTTCTTATTCTTGGTTCATCCAATCCAGGTAATTTTCGTATCCTCTTGATGATGGTTCGTTTTTCTTGGATGATTTCATGTAAGGAGCATGTTGGATAATCATATGATGATGTTATATGAGATTCAATGGAATTTTGATAAGAGTTTCGGATGTTAGTTAAGATTCTTCATACTATAAGAATGTTGATTCATTTAACCTGATCTAAGATGGATTTATGAATCTTGGTAATTATATTGGTCGATTTAGATGAGATGAATCGTGATACTAGGTTGAATTCCAGATTGAGTATGATATGATCCTTGTTATCGAGTCGGTTTGACTGTTGATGTTATTATTGATATATGGACATTGATATGATCCTTGTGATAGTTATGGTGTCATTTATCTTCAAGAGATATGGAGATTTATGTCTCCCTTCATACGGATTCGTATTCGCAAGAGGTGAGTCGATGTTTGGAATGCATGCCACTGAACAGCATTAGCGCACGCTAAGCTTACTGGCTAGCGCACGCTAACGGGACAACTTAGCGCACGCTACGTTAGGTGATTAACGTGCGCTAAGTAGGCAGACAGTGCAGTATTTTTGTGTTTTGATTAGGAATTCGTGATGGTTTGACTTGGTTGGTTCTGACTGTGTTTATTCGAGGTTGTGTTGAACCGTTGAGTTCGATTGGTTAGTATTGTCAGTTGTTGATTGTTATCGGATATGTGTTATTTGATTTCTTCGATAGGTTGGGATTGCTGATCGGTGATTATAACCGGATATTGCGGTCGTGTTCGAGTATGTCCATTGTATTGCTTTTGATCGCGGCTGAGGAGCTCGTAGACAAAGGCAATGTGTTCGGCAGCAGCTTCGTGGTATCGGTATCGAGGCAAGCTATTACTTGCTCAGTTATAATATTTAATGAATGGTTTCAGTTTCGTTTCGTTTATAATGCATATAGCGATGATTATTATTGTGAACTCTGGATATTCAGATCGCATATCGTTCTTTCGATTCTGGGAGGTAAATCATAATGTATATGCTTTATCTCGGTTATTGGTATGTTCGAGTATCGAGGTTACATTATGGTAAAGACGAGGATATGAGTATCTATAGTTCATTGTACGTTTGGATCGCCGAGCATTGAGGATAATCGTCGGTGATGATTGGACATCGAGGTTGCTCCCGAAGGACTCGGGGCAAGTATTCCATATTGATTATGGTTTAGTGTTATTTATTTTGGTCTCGTACATTTTCTTTCATGTTGTTGAACATGAAGTAGTCCTAGTATATTGTCATGTTGTCGTGCATGTTATGTTGTTCATGTGGATGAACGTGTTGATTTGCATATGTGTATGCATATTGTGTTGTTTTTGTTGCGTAAATAATCCGATGGGATTATGAGGATCTATGCTGAGGGCGCTGGATCGAATGTCCACCGTGCGTTGGTTCGACGGAATCATCATGGGGATCTATGCTGAGGGCGCTGGATCGTTGGACAGGTTTTCCACCATGCGTTGGTTCGACGGGATCATCATGGGGATCTATGCTGAGGGCGCTGGATCGTTGGATTACCAGTATTGTGTTGATGGAATCTGGTGAATTCGCATCATTGATTTTATCATGTGTTGTTGTTCACATGTGTATTGTTAGTTGTCCACCTTATGTTGATCTGATAGGATCAACAAAGGGATCTATGCTGAGGGCGCTGGATCGTCGGATTTCCATTGAGTATACATGATTGTTATTGCTGTGATCATATTGACGTGGTCATATGAGTATGCATTTGTAGGACTTGTGTTAGGACCGTGTCCGTATTGCATTGATCTGATCTCGAATTAGACTGATATGATTGTCGTGGCACTTCATATCTCGAGGTATGTTCCGTATTTTCCTTGGTATTTGTCTTTGATGGAAAATCGGTTATCGTCTTGGGATTTGATGATGTTATTCGATGGATCGTTTTGGTCAGAACTGGTATATTTTCTGTATCGCGAGTTGGTTATGATCGTTTGAGAATCTTGAGTATTGTTTGAGGTACAATACAGATATTATGTTCGAGTTTATTGGTTAATCGAGTACGAGATGTGAAAGGTGATAATGGTTATTCTGATGAGAATTACTTGAGTAAGCAAAGTTACGGCGGTAAGATTACGCTGGTCGTATTCTTATTCTCATTGGTATGTTATTATTAATGTGATGTGACAGTTATGATTGTTGGATATTATGGCTGACCCGTCAGGATTTCTTTTAGGTTCTCGGAGTATCGAGCTTGTAGCGGTCGTGAAGAGATGAGCTTCCGGAGGATCTTGGCTAGGACATGTTGTGTGCATTGAGTTTCTTGATTGGTTCTTGTATTCACGCTAGAGTATCTTTATGGTTGGTCTTTTCCATTGCGTGAGTATTTTGAAATGCTCTTTTGGTATCTAGTAACCGAGGTTACTTTGGAAATCGTTTTCTAAACTTTTGAGTGTCGTTTGTTTGGCCTTGCGATTTCAAATGAGTTTTTACGACGGTTTTTGATAAATGGATTTTATATGTCTTTGTGAATTTTTAAAGATAGTACCGTCGTTGGCCTCTTGGGCATTTGTAAATGTTTGCGAAAATTTCTTTTAGCCTTGTGGGTTCCATCTCCTGCCCACGGCTGTAATATTTCCGGTTAAATGCTGGGTGTTACGAATATGGTATCGAGCTTAGTTTGAGAAAACCTAGGCTTTTTGGTTGAGTTGTTTCGTGTTTTTGTTGCGTCATTCGAGTAGTCGATTGACAAATACTAGAGCCGTGAGTCTTTGTTGTTCACTCAGGCTTGTGCGTTATCGGATTTGCCGATGTAAATCTTGGGCTTGTTATAACTTTTCCAAATGGTGTTTACGTGATATATTGTGTTCTTGAGTTGCACTGAGTTTGCAAAACGTGAGTTTTGAAAATACCTGTGTCGAGTATTTTCTTGAGTCTAGACATGTGCCAGTATCACGGGGAATCGTCGGCTTCACGATCTGTAAGTATTCGGATTTTTGAATTTCATTGAGATTTATTGCCGTTCTAAGTTGATATGTTTTGAGATTCAGCAGATATCATGCGTTACAGTAAGAGGTGACAGAGTTGGGATAGGATTGATGATCTTGAGAAGTTATGATTTTGGAAATCAGTATATCAGCTAGATTTTGGAACGGAATTGTGTAATCGGGAGAAGGGCTATGGATTGTTGAGAAGAACATGTAGCATGTTAATTCATTTGAGATACATGAACTGTTTTGAGCATTTGAAAATGATACTTTTCAAAATGAATATTTTACGGATGTTTTACGGAAAATGATTTTGGGCCGAGACCCAATCGATTTTGAAATGGTTTTATAACTCGGGACTTGAAGTCCGAAAAGGGGTTTTCTAGTTTTTAAAATTTTTGTATTGCGGATATAGTTACGTTCTAAGAGCATAATGTTTCAATCGGCTTTTCTGTTTTCTTAAAACTCACGAGACTTGTAAAACACTTTACAAATCGTTTACCTATGTTATTTCCGCCTTTCGAGGCTTTGGTTTACTTGTTCAAATTGAACCTCTCGGGAAGTCTTTATTTGTGTGGATTTGTTTCAATATTTTGTCATATCATATTTAAGGTGATCCAGATGGGTTAATGACCGACGTTGCAAGTCATGTGTGGAAAAGGAGTTTAGTCGAATTTATATATTGAGATTTTGGAACTCGATCGTGTGGTTTTCCGATGGAATATCGGTGGATATTGGTGACGAACCGAATTGGTATACGGGAGTATGGATATAGTCGAGCATTTGCATACTTTTCATTTTAAATCTTCAAATCGTGTGGATTCAAGGAAATCATATCAAATACTTGGCACCATCGAGCCAAGTTAATTTTTCAAAATTGATTTTGTGGTCTTACCAAAATTTATGTTTTGAGTTTTCAAACTCTTGAAAGAATTTTCAAAATTTGTCTTTTGACAAGAATATATGATTTCAAGCTGTTTTGAAAATGTGATTGATATACATACGCATTTAGTGCATAGTGCATATCATATTGATGGTACGATGGAAAAGGAATTCGAACTTCAGTATGTTAGTTTGATTATCCGGTGATGATCGGTTGAGTTATCAGATAAGAGAAATATGTTGCGTGTTGTAGATTCATGCACATAATATTATTTTGGAAACTTGGGATTTTGTGAAACCGGAACATATGTGCTATGTGATTCCATTGGTATGGTAGTAGCGCGATTTTACCTTACTGATTCTGGAATGATTTCTTTGTAAGTGTAAATTTGGGGATGGTGACCCCATACTGGTGGTTTTGGATATTGAGTGGTCATTCCCACTCCATGTATAATTAGGTATGTTCATCGATTTGTGATTGGTTGTTCGTGTGCCGAGGAATATGTTCGCCAGTTGGGTATGTTTATTGAGATCTACTGTACGTGATTGATTTGTCGTTTTGAGAATGTTATTCTTTCGTATATCTGTTTCTGTGGTTCTGTGTTGATCGTGTTGGAGTTTATCGTGTGAAGGTATTCTCGATTTTCGTTGATCATTCGTTGGTAATATTGGAGTTTATCACGTTGATGATATTCTCGATTTTGTTTTGACCTCTGGTTGGTCATATTGGAATTTATCATGTCGATGATAAATTCGGTTAATTGTTGATCATTATTGGTGATCATCTGAGCGTTCGGATTTTGTGTTGATGTTTCGGGATTCGTGTCGTTGTTTTGGGCAGTTGTTTCGTAGATGTATTGTATATTATTCGTCTTACCGGAATTGGGACTTGATTATGTAATCAGGCAGACAGGATTTGATTCGGGCAGATTGTTTCATCTGAAGATGATATATTTTGTTTAGACTCAGGGAATTGTGATCATAAGCGTATTGAGACTGTACAGTGAGACCGCTTGCTAGTATTTCAGGAGATCGTCGACCTGCGTATTTGTAATTATGCTCTTTTGGATATTCGGTAATGATGATGATAAATCGTTGTCGTGATGGTTTTGGGATATTTTGAGTTGAACGGTATGTTTGTTCGTTTTATGATGGATTGCAAGTTACGAGGACGAAACTTATTTTAAGGGGTGTAGAATGTAATATCCGGAATTTCTACTACTGATGTTTAATATTATTTTATCCGAGTTATATTGTACAGCGTGGAATCTGTACAGTAGAGATAAAATAAATAAAGGACTGAGATATCAGTATCGGTATAATTGTCGTATTTGGTCGACAATTACATTTGAGGATATTGTGTATCAGGTTGTCGTACTTTTGATATTGGGTATATCGTATGATGATATTATGGATTCGGTGTTTGTGTTCGGTGTCTTATGTTCGCTTTTGGTATGTCGAGGCGTTGGACAAGAAGCTGCGGAAAATGGCTAAGTATAGCCTTATTAGCGCACGCCGATATTCATGCATAACGCACGCTATCGTGCGGGATTAGCGCACGCTACGTTTATAGGTTAGCGTCGCTAGTGCGCATGATCGGAAGGAATCTGCGTGTGGACCCGGCCGCTTTCGGCGCACGTTACGGTAAGTCAACGGTTGTTGTCCTGAAGTATTAGCGCACGCTAAAATATTAGGCTTAGCGCACGCTAACTATGTATCGATCAACAAGGAATCTTATCCTTGCCGATCTTTGTCGGAATATGGGGGCGAGTGGTAGGTGAACAACTGTAGCAAGTCAACTTCGGATAGCGCACGCTAAGATAAATGACTTGCGACGCTAAGCGAGATGTTTTACGTGCGTTAATGCATGGGCATTACGTCGTAAGTTAGTTTACGAAGCAAGGCGGTAGCCTTTGGGCTTCGATAGCGCACGCTAACAAAGTCATTTAGCGCACGCTAAGGCGGTAGCGCACGCTAAACATGAGATGTTAGCGCACGCTAATAATGAATATTATAAAAGGGACGAAGGGTGTTATGAAGCATTTCGTCCATTCCTTCCTTGTAACCGAGAGAGAGAGTTTTTAGAGAGAGGTTTGAGGTCCCAAACACCGAGAGATGATGATCTTTAACAAGATTAAGATGGAGAGCATGGATTCAAGCCTCGTTCTTCAAGTTATTCATGATTCTTGGAATGGAGTCTAGTGTTCTTATTCTTGGTTCATCCAATCCGTAATTTTCGTATCCTCTTGATGATGGTTCGTTTTCTTGGATGATTTCATGTAAGGAGCATGTTGGATAATCATATGATGATGTTATATGAGATTGATGGAATTTTGATAAGAGTTTGGTACATTAGTTAAGATTCTTCATACTATAAGAATGTTGATTCATTTAACCTGATCTAAGATGGATTTATGAATCTTGGTAATTATATTGGTCGATTTAGATGAGATGAATCGTGATACTAGGTTGAATTCCAGATTGAGTATGATATGATTCTTGTTATCGAGTCGGTTTGACTGTTGATGTTATTATTGATATATGGACATTGATATGATCCTTGTGATAGTTATGGTGTCATTTATCTTCAAGAGATATGGAGATTTATCTCTCCCTTCATACGGATTCGTAGTCGCAAGAGGTGAGTCGATGTTTGGAATGCATGCCACTGAACAGCATTAGCGCACGCTAAGCTTACTGGCTAGCGCACGCTAACGGGACAACTTAGCGCACGCTACGTTAGGTGATTAACGTGCGCTAAGTAGGCAGACAGTGCAGTATTTTTGTGTTTTGATTAGGAATTCGTGATGGTTTGACTTGGTTGGTTCTAACTGTGTTTATTCGAGGTTGTGTTGAACCGTTGAGTTCGATTAGTTAGTATTGTCAGTTGTTGATTGTTATCGGATATGTGTTATTTGATTTCTTCGATAGGTTGAGATTGCTGATCGGTGATTATAACCGGATATTGCGGTCGTGTTCGAGTATGTCCATTGTATTGCTTTTGATCGGGGCTGAGGAGCTCGTAGACAAAGGCAATGTGTTCGGCAGCAGCTTCGTGGTATCGGTATCGAGGCAAGTTATTACTTGCTCAGTTATAATATTTAATGAATGGTTTCAGTTTCGTTTCGTTTATAATGCATATAGCGATGATTATTATTGTGAACTCTAGATATTCGGATCGCATATCGTTCTTTCGATTCTGGGAGGTAAATCATAATGTATATGCTTTATCTCGGTTATTGGTATGTTCGAGTATCGAGGTTACATTATGGTAAAGACGAGGATATGAGTATCTATAGTTCATTGTACGTTTGGATCGCCGAGCATTGAGGATAATCGTCGGTGATGATTGGACATCGAGGTTGCTCCCGAAGGACTCGGGGCAAGTATTCCATATTGATTATGGTTTAGTGTTATTTATTTTGGTCTCGTACATTTTCTTTCATGTTGTTGAACATGAAGTAGTCCTAGTATATTGTCATGTTGTCGTGCATGTTATGTTGTTCATGTGGATGAACGTGTTGATTTGCATATGTGTATGCATATTGTGTTGTTTTTGTTGTGTAAATAATCCGATGGGATTATGAGGATCTATGCTGAGGGCGCTGGATCGAATGTCCACCATGCGTTGGTTCGACGGAATCATCATGGGGATCTATGCTGAGGGCGCTGGATCGTTGGGAGTTTTCCACCATGCGTTGGTTCGACGGGATCATCATGGGGATCTATCTTGAGGGCGCTGGATCGTTGGATTACCGGTATTGTGTTGAAGGTATCTGGTGAATTCGCATCATTTATTTTATCTTTTGTTGTTGTTCTCATGTGTATTGTTCTTTGTCCACCTTATGTTGATCGATAGGATCAACAATGGGATCTATCTTTGAGGGCGCTGGATCGTCGGATTTCCATTGAGTATACATGATTGTTATTCTTTGTGATCATATTGACGTGGTCATATGAGTATGCATTTGTAGGTCTTGTGTTAGGACCGTGTCCGTATTGCATTGATCGATCTCGAATTAGTGATATGATTGTCGTGGCACTTCATATCTCGAGGTATGGTCCGTATTTTCCTTGGTATTTGTCTTTGATGGAAAATCGGTTATCGTCTTGGGATTTGATGATGTTATTCGATGGATCGTTTTGGTCGAATCGTATATTTTACGTATCGCGAGTTGGTTATGATCGTTTGAGAATCTTGAGTATTGTTTGAGGTACAATACGGATATTATGTTCGAGTTTATTGGTTAATCAGTACGAGATGTGAAAGGTGATAATGGTTATTCTGATGAGAATTACTTGAGTAAGCAAAGTTACGGCGGTAAGATTACGCTGGTCGTATTCTTATTCTCATTGGTATGTTATTATTCATGTGATGTGACAGTTATCATTGTTGGATATTATGGTGACCCGTCGTGGGATTTCTTTTAGGTTCTCGGAGTATCGAGCTTGTAGCGGTCGTGAAGAGATGAGCTTCCGGAGGATCTTGGCTAGGACATGTTGTGTGCATTGAGTTTCTTGATTGGTTCTTGTATTCCGCTGCTAGAGTATCTTTATGGTTGGTCTTTTTCCGCTGCGTGAGTATTTTGAAATGCTCTTTTGGTATCTAGTAACTGAGGTTACTTTGGAAATCGTTTTCTAAACTTTTGAGTGTCGGCTGTTTGGCCTTGCGATTTCAAATGAGTTTTTACGACGGTTTTTGATAAATGGATTTTATATGTCTTTGTGAATTTTTAAAGATAGTACCGTCGTTGGCCTCTTGGGCATTTGTAAATGTTTGCGAAAATTTCTTTTAGCCTTGTGGGTTCCATCTCCGGGCCCACTGCGCTGTAATATTTCCGGTTAAATCTGGGGGTGTTACATGATGAAGGTTTTAAAATTTTGTTTGAAGAAACGCATTGCACTGCCTTTAAAAATAACAAAATTGCATATATTGGTTTGAGATGTGGAAATGTTTACATTGTTGATCTTAATGATAAAAAATTTATTTAATGAAATAAAATGCCTTATTACTTTGGATGAAAATGCATTTTTATGGCATAGAAAATTGGGGCATACATCTCTACCTATTATCATTTATAAACTATTGAGATATCATTTAGTTCGTGGTTTACCCAAACTCAAATTTAATCGCAAACATTTGTGTGAATCTTGCATAAAAGGGAAACATACTCAAGAATCTTTTAAACCAAAATTCGAGGTTTCCACGAGTCGCATTCTTGAACTTGTGCATTTGGATTTAATTGGACCATCTAGATATGTTAGTCTAAATGGTAAAGTTTACACTTTGGTGATTGTTGATGACTATTCTCCATTTACATGGGTTAGATTTCTTACTCATATAGATGACACATTTTTTGAGTTTTCTAAAAGGTGTCGTTTGGTACAAAATGAGAAAAACCTTTCCATAATTTATATTCGTACCGATCACGAAGGTGAATTTGACTGCACTCCGTTTGAACTTTTGTGTGACAAGTATGGTATTAATCATAATTTTTTGACTCTTGGAACACCTCAACAAAATGGAGTCGTTGAAAGGAAAAATCGATCATTGGAGGAGATGCCGAGGACAATGTTAAACGAGTACTCTATTCCGCAATATTTTTGGGCCGAAGCTATTTTCACGGCATGTTATGTGATCAATCAGGTTCATCTTCGTAGAACCTTAATTAAAACCCCGTACGAAATTTGGAAGGGTAAAAAGCCGAACATATCTTACTTTCGTCCATTTGGTTGTAATGTTTTCATCTTAAATAAAGGTAGGAAAATTTGGGCATATTTGATGTCGAATCCGATTCCGGGATATTTTTTGGCTAATCTACAAATAGCAAAGTTTTTCGTGTGTATAACATTAGAATTAATAAAGTTGAAGAATCCATTCATGTCAAATTTAATGATATGATCTCACCGCCGGGAAAGGTATAAAGTTTGATGATGCAGGTATTCTTCCGGTCTCTCATCCCTCAAGCGAAATGGAGAAAGTGTCGGAAATTCAGAAGAATATAATCGATGATTTACCGAAAGATTGGAAGTATAACAAAGATCATCCAAGAGACCTTGTTATTGGGAATATTGAAGATGGTGTTCAAACACGAAGGGGAACCTGCTCATTGTGCTTTTGTATCCGAGATTGAACCCAAGAATGTATCCGAAGCTCTTGATGACGACAGTTGGGTGATGGCAATGCAAGAAGAGCTCGTTCAATTTGAACGCAATAAAGTATGGAATTTAGTTCCTGCTCCTAAAGATAAAACAATTATCAGAACTAAATGGGTACACAAAATTAATTGTGACGAAGACGGATATCCAGTAAGAAATAAATCTCATTGGGTCGCACAAGGTTATAATGAAGAAGAGGGTCCTGATTATGAAGAAAGTTTTGCACCTGTAGCTCGTCTCGAAGCCATTAGTTTGTTATGTGCTTTTGCAGCTCACAAGTAAATCAAGCGATATCAAATGGATGTGAAAAGTGCATTTTTAAATGGCTTCATTCAAGAAGAAGTGTTCGTAAAACAACCTCCTGGTTTTGAAGATCATCAATTTCTAGATTATGTCTACAAGCTCAACAAAGCTCTCTGCAGTTTGAAGACAGCACCTCGGGCATGATATGATCGTTTAAGTCAATTTTTAATTGCAAATAACTATACGAGAGGTAAAATCGATAATACCTTATTTGTGAAAATTTTAGATAATGATATACTTGTATGCCAAATATATGTTGACGACATTGTTTTCTGTGCTACTAACGAATCTCTTTGCCAAGACTTTTCTAATCTCATGAAGGGAGAGTTCGAAATGAGTGTGATGGGAGAATTAACATTCTTCCCCGGGCTTCAAATCAAATAATGTGAAGATGGGATTTTCATCCATCAAACAAGATATTCTCACGATCTCCTCAAGAAGTTCAAAATGGAAAGTAGCAAAGCAATTTCAACTTCAATGTCTTCCACGTTGAAATTAGAAAAAAATGAAAATGGAAAATCTGTGGATCAAAGACTATATCGAGGTATGATCAGATCTCTATTATATTTAACTGCTTCTAGACCGGATATAATATTTGCTACTTGCTTATATGCTAGATTTCAATCTAATCCTAAGGAATCCCATTTAACTGCTTGTAAACGTATTTTTCGATATTTGAAAGGGACTTTTGGTCTAGGACTATGTTATCCATCTTGTCTGGATTTTAATTTAAATGCATATAGTGACGCCGATTTCGGCGGATGTAAAATTGACAAGAAAAGCATTAGCGATATATGTCATTTCATTAGTTCATGCTTAATCTCCTGGGGAAGTAAAAAGTAGACAAGCATAGCTTTGTCTATAGCTGAAGCCGAGTATATCGCAACAGGGAGCGTAGGTATTATGGATCAAAAATCAACTCCGCGACTATGGCATCTATTTTGAAAATACCATCATTTTATGTGATAACACCAATGCTTTTAATCTGGGTAAAAATCATGTTTTGCACCGTAGAACTAAACATATTGATATTATACACCACTTTTTGCACGATCATGTCCGAAAGAAAGATATCTGTCTAATTTTTGTCGGCACAAAAGATCAATTAGCCGATATTTTTACCAAACCCTTACCTGGGGAAGCTTTTAATACTATCAGATTACAACTTGGTATGGGACATCTCGATTATTTTTGAAATTCTTTTATCTTACGAGAAATCATTTCATGAGATACATTTCCTACCCTAGCGCGCGCTAGCATTATACACTTAACGCGCGCTATCCATCCTCATCTGAAATTTCACGAGCCCGATAGCGTATGCTACTCCTTATATCTTGCGTACGCTAATAACTTTCTGTTATAAGAACCTGAAGGTCCAGTAACCTATTCGTTTTACTTCTAACGTATGCTATGTTCCCATAGCGCATGCTAACGTGTCGGTCCTGCACTTAAAATACATACAGTCGGTCGATCCCCTTTCAAAATCTCATCAACCCTAAAAGAACTCCAGCACAGAATCTCTTCAAAATTTCATCTCCTGCCACAAAATTACTCCCAATCCTTCTTTACCCATGGCCATTATCTCGAGAGTACCAATGAAGAAGCAATATAAAAGTGCAAAGCGAACTCGTGAACCAGAATTTGATGCGTCGTGCTTCATCTCCGCCGCCGCGTTCACGATATTCTTGGAAATCCTTCCACAAGAACAGATTACAGACTGCTACTACTTCAATTTCCATAGTCTAGAAACGTGCAAAAGTTGCAATCTGTGAGTTTTTCTCATCTATTAGTATTTCTCATTTTGTGGAATGTGAAGAACCCATATTCCCTAGACTTGTTCGTGAATTCTTTGCAAATCTTCATATTGGAGACAATGAGGATTCTCCCTCTTTAGTTCTTCGTAGTCTTTTTGGTGGAATTGTAGTGAAGATTTCTTCAGAAATCTTGAATGAATTGTTCGGTTTGTCTATGGATGAATTTATTTGCTCTGGGAAATCCCTTGCCGAAGAGTCAGATTTAATGAGCTTGAATTGATAGAGTTCTTAAGTTCAAAGGCGGTTATCGATATCACCGATGACGTGTTTGAGCATAATGACTTTGGAATCAATATCCAGCTACTTTTAGTCGCACTCACCAAATGCATTATGCCGAAGGTAAACATTCAACATAAACTGGTGGGTATCGACAAGCATGTGGTTTATGGAGTTTTGAATGACGATAAGATTGATTTTGCTGCAATTGTCATGGGATGGATGAAATCCAAAGGTGACCTCTTTCGGTCTAAGTATTATGAGACTAGATCACAGAAGGCCGGAATGCCTTTCGATTCAGTTCTCACAGTTATATTCCGTCATCATATTGTCAACCTCTCGGAAGAGCCATCGGTTCCGGTCTCTCGTGGGCATGAAATATCCAACGCTACTCTCAAAGCGATGCACTATGTAGAGACGGTTAACCGTGGCTGGGTTTTATTTCATATCTGAAAGAAGACAATGTGGTACCGAAAGAAACACGGGTACCAACACCGGCCGAGCGGATTACGAGAAGAGGCCCGGAGACAATTCGAGAACTTCAAACGGGAACATTAGTTAGAAAATCAACATCGAAGGGCAAAAGGAGAAAGATGAAGAAGATTTGGTTGTCCGAATGCGGTGCTTGAAACCAACCAATTGGAAATTCGTTGTGATATCCGAGCTCTGAGATCTGAAATCAAAGAAGAAGTTCACTCCATTCGCAACTTCTTGGAGGATTTTATTCGTTGTACCCATCTTTCCTTTCCGTTCCCTACCTCTCACTCCGACCAAGCCCATTAGTCTCTCGTGTTGTGATTCTCATTAAAGATGAATTAATTAATGTATCTTGATGGCTTGGGTTATTTGACGTTTTCGTGTATTTTGTTGGTTAAAACGTGTTTGCATTTGTTGTCGTTTGATTTTTGCATTGTTAATGAAGTTGGATTTCAAGCTGGTTATTAACGACCTTCGATTTGTATTATGTCTTATTCTTGTTCACAAGATAGCTTCGCTTCAGGGGGAGTACCTTTTTGATTATGTCAAAAAGGGGGAGAAAACACTCAAAAACCGAACATACTAACGTAATCCAACAAAATACTTTGATTCGAAAATTTTTTCCAAATCGGTTTTGCGGGTATATATTAAATGTTTTGATATAATCAAAAAGTGGGAGATTCTTGAACAAAGTATTTTGATGATGAATGCTTTCAAAACATTTAATGAAATTCAACTACACAACTTGATTCATTGAAGACAATCTCAACGTCTAGCGCACGCTACACACACGTAGTAGCACACGATATCGAGAAGTTCCCTGTAGTCAGAAAGTCACCTGCAGAGAGCTTGAAAACTCACCTGATGTTTTAGCGCACGCAAGCTTCAATTATTACCGCACGCTAGTTTATCAAATTAGCGCACGCAACAAAGTGTCTAGCGCACGCTATCGGTTTCATGGTTAAACAAGGCAGTAAGGATAGTGAGATCTGCACTGAAAAAGGAACAACATTAGCGGACGCTAGGAAGGAAATCTTCGCACGCTATGAAGAGGATTAACGCATGCTAAGGGACATAAATTACAGACGCTACCTATTAGTGTATTCAAAGTCATAAAGGTCTGGAGTATAAATGAAGCAACAGGTAACGCACGCTATGCTGAAGCCAACACACGCTACCTGGAGATAATTAGCGCACGCTATCTGTTACATGTTAGCGCATGATAACTGTTCAAAATCCTACCTTTAGTCATTCAACCATTGGAACAACGAAGTCAACAAATAAATCACGGAATATCTGGAAAGCAAATCTTGACTACCTAGCGCACGCTAAGGATGTTCATTAGCGCACGCTAAATTCAAAATCTATCCGTTGGAGAAGAACGTTGGAGACAAAGCCGTATTATTATTCAAAGTCAAAGTGAAGTAAGTTGACCAAAGCGCACGCTAAAAGGACTGTCTAGCGCACGTTAGACATGTTATATTACCGTTGGAACTGTTTGAAGACAGTTCATTTCATCAAAGTCAAACAACGATAGCGCACGCTACAAAGAAATATTAGCACACGCTAATAGTACCAGTTTTTAGCATATCAAGAGGGACTGAACAGTATAAATACCCATGCCATTGGGTATCTCAAGACATACAACTTCAAGCATACAAACACACTTGAGCTCAGATTATTGCTATTTATTTCATACTAAGTTCTGACGATATAAGATCCGAGTGTTGTTCACATATTGTATTATCTTATATACTTCGTATCTTCTTTGATTGTTGTGAGTGTTGCATCACTTCTTCACGAGCTATAGATAAACGAATCAAGAGTTCTTAATCCGGTGTTATTAGAATCTTTGATCCGGCATGGTCAGGATTATACTCTGAAGATTGTAAGTGAGGATTATCTAATTCCTATAGAACACTAGATAAGAAAATTTATATTGAGTATTTGGTTGTGCTTGGACCAATCGAAGACCAGTGTTGTAACGGTTGTGCCCGGACCTATAGAAGACGAGGCAAAGTTATGTGTGGTTTTTCTTGAGCCAATAGAAAAAGAAAACGGAGAGAGGACATAGGCAAGTTGCCCAACCTCTATACATCGTTGGGTCTTTTACTTGATGCACAATTCATTTTTCCTTCTCGAGAAAGTTTAATTATCCGCAATACCACTATTCAACCCCCTTCTAGTGGTACATTTATCTTTTCAAATTCACCTCTTCCACCAACACGATATGAACACAATGCGAATGACACAAGACTCGATAGTTGTTAACATCCCACATACCATTTCCAACTCCCATATACGCACGATTCCAGATGCCAAACAATACAACATGGAAATTTCACATACCAATTCCCAACAGAAAACGTCTAATAATAACACATATACCTAAATAATAAAAATAAAATACACAAATATTACACCCTTACCCCCTAAAAATAAGTTTCGTTCCAAAACTTAAAATATAAAACAATCAAGGCAGGGCAACCCTGGATAACACACGTTATTGGCTGCTGACAGCACACAACAAACCTCATATAGTACAGAGCTGCTACAGTCCGATTCGCTATGCCAGAGCATTAACAAAATGCAACGAACAAAAATATCTATGGTGATTAAGCTGAACAACACAACAACCAAAAAATGAGTCTAACGCTGAACAAGTATGAAATTTCGATAGCCCAAAAATTTTGGAAGATCAACTTACGAAGACAATCAGTTGAACTCTGGAAAATTACGAAGTGACCCAAATGCTCAAATATCACGATACGGGATCGAACAATAACAATCGGATAATAACAATTGAACCACAATGATTGAACAACAACGATCAAACAACAACTCCGAAGTTCCCAACTCAACTCCAGACACTAAATGAACTTTTAAGAACTACAAGAAGTTCATTCGCATAGGGCTTACGGGAAACGAACCGAACTCGAAAAAGTCACAATGATAAACGGATTAATCCGAAACAATATCACAACTCGTTCGAACAACAAAAAGAGAAGAACATAACAAGTTCAGAAAGTATCAACGAACACAAAAGAGTCGATAGAATTGAAAATACAGAAGTTAAAACAATCCCTGTATTACGATCCACTTCCAATAAAAGAAGTCTGTCCCCGAAATTTAAAACAAGAAAAACAAGGTATAACATAACAAGCAGCTGGAAGACAACACCTTTCAAGGACTTCTCAGAGTCGATCTTGATATCGATGCTGGAGTCCTTGCTGTAATATCCGCAATTTCGGATTTCCGGTAATTTTCATTTTTCGGCGGAGGTCCGTTTCGACGACTCGCTTTTGACCGTTTCGTCATTCTGAGAATATTTAATTCTGCACTTTTTGCCATCCGAGTTCGTTTCCGTGCTGCTTTGTTGAGTTCCGTGCTTTTTAGCGACTTTTCCGCGCTTGAGTTCGGTTCTTGTGAATCTCGTTCGAAACTGTCGTTTGGGGTTTTTCGTAAGTTCATTTAACGTTGTTATACGTGTTGTGAGCTTCGGTTTGATTATTCGTTGTCGTATGGTGATTTTCGGGCATTTGGGCCATTTTCGTAATTTCCCAAAGTTTGGGGTAATTACCTTCCGTTGTCGAATTTCGAGCCTTCGGGTGGTCGGAATCGTGTGTTCTACTAGCTCTCAGATTCGTCTTTGTGAGTACTTCGTAACCGTATCTTCGGTTCGTATTCAGGTTCGGGTTTCGGTGTCGTTTTGTTGAATTCAGGATTACTAAACGACTTTTCTAAGTATGAGTTCGACTTTGTTAGATCACCATAAATTCTTGGAAACTCCAAAAATTCTGAATCTTTGCAATATTATAAAGCATCAAGTTAGCTTTCCAATGGTTCAAACGGTGAGTCAATCGGAGTCCGGACGAGAGAGTTATGGTCGTTTTAGCTCACCCGCTCGTTATTGGCCGATCACTGCCGGCCGAACTCGGCCGTGTCGTCCGACACAGCCCGTGCCGTACTCGTCCGGATAAGCCAGAAGTCTCGCCTCGAGACCCGGCCGTGTCGTGCACGGCCGAGCCGAACTCTTCCGGATAAGCCGGAACCGTCGCCGGAGGCCCGACCGTGTTCCAGACACGGTCGAGTCATTGCCGAGCGCCGCGGACGGTCACTATCGGAAGGCGCGACCGTGTCTAGCGGGACACGGTCGAGTCCCCCGCCGCCGTGGTCGGCTATTTAAGGGCCTGGACCGAGTCATCCGCCATTTTCACCCTTTTTCTTCGTTTCTTCGCGTTTCTTCGTCAATAATGGATGGATTTGGATGGATATGACATAGAGCAACATGTTTTGGAAGTTCTAATCATTGATTAACATCATCTTCCACCGGATCGAAGGTAAGAACACCTAAACTTTTGGTTTTGGATGTTCTTGAGGTTTCTTGGTGTTTTGGCCGATTTGCTTCGTTTTGATTCATATTATTGTTAGAACTTGATTGTAAACTCGTAATCATTCAATACCCTTGAAGTTTTGTGGAACGGATTTGAGTATTTCTTTGAATAATCGATTAAATTGGACTACGCCTTCAAAGTGTCCGATAAAATGCTTCAATGGGTAGAACTTGGGAAGTTCCATACGTTTTCGTAGAATTGTGATTGAATTGATATCGTTGTGACTTAGGAACGAATTCTTGTGAAGAACTCGAGTCGGAACCCTTCCGTTTGTTGCCTTCTTTGGGGTCCGAGCTTCCCAGTAGAACCGTGTTCTTCGGAGCGTTCGGTAGCGGTTATTAAGGCAAGTATCTTACTATACGACTTGTATCTTGCGACTAGTAATCACGTATGAGATTTATGATGATTTTGCGTGCCTTCGTAAATATGTTCCGTTTGAGCTGGTTGTGTTTTTCCGAAATTTGAAGGCTTTGTGATAATAGTGTTATATTGGTATACGTGTTAGGCGTTGCGCCATTTGTGCAGGATTGCGATGTACATATGAGATGGTTGTACACGTGGTTGTACAATGTATTGTGTACCGAATGTGTGTTATGTTGGTTAAATGTCGTTGATTGATGATAGTTGTTGCGAGTGTTGAGGTTGTGTTATGTGCGTGCAATGTATGATTTTGTGGTGATCAAGGTGATTGATTAATTGTGCTCATTGTTGTATGTAATGCGAATGTGATGTGCTGGAACGCTAGGTTCACTCGTGCGGGTTCGACGGGGCCTACGAGGATTCATGGCACAGGTCCATGGGATCGGAACTTAGTGTGTGGTGCTGAGGTACAATCGTGCGGGTCTGACGAGGCCTACGATGATTCATGGCACAGGTCCATTGAATCAGGACACGACGCCCAACCGTGCGGGTTCGACGGAACCTACGGTGACACGTGACACAGGTTCACGGGGTCGGGACTGTTTGTTGTGATTGTTGTGTTTGCTCAATCCGTGTGGGTTGTTGAACCTACGGAGACTCGTGGCAAGCGATCACGGAGTCATGAGCATGATTGATTGTTGTGATTGTTGTGTTTGCTCGATCCGTGTGGGTTGTTGAACCTACAGAGACTCGTGGCAAGCGATCACGGAGTCATGAGCATGATTGTTTGTTGTGATTGTTGTGATTGGTTAAGTCCGTGCGGGTTGTTGAACCTACGGAGACACGTGACAGGGGATCACGGTGTCACGAACTATGTTTTGTAAATCAAACTTTTTTGTAAGAAAGTTTTAAGAAAAGAATGTTGGGCCGAGCCCCATGAGATTTATGGAAATGTTTTCGTACTGTAAATTGTTGTAATACAATTTTGAGAATTGGGTTAAGACCCTAAGATTTTCGAAAGGTTTTGAAATTCTAAAATTTCCGAGGTGATAATCTTATTTTCGAATGCTTCATAGCTTATCTTTCCATGTGAAAACCTCCCGGGGATATTTTGATACTTGATTGTCATATTTGATTCATGATTATTACTTGCTTGTTATATTTCGTATGATTTGATACTTGCACTAGTAAAACAATGGAGTTTTACTAACCCCCGAGTAATCGGGGGGTGGATGTCTATTTTGCGTCCAGGTACATGCAGATTCAGGGGAGCAGTCACAGGATTGGCACAAGAGGATGACGAGCTGCGATACTAATCATGAGTCGAGAGTTATTTTGATTTTGTTGTGTTGTCAGAGTTGATTTCAGTCTTCCGCTGTATTGTATTTTTACCCCTGTGTGGGTAATGTTATTTAATTCAGTTTTATCGATTTGGTTGTGTGACCTCATCGGTCTGTGTATTCACGTGTAAGTGACCATATCGGTCCGTATCATTTTATTGTTGACCTTGGTCGGGTAAGCATTTGGTCGTTTATGGATGTTTAGCCTGGTAGATCCTTGTGGAAAGGGTCTACGGCGTGTAATATTCCCATATGGTTTTGGGGATGTTACACTTGCCTCGGAAGACTCGGCAACCAACTCGCAAAAATGAATTATGTGTCCCACATGTCCGCACTTGTAACACGTTACTGGTGGGGAAGGACAATGTGCACACACATGTCCCGGCACATTACTGTTGAAACACCTCCTGGCCTTAACAAGAGGCAAATCTGACAACTTGGAACTCTCAGTCCCACCCATCGAACGATGAAGCTTCACGGCAGAAAGATCACAGTGTTGCAGTTTAGAAACTCCAACTCCCGAACTGACCATAAGAACATCAGACTCCCTATGTTTTTGCGACTCGGGCACACGTTCCAATGATAATGAAGCTAGCTCGTAGGGTAAGGCTCAATTTTGATAATCTCTCAATGTGGCGCAAGTGAGTCCTCCCATATACTGGGGAATCTCCGGCTTAATCCGCATGTCAAAATGACACTTATCTTCTTCGTTCCTTACCTGATCTCGCACATAACTAAGTTGTTTGCTATAGTCGATGATAGCTTGCGACACCGATATATCCCGCGATTCTGCTGGATAAAAATCACGAATCCTCTGATCTCTAGTCGGTTTCGGACAAAACTCACTTTCCATTAATTCCTAGAACTACGCCAACATGACGACACGATCCCGAGGTTTAACATATTCCCCCCAATTAGCGGCATCTATATCCAGAAGGTACTGAGCGATAGGCACCTTCTGCTCTTCGGGAACCTTTCGCTCTTTGGGATAATCAACTACCTCGAATATCTTCCCCAACTTAAAAAGCTAACCATTCAAGCCCAATGCATCCGCAGCACCAGCGAATCGAAGGAGATTCATACGAACCACTTCTTGAAGCCATTGGTTTGGACCAACGTTCCGAGTCGCATCAGTGTTACGTTGAACCGCCTGGGTCAGATGAGTCACCTGTGTCGCTGCTTGTTGCAATATAGTAGCAACACAAATACAAATATTGTTGCTGACAACATTCTCTTGGTTCCGTGTCTGATCCCCGTGGCCATCTGTACAACGGTTATGACCACGATCTCTGTCCCTCAGCATACTAACAAGTAACCACCTAGCGCAGCGAAAATCATAATACATAATCACACACAACAATTGTCATCACCGGACAGCACACATACAGTCACAGGTGATCGGTTTTACGACTGCAAAAGTTAGACCTAATGGCTAAAATGCAGTTCCATAGCTCCTGCCTGTTCGATTAGCGCGCTCTACAATAGAGATTACCGTGCGCTACCCATGACACATTAGCGTGCGCTAGCCTCATATTTAGCGTGCGCTAACTATTCTGATTCAGTAACATAATCGTGAACACATCCTAAACAGTGCTAGAACTGAAGGTTACTGTTGTGTCACGATTTATTCATCCCGACAGGCGATCGACTATAAGGCCGAGCGACCAAGTCAACTCCAGTCAAACTGTGACTAGCTCGCCAGGTCGAAGATATCAAACCACCATCAGGCACCTAGCGATCGACTCCCAGGGCGATCGCCCTTTGGCAGCTGGCGATCTGCTCTACTAACCGGCTAAGGGCAATCGACCTGCGCCCCGAGCAGAGACGATCGCCCATCAAAACCGTCAAGGACTGGATCTCATAAAGCACCCACGTGCAGATCCGTAAAAGGCGCTGACAAGATCTTTTGCTAACTGACAAGATCTTTGACTAAAGCCTGTCACCTACCCCACCTACCGGCATGTGCGCCGAAAGTTGTCAGTAGGGCCGCATGTGACTAACTCAGGACGCGTGTAAGCTCCCCATTGGACCGAGTAGTTGACTGCCAACAACTCCTGCAGACTCTGAGGGGACAGGCCCATGTGCTAAAAGACGATCGCCCGATTATTATATTGCAGTAAAGGCGATCGCCCGGCGTATCCAAGCCCTATAAAAAGAGAACCTCCTCCTACTGGAAAAAGGTTTCCAGCTCTCGGTTCCCAGTTCACTGAATATACAGTTCCGAATTCATTCTGACCTACGCTCAGAGTCCATTCTCTCACATTCCGATACATCTACGGAAATACTGAAGGACACACACACATCATCAAGCTACCGGCTATCTCACCGGAATCCATCTCAGGACTTCTCTCTCAAAATCTCTCGTCCAGAAGACGATCGGCAGGAGCAGCGAGTCCCCACTAGACAGATTCCAAGGGTTTCATAAGCCCAGAAACCCAAACATCCAGCTAAATACTCGCCGTGAGAGGCGGTCGATCTCTCACCGCCGCGACTGTTCATCACCTTTGTTACAAGAACTCACAGAGCATCAAATCTGGTTCTTCCGGCAATCTACACGCTCACTAGCTAAGATAACAAGAAACTTTACACTCATTGTAATGGTATTCTTACATTAATACTTGTATCCCCGAATATCGGTATTAATAATATCTCGCGAGAGCATTCAAGCCCGGGACTAACAACCCCGGCAAATCTTGTGTTATTTATCTTTCTCTCGGAAGTGCTCTTGCATTTGTTTGCTATCCCATCCTTTCCAGCAATATCTATCTCCGGATAATATTTTGGGTAGCAACAATTGGCGCTAGAGGAAGGACAGCATCTAACCCTCATATTTTTATTTCTACCGTCCCGAAGAACACTCACTGTTCTCGGGGCATATACTTGAAGTGACACTCACTGCACTTCAAAGAAAACCTCCAGAATCATGACATCCGCCGGTCCATCGAAGAAAGCTACTCTCCGAACCGCCGGACACCATTTCCGGCCAGTCGAACCCCACCCGACGACAGGGAAGCCGCGCAACGCGAGACTCGATCCCGCATCCGAGAGATGGCCCCACCTCTCACTCGATCGGGCCCAAACCGAGGAACAGATCGAGGAGGCTATGGACATCCTGGAGGAGCGACGGAGAGCATGCGCGCGCGCCGCGATAACTCCTCGATCATCCGTCGCATGGGAAAACGGAAATTCAAGGGGCCATCAACGAGCGATCGTCAAAAGCCCCGATTCGCGAGGAAAGGCTCTCGCACGACCGGACGGATCCATATTCGATCGCTTGGGACGCGACCCATCCCGCGGCCGGGCACTCTGTTTCCAACCTTGAGAAGACGGAATCCGAATCCGTCACCGGGAGTTCGGCCTACTCACTTCACACCCAACGCATGTCGCCATCGACTCCCGCCCGATCGCTGTGGACTCGGTACTCAACCGCCTCGGCCGCCGCTCCGATCTCCGAGCCGCTAATAGCCAAAGCACGGCGATGGCCGCCATGCAACGTCGGCTCGATGAGATGAGAGCACTCTTGACGCCAGGGCAAGCACCGGCAAGAAGATCGCCGGGCCGACCAAGCCACTCGCGGTCCACATCGAGCTTGCCCCCATACAACCAACGATCGCTCCTCCTAAAACACCTCTGTATAAGGGGAGATCGGACCCCGAAACCCACCTGAGTAAATTCCGAATTTACATGACTGGGTGTGGGGCATCTGATGCAACCAGGTGCCGGATCTTCCCGCTGACATTGGGCGAGCTGGCCCATAAGTGGTACGTCTCATTACCACCACGATCGGTCACCTCTTTTAAGAAACTGGCGGATGACTTCACGTCATACTTCGCCAGCAAGGTCGCCAGACCAGAAGGCCCCCAGCGCATGATAAAAATCAAGCAGGGGAAGGACGAAACTGACGCAGATTACATCGACCGGGTAGACGAAATCATCCTCACCGGCGAACCCGTCAGTGATGAGCTCGCTCTCTACTCGGTCATGGGGGGATTCCACGGTCACTCTCCCATGTTCAGACATCTCTCCAAGGATATTCCCCCAACTTACACGATCTTCCGCGCTAAAGCTGCCAACTTCCTGGCCAGGCAAAGGCTACTCACCCTCCGCTTAGACGAGGAAACGCCACCTCTTGCCCAGAAGATAGCGATCGCCAAAGCAAAGAAGGCGATCGCCAAGACACCCGGAGATCTCCGGGCCTTCGAGGACATGGAAGCCCATCTCCTCCATACGTTCAATGTAACTCGGCACATATTTTCTATGCCATCGGGGGCACGAAGAGCTAAAAAGCCTAAGGCGATAAGGGACCACGGTCACCGGACAACAATCAATATTGCGCCTACCACAAGAGTCCGGCCACGACCAACAATTGCCACGACCTCCTCAAGCGGCTCTGGAGACTGTTCGAGGAGGGCAAGTTGATGACTTATTGGTTTAGCCGAAGCCCCGCCTATCTCTATAGACGATCGTCAGTCGAACGCAAAGCAGTGGAAACTCATACGAGCCGACCCTGGATCAACCTCGGACCGTCTCTATATTCTTCGATCAAGAGAAGGAGACCACGGAAGTCACCCCGATCTCCTCCCTATTTAAGAAACCGGAGGACTCGATCGCCATCTGCAGCTTCACCGTCTAAACACGATGGACTAAGGCACGAGATCGCCTCCCGCACAACGTACACCGTCAAGGTCGGCATCTACATGACGATCCAAGGTGGAAGAGTGCACCATGGTCTGGCGGTCGATGGAACCGATTGCTTAGGCCATGCAAGGTCCCTTTAGGCCAAGATCGCCCGCCCTTCGTTTAAATACGAGGCCGGCGTAGTCCGAGGGCCCTCCAAAATAAATCGGTGGACACGATCGCTCGCCCTCAAAGGTTCATCATCTAACATGGTGAACCCGGACAATGCGACGTGCCACAACCCCGTCTCAACGTACACCGTCGAGGTCGGCCATCTCCATGGCTGGCCGAGGTGGAAGCAGAGCTAACAAGCCGCGGGCGCGGAGTTGATTCATCCGACGCTGCCCCACGCAAGGACTCCTCTAGACCGAGACCGCACGCCCTTCGTTTAAATACGAGGCGAGGCGCAGCCTAACGGAGGACCCTCATAATAAAGTGAGTCACGAGACACTCAATGTCTTCGCGCATCAAGACATGATCAAGGAGTCGGTCCATCGAACTCCGCGATCGTGCACGGTTCCTCAAGACGGACCGTCCCGAGGATTCGACAAACTTGAAGACCGCTCAAGGAATTATTTTCATCCCCTTACTTCCACTAAGTGAATAAAAACAAGGGGCAAGAAGAGTGCGGACTACCTACACGACGATCGTCGCTATTCAACCACATACGGAGATCGTCATTTTTTCGGATGTAGTGCAGCGATCGAACTTGTTGTAAAAAGTTGTCTTATGAGTTTATCAATTCATTTGGAACTACCCTCGCAACGATCTCTCCTCACACATTTGTACAAAGTCAAACAAAGACTTAAAAATAACCATTCATTCAAGAGATAAGTCGAAAGACAAATGCTCATTTCATTACTTGAAAAATAGAGTACACGGTCGCCCGAAGGCCTAAGTGCTACAAACAGAAAACTCCAACGCTACACGTAAGCTAAAAACATCAAACAGGAAGCGCCTCAGGCCCCTGCCGGGCCTTCACCATCAGCATTCGGCGCGGTTCCCTCATCTTCCGAGCATCGGGATGAGCAAGGCTGCCTGGAGACGGATACCGGCTCAAATCCACACCGATGTCCGCTGTGTCCAAGATCGGCAAGGAGAAAGCCGAATTGAGAGGATGCTCCAATGCATATGACTTGAACTTCTCGGCAAGAGGACCGACCTCCAAGCCTCCCTTCTTAGCCGCTCGGATCGAGTCGGCGAACGCCAAGTAATAGGCGAACTCGCTGACATACTCCAAATTTTGGAAGGGATCGGCCTTGGTCGCCTCGACCTCTCCTCTCAGCTCGGCCATCGCCTGTTGCGATCCCTGGAGCTCGGCCTCCCTCGCAGCAACCTTCTCTTTCGCCTCCGCCAGCTCGCTCATCAGCCGAGCGATCGTCACCTTCTGTCGATCGGCCTCCTCCTCAAGAACATTCTCGCCTGGATAGCACTCGCATCGGTCCCGAAATCGGTCGACCGCCATTCGAATTTCTCGGTCTCCTTCTTCTCGGCTCAAGCTCAAGGCTCGCCCGCTTGGCCGCCTCAAGGAGTCCTCTCCATCGCTGCAATCTTGTCGGCAAACTCGGCGTTCTCTTTCGAGCCGCCTCAAGATCCTCCCAAGGCGAATAGTGGAGGGCCGCCCCTCAAACTCCTGAGCAGCCTGGACGGCCATGGTCGCCGTCTGAAGAGAAAGGGCGACAACAGCATCCATCGAACTCGACGATCGCAGCCGGGCGATCGCATCCAGATCAGTTGTCCACGCCTTCGGCAAGGCAGAAGCAGCCTTGCTCACATAGGGAGGAATGTCGCAGGAATGGCGAGGAGATCGACTCGCCAGAAAATCCACGACCATCGGTGGACAAGACGGGTCTTTGCGACGGATCCTGCACCAAAACACCAAGGTTAATACAACTCCTACGCAGAGGTAGTTGTCAACACAGAAATGCTATCTACCTCTCATCCTTCTCGGGATCCCGACCGAAAAACGGTTTCCCTCGAGGAGTTTCCGCATCCGCGATCGCCGTCTCCCGCAGAAAAGCCGCAGAGGGCGGCTCGCGCTCCGGAGCAACGATGGTGATCGGAGGCGCGGCGATCGGCACTTCATCGCCCGGGGCAGGAAACGAAGTTTCTTGCGGCCTCGGCCTCTTGTGATTCGCCCGAAGCCCCTCCTCCGGAATTTCCTCCTCAACCTCGACCTGCTCTACGCGAGGCTCCGGCTCCGCACGAGGCACCGCCTCTGGAACTATAGGCAATGCGACGGGTGGAACCCGAGTCGACCTCTTCGCCTTGAGACGGCCTAGGACTCCTGGGTTCGACATAGAGATCTCCGCCGGAGGCTCCAAAAAGCGAGAAAAACGAACCTCTGCAGTTAAAGACGATCGACTAACGGTCAGACACTATCTTCAAATAAGGCGATCGCCTAGAAATTGAAGGTCGCATAAAGTCATACCTGGCACCGCGAGATGTCTCGGGAAGCGGAATAGTCGAGCCGACAACCAGCGACTCTCCTTGTTGATCCGAGTGGCGTCTAGGTCGTCGTCCGACAAGCTCCTAATTCGCTCCCAAACAACGAGGAAGTCGAAAGGCAGCTCCTCGATCGCCGGGATATGAAAGCCTGCAAAAAGCAATCAAATTAGATCAGTCAACACGCATCCAAGCGAAGGGAGAGTCTAAACCCTTACCGGGATTCCTCTCCCGAAATTCGGTGGGGATCTCCGGTTCGCTGTGGGATTGTCGCTCGCCGAAGCTCTCCACTTGCCGGCGACCCGGAACCACTTCGTCGATCGCCCGTATCTTATTCGAACTCCATGAATCACCCGGCCAGATCGGCCTTGAATATGGTAACCGCCGACCAACCCTCTATGTGCCGGTTTAAACAAATAGTTCATCTCCAACGGCGACGGTGATTTGACAGTGTGACCGCCGAAAAGGGTGAGAGTGCATATGATTTGGAGCCGGGCGTTCGGCGTCGGTGAAGTGGCGCCACATTCCAAGCGGCCAACAGATGGGAGACCGCAAGGACAGAGGGAAGCGCGGCCGGCCTCCATAACGGCCTCACTCACTGCGACCATACCCATCGGAGGCTGGTCGGCTCGTTCGTTCTCCGCGGCGCGAACATGTCCACATCTGAAGGAACATGGAATCTTGTCCTCCAGACGGCCGGATCTCTCACGGACGTCGAGCTCCGTATTTGGCCGGCGACCACAACGATCGCTGCGCGGCACGATCTGCGACCGCTTGGGGAGCACATAGGGATAAGCGACCGAATATCCCCTCAAGTCGAATCGCGGAGTAGGACCGGCCAATCTATCCATTATTTCGGAAAGGCCTATAGGCCGTCCAAAATCACTATGTTGCTCCCGGTAAGCCACGATCGCGGATCTCTCTCGATCTGCGATCGTCTCTCCTCAGCCCGACTCCTAGCAACATCGGCCTCATTGAACAAAGCCTCAACTTCAGCCGGGTCGATTCCGGCTCTCGAATTGCCACTGCCGTCTCGGTGGAAGACGGAAGAAATTTCTCCCCGGGCGGCCGATGTCCGGCGGCGAACTAGTTCCGCTCCAAGCGACGATGAGGTTCGGCCATTTTTGAGTTAGAAAGGAAAGAGAAGGATTTTCTTACCCTAAAGTGAAATCGATCGACGATCGGCGCTTAGATCTTGAAAATTCGGCGGCGGGACCTTCTTTCTCCAATGCGTACGCGTGAGTGAGGCTGCCCCGCGCCCCCTTTTATAGAGAAAGCGGGGACCCGATTGCAATAAAGGGAAACCTCGGGGTCGGATCTCAAACGGCGCACCGGTTGACCCCTCGAGACCAGCGTGCGCGTCTTTTCGAGACGCGTCGAGGAGTCATTAATGACCATTGGCGTCCTCAATAGAAGCGACACGTGCGCGGAGACTTTTCAACGCCCGTTGTTTTTCCTTGATTCGGCCAACAGTCGTCAAATCCAGTATATCGGCTCAAAGACGATCGCGGTTCCATTAAACACGAAGTCGCTCGTCAATAGTTCATCGATCGCCGAGAGCCACCTCACCCCACGTTTCCAACGTATGAGCGAAATGGGGCAATTGTTGTGTCACGATTTATTCATCCCGACAGCGATCGACTATAAGGCCGAGCGACCAAGTCAACTCGGTCAAGCGTGACTAGCTCGCCAAGTCGAAGATATCAAACCACCATCGTGCACCTAGCGATCGACTCCCGGGCGATCGCCCTTTGGTACCGGCGATCTGCTCTACTAACCGGCTAAGGGCAATCGACTGCGCCCCGAGCAGACGATCGCCCATCAAAACCGTCAAGGCTGGATCTCGAAAGCACCCACGTGCATCCGTAAAAGGCGCCGACAAGATCTTTTGCTAACCGACAAGATCTTTGACTAAAGCCTGTCACCTACCCCACCTACCGGCATGTGCGCCGAAAGTTGTCGATAGGGCCGCATGTGACTAACTAAGGACGCGTGTAAGCTCCCCATTGGACCGAGTAGTTGATCGCCAACAACTCCTGAGACTACGAGGGACAGCCCATGTGCTAAAAGACGATCGCCCGATTATTATATTGCAGTAAAGGCGATCGCCCGGCGTATCCAAGCCCTATAAATAGAGAACCTCCTCCTACTGGAAAAGGGTTCCCAGTTCACTGAATATACAGTTCCGAATTCATTCTGACCTACGCTCAGAGTCCATTCTCTCACATTCCGATACATCCACGGAAATACCGAAGGACACACACACATCATCAAGCTCTGGCTATCTCAGGAATCCATCTCGGGACTTCTCTCTCCAAATCTCTCGTCCGAAGACGATCGGCGGGAGACGGCGAGTCCCCACTAGGCAATTCCAAGGGTTTCATAAGCCCGAAGCCCAAACATCCCGGCTAAATACTCGCCGTGAGAGGCGGTCGATCTCTCACCGCCGCGATCGTTCATCACCTTTGTTACAAGAACTCACGAGCATCAAATCTGGTTCTTAGGCAATCTACACGCTCACTAGCTAAGATAACAAGAAACTTTACACTCATTGTAATGGTATTCTTACATTAATACTTGTATCCCCGAATATCGGTATTAATAATATCTCGCGAGAGCATTCAAGCCCGGGACTAACAACCCCGGCAAATCTTGTGTTATTTATCTTTCTCTCGGAAGTGCTCTTGTATTTGTTTGCTATCCCATCCTTTCCAGCAATATCTATCTCCGGATAATATTTTGGGTAGCAACAGTTACAAATAAACAACAACATACAAATCCAAACACCAACGGTTCACATAATTACAATATCACACAAGGAACCATCAAAAGACAATTAACATCTAAAACCGAGATTTCACCTCTCAGTAAAGAGGGCAATATCAACAAGTGCATACAGAACGACTCAATGTTCACACCACCAACTTAATCACAATCCTGAGCACTATTGCCAAACCAACAATATCATCATCACCACATACCTCATGACTAACAATCATGAAAGTTAAAAGCGAGAGTTACGTCTTGAGTAAATTTGGTAGACCTCATTTGATCTTAAAAAATCATGTTTCGAAAATTTATAGTACAAGATGAAGATGAAATATCAATAGTTTGAATTCTCAAAAAAATTTGGCCTTGAGGTCATCATACGAAAATCAAAAATTTTCCTCCTTTGGAGGATGTTTTCAAATTAAATTCCGTGACTCCCCAAAAACATTCAAAGCCTTAAAATACCGAAGTCATTACTCCTGTAAAAATAGTTTATGCAGAGATATGTACACTGGCACCACTCTTCATTCCAGCACAATACGAGAGTCAAACAAGCATAGGTCACGTATTCATAATTCACATTTAAACTCCACCTCATAACATAGAATCACACAAGCTCATATAACACGAGGCACAACATATAGTAGGGAGACTTACGTCCATAGATCCCACGAATATGATGGTTGCACCTTGATACTAATCACGACCGACATCACAGACGACGCATCGTGACATGACTCAGTCAGACTCAATCCGACCAGATAAGACTCGACAATACACGACTCGACCCGAAAGCCTAGGTTTCCACAACCTAAGCTTTGATTCCACATTCTGTAACACCCCCAATCCACTCGGGAATATTACAGCGCCACAGACCCTCTTCGTGAGGATCTACCAGGTTAAATACAGAAACAAGACATTACATTACATGCCGACATGGCTAAATGACAAACCATTATACCGATTTGGTCTTTCACCACAAACATACAACTTATATATACACATATCCTTCAGGACTCATACCCATGCAAGGGTCAAATACACTCATAAACTCATACAATAGAAAATACGACAGCAGAAAGGACCATACAATGAACTCCGACTAACTGCACCAAAAATTGGACTTCATGTGAGTAGTATCATTCGTCTACCACCATCCGTCGTAACGGTCCTGTGTTTAGCTCCCCAAGGACCTGTATGTACCTGGATGCAATACAGACATCCATCCCCCGATTACTCGAGGGTTAGCAAAATTCCTCTATTTTGCTAGTTCAAGTATAAAGTGAAAATACAAGACATACACAATATACTCCGAGAACATAAAAATCGTGAACAGCCAACCAGTTAAACGTAACAAAATACTTCCCAAGATAATTCACTTGGGTGAAACAATTCGAACAATGAAAGGTAGGAATGAAACCAATGTACATTTTGCAAAACATTTTACGATCTCGGGAGTTTTGAAAATATTTGGGAATTGAAGAATCCTCCACTTATCGAAAAACACTTAGGGACACAGCCCAAAGATTATTTCCCAAAATACAAATCCGATAACAAAACACGGGTACACGACCCAGCCATCCACATTAACTTACTTCCAAGGATTTATTCGCATTCCGTGCTAGCAAGCTACGAACCTCGGATGCTCCCATAGAACATACCCGAGCGAACAACCCAGTGGGAAACCACATAGTATCACATATCACCATAACAACAGTCACGTAAACAACTAAGAGACTACAACTCTGCCACATAACCATAACATACGTTCATAGTTACCCTGGCATCGTGCTAGCAAGCCACGAACCTCGGAGCCTCCTCTAGACATACTCGGTTTGGGTAACCCATTACACATACGTCACACAACCATAAGTTAGACTGGCATCGGGCTAGCAAGCCCTGAGCCTCGGAGCCTCCTCAAGACGTACTCGGTTTGGATAACCCTATGGTCACACTCGACACACAAACAAACCATAACCATAAGTTATCCTGGCATTGGGCTAGCAAGCCACGAACCTCGGAGCCTCATCAAGACATACCCGATTTAAATAACCCTATGGTCACACTCAATATACAACCAAATTAAAACAATCACACATCGACAAGAAATCACACTTTGACAACAATACTGAACGGCACAACCTCCTTATCAAAGAGTCACCACTAATATCACGCAACATCACATACTCATCAATAAGTGCACATATCTACACACACACCTTGACAAAGGGATATAGCTTTATGTCCACAAGCGACAAAGTCGCATACAACGACACGGGCAGAAGAGCTCGATATTTCTATATTTTATTCATCCGGTTGCCAAGAGGTATATTATTAGATTATGCCCCAAGAACATGTTACGGATTGTTACTATTTCAACTTTGCTAGTCTTTATAGAGCTGGATTGAAAATTAGGGATTTCTTTGAGAAATTAGAGATTTCAAAGTTTGTTGAGATGAAAGGACCAAAATATCCTGATTTGTTGCGTGAATTATATGCTAATCTTCATGTTGGAACTTATCCATCGTCGAAGTCATCTGTTGTATTCTCTCTGGTCTGTGGATAGAAAATAATTGTGTCACATGAGATATTGAAAGAAATTTTTGGTCTTCGATGCGAAGGATATGTGTGTGATGGAACAGTGATAGATAATGAAGATGAGTCGAGAGTTAGTGAAATTGACATTCACGTCTTAAGGTCTAAAGCAGTTATTGACATCACGGATGATGTGTTCGGAAATAATGATTTTGGTGTCGAAGGTCGTATGATCCTAGTTGCTCTCACTCGTTGTCTCATGCCGAAGATCAACATTCAACACAAACTTGTTGGTGTTGATAAACAAGTTGTGTATCGCGTATTGAAAGAGGAGGAAGTGAACTTTTCCGCGATAGTTCTAAACTGGATGATGGCCAAATGTGACCTTTTTCATTCGAAGAAATATGCATCTCGGACAAGGAAAGCTGGAATGCCCTTCGGATACATTCTCACTGAAATCTTTAAATTTCATAAAGTGGATTTTCAAGGTGAAGTGTCTATTCCGGTATCAAAAGGACACGAAATTTGTGACTCGACACTCAACGCTATGCATTATGTTGAAAAATTGAATAGATGATGGGTTTTATTTTCGTATCTAAAGGGGGATGATAGGGTACATTGGGGAACGCGTATGCCGACAACTGTCGAACGGATAATGCAAAGAGGGCCGCAAACATTACGAGAATTGCAAATCGGGACATCCGTCCGTCATCCTAAGTCAAAGGGAAAAAGGAAAATAAGTGCCGAAGCTAGTGAAGAAGATGACTTAGTTGCTCGAATGTGTAGCCTGGAAACTATGCAACTTGAAATTCGTGATGATGTTCGTGCTCTTCGGTCTGAACTTCAAGAGGCTACAAATGAAATTTGCCCCGTCAGGACGCTTCTAGAAGCATCATTCGTGCTTCCAATCTCTCATTCCTATTTCCTACCCCTCACTCCGACCAAATCCCAGAAATCTCATTCGTCAATTACTTGTTAAAGAAAAATAATATGTTCGTGTGATTTGATGAAACTTGGTTTTGAATTTTTGGTTTGTTGATTAATATCTTGCTGTTTGAATTAAACTCATTTGTTGAATGCTTGGAAATTCACTTGTCTTGAACAATATGTGCTCTAATCTTGGTTCATAAACATTTGATAATTATCTTGATCGGATGATTCCTTTTTGAGATTGCTCTATACAAGTTGGATCATTACACTTCGGAATATCATAGCTTTATCTAACCATGTATTTTAGCTTATAGCTTAATTTTTAAGCTAGAAGCTATAATTTGTTTGTTTACTTAAATCAGGAAAGCTCCATTTCAGGGAGACCTATGTTCGTTTACCTTTTTTAATGTGAAAAAAAGGGGGAGAAAAAGATAGAATATTGAAACATTTTGTTTTGACAAAGTTCAAAAATCTCTAACAAAATCGAACAAAGCAACGACTTTGATTCGAAAGTTTTTTCTTTACAATGTTTGCAGGTATATCTTGTTAAATGTTTTTTCATCATCAAAAAGATGGAGATTGTTGAACAAGTCTATTTTGATGATGCATTCTATCAAAGCATTTAAAAGAAAAACATCAAAGACTTGATCAGACATCAAAACGGCGTATCTTCTATCGTAAATCAAAAGCTTCAAAATCAAGACGAATTAGCGCACCTTATGAGTGATATTAGCGCACGCTACAAAAGGTTACTTGGATCTATTCTGAAATTACATAGCGGACGCTACCTGCCCTCCAATATGATAAATAGCGCACGCTACTGATACATATAGCGCACGCTACCTGCTCCGCATGTAATAAGACAGTAAGGTCAGTGAAGTCTGCCATCCACATCTACCGCATGCTATCATGTAATCAACGTACACTATGAATAACTGTTAATGCACGCTACATAAAGTTTTTTAAATACTTATTCACCAACAGTTAGCGCATGCTAACTGGTATATCTAGTGCACGCTAGAAGTTGAAAATCCTACTTTTGGTCAAAGATCCGTTGCATGATCTTCTAGAACGCGTAAATCACGCTCAGTAATAAAAAGGTATGGAAGACTATCTAGCGCACGCAACGGAATATATTAGCTCATGCTGCATTTCAATTTACTACCATTGGAAGTATTTGTCAAACCCTACTGCCACTTTTGACCGAAGATTAGCACACGCTAACATGAAGATTAGCACACGCTAAGAGCTTTATGCAATAACGGCTATAAGACCTCATGGACTATAAATACCATTCCACTTGGTATGGATGGACACACAACTTCAAGCAAACATACATATTATTGAGTTCTAATTAGTTGCTATATATTTTCTATTTAAGTTGTGACAAGAAAGATACGAGTGTTAGTCTTATATTATATTATTTCATATACATCGTATCTTCTTTGATTGTTGTGAGTGTTTTATCACCCCTTCACAAGTTTGAGAGAATCAAGAGTTTTAATCCGGTGTTAGTAGGATCATTGATCCAGCATTATTAGGATTAAATTATGACGTTCGTAAGTGAGGATTATCTAGTTCCTATAGAACAGTAGAGAGGGAATTTTTATTGAGTGTTTGGTTGTGCTTGGACCAATCGAAGTCAAGCATTGTAATCGGTTGTGCCCTGACCTATAGAAGAGGAGGCAAAGTTGAGTGTGGTTTTGCTTGAGCCAATATAAAAAAACATAGATAGGACGTAAGCAATTTTCTGAACCTCTATAAATCTCCGTGTCTCTTACTTTCAGTATTTTCGTTTATCATTACCGGAGAAAATGCATATTTTATCAACTCCACTATTCAACCCCCCTCCTAGTGGAATTATTCACTCTTCAAACTGCAAGGTCACCCATAAAAAACTCATGGAGAACAATCATCAACTTCCAACTAAGCTAAATGAGGTAAAATCTCATAATCAGTGCAAGACAAATAAGTATGCTCTACTAGAAGCTAAGATACAGCTTCTCGAGAAAAGAGAAGGAGAACTCGAGACCATCCTCAAATCATTGACAAATCATCTAGGAAGATGGAAGACATCTTAAGCAGTGGACAGCATGTTCATGACAAACGTGGCTTAGGATACAACTTGTTCTCCAATAATGACAGTCAAAGGAGTAGAACATGTTCCTTAAACCAAGAAAGCTATCCAAAGGCTGCACCTGTAGACAAAGGAAAGACTATAGCTGTAACACCCCCTAACCTAGCATCTGAACCGCAAAGGGGTCCGTGCTACTAAGTTGGGGAGTATCACGCTTTTAGACTTTGAAACCAATAAAAAGTAGCGTTGGTAATGCGAGTACTCAAGGAAATAACGCAAACCGGTATTATTTATTCAAAACATTACACAACCTTAAGTTTAATACATAACAAAACCATAACAAAGTGATCTTATTCAAAATAAAACATAGTCTTCCAGCATAGGGGCGAAATAGCTGGGGAATGGCATTTGGACAAGTCTCCGGCTGTCAATACTGAAGAAGATAGTCAACTCCTAAACATGAGCATCATCACCTGTATCATAAGAATCTAATGAGCTAATGGCTCAGTAAGATGAGACTTCTGTAATAGCAAAGTATCACGTATCATATTTATCAACAAATATCTACTATATATATAGTCATGTGCTTGTAAAAATTCTTTCTTCGGGTACCCTTGAAGTGTGATACTCGACTGATAGTGATAGGCCATAGTTTTCGGAACTTGTTCATATAATTGGCCAATAAAAGATGTATACGGGGGTTCCCATACTGGTTTTCAACCAATGGTATTAGCTGTATTCAACCTTTTTCATTCAGTATGGGTTTCCTTGACCGACTTTTAGCCGCAAGTATTTTCCACCATGTGTTGGGTCCGCCGGTCCCCCGCGTCCCGTGCCTACCCGACATCAATTATAATATCCGGATTTATTATTGTGTATTTCATCTGTATTCGAACCCTATATTATTCGGATTTGTGGTCTTGATAAGTAGAGTATGATATTTCTCACATTGGTATCTTTGTACATAAGTATATCGTCATGCATAAATTTCTCATGCGAACTCGTGATAGCGCACGCTAAGAATGTTGCTTAACGCGCGCTATCGGCCACAACTAGCGCATGCTACGAATGTAGGATTTGCGTGCACTAGGCAGTCAATTATTGAGCTAGGCGGCTAGCACATGCGCCAGCCGGGACATGGGTCCGGATAAGATTCTCGCGGATGAACCTGGACAGATTTGGAGTCAACGCTTATTAGCGTGCGCTAATAATGGTATATAGCGTGCGCTAATTAGCTAGTGTGCAGAAACTTTATATAAGGGACAATACTCCATTTTCTTCTCATTTCCTTCGAGTAACCTTCATACTTGATAGTCCAGAGAACATTTTATCCTCCTCAAACACACTTAGAACACATCTACTTGATCATTGGATATTGGATATTTCTTTTGATTGATCATTGAAGTGGAGTAGCACATTGGAGTGGCATACAACCAACCGGAGTCAGATTATACCTTTTTCGTTCAGTGATTTCGTCATATTAAGGTATGTTAAATTCTATCTCCAGCCTTAGATTCGGATTCTTAAGAATAAGATGATCATGTTAGCAAGATATTGAGTTCCATTGGTGAATTATTCAACAAACATCATGTTTAGAAGATTGGAATAATTACACTTATGATATTGTCGTTGGAACCTCGTAGTTGGAATCCTAGTACTTCAAATGATGAGAGGAACATTATGAAGTTGATTATCCATATGATTTATGTTGTCTTATTGATCATAAAATTGGCGGTGATATCATTTTTGGTCATAAGAACTTAAGGGAATAATCATCTTAGGAAGTATCATTTCGTATAACTTGGAATTGTTAGTTCACCTTCAAGATGTAGTCCGAATGTGAATAATAATAATAGAATCTAGTGCACCAACCGGAGATCACCGGAATTCGCATGAGAATGATAATCAAGTTCGAATATAAGAATTGTGATGTTGTTCTTTTCCTTGAAACCTAAAAGATGATTAAACTCAAAGATCATTCATAAGTTTATGAATATGACATGTAGATGGATATTACACGTTAATCACTGAAGAGTTCGTAAATTTCATCACCGTTAGAACTAGTTTGCTGCCCAACAGTGAACTGCCATGCACGCTTAGCGTGCGCTAAGCTTTGTGAATTAATGTACGCTAACGGGCTTATTTAGCGTACGCTATGATTGAAACTTAGCGTGCGTTAAGTCATCAGGCGAGTCAGTCGGCTGATCAGTGAGGTACTGACCGTACATGGTTAGCGTACACTAGGCTGTGTGTATTTGCGTGCGCTAACGAGTAGCCTTGACGTACGCTACATAGGATGCGTAGTGTGCGTTAAGCAAACCAGACAGATTTCTTTTTAGAACTTCCGACCGTATTTTGGATTGTTAGATGTTCGTTCGATGTGAGATGAATTCTATATTATTTCTTTTGTTAAGGTTCGAGCTTAGCAACGTGATTGATCGAAGGGGATGACCTTCGAGTATTTTGATATTCGTGGAAGTTTTATTCTTGTAATCGAACCAAGGCAAGTACTCGAATTAGAATTGTTTATATTATGACAGTTATATTGTGATTGTATTGTGTATTATGTGTTGTGGTTAAATGTCCACCATGCGTTGATCCGACGGGAATCATCATGGGAATCTATAGCTATGTGCGCTGGATCGTTGGACAGGTAGTTCCACCATGCGTTGGTCCGACGGGATCATCATGGGAATCTATAGCTGTGTGTGCTGGACCGTTGGAATACCATCAGTATGTTGAGACTGTTATGATGTGATATGTGTTGTTGTTATTTCTCATTGGAGAAACTTGTTATGATATAATTGTTGATTATATCACTGTTGTATGATTATTGTACTTGTACTAGCATCATTGTGCTAACCACTTCGGGGGTGAACATTTGTTTATGTTCAGGATCCAGGAGAGCGGGGAAACAACCACTGGAGTTGCATGAGGACGAGGGTGCATAGTGATGTTCCGACCGGGTTTAGTTGTCTGTGTTTGGTTATTTTTAATAAGTACTCGAGTACGTCGTCAGTTTGTGATGTTTGGATTTTGGTGATGTATTAATAACTCTTCATTTGGATATTTGTATTCTCGGTATTGAACTAGAACTGTTGTATTTTATTTCAGTGATTTCATAAGTTGATATCTGTTATTGTCTTTTCATTTCTTTAGCCTTGTAAATTCTTATGTAAAGGATTTACGGGGCTGTAATATACCTGAATATATCGGGGGTGTTACAGAATATGGTATCGGAGCTAAGATTATGGATATCTTGGCCATTGGGTTAAAATAGGGGTCATATATGTCTTTTGAGGTAACCGGCCATGAATGACATCACTGTACTGCCTACGTCTTCATGCGAACGGTGGTTGTAAGTTCCTAAACTCTATCTCGTTCTTTACATGTTGTATTTATTCAGACTTGAACATTAGAACGATATTGTTTCCTGTATATTGAGTATTTATGCTTACAGTATGTTGAGAGGCAGACGTGGACGTGGTCGCGGTCGCGGACGCAGACGAAGGAATGCCGAAAGAGAAGCTTCTCCTTCTAATCAGGCCATCCATAGCTCAGGCGAGCCACAAAGATCTATCAATAATCGCATAGGGCTCTTTCAAAAGACGAATTTCCGATGATGCAAGGGATGGTGAAACTTCCCGGATCTCTCAATTTAGGTGGGAGATTCCTTTGTAAACTAGCGCTGCACTCCTCCGTTAAAGCGACCGTCTCATATTCCTCGAGCTTTCTTTTGTTGGACAAGACTTCTTTCATGAATTTCACATAACTCGGCATTTGTTCCAATGCGTCGGCAAATGGAATGTTTATGTGCAATTTCTTGAAGACGTCGAGGAATTTTGAAAACTGCTTGTCCAGTTTTTGCTTTTGGAAACGCTGTGGGAATGGAATTTGAGGAGTGGGCTGAGTAGTTGATACTTCCTTTGGCTTGGGCGCCTCATCCTTTCCCTTCTCGATCGGATGCTCTTTGTCATTTATAGGCTGCCCTTTCAACTCCTTTCCGCTTCATAATTCGATCGCTTGCACATTTTCCTTGGATTTCACTTCGGCTGCGCTGGGCGATGCACCTTGAGACCGAGAAGACAATAAATTAGCAATCTGCCCCATTTGTGTTTCTAGATTTCGGATGGAGGTAGAATGATTTTGGAGGGTCGTCTCGGTGCGGGTCATGAATTGGCTTGTGTTAGCCGCCAATTGAGCAAGAGCATCTTCAGAAGATACCTTTGGTGATTGAGGAGGCTGCTGTGGGGGCTGCGCGAAGTGAGCTTGTGGAGGTTTCAAAGCTTGCCCATTTCTCCATAGAAAATTTTGTTGATTTCGCCACCCTTGATTATAAGTGCTGGGGTAAGAATTGTTTTGTCGATTTCCATTGCCCACAAATTGAGCTTGCTCCATCTGATGTTGCTCGAACGGGTTTCCAACTTGACACTCCGCGCTCGGGTGTGATCCGTTACACCAATTGCATGTCTCTATGGTAACGGGGGAAGGTGCGTGCGAAAATGCTTGGAGCTGTTGGGTCAAAGCGGCGACTTGAGCTGACAAGGTGGAAATCGGATCATTACTTGAAACTTCCATAACTCTCTTCGGTGTCAATCTTTCCGATAGCCATTGATATGCATTTGCAGCCATAGCTTCCAAAAGCGAGTGTGCCTCGGCCATAGTCTTTCCCATCAAGGCCCCACCAGCGGCCGCATCCACGAGAGTGCGTGTAGAAGCACTCAAACCAGTATAGAACGTCTGAATCTGAAGCCAATCAGGAAGGACGTGATGAGGGCATCTTCGTAACAAATCTTTATATCGCTCCCACGCCTCGTGGAGCAATTCCATGTCGTACTGACCAAAGGTGGTTATTTCGTTTCTCAACCTCGCCGTCTTGGCAGGTGGGAAGAATTTGGCAAGGAAGGCTTGCGCTAACTCTCCCCATGTTGTAATCGACCCCGGCGGTAAGGAATTTAACCAAAATTTCGCTTTATCCCTCAAAGAGAAAGGGAAAAGCCTCAATCGGATGGCATCGTCGGTGACACCATTAGTCTTGAACGTGTCGCATATCTCAAGGAAAGAAGCAATATGAGCGTTCGGGTCGTCATTCGGCGGATCCACGATTGGCTACTTTGCACCATCTGAATAATAGCAGGCTTGATCTCAAAATTATTGGCTTGGATAGTGGGACGCCGAATTCTCGAAAAATTAGCATTGATCTGCGGCATGGCATAGTCTCTAAGAGCTAGTTCCGGTTGAACTTGCCGCACATGGTTATCTCCTCCTTGAACTTCGATATTCTCGGCCATGTTGACCGTCGTCTGCAACTCTCTTTTCTCCTTCTTGTTCCTTCTTAGAGTGCGCTCGAGCTCGGTATCCAAAGGTAGTAGGCCTTCGTTACCGAGTTTTCTCATGCACTACACGAAAGGTCCTGAAAGGAAAAACAAATAAACAAAATTAAAAACACAAAAATAAAAATAAAACGTTCAAATTAAGACTAGAAATACTTAAATCGATATTAGAAAATTTCAGTCCCCGGCAACGGCGCCAAAAACTTGTTGCGATATTTCTTACACGCAAGTGCACGTCATCGTTTACAAGTAATAAAGTGATAAGTAGAGTATCGTTCCCACGAGGACTGAATCTCTAACTACCGATTTTTGTGTATTCCAATTTTATTTGAACAATCGAATTTGGGTTTTTGCGATTAATAACTAAAAGAATTACTAAAAGACTAAACAGTAGAAAACGATAGCTTGAATAAAAGAAATCAAATGATGAATAAGTCTAAGATTCTGAATCCACCTCGGTTTATCCGAATTTACTCTCGATTATCTGTAATAAATAATTTTCCCAATTTATTGAAGGCGGAGATTGCTAATATATTCTACCGCCTCTCCCGAGGTCAATAGATTTATCTAAAGGCGAATAACGCACTCTATCTCTAGGTGAATTAATTCGTCAATAGGCGAAAAGCATAAAATCTCCCAAAGGCCACGTAGTTCCTATGAGTATATTCCTATCTCACAGAATAAAACGGTCCTCACCAATAGTTCCTCACCAATTCTCCTCTACCGATTCGAATTGAATGATTAAATCAATACAACTATTGGCCAGATAATTGCAAGCATTAAACACAATTGGGAAAACTCAACAAAAAGGTAATTAATTGAATAATCTCAAGCAATTCGTCAAAACATAGGTTTCATCAAAACCCTAGATTAGGGCTTTAGCCTGACATACTAATAATTGAAAATACAGAATAGATAAATGAAAGCATAAAAATCAAACGCAGATGAAGCTCGGATTCCTCCGTTCTTCAGCTTCCGCCCTCTGCCCTTGAAGTCTTCTGCTTCCCTCTTCTTCTCCGTCTCCAAGCTTAAGCTCCAAAAGATAGAAGATCCAAAGATAATTAATTAGGGTCTTAAACCCTATTTATAGCTCAGCACATCCTCCAAATCGCGTCCATATCAGTAGGTCGAAAACTGGCTTCGAAACGGCCCAAAATCCGCGCGGACAACCAAAAACCGCCAAGTGTGCCGCGGCGCACTAAACCTGTGCCGCGGCACAGGGCCTTCAGCTGGATGCCTGGGCGTCCTTAATTTCTTCTGTGCGGAGGCTCACAGGGCATGCCGCGGCACAGTCTGATTTACTCTGCCTTTTGGGTGTCTTCTGTGCCGCCACTGCTTCCTTGTCTGCGGCTCATAGTCAGTTGCCGTTTTCGCCCGTTTTGCCTCGTTTTAGCTTCCGGACTTCAATTTCCTGACAAATATACAAAATTAAGGCATTAAAGGCTCATTTTATCAAATTCACTCTCCAAAATAATACAAAATAATGACAAATAAGCGTATAAAAATATGCGTAACAGGTTGTTAAGATTGTGTTATGTGCGTTTGATGCGTGATTTCGTGGTGATCAATGTGACTGATTGACCGTGTTCATTGTTTATGGAATGTTAACGTGAGTAATGTTGTGTTGTGATGCTAAGTTCACTCGTGTGGGTTCGACGGGGCCTACGAGGATTCATGGCAGTGGACCATGGGATCGAAACTTAGTATGTTGTGTTGTGGTCCAATCGTGCGGGTCTGATGAGGCGTACGATGACACATGACAGAAGATCATAGGGTCAGGGCACAGTACGTCCAACCGTGTGGGTTCGACGGGGCCTATAGTGAC
The DNA here is from genome assembly GCA_033398695.1 of Orobanche coerulescens. Classification (NCBI taxonomy): domain Eukaryota; kingdom Viridiplantae; phylum Streptophyta; class Magnoliopsida; order Lamiales; family Orobanchaceae; genus Orobanche; species Orobanche coerulescens. The sequence goes on from CM065817.1 coordinate 139,248,352, forward strand.
TCGCGACAGTGGATTGCGGAGTCGCGACTCGTAAGTGTGACTGATGTGTTTGGTTAAGACCGTGTGGGTCGTTGAACCTACGGTGACTCGTGAAAGTGGATCACGGAGTCGAGATTGATATTTATGATTATTGTGTTTGATTAAGACCATGTGGGTTGTTGAACCTACGGTGACTCGTGACAGTGGATCACGGAGTCGAGATTGATATTTGTGATTATTATGTTTGATTAAGACCGTATGGGTTGTTGAACCTACGGTAACTCATGATAGTGGATCACGAAGTCAATACCATGTTTTGATAAACAAAGTTTTGAAGGAAAGTTTGACGAAAATGGAATGATTGGTCTGAGACCCAAGCAATTTGTGGAAATGTTTTAGTATTGTAAAAACTATTGAGATTTAAATGAGATTTGGGTTTAGACCCTAACATTTTGAAACTGTTCTTAAAACTTAGGACCCGATGTCCTAAAGGTATTGTATTTCTAAAATTCCCGAGATGATGATTCCATTTTCAAATGCTTCAAGTGTTTTGTTTCGTAAATACTAAAACCTCTCGAGGAATACTTGGTGAATAGTTGTCCTTATCTGATTTGTGATTGTTGTATGCTTGCTACATTTCATATGGTTATGATACTTGTACTGGCAAATTCGAATTGCTAACCCCATAAATGGGGAAATGCATATCATACATTTCAGGTATGGTTGTTCCGTGGGGAGCAGTCACAGGATCGGCACTGGAGTGTAACACCCCGAGATATTCGGAATAATTACAGCGCCGTAAACCCTTTAAGTAACGATTTACAAGGCTAATTTAAAAGAAATGTAAATATAAGACATCAATACTGCGGAAATTCAAGTTTACAAAACCATTCAACTGGTTCAACGAGTAATTAATACAACCATATCGAAATGATATTAATAAGACACGCGTACTCGAGTACTGAAATCAAACCAAGAAAACAAATCACCAACAACAACAAACATCACTGAACCCCTTCATCGTCACGTCGGTACTGTGGCTGTTTCCCTGCTCCTCGGCTACCTGAACATCAAAACAAATGTCCAACCCCGAAGGGGTTAGCAAACGATGCTAGTACAAGTATCATTTAAACGAATCAAATATGCATCAACAATACATAACAAGATACACCACACGGACTTCCGCTACCGGAATCCGATAATGCGAATCCACAAGATTCCATTAACACAGCATGGGTATTCCAATGATCCAGCGCCCTCAGCATAGATCCCAAGATGATCCCGTCGTACCAACACGAGGTGGAAATAACCCGTCCAGCGCCCTCAGCATAGATCGCACAACAAACACAAACATAACTCATGCAAACATATATGCCAAATCGCCATGTCCATCAACATGAACATACAAACACTAGATAACGAATATCATGACAATTCAACGAAATAAATCTCATGTTCAACAACATGAATAATCACACGCATGCTCGAAATACCAATATTAACATATTACGATACTTGCCTCGAAGATGGCAAGAACGAAACACTTCAATGATCTCAACACACTCGAAGACCGCCTCCTTCGATCAACGTAGCAAGCTCGAACCTTAACAAAAGAAATGATATACAAATCATCTCAAGTCAAACGATTGCCTATCAATTCGGTCTACGGCCAAAAGTTCAAAATATACAATCTGCCTGAACCACTTAGCGTACGCTACGTACTCTACGTAATGTGCGCTAAGCCTGCCTGTTAGCGTACGCTATCGTCTAAGCCTAGCGTACGCTACCCACAGACTGACAGTTATCTCTGATCAGCCGACTGACTCGGTTGATATCATAACGTATGTTACGTACCAAACGTAGCGTGCGTTAACTTATCCCCGATAGCGCACGTTAACTTACGTATGTTAGCGTGCACTAACCGTGCATGGCATATTACTACTGGTAGAAAACTGGATCTAATGGTGATGAACTCATGAATTCTATGGTGATAATACAAGTCATCCCCGAGCATATCATGCTAATAAGGTTTGTGAAAGTTCTATACGTACTAAATGACTATGAGATACAAAGATACGTACAATCATCTCAACACCATAATTCATCTTAGATCTTCAAGGGATATCCTGAGTTCAATCCGTTATATGTCCCAAAACGTATGATCCCTTTATATAAACGCATAAGAACTTGAAAATCTCCATATACTGATCAAAAATCGGTTTGAAAATGCTTAGGAGTCCATATATTAAAAAGGTTCAAAGGTTCATACGATGAATAAGTGCCGAAATGTCGAAAATATACTTCTAACACATGATGTTCGACTATTAACGAATCTAACTGACTAGATAAACATGATTAAACGTCCTTTAGAACACTAATAGTATTGGTGAAGAATCACCTACCTCAAAGTAGTGAAGAACAAGGAGGAAATCGAAGCAATCCAACGTCGAAGGCTTGAACACCAATCCTCAAAGATCTATAATCTTCAACACGAGCTAGGATGCTGATATGAAGTGTTTAGGATGTAGAGAGTAATACTCTAAGTATAAGAATTCGGATGTGGGAAAAGAAAGGACTGAAAACACGAAAAGGAAGCTGTCCTATTTATAGGAAATGGTTATTAGCGCGCGCTAGTCCATACTCTTAGCGTACGCTAACGGCTTACTGACTTCACTGAAATCAGCACTTAGCGTGCGCTATTCTCATGTCAGTAGCGTGCGGTAAGGCGTTGACTTGGCTTTTCCAGAAAGCCGTCCAGGTTCATCCCGACACAATCCGACCAAGATCCCCGGCCTGATCTCACCTACCACACGTCTCAATCATATTGACCACGTATAGCGTGCGCTAATGTTCCTTTGTAGCGTGCGCTATGGATCCATGTCAGCGTACGCTACACATAGATGATAGCATGCGCAGAATCACAATCTTAAATCACATCATGAAATTATACGCTCAACAACACCGGACTATGAGATACGGAGAAAAAATACTCATATTAAAGTACAACAATTACAATATTACAAGTTCCAAATACATATCAGAAATCTCGGGTATTACATGGTGATGATGAGCTGCGATACTAATCAAGAGTGATAGTTCGGTTTGGTTTTGTCATACTGTCAAGTTGTAATTAGTCTTCCGCTACACTATACTTCGACCCTTGCGTGGGTACTGTTGTAATGAGTTATTTTCCATCTGATTGAGTTGTGAGACCTCATCGGTCTGTGAAGTTTACTTGTATTTGACCTTAACGGTCCATTTTGTTATATTGTTTGACCCAGCCGGTCAAGTCTTTGGTCATTCTGTGATGTTTATCCTGGTAGATCCTCGCGGGAAGAGTCTATGGTGTGTAATATTCCCAGTGGATTTCTGGGGGTGTTACAGTTCCCGGTGGATTTCTGGGGGTGTGCAATGTGTGGTGTTTCGATCATAAGTCATGATGGATTATGTGTTATTTGATGTTGATGGTTGGATTGTTGATATTGTGTTGTGTGTCGGGTGGGTGTAGTTATGGTAATAAATGTTATTGATTGGTCGTGAACGTGTTGGTATGATGTGAATGTGAATGTTGTGTGCTGGAATGCTAAGTTCACTCATGTGGGTTCGACGGGGCCTACGAGGATTCATGGCACAGGTCCATGGGATCAAAACTTAGTATGTGGTGCTGAGGTCCAATCGTACGGGTCTGACGAGGCCTACGATGACACATGACATAGGCCCATGGGATCAGGACACAGTACGTCTAACCGTGCGGGTTCGACGGGACCTACGGTGATACGTGACACAGTTTCACGGGGTCGGCATTGGTTGTTGTGATTGTTGTGTTGGCTCAATTCGTGTGGGTTGTTGAACCTACGGAGACTCGTGGAAAGCGATCACGGAGTCATGATCATGATTGATTGTTGTGATTGGTTAAGTCCGTGTGGGTCGTTTAATCTACAGAGACACGTGACAGCAAATCACGGTGTCATGAATCATGTTTTGTAAATCAAAGTTTTGAAATAAAGTTTTAAGAAAAGAATGTTGGGCCGAGCCCCACGAGATTTATGAAATTGTTTTCGTACTATAAATTGAAGGAATACAATTTGATATTTGGGCTAAAACACTAAGAATTTCGAAAGGTTTTGAAATCCAGGACTCGAGGTCCTAATGGTTCCTATTTTTAACAATTCCCGAGATGATGGCTTTATTTTCAAATGCTTCATAGCTTGTTTTCTTCATAGATTTGTTCGAGTTATGAAGAAAACATTCCCGATGGGAATCAACTACCAAAACATTCCCGAGAGGTTTTAGCAGAAGAAAACAAGCTATGAAGCATTTGAAATAAAATCATCATCTCGGGAATTGTTAAAAATACGAACCATTAGGACCTAGAGTCCTGGATTTCAAAACCTTTCGAAAATCTTAGGTTTTTAGCCCAAATCTCAAATTGTATTCCAGCAATTTACAGTACGAAAATATTTCCATAAATCTCGTGGGGCTCGGCCCAACATTCTTTTCTTAAAACTTTCTTTCAAAACTTTGATTTATAAAACGTGATTCATGACACCGTGATCACCTGTCACGTGTCTCCATATGTTCAACAACCCGCACGGACTTAACCAATCACAACAATCAATCATGATCATGACTCCGTGATCGCTTTCCACGAGTCTCCGTAGGTTCAACAACCCACACAGATTGAGCCAACACAACAATCACAACAACCAGTCCCGACCCCGTGAACCTGTGTCACGTGTCACCGTAGGTCCCGTCGAACCCGCACGGTTGGACGTACTGTGTCCTGACCCCATGGGCCTGTGCCATGTATCATCGTAGGCCTCGTCATACCCAAACGATTGGACCTCAGCGCCACATACTAAGTTCTGATCTCATGGACCTGTGCCATGAATCTTCGTAGGCCCCGTCGAACACAAACGAGTGAACTTAGCATTCCAGCACACAACATTCATATTCACATCATACCAACACGTTCACGACCAATCAATCACATTGATTACCGTAACTACACTCACTCGACACACATAGCACAATCTCGACAATCCAACCATCAACATCAATAACACATAATTCAGCATAACTTATGATCGAAACACCACACATTGCATACCCACGTGTACAACCAACCAATAAGATTATCACAATCCTACTCACATAACAGAACACTATGTCCCAGTGTAAAACCAATCCAATATAATCATCATGATCCCTCGGTCATGAACAATCAAGCACCACACAATCAACATGAAATATTTACTACAATTGGTTTATAATCACAACATATGAAATATATATTCATCGAGGTAAATCAATCATCATAAATCTAACACGTAACCTCTACTCACAAGACACAAATCATATAAGCAAGATACTTGCCTCAATAACCGATACCGAACACTCCGACGAACACGGTTCGACCGGAAACTCTGAATACCTACAACTTCCACAAGACATAACAAAAACACGATCACAACAAGGATCAAGACCAATAACAATCAACACGATTATCACAACCATGTGTATAACCAGCCAACACGATTATCACAATCCTGCACACATAACACATCATACTATACATATGCCAAAATAACACAGTCATCACTAAGCCTTCATATCGGGTAACACATAACTAACTCACACGAACCATGTCACGAAGGTAAATAAATCGTCACAAACCTAATAAATGATTTCTAGTCACAAGATACAAGTTGTTTAAGCAAGATACTTGCCTCGAAATCGGCGCGTAAATATTCCGACGTACACGGCTCGACTGAAGTGCCTCAAAACCTACAACTTCTACAAGGAACAACGAAAAACGATTACAACGACGATCTATGTAATATCCGCAATTTTCGATTTCCGGTAATTTCTTTTTTTTCGGCGGAAGTCTGTTTTGACGAATCGCTCATGTCCGTTTCGTCATTCTGAGAATGATTAATTCTACACTTTTTGACATCCGAGTTCGTTTCGGTGTCGTTTCGTTGAGTTCTGTGCTTTTTAGCGACTTTTCCGCACTTGAGTTCGATTCTTGCGAATCTCGTCCAAATCGTTGTTTCGAGTTTCCGCAAGTCCGTTTAACTTTGTTAGGCGTGTTGTGAACTTCGGTTTGGTTATTCGATCACGTATCGTGATTTCCGGCGTTTGGGCCATTTTGTAATTTCTTGAAAGTTACGTATCCGTATCTGTAATTGTTGTCTCGACCCGTTTCTTGGTCGCGTATGACTAATTATGGTATTACGCTTTCATTTGAGTCGTTTATGTTGTCCGCGAACTTTTCGTCGTGTTCGTTCCACGTTTCGGAAATCGGGTCCGCCGAGCGGTTGCGGATCGGCCGGACGGTTGCGGGGATGGCCGGACGATTGCAGGCACCGGCCGGACGGTGCGGGTAGAACCGGCGTAAGCGCACGCTTACGGCCGGAAGGCTGCGCGCGCTAACCGGCAGTGTAGCGCCTGTGCCGGTGGCCTAGCGTACGCTCGGCCTGGGCGATGGGGTTTCGAGGTTCGGACTCGGTCATGATCGGCGGTAGCGCACGCTACGCGGCGTAAGCGCGCTAGTCGGCAGCGTAGCGCCGCCGTCGTCCGGCTAGCGTCGTTACTGCCGGGCGATCCGATGGCTCTTCGAGTCGGCTTAAGCGTGCGCAGCTTCCGGCCGTAGCGCACGCTAGCGGAGTCGGGTCGGCAGTTTGGTCGGGCAGGTTGGTCGGTGATGCCGGGTCGTGTGGGCCTGGCCGAGGATGCTCGGCAATCTGCCGATAAGCGCACGCTAGTCCGGGAAGGCTAGCGCACGCTAGTCTCAGCGATATAAATATGGTGGCGATCACATTTCGCTTCGTTTTCATTTCCTTCCTTCTCCATTCGCGAGTGGCGATTCATGGGCGGCAAGCCATGTTGTTTAACAACAAATCCATGAAGTTCGAGTCCATAACATCAATCGATCGTCGTTATCAACCTTTGATTCAAATAATCAAGGTAATCTTCTTTAGAACCCTAATTTAGAATTTGGGGATTTTTGCAATTTCGTCCGATTCGTTCCGTGTTGTTGATTAATTCATGATGGGTATGATTAATCTTGATAGTATTCTTGTGTTTAACATCATTTAATCCATTGTTCTTCGTCGAATCGAAGTATAATTCTTGATTTCCTTCGAGTTGACTTTTCGGGGGATTTGTCCCCGATCTCGTTTTTCATCCGTTTTCGATGGATCGATTATGGTTAAATGATGTTGTTAAACATATTCTATGGATTGTATATCCATATTTCAACTTGGAATTTCGTTTTCGGGTTTTGTCGGGACGAATCGTGTTCTTGACCGTTTAGTGGGAAATACGTGAACTTTCGTCATTCGTTCTTTGAATTCAACGGCTTTGAGTCGTGTTATGGAATTCATTTCATTGTTATTATTTGTCCTTCGTAGTTTATGAACGTGAGTTGGCGTTCGGTGGAGTCGGCGAGTTCGTAGTCGGTTCGTGCCAACCTACTTCGGCCGATTCTCCGCGTTGTGGTCATTCGAGGCAAGTACCTTGTCCATACTTTTCGTGTTTCGCGGATATGATGATTGGTGATCGTCTTGGTTTGTTTGTTTGTTTGAAATGAGTTTTCAAAAGTTTTGGTTAGCCTCGTTAAAGGCCTCTTTCAAAACCGTGTGTGTTTTGTGATTGGTGTGGTTCGTGAATAACCATGTGAATTCTATGTATATGCTTGGTGTTCATGTTGCACTTGGTATTGTGTGTGGACGTATATTATTTCATTTCGGTGCGTTGTGGATTGACGTGGTGTTTTGCTAAGTGTTTGATGCCTCTGGGCGAATTGTTTGAATATCCTTGATGTGATATGTTATTTGTGTGAATGTGTGGATATGGTTGAAGGTCTACGGTGGCACATGGCATGTGATCATGTGGCCAGGATGCAACAAGTGATTGATCCAACCGTGAGAGCACGAGATAATCTACGGTGGCACATGGCATGTGATCATGTGGCGAGGATGCAACAAGCGATTGATCCAACCGTGAGATCTGTGTGATTTGTTTCGCTAGCGGCTCGGGAGGGTCCTTCGAGGCCTCGAGTGGGATGTCGGTGGTAGCGTCCCGGTCCTAGGCGATGCGCGTGCGTGATTATGTTTCGTTGATTTTACGTCCGTTGAGGACACGTGATGTTGGGCTTTGACCCTGTAAATTGTTGGTGGTTTCCTATTTGCGAAAACAAAACATTTGGGCCGTGACCCTATTGATTTTTGGAAAGAGAAGGATTTTATAATCCTAAATTGTTTTCTATTAAAACTCTCGACGGCATTTTAAACTTTTTGTAAATTGTTTCCCTTATTTGCGATCTTTCAGTTTTGGAAATGTTTACCCAAACTCTTGCCTCGGGAAGTACTTTTCCTTACGTTTGAACCTTTGAGGATTTCTGATTATTATTGTTCTTGGAACTTGTATTGTATGGCTCGTATTTTTGCACTTGTACTTGCACTAGCAAAACAGTGGAGTTTTGCTAACCCCCGAGTATTCGGGGGGTGGATGTCTATTTTTGCATTCAGGTTTTGGAGCATAGCACAGGGTCGGCGCGAAGGATGATGAAAGATGAACGATACTAATCACACGAGGATCTGTTGACGTCGTTTTGGTCTAGTTGTATTTTCTTTTCCGCTGCAGTATCTTTTCCCCGTTGTACGGGAGTTTATTGTATTTTGACCCCTGCGTGGGTATGTGTTTGGAATTGAGTTGTATGTATTTGTTGAAAGACCAAATCGGTCTACTGAGTCATTTTAGCCTTAAAGGCGAGGTTTATATGTTTGATTTTAGTTATCGGCTGGTAGATCCTCGAGGAGAGGGTCTACGGCGTGTAATATCCCTGAGCGGATTTGGGGTGTTACATAAATGGTATCGGAGCTTAGGTTGTGGAAACCTAGGCCGTCGGGTCGATGGTGTCTATCGAGTTTTTGTCTCGTCGGATTTTATCCGAGTCGTGTCGCGACAGCGTCGTCCCGAGTTTGTTGGTCGTGATTAGTATCGTGGGGCGATCATCATCTTCGTGCGACTGTAATGTAAGTCTCCCTTCTTTGTGTTGTGCCTCGTGTGACACGAGCTATTTTTATGATTTATTTGCTAAGTGACGGAATCCTCTTATGGATTTTGATTTCTTGATACGTGACTATTTGACTCTCATATTTCTTTCATGTGAGGAGTAGTTGCAGGAATTTGCATGTTGGACTCTATTTCTTTTTTTTCCAGATGAGTGAGTTCATTTGTAATATCTTTCGGTATCTTACCTAATGAATTTTATTTCAAAATCGATTCCTTTAACCGAGTTGTTGGCCTTGACCGTTTTGACGGTAGTTGGGTGTTTTCAAATGATTTTGTGAGTTTTGATAAGTACTACCGTCATCGATCTTTTTGGGCATTCTTGTAATTGGTTTTTAGCACAGTGGGTTCCGGCGCGGGACCCACGGCGCTATATTGTTCCTTGTAATTACCTGAAAATTTTGGGGCATTCTAACCCATTGAATTATTTTTGAAAACCTTGAGTATCCTAGAAAATTAAAATTCGAGACGTACTTTTAAAACGAATTATATTCTTGCGGTGTTTTCAAGGTGTCTTCTAATGCCGCAATACATTTCAAAAATTTCCGGTTGAGGACCAAAAATATTTTTTGAGATATTTTCAAATGCGATTGCTTAGACCCAAGGGTCGAATATTTTTGAAAGTTTTTCACTAAAGGAAAGGTGTCCTCATTTTTGTTCAAACGCAAGATGATTTTCAAAGTCTCGATAATGGTGTTTGCACTACTTTTTGTAAAATGATACTCAAGATCAACTGTTGTTTCCAAACTGTTTTCAAAAGGTGGTTCTCGTTTTTAAAACCTATCATTCCTGTTTGCGGACCGGAAATGCGTGTATGGTTTTCGAACTTTCATTACGGTGTCAACCCCGAATTGTGATTGAATTGGTGGCGTGAGCGTCGAGTCGTTCGCCACGCATATGTTTTGTTGGCCCTCTGTGAGAGGTGTGAATCGGTGTTTCTTGTTTATCGCCTCGTGGCGATTTGCGTATTGTCGCACTAGTGTGGGTTGTTAAAGCACGGATTTTTATGCGTTATACACATGGGTGATTGTTTCATGATGTTTGTGATTGTGTGATGGTATCGTTCGGGATGTTGTAATCTTGAATGATGCCGTTGTTGTTGTGATTTTTGTATGCGTTGATATGTTATGCCGAGTTGGCATCTCCGGTATGTTGTTTTGCGGTGTTTTAATCCATTGTATCGAGCATTTATATTTTCGGTATGCCGAGCCGAGGCGTTTCAATCGTGAAGTGCCGGGGCATGCACGTGTAAATTGTCCTTCTCGTCGATAACACATTTTAAGTGTGGACTCGAGGGACACCGAATTCAGTTTTGTGATTTGGCTACCGAGACTTTCGGAGTTCGCGCTTTAGCACAGATATCAGAATCGGCTTTGAGAGGCCTTTGAAGGATGTTTCTGTCGGTTGCTTGTTGTGTCGTCACCTTGATTTTGCTGTTGTGAGTTGCGGGGGCGACCTTCTTTTATAAGAGGTCGAATGTAGTACCCGTGTTGTTTTTAGACTTCTGTATTTTCTCTTTCTCCAGTCTATCGATTCGCTCGTGTTCGTTGATACTGTCTGAACTTGTTTTGTATTTCGGGTTCATCATTCGAACGAGCTGTGATCTTGTTTTGGGTCAATCTGGATATCGCTGTCACTTTCCGAATTCGGTTCGATTCTTGTGAACCTTGTTCGGAAGTAACATCTTTTGTAGTTCTCACCAGATCATCCTGGGAGTTGTTGTTTGAACTTTATTGTTCTTTGTGATTCGAACATGATTCTTCGATCTTTGTTGTCTCGATCGTTGTGGTTTGATCGTTTGATTGTTCGGTTTATATTGACCTCGTTCCGTGATTGGCGAACATTCAGGCTCCTTCGTAATTCCCTTCAGTTCGGGAAATTAGTTTCGTTTTCGATCTTCCAGCCCTTAGGCGGTGGGATTTCGTGTTTGTTCAGCGGTTGACTCGCGTTTTGATTGATGTACCGTTGGGTTGGTCGATCATATTGATTTTCGTTCGTTGTGTTTTGTGATTGTCGGATAATTGACTTGGCTATATTATCCGTTTGATGACGTTGTTCACTTGTTGGTTTTTATTATATCCCTAACGGCGACGTTGTGTTGGTCGCCGTGGAGCGTGTTTTCACGCCGTATACTCCTTTGCGTTGTTTGTAACATTTCGCCGTTGGGCGTTAGTTACGCATTCTTGTGTATCTCGTTGAGTTTTTCCTGGCGGAATATTTCTTCTCCTACTTGTTTTAAGTTTGGACGAAACTTCTTTTAAGGAGGGTAGAATGTAATATCCGCAATTTTCGATTTCCGGTAATTTCTTTTTTTCGGTGGAAGTCTGTTTGACGACTCGCTCATGTCCGTTTCGTCATTACGAGAATGATTAATTCTACACTTTTTGACATCCGAGTTCGTTTCGTGTCGTTTCGTTGAGTTCTGTGCTTTTAGCGACTTTTCCGCACTTGAGTTCGATTCTTGCGAATCTCGTCCAGCTGTTGTTTCGAGTTTCCCGCAAGTCCGTTTAACTTTGTTAGACGTGTTGTGAACTTCGGTTTGGTTATTCGATCACGTATCGTGATTTCCAGGCGTTTTGGGCCATTTTGTAATTTCTTGAAAGTTACGGGTATCCGTATCTGTAATTGTTGTCTCGACCCGTTTCTTGGTCGCGTATGACTAATTATGGTATTACGCTTTCATTTAGTCGTTTATGTTGTCCGCGAACTTTCGTGCCGTGTTCGTTCCGTGCGTTTGGAAATCGGGTCGCCGAGCGGTTGCGGCTATGCCGGACGGTTGCGGATCGCTGGCGGACGATTGCGGCACCCGGCCGGGTGCGCGAGAACCGGCGTAAGCGCACGCCTTCTGGCCGGAAAGGCTGCGCGCTAACCGGCAGTGTAGCGCCTGCCGCCGGTGGCTTAGCGTCGCTTATCGCTCGGGCAAAGCGATGGGGGTTTCGAGGTTACGGACTCGGTCATGATCGGCGAGTAGTGCACGCTACGCCGGCGTAGCGCGCTAGTCGGCAGCGTAGCGCACGCTCGGCCGGCTAGCGTCGTTACTGGCCGGGCGATTCGATGGCTCTGGGCCAGTCGGCTAGCGTGCGCAGCTTGGCCGTAGCGCACGCTAGCGGGAGTCGGGTCGGCAGTTTGGTCGGGGGTTGGTCGGTGATGCCGGGTCGTGTGGGCCTGGCCGAGGATGCTCGGCCGATCTGGCCGATAAGCGCACGCTAGTCCGGGAAGGCTAGCGCACGCTAGTCGGCGATATAAATATGGTGGCAGTCACATTTCACTTCGTTTTCATTTCCTTCCTTCTCCATTCGCGAGTGGCGATTCATGGGCGACGAAGCCATGTTGTTTAACAACAAATCCATGAAGTTCGGAGTCCATAACATCAATCGATCGTCGTTATCAACCTTTGATTCAAATAATCAAGGTAATCTTCTTTAGAACCCTAATTTCGGAATTTGGGGATTTTTGCAATTTCGTCCGATTCGTTCCGTGTTGTTGATTAATTCATGATGGGTATGATTAATCTTGATAGTATTCTTGTGTTTAACATCATTTAATCCATTGTTCTTCGTCGAATCAAGTATAATTCTTGATTTCCTTGAGTTGACTTTTCGGGGATTTGTCCCCGATCTCGCTTTTCATCCGTTGATGGATCGATTATGGTTAAATGATGTTGTTAAACATATTCTATGGATTGTATATCCATATTTCAACTTGGAATTTCGTTTTCGGTTTTGTCGGGACGAATCGTGTTCTTGACCGTTTTGGGAAATCCGTGAACTTTCGTCATTCGTTCTTTGAATTCAACGGCTTTGAGTCGTGTTATGGAATTCATTTCATTGTTATTATTTGTCCTTCGTAGTTTATGAACGTGAGTTGGCGTTCGGTGGAGTCGGCGAGTTCGTAGTCGGTTCGTGCCAACCTACTTCGCCGATTCTCCGCGTTGTGGTCATTCGAGGCAAGTACCTTGTCCATACTTTTCGTGTTTCGCGGATATGATGATTGGTGATCGTCTTGGTTTGTTTGTTTGTTTGAAATGAGTTTTCAAAAGTTTTGGTTAGCCTCGTTAAAGGCCTCTTTCAAAACCGTGTGTGTTTTGTGATTGGTGTGGTTCGTGAATAACCATGTGAATTCTATGTATATGCTTGGTGTTCATGTTGCACTTGGTATTGTGTGTGGACGTATATTATTTCATTTCGGTGCGTTGTGGATTGACGTGGTGTTTTGCTAAGTGTTTGATGCCTCTGGGCGAATTGTTTGAATATCCTTGATGTGATATGTTATTTGTGTGAATGTGTGGATATGGTTGAAGGTCTACGGTGGCACATGGCATGTGATCATGTGGCCGAGGATGCAACAAGTGATTGATCCAACCGTGAGAGCACGAGATAATCTACGGTGGCACATGGCATGTGATCATGTGGCCAGGATGCAACAAGCGATTGATCCAACCGTGAGATGTGTGTGATTTGTTTCGCTAGCCAGCTCGGGAGGGTCCTTCGAGGCCTCGAGTGGGATGTCGGTGGTAGCGTCCGGTCTAGGCGATGCGCGTGCGTGATTATGTTTCGTTGATTTTACGTCCGTTGAGGACACGTGATGTTGGGCTTTGACCGTAAATTGTTGGTGGTTTCTATTTGCGAAAACAAAACATTTGGGCCGTGACCCGATTGATTTTTGGAAAGAGAAGGATTTTATAATCCTAAATAGAAGTCTATTAAAACTCACGACGCCATTTTACACTTTTTTTGTAAATTGTTTCCCTTATTTGCGATCTGTCAGTTTGGAAATGTTTACCCAAACTCTTGCCTCGGGAAGTACTTTTCCTTTCGTTTGAACCTTTGAGGATTTCGGCTTATTCTTGTTCTTGGAACTTGTAGTGTATGGCTCGTATTTTTGCACTTGTACGTGCACTAGCAAAACAGTGGAGTTTTGCTAACCCCCGAGTATTCGGGGTGGATGTCTATTTTTGCATTCGGGTTTTGGAGCATAGCACGGGGTCGGAGCGAAGGATGAAGAAAGATGAACGATACTAAACACACGAGGATCTGTTGAAGTCGATTTGGTCTATTTGTATTTTCTTTCCGCCGCAAGATCTTTTCCCCGTTGTACGGGAGTTTATTGTATTTTGACCCCTGCGTGGGTATGTGTTTGGAATTGAGTTGTATGTATTTGTTGAAAGACCAAATCGGTCTACTGAGTCATTTTAGCCTTAAAGGCGAGGTTTATATCTTTGATTTTAGTTATCATCCTGGTAGATCCTCGAGGAGAGGGTCTACGGCGTGTAATATCCCTGAGCGGATTTGGGGGTGTTACAATCTAGACCAGTAACAATGGAGATTACATCAAACTATCGAAGGAAGGCTCATTCGAACATTTAATCGAACATTAAATGTTCATGATGCTACAAGAACACTAAAATCACCCATCGGGTTGAACGAACCGAAGATATGGATATTCAATCCATAAAACATGTTCAAAACAACATTTTTACGACAACCGATTCATTAAAACTGGATCAATTCCAAAATCAGGAACAAAACCTACAAAAAGTAAACTCGAAGAAAAACCAAGGAATTACCTCAATCCAATGAAGACCAATAGATTAGATGATGTTATAATCACCTGGGGCTCTCCAAAACACCTTTGGATTGGGCAAAATCGGTCAAGCTCATGAACCCTAGTCGGATTTGACTCACACCCGCGGAGAAAGGAAGAAATGAAGGTAAAAAATGAGAAAACACGACCGGTGTCCGGTTTTTATACCGGACAGGTTAGCATGCGCTAACAATAGGCGTTAGCATGCGCTAACTAGGCCTCCACCTCAGTCCAGTAGCTTCTAGACTATCCCAGAATCACCAGTTAGCGTGCGCTACTACTATCGATAGCGTGCGCTACTGTCGCACCTTAGCGTGCTCTATACCACTACATAGCGTGCGTTATTCAACTCTCCAACCTAGTCCAGTAGCTTCTGGACTATTTTTGCACCTCCAGTTAGCGTGCGCTAGCAACACTGTACTAGCGCGCTATCCATGCACGTAGCGTGTGCTATTCTTACTGTACAGATAGCTCCAAAACTCATCATAACAACGATACTACCCAACGGAACGACAAACACGCACAAATCTGAATCGCAACCAACATGCGTCAATGCATGTCACACAAAATAGGCACGAATAACGTACAATCTAGTAAACAGTAGAAAAATTCAATGCAAACGGAAACAAAAATCTCGGGTATTACAAAGGTATACAACGCAACTTGTTTGTTTGCAAAGTACCATTGTTGAGTGAAACAACGGAGACACTCAATCATTGTGGATGTTGGCAACTCTCAGATTGACTTGATGGCACTATTCAATGATTCAACAGTGTTTAAGTCATTGTTGCATATCTACTTGTTGGTCCATGGAGTCTTGTGCAATTACTCCAAGTAACCTCATTTTCCAGAAATTGCCTTATCCGTTTATCAATGGAATCCAAATATGCCATGTGTTGATTAAATTCTTGTAAATTGTATGCTCTGCATACACCATTATTGTAACACCCCAATATATTCAAGATTATTAGAGCGCCGTAAATCCTTGATATAAGGATTTACTAGGCTAAGAATTTAAAAACAACACTTATTAAATACCAACCGTAAAATTTATTATTACATCACATTTCTGAAAAGTACAAATCAGCTAACACCCGAAAGTAAACCTCAAAAGGCAAACAAAACAACATCGTACTCGAGTACTTTATTAAAACAAAACACAACTGACAAACCATCCCGGCCGTAACATCACTCTGCACCCTCGTCGTCATGCAGCTCTAGTGGTTGTTTCCCCATCCTCCTGTATCCTAAACATAAAACAAATGTCCACCCCCGAAGGGGTGAGCACAACGATGCTAGTACAAGTACGATAATTATACAACAACAGATTATTCAACATCTCACGAAGAATAAAGACAACATCATCAATGACAACAATAACAACGAGTCTCTACTACAATAAGACTCACAATACCATACACAACATGATAACCACAACATGACATCACAAGATACACATGGTAATTCCAATGATCCATCATTCATTGCATAGATCCCAAGATGATCCCGTCGGACCAACACGGGGTGTAAAAACATGTTCAATGATCCAACGCACACTAGCATAGATCCCAAGATGATCCCGTCGGACCAACACGAGGTGGACGTACAACAACGAAAAATATGCACGAAAACATATAACATCAATACATAAAACATAATTAAAGTACTTACCTTTAAAAGATGGCTAGAAATAAATACTTCAACGACTTCAACAAACTCGAAGGCTGCTCCTTCGAATAATCGTTCGCAAACCTCGAACCTTACAAAAGATGAAACAACGAACTCAACTTACGTAACAATACTATCCCACGAACATTCTAAACATTCCAATAGTGACCGAGTATAATCATCATTGTCCGACCGATTCCCGGTCAACTACTCAAAGAACACTACGTCGAACGAATACCATACTACATGGGGAATGAAAGGTCATAACAGCGATAACACGTTGATGTCTATGGGTTTCCAGCATATTCAAATCATTACAATTCACTTTCAAATCTATCAAACTATTTCTAATGCATGTGTCAGTTATCTAAACGAATTCATAATCATGAAAGTACGTTCAACCGAATTCTAAGTTAATCCCACTTATGATTCTCATTCTTCCACAAGTAAATTCAACTAATCCAAGTTTTGTGTTCACCACAACATGATCATATCGTTCTAACCATTCATATGAAGATTATTAATCCAAACAATCTTTACAAACCCTGGAGTACACCCAATGAACGATCCCTACGTTCATTATCTCGAATTCACCTAGTCTAGCTGATAACATAATCGATTTGTTCATCATATAATCATTCCGAAATCATCATCAAGGCAGGTTAAAATCTTCGAAAATCACATCCTTATAATAGGCATAATCAAGGTTCAACTATTACCAATGAAAAGTCTACGTTCATCCAATCCAATCTTCCTAAAGTTGTTGTTTGATTCATAATGTTCATAACAAACTCCATAATATCAGTAGCATGTTCATAATCGACACTAAGGATATGGATTTCGGGTGGTTAAAGCATCACATACCTTACTAGGGAAGGAAACGACAAAACACTTGATGAAACTCAACGTCGGATGCTCGAACACTAATCCCCAATGCTCCTTGTCTTCAACAATCACATTCGAGGCTGATATGAGGGGTTAATGTCGTGAGGGTAACTCTCCAAGTCGTAGAAGTCGGATAATAGACGAAGGGTAAAGTGAGAAATGAACTGAAGGCAATGTCCTATTTATAGGAAGTGACATGTAACATGCGCTATCCTAATACTTTAGCGTGCGCTAACGGTCTCACAACACATTGTTCTTCCTGACATCAGTCTTACGTACGTTATACAGCCATTAGGTACGTTAACTACTAGGATTAGCGTACGCTAACCTTCATTATTGCACACGCTAATGGCATCGCAGAGCTTATTGTCTCTACTGTCCATGGCTTTAGCGTGCGTTAACTATATAATCTCTAGCGCATGCTAGACACCGTTGACTTAACTTTTCCAAAAGCCGTCCAGGTTCATCCGACACATCCTTATCCAAATTTGTGATCCGATCTCACATACAGATCTTTGTCTCAATCATGTTGACTGCACATAGCGCGCGCTACCATAACGACATAACATATGCTAATACTCAAGTATAGCGTACGCTAAGTCTATACATTAGCGTGCGCTAATTCATACAAACACATGCATGAATTAACATCATTTACAATATACATTCATGAACAATGGATTGCTGATATGGAAAATCATATTTGGATTAATTGTACGGCAAACCAAATACCACTGGATTCAAATACGGATGAAAATACATGTCAAATATCCGACTATTACATACTCCCTCTATAAATAGAAGTTTCGTCCCGAAACTTAAGATGAAAATAATTTCGGGTATCTCGACCTCATAGTATCTTCAGTTTCCCAAGTTGCTTATTCGACTCCATGTCGTGACCATTGAACTTTAACCAATGATATGGGTTATTCCTCAATTGCTTGACTCGACTCTCGAGTATCTTGATTGGCTTCTCCTCGAACGTGCCATCATTAGCTACTTCGATCTCGCTGAAATCGATGACATAACTGGGATCCGGTACATACTTCTGCAATTGGGACACATGAAACACATTATGAACGTGACTCAGTGATGGAGATAAGGCCAACCTATACGCCAACTCCCCAACTCTTTCAAGAATCTCGAATGGTCCAATATATCTTGGACTCAGCTTTCCTTTCCTTCCAAAACAAAAAATTGCTCGAGTAGGAGAAACTTTAAGAAGTACATGATCCCCAATTTCAAATTCTAACAGGCGACGATGCATGTCTGCATACGACTTCTGTCGACTCTTGGTAGTTAACAACCATTCACAGATTAGAGCTACCTTTTCTTGAGTTTGTATTATCAATTCTAGTTCGGTCCCAATTAAGTCACATGAATCATCACAGCATAAAGGTGATCTACACCCTCTCTCAGGCAACTCTTCGAAAGGTGTTGTTGGCCACTAAGTATACAGAATACATCTTGGAAAGTGTTTTAAACAACAGGTTGTACGATTTTTAAATCTTAGTGCGTAGCGGAAGTCTTGTTAAAGTAAGTTGCTGTAAATACAGCAACTAGATATGAAGTGTATACTTAAAAATAATCACAGATATTAAAACAGTAAATGCAGAAGGTAAGTGACATAGCAATTAAAGTGGTTCGAGGTAAACCCCTCTACGTCCATTGGTCCTCCACACAGGAGTTAAAATATTTATTATAAATACGATGCACACAACTACGTATTTATAATCAAACCTATCAATGTATCGTTCACACAGATTGATATAATGATCGAAGCTTTCAATCGTTCACACAGACTGGTTTAGGCTTTCACATGACTAACTTCTTCACACACAGTTCCGAAGCTTTGTCTCTTCAATGCAAGTCCGTCACACACAGTTCGGGAAAAGCAATGCTTTCTCAGTCCACACAGGGCTGATGGGTTTGCTCAATGATAGAACGATGGTTTGAACAACAGCTTGACTTTCTTGAGCTTGAGCTAATGATGTGTTGTTCAAGGTTGTGCACTTGGATATTTCTTCTCTCAGAATATGCAGTATGTTTGAAGAAATATGTTTACTCAGAATATTCGTGTAAGCACTTCTTGGTTGTAGTTAATCGTTGTTGATCTTCAAACTCTTGGGGATATATATAGCTTCTGAATAGATCCGTTGAGATTGATCCGTTGAGCAAGATTCCGTGACAACTAGATAGTTGACTTGTATAAACTAAGATACGGTTTTTGCATGGTTTGAAGATCTCTGTCGGCTTCAGTATTTAAATACTTTATCCTTTCAGTATTTAAATACTTCTTTATCAAACGGGACTTGACTTTAGCGAATACCAAAGATTCCGTTTCAAACGGTCTTTAGTCCTGTTTCGATAAGTATTGAAGGTCTCAATACTTCACAGATTAAATGTTGTATCCATTTGTGTTGTAGGCTATGAAGGAGAGGTTGCTGTATGGAATGTTTGTTGTATGAAGGAAAAACTTCCATACTTGGTGCTTTTAGACTCTTGTTGCTGTATGATGGCATAAAGATAAGTCTTCGATACAGGATCAGCAACTACGATTGGTCTATCAATACAATAGCTTGTTGTATGCTGGATTGGCACATTGTCAAAATACTCTATCAAGGTCTTTCGATACAGGGATTGTTATCCCAACAATTTCCTCCCTTTTGATAATTTGCCAAGTCTTCCTTTAAAAACCTTTTGATGTTATCCAAACATCCTTCATGATGCCAAAACTTTGACACTTTACATCTTGAAGGAGGGCAGACTTCTTGGTCTTCTGTTCGAATGTTCTGGCCTTCAACAATTAGCCTAACACTAGGAACTGCTCGCAGGCAAGTTCAGCTTTTATCAAAAGAGTATTACATATTTAAACTTATGATTGGCGCGCAGGCACAATCTTACAGTGTAAATACATACAATTGAATCTATGAACTGTTCGCAGACAAGTTCATACAACTTAACATTGAACAAGTTTTCATACTTGTATTAATTCAGCAAATGGATTGAATTACAAAATCATACAAACACACAGTAGATTACGAGTTGTAATCTTTCAAGTGAAAATATTTTATTGATATTGAGCAAAGATTACAATGTTTTTGCTATCTCACAGCAAATAAGAATACAAAAGAAAGTGAGAAAACATGATAAGAATACAGGAGGGAATTTAGCTCCTATAGTCCAAATGCTTCCAAGGCCTTCTAGGGTCATTCTTGGTACCCTTCCACCAGTTCTGATGCGCGTCCTTGTTTCGATTAAGGTATATAGCTTGACCTTCATAGGACTTATCGAAAACTAGGATCCAATCCTCTGGATGGGTAACTAAGTCGCCTTGCTTGTGCTTGGACTTCATTTTCTGTTGGAGTGGGAGCGTTCCCTCGTCCAACCTTTTCTTAATCTCCTCTGCGGCTTCCTGCACCATTCTGCAACTGTTAAATATTTGAGATTCCCTGATAAGAACAACAAAGTATCTTAGCAGTTCATTCTTCCTCCAGTTCTTGATCTCGTCTGCAGTTGGCAATCGGTTGGCCGGGAGGTTTATAGCTTGCGGCTTTTGAATGAGGTTCTTCCACGGAAACTTAGGGTCCTGGAATTTTGGGCGATCTCTCTGTATCCTGACGTTGTGAGCCAGAGATGCTAAGCGATTAAGTGCAACAGTAATGCTATCTCTTAATGGAGCTTCCAAATCCTTCTCTTGTTCAAGCCTCAAACTCTTAGCAGCTTCACTCGCCTCTTCTCCATTTTTGGCGTCATCAAGGTAGGACACCTTTTCATCAAGACGTTCGGATCTGCATAGCAGCATCCTGTTTTGTCTCAAAACTTGTCATTTTATTCACTAGGGAGGTGAGCACCTGTGACATATCTTGAATTTTCTTGTCGTGGGCTCAAAGCTGGGAACCAGATTCAATGAGAGCGGATGCTGTCTTGGCCTCAAACACATGAAGTTTTGATTGTTCTTCCAGCAGGATCTGCTCCTGACGCTGTTGTAATTGGCTAAGGGCCTGCTTGAAGACGGTAGGCAGGATGCGGAAGGCTTCCTCAACTTGAAAAACTTTATGCCTCATACCAGTCATTTATTCAACAGCTGACTGATGTAACCAATTAATCTCTTTTTCAACAGCATGCAGGGCATTCATGGCATCCTGCAAGAAAACAGTTTGGCGGCCAAGAGCATGCAATTACTCTTTCTTCTTGACGGTTCGTGGAGAGTCTGGCTTGGTAAAATCTTCAACTCTATTCAACTGTATCGAGTTCACATTGGGACGTGAATTGAGTTGGACATCCTCGGGTATTATACTGTCGTCGGATTCCAAAACATTTGAGGGTGTGGGAGCTTCAGATGCAGGCTCGGCAATAGGGACTTGAATTGAGTTCATTTCGTCATTTGAGAATGCAAAATATGGATTATGGTAAGGATTGATTTGTTATGAATTGCCATGGATTGGTACGGTTATGACGGTAAGATTACTTTGGTAGTATTCTTACTATATTATTACATTGGTATGTAATTATTTATGTTGATGTGATCGATATCACTGTTGAGTATTTTGACTAACCCCATCGTAGGCTTTATTCTTAGGTACTCAGAGACCGAGCTAGTAGCGGTCGTGAAGGGGTGAGCTTCCCGGGTGATACTGGTTGTGGCATTTATTTGAGTATTGAGTATTCTTTTCTGGTTGTTTTTGTAATATCCGCATTTTTCTTTCCCTTGTATTTTCATTTTCGGTGTATTTCTCGGTCGTAGTGACCCTCGTGTATCTTTCAGTGTATCTTTTCAGTCATATGTTGATCTGATTCTCGTTATTGTTGTGCGGAACCGCCGTTTCGGGGTTGTCGTGGATCCATTCTATGTTATGATGCATTTTGAGATGTTCCGTTTGATGTTTCGTTCATATTCCGGTGTTCTGGACCGTTTAAATTTCGTACCTAGCGCACGCTATCTTTTCTGCATAGCGCATGCTAGAGGTCCCTTAGTAGTGCACACTACGACTGCTTCGTAGCGCGCGCTAGAGAGCAAGCCCTGGGAGTGGCAGTGCTGATTCCAGCCCTCTGGACTGGCGGATTAGCGTACGCTACGTAGTCTAGCGCACGCTAATGTCGGGGGCTAGCGCACGCTGAGATGCCCGGTAGCGTGTGCTAGCGTGAATGTCCAGTACTGGACAGTTTTCTACTGGACTCGACTGATGCCTAGGTAGCGCACGCTATTGGTCGATAGCGCGCGCTACCGATACACTTTAGCACATGCTACGTTTGGTCGATAGCACGCGCTAACTGGATCAGGTGTGTACTGACAGTTGCTTCTGGACTCGGCTGATGTCCAGGTAGCGCACGCTATTGGTCGATAGCGCACGCTACCGAGAGGTTATTAGCGCATGCTACGTTTCGAGTAGCGCACGCTAACGGCCAGAAATCTGGCTACTGGATTGGAGTTTTGTCCCCTTAGCGCACGCTAACTTTGAGGATTAGGGCGCGCTAACACTCCCTGGCTATATAAACCAGGGAGTTGACCGAGATGAACGTATTTTCTCATTTCTTCCTCCTCGCCGCGGCTGAGGCGATTTCTTGGCGATTTCTTCCTCCAATCATCTCAACCATCAACTTCCTTGAGTTCTTGGTGTATTATAACAACATCAACACGAATCTTTCATCCTAATCCAAGGTAAAATCTCTTAAAACCCTACTTTTGGATAAATTGGGGGTTTTAGGATTTTTGTCCAATTCGTTCCATTTTGTTGGTTAATCCATGATGAATATGATTAAGCTTGTTGATATAATTAGTTTTCCTACGGATTCATGGTATATTTTCATGGTTTTGCGAAATCGGGAGGGTTTGGTTGTGGTCCGCCCTCGTTGTTATTTTTATACGAATATACATGAATCGTAGGCGGGTTTTCGGGTGTATTCCATTTCCGTAATCATTTTGTGTTATTCGAATTATTAGGTCCATTTCCGCCGATTCCTCGCGGTTGTGCTTGACTCTCCCTTTCCGTTCGTGTCACCGTCTATTAATCGAGGCAAGTATCCTTATGAACTTACGATCTTGACATAGTAGTATTGTATGAGAAATTGTGTGTGTGTGTGTATGCTCACTACGGGTTAGATCCGACGAGGTCTCGGTAGGGCTCCACGAAGCTGTGGAACCGCGAGTTTGCTTTTAACCACTACGGGTTAGATCCGACGGGATCTCGGTAGGGATCCACGAAGTTGTGGGTCCGCGGTTAATTGTGGTGCATTTTACAAATGTGGTTTGATTATTGGCATTTCCGGAAATGAGTGTTTTGGAACTATGTTTTCGTGATTGCATGCATTGACTATATGTGTAAGATGTAAGTTGTTCATTTGGTTACTTGTACTAGCGTAATTGCTAACCCCTCTGGGGACCCATTTTGGGGAAATTCGTTTTATGAATTTCAGGTCAGGTTCATCGAGACGAGCGAGGGCTGGACCAGTACGCGGATGATGGCTGTGCGTGATGATTGTGCACGAGTGGTGTCTTATTGTCTTCTATCTTTTTACCTTTTGTGGTTTTTAAACTAATAGAAGTACTTGAGTACTTAAGAGTTCTTGTTCGTCTGGATTGTATTGTTGTCTATTATGTTTGTGTCGGATGATGGTGTTATGTTTGACCGGTTGAACCGGGTGGATTATTTTGTTTTCGTCTTTATGATGAGGTGTTATTTTGTTGTTTCCGCGAGTCGATGAGTATGATGTTTATCCAGCCTGGTGGGTCCCATATAGGGATTCACGGTGCTGTAATATACCTCGAATATCTTGGGGGTGTTACATAAAATGGTATCGGAGCACTAGGTTTATGGATACCTAGGCTTGTCGGTTTATTGGGTCTTGTCGTGTTTCGTTTTTGCACATCATCGTCACGCTGCCACGATTCCGGTACTACCAGTGTCCGTAAGTTTTTCCTTACTCTTTTCCTTATTTCCTTGTATCGCACCTTTGATTCTCAATTGTGATTGTTTTTCTTCTTGTACTTACCATCGTATGGCCTTTGCTACTTATTTAACACCAGTATGGCTGCTGGAAGAGGCCGTGGTCGTGGTCGTGGCCGTGGACACGACCGGGGACGTAGGGCAGACGGTGGGGCGGCCACGTCGAAGTCTTCGGGAGCCGGCAGTACCGGCGACCGTCACAGTTATGCTTCTTCTCAGGAGCGCGCCGACCTTGGTATTGCGGCCGTTATGCAGCAAATAGTGAATCAAATGCCGGCGATAGCTCAGGCGGTCCAGAACCCGGATACGGACCACGCTAATCGGGGCGGAGCGGATCGCTGGCTTCAGGATATCATCAAGATGCATCCTCCTCAGTTTTCGGGAGCTTCGGACCCGATCGGCTGGGAGGGGTGGATCAAGGAGATATATAAAGTCTTCACTGCTACCAACTGTCCCGAGGACCATAAGGTCCCTATTGCCCAGTACTTTCTCACTGGGGATGCTACGGATTGGTGGGAGGCCGTTGGGCCCAAAGACCATGTTGCTTCGTGGGCCGAATTTCAGGAATTGATGGAGACCGAATATTGCCCGTGGCCGGTCAGACAGGCTCGAGTACATGCTTTCTATGATGCTCAACCACGGGATATCCCCGTATCTCAAGCTATTGCCAATTTTAACAAGGAGTTGAGTTATGTGAAGACCCAAGTTGTCGATGAGAGGAGTTGGGTATTTTCCATTTTTCCAGGCGAATGAAGTTGTCGATTCGGGACTATATGTCGGGGCTTGTCTGTACTACCTTGAAATATTACCAGAGTAGGGCCCTTGCTTACGATATGTCTGTGACGGCGAGTGAGGCGGTCCGCGAGAGCAAGAAGCAGAAGTCCGCTGGGAATTTTTCGGGCCACAAAGGTGGGGGTCAGCAGAAATTCTAGTCTGCTAACTTTTCCGCTGGTGGTGGCCCAGCTCGATCTACTGGGTTTCCCCGTAGGGCTGCCAGTGTCCCTTCTCGAGAGGTGAAGTGTTTTAACTGTGGCCATCAGGGCCACATCAGTCGTATTTGTCCGAACCCTTTGCTGACGTGTAATCAGTGTGGCCAGCCGGGCCACAAGGCTGCTTTTTGTGCTGAGAGGGAGAAAATCCTTGGTGCCCGGGCTTCCATTCCAGCGCCCAGGAACCAAGTGTGAATCAAGGATCGTTTGCTTCTCAATCTCCTCCGAGTGCTAGTCGAGGGAGAGGTCGGGGTCAGCCCGTTAAGGGGGGAGCTTCCAGTGTTGGCTCAGCCCACCCGCATGTCTACGAGATGCGGAGAGCCGATGACCCAGCAGCTACTGTGGCGACAGGTACCGTTTATATTCTTTCTCATCCTGTCAGTGTGTTTTTCGATTCTGGTGCTACGCATTCGTTCATATCTCTGGAGTGTGTGCGCCGTTTGAGTCTCGACTGTTTGACGCCTTGTTAGCCCTTCATCGTTAAGCTTCCTAGCGGTGATAGGATCGTTGGTGATCAGGAGGTTCAAGACTGTTCTGTGCTTATTTGTGAGAGGGCTTGGCCCTCTAATCTTATTGTTGTGGGTATTGAGGGTGAGGATTTGTTTCTCGGGGACGATTGGCTCAAGCGGCATGGTGAAATCATGAACAACCGCACAAGAATCATCACTATGTTAGACGAGGACGGCACCGAGCACTCCTTCGCGGGGCGAAAGAGGGGAAACCAGAAATTCGTTATTAACGCCTTGAAGGCGATGAGACTCCTGCGAAAAGGGTGTACTGGTTATTGGTGCTACGCATTGAAGGCGGAGAGTGGTGGAGTCGAGCTTTCGTCGATTCCAATCGTTAGTGAGTTTCCGGATGTATTTCCTGAAGAGTTACCGGGATTGCCACCGGATCGTGAGGTCGAGTTTGCTATAGAATTAGAGCCGGGCGCAGCTCCTATTTCGAAGGCGCCGTATCGCATGGAACCTTCAGAGATGTCCGAATTGAAGAAGTAGTTTAGTGAGCTTCTTGAGTCGGGGTATGTCGACCAAGCGCCTCGCCTTGGGGCGCACCGGTCCTATTTGTGCGGAAGAAGGATGGTTCACTACGTTTGTGTATCGACTATCGCGAACTAAACAAGGTGACCATCAAGAACAAGTATCCTTTGTCGAGAATTTATGACTTGTTCGATCAGTTGCAGGGAGCTGCGGTGTTCTCGAAGGTTGATTTGAAATCGGGATACTATCAGCTCCGGGTGAGGGAGTCCGATGTGCCGAAAACATCTTTTTTGACGAGATACGGACATTATGAGTTTGTAGTTATGCCTTTCGGGTTAACTAATGCGCCGGCGGTGTTCATGCAGTTGATGAACAAAGTCTTTATCGAGTATTTGGATAAGTGTGTCGTCGTCTTCATTGAAGATATTCTTATTTATTCGAGGAACGAGGAATAGCATGCCCATCATTTGCGAGTAGTGTTAGACATTTTGAGGACCGAGCAACTCTATGCGAAGTTCTCGAAATGTGAGTTCTGGCTGAAGAAAGTGATGTTTTTAGGTCACGTGATTTCAGCCGAGGGGATTCGTGTGGATCCGCAGAAGATTGAGGCAGTGTTGGATTGGGCGCCGCCTAAGAATGTGAAGGAGATCCATAGTTTCTTGGGCTTGGCTGGTTACTACCGTAGGTTCGTCGAGGGTTTCTCGAAACTAGCTCGGCCACTTACACAGTTGCTCCAGAAATCAGAGAAGTTCGTCTGGAATGATGAGAGGCAGTCGAGTTTTGAGGAGCTGAAGAGACGTTTGACTTCAGCCCCGATTTTGGCGTCGCCATGTGGCAACGAGGGTTTTGCCGTTTATAGCGATGCTTCGGGTCAGGGTCTTGGGTGCGTATTGATGCAACACGACAAGACCATCGCATATGCGTCAAGACAGTTGAGGCCGTATGAGCTTAACTACCCTACTCATGATTTGGAGTTAGCGGCGGTCGTTTTTGCGCTCAAGATTTGGCGTCACTATCTTTTCGGCTCTGCATGTCAAATTTTTACCGATCACAAAAGTCTGAAATATATATTTACTCAGCGGGAGTTGAATATGAGGCAGAGGAGGTGGTTAGAGCTAATTAAAGATTATGACCTCGAAATCCTTTATCATCCGGGCAAGGCGAACGTCGTGGCCGACGCCTTGAGTCGGAAACCGGTTGCGTTGCGAACGCTTGAGATCCTTACGTCTCAGTCTGAGCTTCGGCGGGCTTTGATCGAGTTAGATGTTAAGGTTTTGTTGCCTGGAGCTATCGGGTAACTTTGTGCTTTAGAGATTTCGTCGTCTTTGATCGATGAAATTAAGCTGAAGCAGTTAGAGGATCCGATGATTACTCAAATCCGAGAGAACGTTCTTAAGGGAAAGTCTCCTGGGTTTATGATTCACGAGGATGGTGTTTTGAGATTCCAGAGTCGGCTTTGTGTACCGAACGACTCGGAGTTGAGACAGAGTATTTTGCGTGAGGCCCATGCTACACCTTATTCCGTTCATCCTGGTTCGAGTAAGATGTACAAGGACCTGAGAAGGAATTTCTGGTGGAATGATATGAAGGAGGAGGTCGTGCAATTTGTAGCGAGATGTTTGACTTGTCAGCAGGTCAAAATCGAGCATCAGCGACCGGCTGGGTTATTGCAGTCACTTCCCGTTCTGGAATGGAAATGGGAAGATATATTGATAGATTTCGTTACGAGTTTGCCGAGATCGAGGTTGGGCATGAATATGGTATGGGTGATTGTTGATCGTCTGACCAAGTCGGCACATTTTCTGGACATCAAGGACACTTGGGGCCCGGAGAAGCTAGCTCGTGTGTTTATCGCGCAGATTGTGAGGCTTCACGGTACTCCGAAGTCTATTGTTTCGGATCGTGATGGCCGTTTTGTATCGCACTTTTGGCAGGCGGTGCATAAGGTGTTGGGTACTCGCTTGCGTTTGAGTACCTCTTTTCATCCCCAGTCAGATGGACAGTCGGAACGCACTATCCAGACGTTCGAGGATATGTTGCGTGCATGTGCTCTCGATTGGAGCAGTGACTGGGAGAAGCATTTGCCATTGATCGAATTCACGTACAACAATAGTTGGCACACGTCGATTCGGATGGCACCGTATGAGGCACTTTATGGGCGGTGATGTCGATCACCGATTTGTTGGAATGAGGCGTCCGATTTGGTCGGGACCGAGCTGGATGTCGTTTTAGAGATGAGGCAAAAGATAGAATTAATTCGGGAACGGATGTTGACTGCCCAGAGTCAACAGAAGTCATATGCCGATGTCCGTCGTCGACCTTTGGAATTCGAGGTGGGAGACCACGTTTTACTAAAGGTGTCGCCGACCAGAGGAGTTTTCCGTTTCGGGAAAAAGGGGAAGTTGAGTCCGAGATTTATTGGGCCCTTCGAGATTCTCGAGCGAGTCGGTGAGTTGGCATACCGTTTGGCGTTACCTCCGGCCTTGAGTCATGTTCATAGCGTTTTTCATGTTTCCCATCTGAGGAAATATGTCCCGGATCCTAGTCACGTCATCGATTATGGTGAGATTAACGTTGCCGAGGATATTACTTTTGAAGAACGTCCTTTGAAGATTTTGGAGCATCGTGAGAAACGACTGAGGCATAAGACCATCTCTTTGGTCAAGGTGCAGTGGTCGAGACATGGTGTCGAGGAGGCAACTTGGGAGACCGAGGATAGCATGCGTACTAGGTACCCTGAGTTGTTTGTTTCTTAAGTTTCGGGACGAAACTTATTTTTAGAGGGGTAGAATGTAATATCCGCATTTTTCTTTCCCTTGTATTTTCATTTTCGGTGTATTTCTCGGTCGTAGTGACCCTCGTGTATCTTTCAGTGTATCTTTTCAGTCATCTATTGATCTGATTCTCGTTATTGTTGTGCGGAACCGCCATTTCGGGGTTGCCGTGGATCCATTCTACGTTATGATGCATTTTGAGATGTTCCGTTTGATGTTTCGTTCATATTTCGGTATTTTGGACCGTTTATATTTCGTACCTAGCGCACGCTATCTTTTCTGCATAGTGCACGCTAGAGGTCCCTTAGTAGCGCACGCTACGACTGCTTCGTAGCGCGCGCTAGAGAGCAAGCCCTGGGAGTGGCAGTGCTGATTCCAGCCCTCTGGACTGGCGGATTAGCGTACGCTACGTAGTCTAGCGCACGCTAATGTCGGGGGCTAGCGCACGCTGAGATGCCCGGTAGCGTGTGCTAGCGTGAATGTCCAGTACTGGACAATTTGCTACTGGACTCGACTGATGCCCAGGTAGCGCACGCTATTGGTCGATAGCGCGCGCTACCGATACACTTTAGCGCACGTTACGTTTGGTCGATAGCGCGCGCTAACTGGATCAGGTGTGTACTGACAGTTGCTTCTGGACTCGGCTGATGTCCAGGTAGCGCACGTTATTGGTCAATAGCGCGCGCTAGCGAGAGGTTATTAGCGCGCGCTACGTTTCGAGTAGCGCACGCTAACGACCATAAATCTGGCTACTGGACTGGGGTTTTGTCCCGTTAGCGCACGCTAACTTTGAGGATTAGCGCGCGCTAACACTCCCTGGCTATATAAACCAGGGAGTTGACCGAGATGAACGTATTTTCTCATTTCTTCCTCCTCTCCGCGGCTGAGGCGATTCCGGGCGATTTCTTGGCGATTTCTTCCTCCTATCATCTCAACCATCAACTTCCTTGAGTTCTTGGTGTATTATAACAACATCAACACGAATCTTTCATCCTAATACAAGGTAAAATCTCTTAGAACCCTACTTTTGGATAAATTGGGGGTTTTGGGATTTTCGTCCGATTCGTTCCGTTCTGTTGGTTAATCCATGATGAATATGATTAATCTTATTGATATCATTAGTTTTCCTACGGATTCATGGTATATTTTCATGGTTTTGCGAAATTGGGAGGGTTTGGTTGTGGTCCGCCCTCGGTGTTATTTTTATACGAATATACATTAATCGTAGGCAGGTTTTCGGGTGTATTCCATTTCCATAATCGTTTAGAAGTAGTTGTGATTGTGTTATTCGAATCGTTAGGTCCATTTCCGCCAATTCCTCGCGGTTGTGCTTGACTCTCCCTTTCCGTTCGTGTCACCGTCTATTAATCGAGGCAAGTATCCTTATGAACTTACGATCTTGACATAGTAGTATTGTATGAGAAATTGTGTGTGTGTGTATGCTCACTACGGGTTAGATCCGACGGGTCTCGGTGGGGCTCCACGAAGGTGTGGAACCGCATGTTTGCTTTTAACCACTATAGGTTAGATCCGACGGGGTCTCGGTAGGGATCCATGAAGTTGTGGGTCCGTGGTTAATTGTGGTGCATTTTACAAATGTGGTTTGATTATTGGCATTTCCGGAAATGAGTGTTTTGGAACTATGTTTTCGTGATTGCATGCATTGACTATATGTGTAAGATGTAAGTTGTTCATTTGGTTACTTGTACTAGTGTAATTGCTAACCCCTCTGGGGACCCGTCTTGGGGAAATTCATTTTATAAATTTCAGGTCAGGTTCATCGAGACGAGCGGGCGCTGGACCAGTATGCGGATGATGGTTGTGCGTCATGATTGTGCACGAGTGGTGTCTTATTGTCTTCTATCTTTTTACCTTTTGTGGTTTTTAAACTAATAGAAGTACTCGAGTACTTAAGAGTTCTTGTTCATCTGGATTGTATTGTTGTATATTATGTTTTTGTCGGATGATGGTATTATGTTTGACCGGTTGAACCGGGTGGATTATTTTGTTTTGCGTCTTTATGATGAGGTGTTATTTTGTTGTTTCCGCGAGTCGATGAGTATGATGTTTATCCAGCCTGGTGGGTCCCATATAGGGATTCACGGCGCTGTAATATACCTCGAATATCTTGGGGGTGTTACAGTTTTATTCCGCTGCAAATGTGTATTTTGAACTGTGTTTTTATCCACTGCGTGTGTATTTTAAAATGGCTTTCTGGTATTTTTACCAGCGTGTGTATTTTAAATGGCATTTTGGCATTTTGCGAACTTGGGTTATTTCGTCAAACCCTTTTTCCTAATTATTTTATCGATACGTTTAAGTGATGGTTTAGCGTACATTTTGAACTGTCGAGATTTGGCATTTCGCCTCGTATTTTCAAATGGTATTTTATGACGGTATTTGGTATTTTGTAAATGGCTTTTGTGAGTTTTGGAAATATTACCGTCATCGGCCTTTTGGCGTTTTTAAACATTTTTGAAATGGTTTTGTAAACGGTTTTTAGCCTGGTGGGTTCCGGCGCGGGGCCCACGGCGCTGTAATATCCCGGAAGGTTTTGGGGGTGTTACACTTACGTCCACAGGCTGCACAGAGATGATGGCTGCACCACGATACTAATCACAACTTAACACAATTGATCACAATGGATCACCATGATCACACTTGTTCACAATTGCTCACCCGGGGGACATGACAAGACACGAATCGACAAGGTTTTTGCAAACCTAATCTCTGATACCATTTATGTAACACCCCCAATCCACTCAGGGATATTACACGCCGTAGACCCCTTTCCACAAGGAGCTACCAGGCGGGAGACTACAAAACAAAACCGACATGCGGTCAACTTGACCAAAACATAACACCGTAGACCGATTAGGTCTCTCAAAACACAGCATAACCGAAAAATCTGATAAATCAAAATACAAATCGATCTCATAATACAAAAATGTCCATCCCCTCAAGGATGACAAGAATTCAAATCGACAGATCATTGACGGACAACAAACTACAATTGTGACTAGTATCGCTGCTTTGCATCATCCTCCGAGCCGATCATGTGGTTGCTCACTCTCCAGTCAGAATACCTGGAATAAATAACAAAATCCCCAACGAGGGGTTAGCGATGGAATCGCTAGCAAGTAACCAAGCTATAAAGTTATACATCAATAATATAACCGTTATGAAAATAACCTTTCGACAAGGTAGTAACACGATCCCCGAGTCTAAAGTCTTTTCGAAAAACATTTCCCTCAAGGGAGGATCATAGAAACAACTTCAAAACACGTTTGAAAGAATAAAGGAAGACGTCGTGGGTCTCAGTGTAAAATCATGAAAAGATTTGTAATTCTCCTATTCAAAAGGATTTTCTTTCAAAAACATGAAGACGATTCAATTCTCAAACAAGCCTCAAAGGAAGAAACACAAACACCAAAATAACTAGAATCCAGGATTCACACAATCACAATTTAGAAATATCCAGTCAAAAAAAATACTCAAATCACCTTCGTGGCCTCGATGGGACCCATCCTGGATTAGTTACCGAAAAACAAGCTCAAACCCACCCATAAGTTATCTTGACATCGTACTCGCAAGTAATGATTCTCGGAGCCCTCTCGAGAGCTACCCGATTAGATAACCTTATGGTCAAATCATATCAACTAGCCATACTCGCAAGTAACGCGCCGCCGGAGGCCTCATGGGTCCTTACCCGGTTAACATCATTCAAACACGCCCATAAGTTATCTTGACATCGTACTGCAAGTAACGATTCTCGGAGCCCTCTCCAGACCTACCCGATTAGATAAACTTATGGTCAAATCATATCAACTGGCCGTACTGGAAAGTAATGCGCCACCGGAGGCCTCACGGGTCCCTACCCGGTAATATCTCAATCACCAATTACACAACAACAAGGTATAATATTTGCCACACACATGAAATTAAGAGTTAATGCAACAAACACTTTCACAAAGCGTAACATTCACGTCACACCGTCATCTAGTACACCTTCTAACAAGTGAACAATACAAATATTCCATAATTCCTTGGATAACTATTCACTTCAAAATATCCATCTCGAACATAATACAACATGAGATGATGGTTGTCATTCTCCAAGAATTTCAAGTTTACGCTCGTATTTACTTTCATAGAATCACATATTCATTTAGAAGTGAGTTATGGTTAAATGTTCAATCACTAACAAGCCCACGTTAAATTCACGACACATCACATTCTCAAAGTATAAAGATTATAGACGAGATACTCGTCTTAAGTCCAAAGCACGCGAAGCTACGGGAAGTCTCGACCGGAAATCCTTGATGAGGACGACGACGAACGGAAGGGTTCGGTATGAGCTCTTCGCAAGGAACTCGACCCTAGCATCATATCATTAATAAATCAACGACCGAACGATGGAATAATAATCATAGAACGCCCGAATCCCTCTATGACATTCTACCGGACACCTTCAAGGTGTCGATTAGGAACCCAACAAAACGATGAATCCTCGGCAATCAAACCATGGAACAACAAAGAAATTGATATAATACGGCTCAATAATCATTAATCCATCACTAATCTAAGTTACTACGGATTAAATGGATGAAATCAAACAAAATCCACAATTTTCCCAAACTAGATTTTTAGGAAATCTAACCTTGATTCGGTCGATCGGAGGATGTTATGTGATTATTAATCGACGTTAGAAACTCAAGAACTTCATGTATTGGTAGTTGAACAACATGTCTTCGTGATATCAGAGTATCGGCCGCGGAGGAGATGAATTGAGTGAGAAAATGAGTGAAGAAGTAGCCTGCCCAACCAATATATACTGCCCGGCACTGGCTTAGTGCCGCGGCCCGGACAGCAGGGGCCGCGGCCCGCGGTACAGCCCGCTACAGCATCAAAAGGCACATGGTGCAATCTTAGCTATTTCGACCATAACTCGTTCGTCCGGACTCCGATTGACTCACCGTCTGAACCAATAGAAATCTAACTTGATGCTCTACAATAATGGAAAGATTCAGAATTTTTGGAGTCTCCAAGAATTTAAGGTGATTTTACAAAGTCAAACTCATACTTGGAAAAGTCGCTTAAGAACACGGAACTCAACAAAACGACAC
Source organism: Orobanche coerulescens (assembly GCA_033398695.1). Lineage (NCBI taxonomy): Eukaryota > Viridiplantae > Streptophyta > Magnoliopsida > Lamiales > Orobanchaceae > Orobanche > Orobanche coerulescens. Next base: position 139,282,361 of record CM065817.1, read on the forward strand.
CGAAATGAACTCGGATGACAAAAAGTATAGAATTAATCATTATTGGAATGACGAAATGGTCATAATAGAGCCGCTAAGATGGACTTCCGTCAAAAAAAGAAAATTACCGGAAATCGAAATTGCGGATATTACATATGGACCTAATGCACCTAATGCTAGGACGACTCGGATACACTAATGCACCTGCTATGATTCAACACAATAATGAGCCAACCATGAAATGTAACATGTCACAACTCAAGCACACATTTAATCAAAGAAACACCGGCGACACAAGTCTCACACGACGAACTTTACAACAGAACACATCAATACATCATAAAAAAAAATATCCCACATAATCATAACCAAACAAAGTAACCGGAACCAAACAGCAATTAATTCTACGCAACTTGAAATTAAAAATCTCGGGTATTACATTCTACCCCTCTAAAAAGAAGTTTCATCCCGAAACTTAAAAAGAAGTGTGAAGTAAGCAAAAGGAACGAACAAATAAGTCTCAGCGATCCACACGAGTCCATCCCGACAAGGGTGCTGAAGCTCGATTCTGGGAAATCTCATGGAATAATTCACAATACTAAACCCTGTGGCCCTCGATTCCACAATTATAACAAGTAATCGATGGCAAAGGATAATTGACCTGCACATGGCCCACAACAGTGCAATTGAAACACCTCTCAGTCGGACTAGGAGTCAAAGAAGATAACTTGGAACTCTTGGTTCCACCAAACGAAGAAAGGGAAGATTTCGCCGCATGACTACGCTAAACTCAATTAGAAGAATTTCTAATTCTCACACCATCCGAAATATCTCCAGACGTCCTCTGTCTCTTCGGCTTATGCGAAGGCCCAGAAGACAACGATGCCATATCGTACGCCATGGCTCGATCCTGGTACTCTCTCAATGTAGTGTTGATACTTTCTGTGTTACAAACTTGCTGGGCGGAAAAAGAAATTACAACTGGACTACAAAAAATTACAACTCGAAAACAGAAACTACAAACTCGTACGGAAATGAAATACAAAACTCGAAATAGAATTGAAAATGCAAGAAAATAAATTATAAAACCATAAACTAATGCTGAGTCGAGGAATCCTCTATCCGCAAGACGAAATACGCCCCGGTAGTGCTCTCGATTCTGACGTATCGCCCCCAAAGATAAAACGGCAACGTCTCGTAGGTCGTAGCACCACAAGACCTACGAGCTCCGATGAACTTAAATGAGGCGAGGACAAAGCTGAAACTATGAACTATATGCTTTATGCTGGAGTTTCGAAATATTGCATGTACAGAAGCAAATGTATGCATGCCTATTTATAGGCCATTCACACTTGCAGGGGGTTTAAACACATCCCTTATGGCTGTCATAATGCAGACATTCATGCCTGTATTGAACACAGGAGTTACACAGTTTAAGGCAGTGGTTACTGCCCGTTTTGAATTTGAACAGACAGCCTTAACACCTCCTCATAACACCTGGGAGGTTACTGCCCGTTTTTGGCTGAGTTTGAATAGTTCAGATGCACCTCGACTATAATCAGCTCCTTAACCATTTGATGGATGTACCTGGACATCCTTATGTGCTCATACGAGCCCAACTACGTTGTTGAGCTTGTCCAAAAAATTCTTTAAGCTAGCCCAAGGCCTAGCCCAAGGCCAAGCCCACGAACAGGCCCAAAGACCAGGCCAAAGACCAATTGCCAAGATCCAAGATCAAGGCCAAGGTCCACGGTCCACGGCACGCGGCACGCGGCTCGTGGCTCGCGGCCGCGGCCGAGGCGAGGCGGCGGCGGCGGCGCACACGTGTGCGCGCGTGTGGGCTTTAAGTCCATACACATGTGCCACTAATTATTACATGCATAAATGTAACTCCTTATATACTAGAATAATGATGGTTCATTATTCAATGTGGGATTCCATCCCTTATTAATTCACTATTAAGTGACAAACTTTAATTCACTATTTCTCACTCACCGGGAATCGTTTAGAGAAAGTGAATATACCATGATAATCTACTCGGAATGTAGATCGATCCTATAATATTTAATTTTACAAAATAAAATTAAAATCATTAACGATTCTAACAATCCCCCACATGAGTGAAAATAGCCCAAATGCAATATGCAGACTCAAGCTCAGTCCTCAAGAGGCGTTAAAATATAAGGATAGGTAGTTCATGACTTTGAACCTTCCATAGTTAACATCATCGGGTACACAGGCAGATTAGTGGCTTGATGCTTTGAACTATTCCCCCACAGCGTGCACCGAGACAATGGTGCTAACACTTGAACACCTCAACCTCATCCGTTCTCACGTTTTGTGTCCTTTGCGGGCCTTGGACACCCCTTTGGATTCATAAGTGATTTTCATGAAGCGGCCCCCACTTATCACTTATATAGGTGATTCTTTATCGAGTATCTTGTCATACCCAACCTCCTCGAGGTCTTTAGGAATCATTAAAAGTCATAGACTTAACCTCACCACTAGGCAAGCTTTCAACACTCAATTGCTCTATAGGGAATAAACTTAGATGAGTGTTTCACACGAACTCTCATAGCTTAGTTCTCCCATTGAACCAAGTTCTTGGGATATCCAGTCATCTTGGTTGGGTTACCACTATGATAATTCTCAATTTGTGGATTTTAAACCCATTCCCTCTAGCAATTTATTCATTTGATCACGGTTTAACCCTTTGGTTAGCGGATCCGCTAGATTATCCAATGACCTCACATAGTCAATAGAGATAACCCCACTTTTGATCAAATGTCTCACGGTATTATGGCGTCGACGAATATGTTGAGACTTTCCATTATACATGTTACTTCTCGCCCTACCAATAGCAGCTTGGCTATCACAGTGAATCATCACTGCAGGCACTGGCTTGGACCAACATGGAATATCTTCTAGAAAGTTTCTGAGCCATTCGGCTTCTTCACCAGCTTTGTCCAAAGCTATGAATTCCGATTCCATGGTGGATCGGGCTATACACGTTTGTTTCGCGGACTTCCACGAGACAGGTCCACCCCCAATGGTAAACACGTAACCACTTGTAGAAAATGAACTTTTCGTATCGGATATCCAATTCACATCACAGTACCCTTCAAGTACCTGGGGGTATCGCGAATATTGTAGCCCAAGGTTTTGAGTATACTTTAAGTACCTCAAAACTCTAACGAGACCTTTCCAATGCTCTTTGCTTGGATTGCTCGTGTAACGACTCAATTTGTTTACAGCGCAAGCTAAATCGGGTCGAGTGCAATTTTTAAGATACATTAAACACCCCATGACTCGTGCATATTGTTCTTATGCAATGGGGTCCCCTCGATTTTTGCTCAAGTGATCATTTAAATCTATTGGGGTCTTAGCCGGAAAGCTTTCAAAAGCATTAAACTTCTTAAGAACTTTCTCGGCATAGTGAGATTGTGTCAAGATGATTCCATCTGATTTTCTCAAAATTTTCATTCCAAGAATCACATCGGCTAGCCCCATGTCTTTCATGTCAAAATTTCTTTTTAACATGTTCTTAGTATCGTTAATCAATTGTATATTGTTACCCATGATTAACATGTCATCTATATAAAGACGCACAATAACATAATCGTTATTAGTATTCTTAATATATACACATTTATCACACTCGTTTATTTTAAAACCATTTGATAACATTACATTATCAAATTTCAAGTGCCATTGTACTGGAGCTTGTTTCAATCCAGATAGAGACCTAACCAATTTGCATACCTTTTTCTCTTGTCCAGGTACTACAAACCCTTCAGGTTGTTCCATATAGATCTCTTCATCCAGATCACCGTTTAGAAAAGTAGTCTTAACATCCATTTGATGAATCTCAAGATCGTGCAAAGCAGCAATCGCGAGAAGCACTCGAATAGATGTAATTCTCGTTACAGGTGAATAGGTATCGAAAAAATCGTACCCTTCCTTCTGTTTGAAACCTTTAACTACTAAACGAGCTTTATACTTGTCAATTGACCCATCAGCCTTGTACTTTCTTTTAAGGAACCATTTACATCCTAAGGGCTTACAACATTCAGGTAAATCAACCAAAACCCAAGTTTGGTTTTGTAAAATTGAGTCAATTTCACTCTGAACAGCTTCTTTCCAGAGCAACCCGTCTAGTCTGGCATAAGCTACTTTGATCGACGTTGGTTCTTCATCCAACATGAATGCTATGTAGTCAGGTCCAAATGTCTTTGGTGTCCTAACCCTACTACCACGTCTCGATTCTACATCTTCCAGATTAGATCTCGATCGCTTATGTGACTTTGGATCTACATCCACAGGTTTTGAACTTGTTCCTTCATCTTCAACTCTATTGCTAGAATTGTTCTCAACTCTATCATTATACTAACAAGGATATATGTTTTTAAAGAATACAGCATTCCTTGATTCAATTGTTGTTCCCACAGTCATTTCAGGAACTTCTGACTTGTGGATAACAAACCGATAGGCACTACTGTTCAGTGCATACCCAATAAAGATACAATCGACCGTCTTAGGTCCGATTTTAACTTGTTTAGGTAGAGGTACCTCAACCTTATCCAAACACCCCCACACTTTGAGATATCTGTATGAAGGTTTTCTACCTTTCCACAATTCATAAGGGTAATATCCTTACATTTGCGTGGAATCTTGTTCAATATGTAGTTGGCTGTCAAGACAGCTTCCCCCCACATGTTATGGGGCAACCCTGAACTAATCAATAAGGCATTCATCATATTCTTAAGTATTCGATTCTTACGTTCAGCAACGCCATTAGATTGTGGTGCATATGGAGCTGTTGTTTGATGAATTATACCGCTTTCGTGGCATAATTCCTCAAACAGGGCTACATATTCGCCACCTCTATCGCTTCGAACCATCTTGATATGGCAGCCTAATTGATTTTCGGCTTCATTCTTGAAGTTCTTAAAAGCTTCAATAGCCTCATCTTTACTTCTCAAAAGATAAAGATAACAATATTTTGTGCAGTCATCGATAAAAGTGATAAAATACTTCTTACCACCTCTAGTTTGCACAAACTTTAAATCACACACATATGTGTGAATTAATTCAAGGGGTTGTCTGTTTCGTTTTACCGAATGAAACGGAAGTTTGGTCATTTTTGCTTTAACACAAATCTCACATTTGTTTTAAGTATTACTTCATTTAATTTTAGTAAATATAAGTTTACTAATCTTTTTATAGCATTTAGATTCACATGACCTAATCTACAATGCCATAAATCAGAACATTCTGTCAAGTAAGAGGAAGCAGTAGCATTTTCATTAGCATTACTGGACTTGGTTACATAGCATTTAGCCAAAGTATTAAGTTTAAAGAGTCCCTCCGTGAGGTAACCCTTACCAAGAAACCTATCAAACTTTTTTATGATAATTCTATCTGACTCAAACACTAGTTTAAACCCCTTTTTAACTAGTATAGAGCCTGAGATCAAATTCTTCCTCATATCCGGAACATGAAGCACATTCTTCAAGGTGAGTATCTGTCCGGACGTAAGTTTGAGGTCCACTTCTCCAACTCTGATAATTTCAGATGAAGCTGGATTCCCCATGTTGAGCCTCCCCTCAACAGCTTGATGGCTCCTATCGGCACCAACGTGGGCGGTCGCACCAGTGTCGACGTACCAACCACCTTGGTTCTCAACGTGGTTAACTTCTTCGATGACCACAGCAGCAAGGTCATCCTCTTTCCATCCGCCGTTAGTCTCGGCGATGTTGGCAACATGTTTCTTCTTCTTGTTGGTCTTCGGCTTTCGACAGTCTTTCGCCGTATGCCCATGTTTGCCATAGTTGAAGCAATCGCCATCAAACTTCTTGACTGGTTGCTTCCCTTTGCTCTTGTTTTGGACACTTGGACGAGATCTTTTATTGGAGGGACCGCCATACTCCAATAGATTGGCCTTAGCATCTATCAGGCCTTTTGGTTTGTGGTCATTTTTGCGCACGTATGACTCGATGCGCAGTTTCACAATCAAGTCTTCAAGAGTCATCTCCTTTCTCTTGTGTTTGAGATAGCTCTTGAAGTCTTTCCAACTGGGGGGCAACATCTCGATCACAGTTGCAACAGTGAAAGCATCCGGCAGGACCATTCCCTCGGCATTGACATCATGAATGATGAGTTGGAACTCTTGCACTTGTTTTATGATTGGCCTTGAGTCAACCATCTTGTAGTCCATATACTTGACGAATACAAACTTCTTTGTACCTGCATCATACTACGGTACTTCTTTTCAAGTGCTTCCCACATCTCTTTTGATGTGTTTACAACAGAATAAACATTGTACAAACTATCTTCTAAGGAATTAAATAAAGTTTTTACAAAGATAGTCTCCATTGTGACAATTGTCATAGGCAGCTCGGACTGTGAAACTAGTCTCTTGAGCACTTGGCGCCGGTGGCACATCTTCCTTAAGGAAGTTCACAAAGCCCAATGTTGTCAAATAGAACAACATCTTCTGTTGCCACCTTTTAAAGTCGGCTCCACCAAACTTTGGCAGTTTCTCGGCGGCAGGCATCATCATTGGTCCCGAGGTTGTTCCAAAAAAGGAACCAGTCGTGTTGAACCCGTAGGCTCCAACACTAGATCCACATGGATCCAACGGTACCACTAAAAGTGGAACCTACGGTGCCACTCGAAGTGGATCCACCGGTAGTCAGAAAGGGGTTCGAAAACACCCATGGAGTTGTTGATGAGGCAGTTGAGCTCATCATGCTGGACATGGTTGCGGCAATAGTGTTTGCCACGTTCGAAGCGGCGGTCGCGGAGGCAAAGGCAGCGGTGGTGTTGGAGTTGGTGGAAGCAGCGGTCATCATCTCCAGTTGTAGGATTTAGCAAGTATTTCGTCTTGCGCTTGTTGATACTTTCTGTGTTACAAACTTGCTGGACGGAAAAATAAAAAGTTTTGTAACAGAAAAAATTAAAAATAAAAATAAAAATAATAAGTGTCATTTGCCAGGTTCGAACCTGTGACCTTGTGGTTGCTAAGGATAAAACCAAACGGTGATTTAGTGTTTTAGTTTTACTTATTTATTTATATACTAATACTACTCTATTTTAAGCTTATAAGCTTTAACAGGTTATTTTTCTGCTTATTTTTAAGCATTTCTAATCTTTTATATTTTTCCTAGCTTAAGTATACTACTAAGTATTTTTATAAAAAGTTTTAGAATTTTCACTGTTAATTTACTATTTTTTACAATTAAAATTAGTTTAATTAGTATTTAAATAGTTTTTAATTAATAATAATTAATTAAATAGTCTTAAAAATTATTTTAATTTTCCAATAATTTTCTTTTATCCTTTGAATTACAAAAATATAATTTTCACTTCCGTGGGATTTATATTGTACAGAATTCACGTTTTATTTTGTACATTTACGTAAAATTAATTTAAACGTACGCGTTTTTAGGTTTTAAACGTTTTTAAGCATTTTCCTTTCACGTACTTGTTCATATAGCTTGTTTAAGCTATTTCCTTTTAAATTTCCTTAGTTTAATCATTCAAACCCTTTTTCGTTCAATTTCACTCGATCACAAATTCGTCGTATTACATATTTCACACCTTGCTGGGACATAATGACCCGGGAATACACTGTACACCTTGGTTATTTGGCCTAAGCTATTTGACCATATTGACCACATCCGTAGTTGACTTTGGTTGACCGTTTCAGAGCCAATCAAGCAATATGATCGGCCAATAAAAAGTCAAAATTGAATTGATTTTGGTCAAACATTAATAAATTTGGTGGAGAATTTGATTGAGAAAAAAAACACATAAAATTATAGGTGTCAAATTTATGAAAATAAAAACTTAAAAATAGAGAGGATATAATTAATAAAACATTAGTGGTTGAATTTTAAATATATTATATGGAGTTAAGTGTAAAATTATAAATATCCACATTTTTGATAACTTTAGATAATAAACAAATAACCCCTTACACTTTATACCCCCTATATATATACTTTTTAATATGAACTTTGTTTATAATTACATGAGTATTAGTATTAGATTAAGACTTCCATCCATTAAACTTACAAAATTTTATAAATATACGAATTAGTTTTAATATACGTTAAACATTTTTAAATAAATATTAGTTTGAAAATTTCATATATTAAAATATTCTTGTTACTATGTACGTTAAATAAGGACTCATGTTATCCTATTTAAAAGTTTAATCTCTGCGTACACGGATTTGAATATTAAATACGGCTAAATTATTATTAACGGTAATATAAATATCAAATTTTAATCACGAGTTACTGTGATATGAAAATATATATACGCGATTGTACTTATAACAACGACTCATGTAATTATTATTTAAAGTTTATATATGGATATCCTGAAACATTTTTGAAAAACTTTATGGAGTATATTTTAACTTCATAGCTCATTATATGCTACTAAACTCGCACATTTTGTACAACATGATACCAATTGTTAAAAGTTAAACAACAATATTAACCTCAACATCTATGTCAGCTAAATAAAAGTTTATATACGGATATATTTTAACTTATAACAACGACAACACTCGTGCTACTAAACTCGCACATTTTGTACAACATGATATCAAATATATGCGATTGTACTTATAACTACGACTCATGTAATTATAATTATTTAAAGTTATTATACGGATATCCGGAAAAATATTTTTAAAAAACATTACGGAGTATATTTTAAGTTCATCAACGCTCATTAGGTGCTACTAAACTCGCACATTTTCTACAACATGATATCATTACTTAAAGTTAAACAACAACAACATCATCAACTTTAACCTCAACATCTATGTTAGCTAAACAAAGTTAAATATTTCATCCAATAAAATTTTGTACAAATACTAATAGATATTAATACATAATGACAAACTCATGCATATTTATTAATTATACTTATATCACAATTTTCATGGGTAAATTCTTATATGTTTCTATAGTAAATCAAAATTTTAAAATAAATTTAATTTATGTGTAAACCTCGTGCGTGCACGAGACTTATAACTAGTTGTGGGTATACGGGTTTAAACAGGCCAAGTTAGGTAGGCCTAAAATACTTTTGGCCCAAATATTTTGAAAAATGGTTTAGGAGGTTTTGTGGGATTAAAAGAGTACACTTTGAATGACTTTTGACCTATAATGATTAAAGATACCTTGAACCGATCCCTTCGAAAGTGAAAAAAAAAATCAAAATGGTCAACTCTAGTTATGCTTCAAATAAAACCGACTGAATTAAAATTTATCTATAAATAGAATGGGTCCAACCAACAGGTTACAACCTCCTAAATCGCCTTATTAAAAAGGTTTAAATTATTGGCGTGATAACATATATATATATATATAGCCTTTGTAATCAAATATAAAGCACTAATTAGCTATCAAAGTGGTGAAATATTGTCGTTAACCCGTCCCTTTTTTGATGATTTATAACTTGACTAATGAAGAATGGTACATGCTTTCAGATTGAGTAGGGGTGCTGAATAGTCGGTTTCAAATCAACCAAACCAAGCCGAAAATGATGATACACTTGAAGTAAGTTCATTTGATCGATAAATAAACAACAAATACCATAATTTTGCGGTGATGTTAGGTTTTTTTTGGTCATTGGTGTTTGTTTGACTTCCTGTTATTATGTTTTGCCTAAGAGAGAATTTTTAGAAGGAAAATGATTATTGTTGATTTTTTTTCCGACCTTTTGGTTTGAAACCTTTTATCTAAGAATTATATATTTAAGAAGTAACTATTAGTAGATATAGTATATCGAAAATTTAGTATACACTACACTGAAATTTTTGTATTACAAATGACTAAAACCTTAAATAAAAGGGTATAAAATGTACATAGGATCAAAAAATTTAGGGGGCCACAACGGCACAACCCCCCTCGGCCCCTTCTAAGTTCCATCACTGGTCGAAGCTTGATCCGGGATTAACCTGGTGAGGTCGCTTAGATCTGAGTTAAAAAAAAAAGGTTTGTCCTCCATGGGTAATCTCAAAAGAGAAAAAACTCATCCATTTACCCTTTTTTAATGTTTAAATTGAACTAATTATGCATACTAAATTCCGATTGTAGCTATAATAGATACTTTTTTTTTTCAAATATTGATCCAGTTTATAAACATATACTACATCATCAAGGGGGGTGACCATAAATATGTGGTCTAATAGTTAATTTAGTTCATATAATGATAATTATGAAACGGACCAAATATGGTACCAATTCTTGTTTTTATGGAGGGTGCACTTCAGAGGTGTTGCTACATCAGCATTCTATTAACATGTTTATTTGATAAAATCTTTACTATCCGTAATTTTTTTAAAAGCTTACAACGTAGGTCCACCGATAAATTTAAATTTAGCAAGAGACAAAAATAGAAATAAAAATAAAATAAAATTAATAATAGTTTCGTAAGGACTGTCATGACTTTAGTAGCTCCTAATAATTTACAAGCTGCATCAGCCACAAGTTATACCGAATTCCTAGATGGGTGATATGGATTAGGATGTCTACAAGTCTGCAAGTGAGGTCTATATGCAAGTGAGTTATGGTTAAGGAAAGAAACATATGTTTTAGAAGGAGGAAAGTCTTGTAATGGGCTAAAACATGCTTCTTGGTATGTACCCCTTGCTGCACCGTGTCGGTCTGATGGTATCATATATCAATACTTTAGATAGACAAATTCTGTATACCTTTTCTTCATTGATCTTGTAATATAATAATAATATCTGCTCAAGATATTGTATCGAATTAATTTGGGTCACCATGATTGTAGTTGATGATTTTGGTAGATGATGCTGGAGGAGAATGACCCGTGATTGGGCATGCACCTTGGAACGGCTGCAACCTTGCTGATTTTGTCATGCCATTCTTTTTGTTCATTGTGGGCATGGCCATCGCACTTGCTTTAAAGGTGTGCTGATAAATGTCTTTACCATACACTAACTAATACATGTTCGTTCTCTCTATACATTCAGTTATATATGTGTATGTATATTTGCATCTTGCAGAGAATACCAGATAGACGCATTGCCACAAGAAAAGTGATACTGATACGGGATTGACAAATCCAAGGGAAGAAGACGAGGTGATGATCAACGTAAACAACCATGCAACTTACTTGTGCGAGAAAACGGAGACGAGACACGGAGTTACCTTAATAACTGGACTTGGAGTAACTTAAACAATAGGTAACTTGCATCTTGCGGAAAGGGGTCCAAGTGGTAAAAGAATAAAAGAATTTCAGCATCATCTTTATTATAAAGGCAGCAGGATTCTCGGCAACATGCTGTGTGAAAAAGCGGCTATCAGCTTTCAACTTGGAGACAATGCCCAGCTTTTACTTTTGTCAGCAAGTGACATGAGGAACCTTTTATTATCTTTTCATTATTTTAAAACCAGCTTGTAATAATTTAAGATTATCTTGTCAGGCTCTTGTCAGGCTACTTTTGCCTATAAATAGGGCGATGAAGTTGTAATGAAAGAATGGAATGTTGAAAAATTAAGAATACACTTTGTGTTTTCCCTGGTGAATGCTTTTCATCAAAACTCGATTTTTATTCGACGCGTTTTCGAGTATTAATCTGATTGATTCTCAATAGGTCTTGAGGAGAAATCTCTTTATCGAATTACAGGTCTAATTCGATAAAAACAACTGTTTCTATCCTGTTTCGATATTCTTCCTGTTTTCGATACAGTGTTGTACTTAATCAAAATTTGGCTTCAAGTGTTGTTCGATTGTTCGAACTTGTTTCCTGTTTGTATTAGCATCCGATCAAAGTTTGCTGTTTCGAGTGCCATTGTTTGGAGGATTACCTGTTTCAAGTCTTTTTCATTCGGTCAAGTTCCTGTCTTGTTGCTGTATCGAGCTGCCGTCTTCATCGCGCGCGCATACTGCTCGCCATATTTATTGCTGTAGCGAACTGTTGTTATCAGTTCCTGACAGTTCCTTACTGATCGCTTCCTCTCGTCAACAGCCTTCTGCTGTACCGATAGAGAATTCGCATCACAAGTGAGAATTCATATCATAAGTGGCATCGGAGCCCAGGTTCTTGATCTTTGGCATTATGGATCTCAACGACGCCGATTTCTTGGCAAAACTTCGTGACGCATTGCGCGACATACCAGAACAACGCGACCAGCGTTGGCAACCTAGGCGTGGTGACTATGAACGACCCTCACGCCATGTCGAAGAGTTCAAGGTGAACGAGCTTCTGGAGTTCGTTGGAGGGACAGACCCTGAAGTTTACCTGGAATGGGAACAAAAAATTGATCGTATATTCGAGTTTAAAGACCTCGACGATGAGAAACGGTGCAAGTATGCAATTCTCAAGTTGGGGAATGTAATACCCGGTTGTAATTCAGTCATTATCATTCAGTAATTTCATTCGGTGATTGTCACTCAGTGGATTTTCACTCAATTATAATCATTCATCAATCTTGTTCATTCACCGTGTTCACCGTTCGGAAAAACTTCGAGTTGTGTTTCGTTATTGTTCATTGTTTCAACTTTCCTCATATGAGTTCGACTTTGTTAGATCACCATTAATTTTTGGTAACTCCAAAAATTCTAAATCTTTGCAATATTATAGAGCATCGAGTTAGCTTTCCAATGGTTCAAACGGTGAGTCAATCGGAGTCCGGACTAGAGAGTTATGGTCGTTTTAGCTCAACCGCTCATTGGCCGATCACTGCCGAACGAACTCGGCCGTGTCGTCCGACACGGCCCGTGCCGTACTCGTCCGGAAAGTGCCGAGTGTTCGCCTCGAGGACCCGGCCGTGTCGTGCAGCGCGGCCGAGTCGAACCCCTTCCGGATAAGCGAGCCGGCGCCCGGCCACGCCGGCCGTGTCGCACAGCGCGGTCGAGTCATGCCGAGTCATTGTCGGACGGGTCACTGTCGGGAGGCCCTCCGCCGCGACCGTGTCGGCGAGGACACGGTCGAGTTCGTCGGCCAAGCTGTCGGCCAGGTATGCGACACGACCGTGCCGATCGGCACGGGCCGTGTCCGGCGACGTCGACTCCCTTAAATTCGTTTTTCAGCATTTCTTCCATTTCTTTCCCATTTTTTCACTTGCAACCGAGAGAGGAAGCTTGAGGGAGGGTTTTCCTTCACAAATCATTTGGGTGTTTGATTTTCTTCATCTCCTTTCGATCGTGAAGCCGGATAATCAATCTAACGCGTGTTCTTCGGATTAAAGCACTTGGATCATCAAGAGGTAATTCCTTCAACACTTTGGACTTCGATTTTGTGTTGAAATAGGATGTTTTGGACGTTATAATCATGATATATGAAGGGATATGTATATGATTATGAGTTTGTATAAGGATTCATTGGATTATTGAGGGATTATTCAAGAACACCTTGTAAATCGAGTTGGAATTGGGGATTTTCGACTAATTGTTGTTATAATCACATTTTGGATATTCATATCGGATTATTGATCGTATTGGAGATGTTTTGTTGGTTTGAAACACTTCTTGGGGATTTTGATATTGGGATATCGAGGTTTGATTGTAAACAATCGGAGTTTGGATACAACGTATTCGATATAATGCCCCAATGAACTTAGTTTAATCGTATCGGCGTTTTAAGTTCGTTATATTCGTGTTTAATTCGTATATTGATCGGATTGTCGGTAATTGTATTGAATTAAGGTTGTTCGTGCGGCCGACACTTCATTTAGGGCGTTGTTCGTGGACGGACATTCTTCATCGGTGTTGAGTAAGTTAATTCTTACTCGGTTAAAAGGATATTCATACCTTTTGTTGTTGCTCAATCATATTAAAAACTCTTTAATCATTGTATTAATCATATTAAAACTTGTTATTGTCAATTAATCACTTGATCATATGGAGCAGCGGTTCCAATCTTTTCGTTGAGCTATCATTCATTTCATTATTACTCTCATCTCGGTGAGTCATTCTTGGCCTTGTCTAATTATTATTCATTGATATTCATTATGGTCATTCTCGTTCATGTGACCTTCAGGTTCATATTGCGTGGCGGGTGTGTCTGTGTGGAATTTTTAGTCGGGCACACGATGGTTATTGTATTGGGTTCACCGATACATTAGGCGTGCACACGGGTCATATTGTCTCGTGAGACTAATTAGGTACACGGACGGGTGTTGTACACTTGCACGAGAACATTACGGGCGTACTATGATACTCCTCTTGGCGTAATTCATAACTAAGAATATTTCTTAACTTGGTTAAATCATGATTGTGTATTTTTCAACCCTTGAGGATTGTTGTTCTTTATGGCGGCCGTTTGGGGATTTTGTTTTCGAGGTCATGGCAAGGCAAACGCACGGGAATAGCATGTTGATGTCGAGGAGTCCTAGTGATACTAGTAGGGGCCCCGATCTTTGATTATTCATGTTATTGTCCTTTATTTTCCATTGCAAACTTTCATTTGAATACTCCGTTTCATTCGGTGTTGTGTATTTTATCTTCATATAAAATACACTAGTATTGATATTATCTGGTGTGTTGTAACTAAACTCCTCATCGGAGTAATTATTGTTGTAATGTAGTTCGGTACTACATTTATCTTGTGTAATTCATTCATTTTCATTTGCACAGTGGGTCCCAGGTTGGGGATCTACGGCCTTTGTAATATCCGCCTAGTTTGGGGTGTTACGAGTTGGTATCGGAGCGTGGTTTTGAATACTACCTTCCGAGTCATGTCTTATTTGAAATCATCGTCATCGACTAGTATCATTGGACTTTCGCGTCACGTGTGACTGTGCAAATGCCGAGCCAATCGAATAGGAAGAAGCGTAAGATTTCTAACGCCATGGTATAATTTACGGCAATAGTCATTCATTCATCATTCATCAATTAACAATCCTCAAACATCATCATTCATTGTGATTAGGACAATCATGTTAACTCATTAATCACTTAATTCATTTCATTACTCGATTAATAATCGGAACGATCATGTTAACTCATTAATTACTCAATTCATTTCATTACTCGGTTGTCAATCTGGATGATCATATTATCAATCTTGTTAAGTTATTCAAGATAATCATTTCAAGAATTTCATCGAGATAATCATGTAACTTGATAAATCATTCATATAATCATTAAGTTAGAGCATGTATACTCATTTTCATCATCTCATGACATAATCATAACGTGCTAATCATGCGGGTAATATAATCATTATGCGACCTTCCTACTTGATATGGAGAGAGCATCGAGGATGCGAGAAGAGGCGGTGCGGACCGAAATCCGAGAAATAATCACTGCTGCCGGGAAATCGTGCCCAGGACTCGGCTCGATCAGAAGATGTTCGGGTTGATCCACTCACTTTTATGCAGGCCATGATTACCCATGTGCAGTTGCTCAATCATCATTGCGCCACTCGGCGGATTAATCGGCGAACTCTCCGTCACGAGCACCGCTAAGGAAATTGGCGAAAGCAACTGCATATGTCAACAGAAATCAACGGCGTAATCTATCCGAAGGCGGTCGATCAACCTTCAAGAAGCCTCGTGTGAGCCCTATCGTTTACGGCGACCTTCTACGGCGCATAATCGTGCGGGATCTCATTCCCGGCGGCGATTCGGTCATCACTGTTTCAATTGTGGAACGCAGGTCATTTCAGCCGAGTGTCCAAACCGTCTATCACGTGCTATAATTGTGGGAATTTTGGGCATAAGGCCCGTTTTTGCCGAAAGGACTCCAAGTCGGCTCCGGCGGCATCTCAAGCCCCGAAGCAACCAGCGTTTCAGAATCAGACTGCTTTGTCATCGTCGTTTAAGACAATGGAAGCAAATAGAGTTGGAGCTCGTATTTATCAGACGGGAGCGTCCGGTTCGGGGACCAGCAAGTCCCAGATTCATATGATGAGAAGGATCGACGATCCGGTGGTCCGAACGATTTCAGGTATACTCGTAATTTTATTTCAACTTGTGTGTACCTTTTGATGTTGGTACACCGCATTCATTCATTTTCGAATCACGCTTGAATAGACTTATTTCGGGATAGTCCTATTGCTTGTAGACATCATACCATCGGTCTACCTGACGATGGAAGAATTTTCGGAATCATACCGAATTAGCTTAATGACCGCGATTGGTTGATGGATCTAATCGTGGTGAATTTATCTGAGGACGATGTAATTTCGGTATTAGTTGGTTTAATCGTCTTGATACTATCCTCAGTGTTTGTTAGCGTTTGGTCGCTATCTTTCCGTCGTTGGTTGTCGAATGTGTGCTTCAGGGAAGTAATCCCCGTTGTTCCAGTAGAATTTCTATTATGGCGGAAGCAGAGAAATTCCACAATCGAACTATTCAATCATTCTTTGTATCATTTTCATCGATTGGCCTTTCTAGGGCAATCGAGTTATTCAATCATTCATTGCATCATTTTCATCGATTGGCCTTTCTAAGGCAATCGAGTTATTCAATCATTCCTTGTATCATTTCCATCGATTGGCCTTTCTAAGGCAATCGAGTTATTCAATCATTCATTGTATTATTTTTATCGATTGGCCTTTCAAAGGCAATCGAGTTATTCAAACATTCATTATATCATCTTCATCGTTTGACCTTTCTAAGGCAATCGAGTTGTTCAATCATTATTGGTATCTCTTTTTATCGATTGACCATTCTAGGGCAATCGAAATGTTCAATCATTCGTAGTATCATTGTCATCGGTTGACGATGTATTTCCAGACGAGTTATCTGGTTGCCTTCACATAGAGTAAGGAATTCGGGAGTGAGTTGGAGCCAGTCGTCCCCTTTATCGAAGGCACCGTATCGGATGGCCCCGACCAGAATGCAGGAGTTGAAGATTCAACTTGAGGAGTAGTTCGAGAAAGGTCATCTCCGACCGATTGCGTCCCCGTGAGGAGCACCAGTGTGATCTGTCAAGGAGAAGGATGGCTCGTCTCGTGTGTGTATTAATTACCAAGAGTTGAGCAGGCGATGATCAAGAGTAGTATCCTTTACTTCGTATTGATGATCTTTTAGATCAACTTCAGGGAGTTTCAGTATTTTCCAAGATCGACTTAAGATCTGGATATCACCAGTTGCGGATTCGAGAGTCGGATATCGCGAGGACAGCGTTTCATACACGCTATGGTCATTATGAGCTCGTAGTTATGCCGTTCGGGCTAACTATTGCACCTGTGGTATTCATGGAGTTAATGAATCGGGTTTTCATCGACTTTTTAGATCAGTTGTTGTTGTCTTCATCGACGACATTTTGATTTATTCTCTTAGCCGAGAGGAACACGAGGTTCATTTTCTTCAGGTTCTCGACGTGTTGAGACGAGAGCAACTTTATGGAAAGTTTTCCAAATGTGAGTTCTGGAGGTCCGAAGTGACTTTCTCGGGCATGTAATTTCATCTGACAGAGTTCGTGTCGACCCTCAGAAGTCGGAGACTATCCAAGATTTGCAATCTCCGTAAGATATTAAATAAATCCGATGTTTCCTCGGATTAGCTGGTTAATTATCCAACCCACGGCCGGAGCTAGCAGCCGTGGTTTTCGCGTTGGAAATTTGGCGTCGTTACCTTTATGGAATCACCTATCAGATCTTCACCAATCACAAGAGTTGAAGTATATATTTACTCACAAGGAGTTAAATATGCGATAGAGGCGGTGGTTGGAACTAATCAAAGATTTTGATATCGAGATCCTTTACCACCCGGGCAAGGCGAACGTTGTCGCCGACGCCTTGAGTCGTAAGTCCGTTCAGGAGCAGATGCTTGCTCGTTTACGATTCGAAGGAGCTTCAACAGAATTCCTTAGACCCGAGATTGAGGTCCGCAGCCGTGAATTCGAGACAACTTTGTATGTTAGAGATTTCATCGTCACTTGAGGAGGTAATCGAGAGAGAATCGAGTTCGGACCCGGCATTGTTGCGCATTCGTGAAGATGTGGCTCGGGGAAAGCCCACAGATTCGTGGTCCACGAGGACGGACTTTTGAGGTTTAAGAACCGGTTACGCGTCTGGTGAATGTCGAGTTGAAAAACTCTATTTTGAGAGGAGCTCATGCTATCCCTTATTCGTTTCATCCGGTCCAACAAGTTGTACAAGGACTTGAAACAAAATTGGTGGAGTAATATGAAGCGAGAAGTCGCGAGAATTTGTTTCGAGATGCTTAACTCAACAAGTCAAGATGGAACCTCGGCGCGAGTATCGATACCGCTCCTATTCCGTAATGGAAGTGGGAAGACATTTCTATGGAATTCATCACGAATTGCCGACGAGTCATCGTGGCATAAATACGATCTGAGTGATCGCGGACCGCTTAACTAAATCAACTCATTTCCTTGAGATCAAGGATTTGTGGAGTCCCAAGAGACTGGCCCAGTTGTTCATCAAGGAGATAGTGAGACTGCACGGTACTCCTAAGAGTATCGTTTCCGATCGTGACGGACGATTAGTATCCCATTTTTGGAAATCAGTTCATCGTGCTATGGGAACTCAGCTTAATCTCAGTACTGCCTTTCATCCTCAGTCCGACGGACAATCAGAGCGGACTATTCAGACAGTAGAGGACATGTTGAGGGCATGTGTCCTCGATTAGTAGACGATGGGGAAGCCCAATTACTGTTGTTTAAGTCCACGTACAGTATAGTTGGCATGCCTCCATTAAGATGGCACCTTACGAGGCCTTGTGCGGTCGTCTTTGTCGATCTCCTTTGTGTTAGGATGACTTGTTAGAATCAATCGGCACCGAGCCCGATATGCTTATAGCCGTCCGGGAGAAGGTAGCTTTGATCAAGAGTCGTATGTTGACATTTCGAGTCGGCGAAATCGTATGCGGATAATCGTCGACCACTAGAGTTCGAGACGGGTGACCATGTTTTGGTCAAGATATCCCAGTCGAGGTATTTTCCGTTTCGGAAAACGGGGAAGTTGAGCCCAAGATTCATTGGACCGTTTGAAATTTTGGATCGAGTAGGCGAGTTAGCTTATCGATTGGCGTTACCTCCGGCGTTGAGCCGAATTCGTAATGTGTTTCGTCTCTCGATGCGGAGTATGTTGCGGCCAGTCACATACTTGATTCGGCCGAAATCGGGAGCGCATATGATCATTCGTACGAGGAGCGTCACTGCGAGTGTTAGAGCGGCGAATCAAACGGTTGAGGAACAAGGCGATCCCTTTAGTCAAGATTCGGTGGTCTAGACACGGAGTCGAAGAGGCCTGGGAAACCAGGAGAATATGCGGGAGAGTTATCCCGAGTTGTTTGACCCTTAGTTTGAGGACGAAACTCTTTTTAAGGGGAGTATGTAATACCGGTTGTAATTCATCATTATCATTCGGTAATTTCATTCGGTGATTGTCACTCGGTGGATTTTCACTCAATTATAATCATTCATCAATCTTGTTCATTCACCGTGTTCACCGTTCGGAAAAACTTGAGTTGTGTTTCGTTATTGTTCATTGTTTCAACTTTCCTCATATGAGTTCGACTTTGTTAGATCACCATTAATTTTTGGTAACTCCAAAAATTCTAAATCTTGCAATATTATATAGCATCGAGTTAGCTTTCCAATGGTTCAAGCGGTGAGTCAATCGGAGTCCGGACGAGAGAGTTATGGTCGTTTAGCTCAACCGCTCATTGGCGATCAACTGCCGAACGAACTTCGGCCGTGTCGTCCGACACGGCCCGTGCCGTACTCGTCCGGAAAGTGCCGAAGTGTTCGCCTCAGGACCCGACCGTGTCGTGCAGCGCGGCCGAGTCGAACCCTTCCGGATAAGCGAGAACCATCGCCCGGACGCCCGACCGTGTCGCACAGCACGGCCGAGTCATGCCGAAGTCATTGTCGGACGGGTCATCGGGAGGCCCTCCGCTCCGTGACCGTGTCGAGCGAGGACACGGTCGAGTCGCTGTCGACCAATCGGCCGGTATGCGACACGACCGTGCCGATCGGCACGGGCCGTGTCCGGCAGGCAGTCAACTCCCTTAAATTCGTTTTTTTCAGCATTTCTTCCATTTCTTTCCCATTTTTTTCACTTGCAACCGAGAGAGGAAGCTTGAGGGAGGGTTTTTCCTTCACAAATCATTTGGGTGTTTGATTTTCTTCATCTCCTTTCGATCGTGAAGCCCGGATAATCAATCTAACGCGTGTTCTTCGGATTAAAGCACTTGGATCATCAAGAGGTAATTCCTTCAACACTTTGGACTTCGATTTTGTGTTGAAATAGGATGTTTTGGACGTTATAATCATGATATATGAAGGGATATGTATATGATTATGAGTTTGTATAAGGATTCATTGGATTATTGAGGGATTATTCAAGAACACCTTGTAAATCGAGTTGGAATTGGGGATTTTCGACTAATTGTTGTTATAATCACATTTTTGGATATTCATATCGGATTATTGATCGTATTGGAGATGTTTTGTTGGTTTGAAACACTTCTTGGGGATTTTGATATTGGGATATCGAGGTTTGATTGTAAACAATCGGAGTTTGGATACAACGTATTCGATATAATGCCCCAATGAACTTAGTTTAATCGTATCGACGTTTTAAGTTCGTTATATTCGTGTTTAATTCGTATATTGATCGGATTGTCGGTAATTGTATTGAATTAAGGTTGTTCGTGCGACCGACACTTCATTTAGGACGTTGTTCGTGGACGGACATTCTTCATCGGTGTTGAGTAAGTTAATTCTTACTCGGTTAAAAGGATATTCATACCTTTTGTTGTTGATCATTCATAATCATAACTCATTAATCATTGTATTAATCATATTAAAACTTGTTATTGTCAATTAATCACTTCAGTCATATGGAACGACGGTTCCAATCTTTTCGTTGAGCTATCATTCATTTCATTATTACTCTCATCTCGGTGAGTCATTCTTGGCCTTGTCTAATTATTATTCATTGATATTCATTATGGTCATTCTCGTTCATGTGACCTTCGGGTTCATATTGCGTGGCGGGTGTGTCTGTGTGGAATTTTTAGTCGGGCACACGATGGTTATTGTATTGGGTTCACCGATACATTAGACCGTGCACACGGGTCATATTGTCTCGTGATACTTATTAGGTAGACTGTAGTGTGTTGTTCACTTTCACATAACATTACTGGCGTACTATGATACTACTCTTGAGAGTAATTCATAAGTAATAATATTTCTTAACTTCATTAAATCATGATTGTGTATTTTTCAACCCTTGAGGATTGTTGTTCTTTGTAATCGACCCGTTTGGGGATTTTGTTTTTGTGTCATGGCAAGGCAAACGCACGGAATAGCATGTTGATGTCGAGGAGTCCTAGTGATACTAGTAGGGGCCCCGATCTTTCGATTATTCATGTTATTGTCCTTTATTTTCCGCTGCAAACTTTCATTTGAATACTCCGTTTCATTCAGTGTTGTGTATTTTATCTTCATATAAAATACACTAGTATTCGGTATTATCCTGGTGTGTTGTAACTAAACTCCTCATCGGAGTAATTATTGTTGTAATGTAGTTTGGTACTACATTTATCTTGTGTAATTCATTCATTTTCATTTGCCTGGTGGGTCCCAGTTGGGGATCTACGGCACTGTAATATCCGCCTAGTTTGGGGTGTTACAGGGAAAGGCGCTTCACTTTGGTACGAAGGAGTCAAAACACGAAGAGCTCGTGCGGGGAAAGAAAAGATCCGTTCGTGGGATTCATTAAAAAGAAAACTTCGTAAAAGATATGTACCAACATCACACCGGTTGTCCTTGTACAGGAAGATTGCAGATCTCATGCAAGGAAAGTTGAATGTCAGTGAATATATTAAGGAGTTTGAGAATCTGACCTTTATGGGAGAAATAGAGGAGAATGAGGAGCAGAAGATGTCGCGATTCTTGCGTGGCGTGAACCGAAGCATAGCTAACTTGGTGGAAATGTATCCATACGAGGACTTCGATACATTATGTGGGCTATGTGTGAAGTTAGAAGCTCAAAACAGGATGAAGTTGTATAAACCCGAGTTTCCAGTCAAATTTGGAAACCCAAGCGTCGGGTCTAGTTCAACTACTAAGGCAACTGTACCGACTCCGGTCCCTGTTGCGATTCCTAAAACACCATATGTACCGAAGGAGACGATTCTGGCTAAAGTAAGATGTTTCAAATGTCAAGGGTTCGAGCATTATCAAAATGCTTGTCCGAACAAACGAGTGGTGACGCTAAAGGGAAGCTGTCACGATCCGAGACGAATTGTTGGTTGAAGACGAAAAGGAAAGACTGGGGGATGTATTTGATTTCCACATGGAAGACGAAGAAAGAGGAGAATGTGAGGCTTACGATGCTCCGAATTACGATACAGCCTTGGTCCTTCGCACTTTGCAAGCCAAGTCGGTTCCGAGCGAGTCAGAACAACGGGACCAAATATTCCATACAAAGTGTCAAGTTGGAGATAAGTGGTGTAGTTTGATTATCGACGGAGGGAGTTGCACCAACGTAGCTTCGAGTGAAATGGTGACGAAGCTTGGACTAACCACCACAGCTCACCCTAAGCCATATGCTTTACATTGGCTTGATCATGGAAGTAAGGTGAGGGTTTCGAAGCAAGTTTGGGTCGGATTGGCAATGGGTTCATATAACGATGAGATATTATGTGATGTGATCCCAATGGATGCTTGTCACGTACTTTTGGGACGCCCTTGGTTATTTGATAGGGATATTTTGCATCGGGGAAGGAGCAATGAATACGAGTTGCGAGATAAGGGAAAGAAGATCGTGTTGAAGCCGATGTCACCCCAAGCTAGGGGTGTGCAGCAGGTGAAACCGATCCGATCCGATCCGAATTTCGGATTAATCCGAAAATTCGAACAAGGTTTTGGACAACCCGAAATCCGAACCGAAATTTCGGATCGGATTCATATCAGTCCGAAATCGGATCGGATTTTTCGGTTCAAATCCGAAATATCCAAAAAAATTTTGTTACAAAAGATCAACGTAGTCAGAATCCAATACCAGAATATAGTCAGACCCAGAATTATAGTAAGACTCGGAATTTTTTATTTCGGATTTCTTTTTTCGGCTCCAACACCAGAACAGAATAGTGGGACTCAGAATTAACCCAGAATTTTAGATCTGGGGCGTATGCTAACGAACGGCGATGATGGCGGCTAAGGAAGAGCGGCTGAGGAAGATCGTTCGAGTTCTAGGGTCATAGTGAGAAGTGGGAATGCTTTTCATCAAAACTCGATTTTTATTCGATGCGTTTTCGAGTATTAATCTGATTGATTCTCAATAGGTCTTGAGGAGAAATCTCTTTATCGAATTATATGTCTAATTCGATAAAAACAACTGTTTCTATCCTGTTTTGATATTCTTCTTGTTTTCGATACAGTGTTGTACTTAATCAAAATTTCGCTTCAAGTGTTGTTCGATTGTTCGAACTTGTTTCCTGTTTGTATTAGCATCCGATCGAAGTTTGCTGTTCGAGTGCCGTTGTTTGGAGGATTACCTATTTCGAGTCTTTTACATGGGAGGTCGTGTTGTTATCAGGGCTAGAGAAGCTAGAACTAGGATTCTCTGGAAGGATCTGAAGGGTGATAAGGCGGCAGTATTCAAGGAGTCTCTGACCCCCGAAGGAGGTTTTTTTGCAAGGGGGCGATGCTAACCTTATGTGGACCAGCATGGCCAATACTATTAGGAGGGTGGGCGAGAAGGTGGTGGGGGTGTCCTCGGGCAGGTCTAGTGGACCTAGGGAGGCATGTTGGTGGAATGAGGAGGTCCAAAAGAAGGTTAAAGCTAAACAAGCCCTATTTATGGAGCTTTTGTCGATTAGTGCTCGGGAGGAGAGAATCTTGAAGATTGTAGCGTACATGGTGGCGAAAAGAGAGGCTAAGAAGGCAGTGGCGCTAAGGCTAAAGGGGAGGCTTACAAGGAGATGTACAAGCACCTATACACCACAGAAGGAGCAAATGCTATTTTTAAACTAGCGAAAGCGAGGGAAAGAGGGCGGCGCGACTTGGGTCCCGTTAAGTTTATTAAGGATGATTTGGGCCAAGTATTAGTGAACGATGTGGCTATTAAGGAGAGGTGGAATAGGTATTTTTTTGAACTTTTCAATGTGGCTAGGGGTAGTGACTCGATGGTGCAAGGAGTTAGTCTATCTTCTGCCCGTTCGTTTAGTTCCTATGAAAGCATCAGCAAGAAAGAAGTAAAGGGTGCCCTAATGAAAATGGGTAGAGCTAAGGCTGTAGGCCCGGATCAGATCCCTATTGAGGTGTGGCTTTGTCTGGGGGAAATCGGAGTTCAGTGGCTAGCAGAGTTGTTCAACATCCTCCTCAGAGGTTCTAAGATGCCGACGGAGTGGATGCATAGTATTGTCGTGCCGTTTTTCCAGAACAAAGGCGATGCCCAGAGTTGTAGTAACTATAGGGGTATTAAACTCCTCAGTCATACTATGAAACTTTGGGAAAGAGTGGTGGAATGCAGGGTTAGAAGAGAAGTTGAGATCTCAGAGAACCAATTTGGCTTCATGCCGGGAGGTCCACAACTGAGGCCATTCATCTCGTCAGACGCCTTATGAAGAAGTTTAGAGAGCGGCGTAAGGACCTCCATATGGTGTTCATAGATCTAGAGAAAGCTTATGATAGCATTCCGCGCGATGTTATTTGGAGGAGCCTAGTAGAGAGGAGGGTGTCGTTGCCGTTCGTTAGGGCGATCCAAGACATGTACTCCCAAGCTAGGACGTGCGTTAGGACCCCAGTTGGCGACACCCAGTATTTTCCAGTTGAGATATGGCTACACCAGGGGTCGGCGCTAAGCCCTCTTCTGTTCGCTCTCATCCTTGACGTCATTTCGTGGGGGATACAAGATGGCGTCCCGTGGTGCTTGCTTTTTGCTGACGACATTGTGTTAGTGGCGGAGTCGAGGAGGGAGGTGAACTCGAAGTTGGAGATATGGATGTCTAAGTTAGAATCCCAGGACTTGCGTGTGAGCCGATCTAAGACAGAGTATCTCTGGTATAACTTTAGTGGTGAGGCCAACGAGGAAGATGTAGAGGTAATGATTGCGGATCAAATCATTCCCCGTACGGATAAATTCAAGTATTTGGGTTCGATCATTCAGAAGGAAGGTGAGTGTGAAGATGATGTCACTCATCGCATCAAGGCGGAATGTCTAAGGTGGAGAGCATCGATAGGGGTCCTGTGCAACAAAAAAGTCCCTCTAAAGTTGAAGGGTAAATTCTATAGAGCGGCAATCCGTCCTGCAATGTTGTATGGCTCCGAATGTTGGGCGATGAAGAAGTCGCTTGAGAGCAAGTTGGAAGCGGCTGAAATGATAATGTTACGCTGGTCGTATGGTCGCACAATGTTAGATAGAATCTCGAACGGGGTCTTCAGGAATGCGCTAGAAGTGGCACCTATTTCAGCGAAAGTTAGGGAAGGGAGATTGAGATGGTTTGGCCACGTCCGCAGGAGGCAGGCATCTGCTCTGGTGAGGAGGGTCGAGAGTTTAGTAGTTGTCGGGGAGAGGAGGAGAGGCAGACCGAGGAGGACGTGGGAGGAGCAGCTGAGATTGGATTTGAAGGCCTTAAACCTTTCCGAGACCATGACTGTTGATAGGTGCGCTTGGAGGCACCAGATCAGAGTTGTGGATTCTTTAGTTGGGAGTGGTGCTGTAATTGAGAGCCTCAGGGTTGGGTTGTCTTGGTTAGTTTTGACCTAGAGCTTGGCATTTTTATATTTATTGTATATTTTATCCTATTGCCTTTTGCGTGTGGTGTATTTTTGACAGGGAGCTGTGCGCGGAGTCAACCTCTCTTCTGTTGGAGCAGCGTTCATCGAGAGTGAAGTAGCCAAATTCCTCTTAGGTAAGTCCCATGTGGATTAAGCCATGGGCTCAGGTATGATATGGAGTTTTTTTGTATCATATGCTTCCCTTTGTATTTTTCACTCAATATGTTGTTGTGCACTAAGCTGAGGGTCTTCACGGAAACAGCCTCCCTACCGTAATAAGTAGGGGCATGGTCTGCGTACATCTTACCCTCCCCAGACCCTGCTCTGAGCGGGATATACTGGGTATGTTTGGTTTGGTTTGGTTTGGAGTCTTTTCCATTCGGTCAAGTTCCTGTCTTGTTGCTGTATCAAGCTGCCGTCTTCATCGCGCGCGCATACTGCTCGCCAGAGTTATTGTTGTAGCGAACTGTTGTTATCAGTTCCTGACAGTTCCTTACTGATCGCTTCCGCTCGTCAAAACAGCCTTCCGCTGTACCGATAGAGAATTCGCATCACAAGTGAGAATTCGCATCACATACTTAGGACCCTCAAGGTCAGTGGTTGATTTCATATGGATGTATGTATGTGAATAAACATGTTCACCTTATTGACGAACAACTTTGTTAAAGTCTGATTTTTTCATAGGGAGTACTTAGTTTTTACTATTAAACAGATAAAGTTTTCTTACTCTTTTCAATATTCATGTATCGTCACTAGGTGGTTACTCACATGCTCCTGACAAACTATCATATGGTGTTGACATGAAACATATTAGGTGGTTTGGTATTCTTCAGCACAGTGGATTTAATAACGTTCTTTCTCTAAGGTAGGTTGATTTGTCGAATGGTTTGTTTTTCTAGAGAATCGTTGTTGCATATTTCGTTGTTGGAAATTGCAACACAAGGTGCACAAGCTAAGGACCTACCACCTGGACGTTTCTCTATATACAAGTAGTATGTTTGGCACTGGTATTTGTTGTTCCACTCTGTCTCTTTCTGCTTGATATTGCATTAGAGGTGGCAAATTGACCCATTTACACAATTTGGATCTCATTTGATCTTAACCCGTAGAATCGGAAAAAAATTATTAATTTGTAGCAAAAAAATGGATTGAAGGGATGGAAAATCGTCCAATATGCAAATTTAATTCATACAATATATCTTCCTAAATCATTATATTCAAAAAGTTGTATTACTATCTGAAATTATAACTTCTTTCATATATATTTTTTTGGGTAAAGGGTTTATACCCGGTGAATTTAACTTCTTTCATATTTAGCACAATAATTTATGAATTTATTTGGACAACAAATTTTTTCGAGCTAAAAAGCTACCCGTTTTTTTGACCCATTGCCCAACCCGTCCATTTTGCTCTCTCTAATCTTGCTGATACGTCTCATTTTGACCACAATGTTAGAATGTAATATTTTCAGGTTGTTAGGAGCTTGTGTGCTCGTGGTTTACTTGGCAGTTATTTATGGAACTTCTGTCTCTAGTTGGCAGTTCACAGTAACCAATACAAACAGTCCTGATTATGGAATGATTTTAACTGTATGTATCACTTTCACATAACTTCAATATTCAATATTCTTTATTGAGATTGAAATCTAGCAGTGAAGCTACACTTTAATTAATTTGTTTTAATATTCAATATGCTTTCATATGTCATCATGACACAAACACAATTTTTGTTGTACCGTGACAGCTCTATTTCTGCTATTCTTTGGAGTGCACTTTGGGCATGTACTCATACAAATGAAGGTTGGTTCTTTTCTCCCCGTAGGACCATACTTAAGTAACTTAACCAAAAAGGAGGTGCAGTTTGACTTTAAAGGTCAAAGACTGACTTCAAACTTATTACAGTTCATCCATGTTCTTACTATCTTTAGAAGATGAGAAATAAGTTAAGCTTGGAACTTTTGCTACAAATGGATTGTATATTTATTAATTATCACAACTTTACACATATCAGTTTTGGTTTTTACGGTTTGGGTTATGTGAGGTAACCAGCTTGTAAAATGTTTACCCCGATGTTTTAAGAAAATCCTTCTACTTAAAAACTGTTGCTCAAAATTAATATTCACAAACTATCAGGTCAGGATGATCTTTCATCGGTACCTTTGACCATGTTGACTTTTTATATGGAGCAAATGTGGCTTTGAAAAACTCGTTTTTTTTTTATAAGTTGGAGTTCAAGGCTAAAGTGTACCTTAATAATTTTGCTTGTTGTTGCAGTTAACACAAACTTTTTTAGGTTTACATATTTACAGTTAGACCTCCTTTTTGTGTTTATTATGAATATGTAACTCAGATTAGTAATTAATAACATTTCACTTTTGACCAAAAAATGCAACTAGACCTCCTTTATGGAAACAGATGTGTATTATGTTTTTTTGTTAATCGGTGTATAATCACTACACAATTTCAGGACCACACATCTAGGCTAAAACATTGGATTATAATGGGTCGTCTTGGCCTCGTTATTTTAGGAATCATTCTTCATGTATATATACATAGCCCAACCAATACTAAAGAATATGATATTCCCTTTCAGCTAGCTCTCTGTAGTCATACGCTACATTTATTTTTTGTGGAGCAATTCCTCTAAATAAACAGTTATACACTTTCAGGGGCGGCTGCCTTGGTCTTCTCATTCTTCGTAATATAGTCAATATTGTCATATATTATCTGTTTTCTAACCGTATATGATCAACTGTTCTTTGACTTTAAGTGTCAAACGAGTCATTAATATTATGAGACTGTTTTCTTTTCAGCTTAAACTGATCTAAACATCTGGAAGTTAAGATACCTATTTCTGCCATTGGAATGGATTGGAAAGAATGCTATGCTTGTGTACGTTATGGCAACTGCAAGCATCTTCGCAGGATTTATAAATGGATGGTATTATGATGATCCTCTCACAATACACTGGTAAGTTTTGACATGTCCGTTCAACTAACTAAAAAACATAGTCATTTTTAATTAAGATTTGAAATGGATGCAGCAGATATATTGGATTCAGAAACACATTTTTATCGGAGTTTGGCATTCAAGAAATACTGTATGTTATATTTGCAGAGAATCTTGTTTTGGCGGGCATCACTGCGGCTCGAATTTATTGGAAAATCTAGTGTAAGTTCATTTATATCATATGTAGTTGAAAAAAATGTTTATTGCTTAACTCAATACATTTTGTTGCCGCGTGTCCCTTTTTAAATGAAAAATAGATTCTTCGATTGTAAATTGTAGCATTACCTCTATCATAGATTATCATATTAATGGAAATAAGGTAGAAGAAAATCTCTTCACCACAAATTCACATCATAATATTATACACAGATTAGAATGCTTACCCAGCCTATGAATTTAATCAAACCATAGCAAACACAACTCGGTACAAAATAAATCAATAAGTTTCAGGATGGTAAGCCTCCAAAGCCTTGTAGGTTTTCTCGTATAATTCTCTTTCGAAGTTAAGAGTCTCTATAGATGGTTTATCATTGCCTTTACAGTTATAAATGATTATCTGCTTGAATAAGGTTCCTGCATCAGCAGAAGGTTCGATATTAACATGATTGGTGATGGAGTCTAGAATACCCAACAAGTTATCTCCTTCAAAGAATGTGTAGCTATAGCTAAAGTTGCTTGCATCAATCTCATCAATCCTATGCTTCCCACTTACAAACGGGACGTCTGCATTACATATATATTCAGAAAGAAATTTTAGTGAATAACATGTTTATATAATATAAAGAAAAACCAGTGTTGATATTGTTATAAATTCTTACCATCACCGAAGCTTTATTGTACCAACACCTCCGTTTCCTTCGATGGACTTGAAAACTTGAGGTGCAACTATATCAAAGTCGTTAAAGACCTTGAAAATCATTTCAACTGAGAATGGAGACACCATCTCAATCTCGATGCTAACCGTACTCATTCATAATTAGCTTATTTTTACAGAAATCTGAAAGGAATTGATCGGTTTTGGTTACAAACTTGCAATGAAATATGAGTAAAGTTCGTTGGGTTTAATAGGTGAGGAATCTAGCTAGTGTAAATGATTAGTATTTAAATATATAGCTCACATCAACTTTAACCATAAGTTGACTGAGTATCAAGAATTCAAGCTCGAAGGATTCAGTCAACCAAGTAAATAGTTTATAATGATACGTAGATCCACACGCTTGTCTAGAGGGTCTTGGCCGGTCATCAAAATACTCAATCTGTTTGAGTTTCAAACTTATATTTTCTAAAACCCCACTATATGAGGAGACCCAAGAAGATGACGGGACGAATGCTGATGACCAGTGAAGATCGTCGTTGAAGAACTGTCGAGACATAAGTATTAGAATGTTGAAATAAATGCTCATTTTTATTCTTGTATCAATAAAGTATTCTGATCTCCGCTGTACTCTTTGAACTTTATGTAACTATTCCGCTGTACTCATGAATGTTTATTCCATCGAATAACCAGACTTAGTTCACCGGGCTAAGATCTGGCATTTGAATGCTCTACTGTAATTCTATTATCACAAACGTTATTTAATTACGTTAGCTGTCGCGTTCTCGTCCAACCCCAGCGTGGGGGCGTGACAGATGTGGTATCGGAGCTCAGTTTGTAAGAAGGACACTTACAACGAGCTTTTCCAGGATAAGATTCTTCGGACTTAGATGGGAATTCCACCTAGGGCGAAGTGAACCATAGGACTGAGACCTAAGATAGATTTCTCGAATCAACTTCCATTAAAAACCTCTTTCGGCTTGTCGCGATTCACTTGGAATATGCACAGTCATATTCAAAAGTTCCTAAGTCATCGACTAAGATACTTGATTAAGTATTCGTAGCATTCCCCGATTGAATCAATTCCTCTATTGAACTCTTGAAATGGATATAGTATATGTTACTTATCGGTTTATCTGAAATCCATTGAACCTCCTTACTCTTCTAAAATTAGGTATTAATATTCCTTGATTGCTAGTGTCACATAAGCATATTCGTTGAATCATTAAGTTCACTGCCTTGATGATTATTCATGCTTAATGGAGTTTATATCGGACATTAGATTTTTACGAAATACTGACTTAGAACTTGGTTTGGTAGGTATGGATTTCGAAATGGAGATGGTCGTTGAGGTCATGCGCCTAACCGAGAAGCTGAAGCTCTTGGAGGAGCACGCTACCCACTGGAGAGAGAGCTGGGCAGACCAGTTTAGGGCGAAGCTAAGAGACCAGGATCGAATCGAATCGCTCGAACAAAGAATTCAGATCCTGACCGAGGAGCTGATTGGAGCTAGGCAGGAGACTGGCATGTACCGCAGCCAGAGAGATGAGGCGATGCAGATACTCGGATTTCGTCGAGAGGAGTGCCGGAGCTTGGAGATAGCATTGCATGAGCGAAATGATTACGTGAGGATACAGGAGGCCGTCATTCAGAACCTTCAGCACGCATGCTCCCAATTCAGTTCCCATGTGGAGGCGCTTGAGGACACCTTGGCTTCAGAGCGCCAGCGACATATGGAGTTTTCTAATGCGATGAGAGGTCACATGGCCGAGCTGACTGAGCTGATTCCTGAGTTGATGATCACACCGCCCGGAGGGACGTCTGCAGCATCCTCTAGCTCTGAGGAGGAGGACCCCGAGGAGGAGCCGATGGAGCCGGGAGAGGATTGAGGATGTTGTTTCTACGATCTCGTCATGATGTTTAATTGATTATGATAACGATGTGATGTACTTAATGTTTTGTCTATGGTATTTTGGACGACGATTAAGTAGGTTAAGTTTCTAATTATCTTTATCAGAAAATGTAGTTTTCTATGTCACATCAATCTATTAGAATGCATTAGTTATGATTAAGCAATTTTCATATTCTATGATAATAATGATTTAAAATAATGTGTGCACAACTCGATTGCCATTCTAAGATAGTTCGATTCTGCAAACCCGAACACCCTGTAGTTGAACTACACGGGAGTGATAGGATTAACTCGGCCCCAATCATATCAGCCATGTAAGCAAGGAAGGCCATTTCAAAGGGAGCAACGGGATATCTAGTTTTTGTCATGAACAAACCTAAGAGCAAAATGGAGATTGAAGCAATACCAGTAATATCATAATACCCCGATATTTTCCCCACAGAACTCACTTCTCTGCCTCCAAATAGGGAAGTTGAATTTAACATAGATATCTTTCTAGGGAAGACACCTGTGGCTAGAACGCCATATCGAATGGCCCCACTGGAACTGCAAGAACTAAAGGTTGAGTTGCAGAAATTGCTAGAGGTTGGATTTATCCGGCCAAGCATATCCCCTTGGGGAGGACCAGTGCTATTCGTAAAGAAGAAAGATGGCACGCTAAGATTGTGCATTGATTACCGAGAACTTAACAACATTATAGTTAAGAACAAGTATCCACTTCCTAGGATCGACGAACTATTCGACCAACTACAAGGAGCGACAGTTTACTCCAAGTTTGATCTTCAGCAGGGATACCATCAATTGAGCATCAAAGAGAATGACATACCAAAGACTGCCTTTCAAACTAGGTATGGTCATTATGAATTTGTGGTAATGCCTTTCGGATTGACCAACGCACCGGCTGCATTTATGGATTTAATGCACCGCGTATTCCGACCATATTTGGATCAATTCATAGTGATTTTTATTGATGACATACTCGTTTATTCCAAGTCAGATCAGGAGCATGAAACCCACCTGAGGTTGGTGCTAGAGGCGCTAAGGAAGCATAAATTTTACGCCAAATTCAGCAAGTGTGAATTATGGTTAAGAGAAGTAGCATTCTTAGGGCATATAATATCGGGAGAAGGGATTGCAGTAGATCCATCAAAGGTGGAGACTATTCTGGACTGGAAGAGGCCAGAAACGGTCACTGAGATTCAGAGCTTTCTTGGACTTGCGGGTTACTACCGCAAATTCATTAAAGACTTCTCTAAAATCGCAGGACCACTCACAAGACTGACACAGAAACACGTCAAATTTGAGTGGAACGATAAGTTTGAGTCAAGCTTGCAGGAGCTTAAGAGAAAACTCACAACCGCACCTGTACTAACACTTCCCGAAAGAAGTGAAGGGTTTGTGGTATACAGTGATGCATCAAAGGAAGGATAAGGAGCTGTGCTGATGCAAAACGGCAAGGTTGTGGCTTATGCATCACGAAAGCTAAAATTCCACGATATGAATTATCCGACCCATGACCTTGAACTATCAGCAATAGTGTTTGCTTTGAAAAAATAGAGACACTACCTGTATGGAGCTACATGTAATATCCGCAATTTTCGATTTTCGGTAAATTTCTTTTTTCGGTCGAAATCCAGTTTGACGACTCGCTCATGACCGTTTCGTCATTCTGAGAATGATTAATTCTACACTTTTTGACATCCGAGTTCGTTTCGGTGTCGTTTTGTTGAGTTCCGTGCTTTTTAGCGACTTTTCCGCACTTGAGTTCGATTCTTGCGAATCTCGTTGGCTAACCGTTTGAGTTTCCCGTAAGTCCGTTTAACTTTTTTAGACGTGTTGTGAACTTCGGTTTGGTTATTCGATCACGTATCGTGATTTCCAGGCGTTTTGGGCCATTTTGTAATTTCTTGAAAGTTACGGGTATCCGTATCTGTAATTGTTGTCTCGACCCGTTTCTTGGTCGCGTATGATTAATTATGGTATTATGTTTTCATTTCGAGTCGTTGATGTTGTCCGCGAACTTTTCGTCATGTTCGTTCCGTACGTTTTCGGAAATCGGGTCGTCGAGCCACAGTGGTCGGCATCGCCGGACGGTTGCGGGACTGGCCGGACGATTGCGGGCACCGGCCGGACAGGTGCGGCAGGAACCGGCGTAGCGCACGCTACGGCCGGAAGGCTGCGCGCGCTAACCGGCAGGTGTAGCGCACGCTATCGGCTGGCCTAACGCACGCTATCCGGTCTGGGCAGTGGGGTTCTGAGGTTCTGGACTCGGTGAGGATCGGCAGGTAGCGCACGCTACTGTCGGTCTCAGCGCACGCTAACCGGCAAGGGTAGCGCACGCTGTCGGTCGACTAGCCTACGTTACTTGGGCGAGCTTTTCAGTCCAGAGGTTACTGGACAGGTCGGCTAGCGCGTGCAGGCTTCCGGCCGTAGCGCACGCTAGCGGGAGTCGGGTCGGCAGGTTTGGTCGGTGGTGCCGGGTCGTGTGGGCCCTGGCATAGGGTACTCGGCCGATACCGGCCGATAGCGCACGCTAGTCCGGGAAGGCTAGCGCACGCTAGTTCCGGCCCAGTATAAATGTGACAGAGCAGTCACATTTTCATTCATTTCTCACTTCCTTCCTCTTCTATCCGCGGATGGCGATTCGAGTGTGGCGAAGCCATGTTGTTTGACAACAAATCCACGAAGTTCTTGATTTCATGACATCAATCAATCATCCGTTATCGTCCTTTGATCCAGCGAATCAAGGTAATCTTACCTTAGAACCCTAATTTCGTGAATTTGGGGATTTTTGCATTTTTGTCCGATTCGTTCCGTGTTGTTGATTAATTCATGATGGGTATGATTAATCTTGGTAGTATTCTTGTGTTTAACATCATTTAATCCATTGTTCTTCGTCGAATCAAAGTATATTTCTTGATTTCCTTCGAATTGACTTTTTGGGGGATTTGTTCTCGATCTCGTTTTTCATCCGTTTTTGATGGATCGATTGTGGTTAAATGATGTTGTTAAACACATTCTATCAATTGTATATCCATATTTCAACTCGGAATTCCATTTTCGTGTTTTGTCGGGACGAATCGTGTTCTTGGCCGTTTTGGGGGAAATCCTTGAACCTTCGTCATTTGTTCTTTGAATTCAGCGGCTTTGGGTCGTACTTTGGAATTCATTTTCGTTGTTATTGTTTTCGTTCGTAGTTCATTGTTGTGGATTGTCGTTCGGTGGAGTCGGCGAGTTTGTAGTCGGTTCGTGCCAACCTACTTCGGCCGATTCTTCGCGTTGTTCTTATTCGAGGCAAGTACCTTGTTCATACGCTTCTCGTTTTGTGGATATGATTGATCGGTGGTCGTCTTGGTGTGTTTGTTTGGTTATTTTAAAATGAATTTCCAAAAGATTTCGGTTTGGCCTCGTTCAAGGCTCTCTTTCAAAACGCGTGTGTGTTTTTTGAACGTTGTGTTTTGGGAATTGATTATTTTGAACGTTGAAGGCTTTGATGATATTCCTATTGTTTAAAGTTATGGAATTGTGTATTCCATGTTTAATCTTGTTATTGTGTTTTGGAGAGTTTGATAATGTTGTCGGATAAATGGCCATCTCTAGTAAGTATTCTTGATGAACTTACATTCTTAGCATATTAGTATTGCATGAGTAACGTGTGTGTGTGTATGCTCACTACGGATTAGATCCGACGGGGTCTCGGTAGGGCTCCACGAAGCTGTGGGACCGCGAGCTTGCTTTTAACCACTACGGGTTAGATCCGATGGGGTCTCGGTAGGGATCCACGAAGCTGTGGGTTCGCGGTTAATTGTGGTGCATTTTGCAAATGTGATTTGATATTGGCATTTCCGGAAATGAGTGCTTTAGAACTATGTTTTCATGATTGCATGCATCGACTAAGTGTGTAAGAGGTAAGCGTTCGTTTGGCTTACTTGGCTAGGATGGCACTAGAGTATTTTGTTGTTTGTGTTAAATCTTTTATTTGTGGATTTTGATGTTGGGAGATGAAACTTGTGGTCGTTCTTGTGTACTGTGAGTTGATGAGATTGGGGCTAAAATCCCAACGTTTTTGTAAAGGTCATTTGACGGATTTGGGGCTAAAATCCCAACGGTTTGGTAAAGGTTATTTTACGGAAAGTAAACTTTTGGGGCGGTGACCCCTTTTGTCTTTTGAGTTTTGAAAAGTGGGATTTGATAATCCTAAATTGGTTTCTATTAAAACTCCCGATGGTATTTCAAATCATTTTATAAATTGTTTCCCTTGATATTTTGATCTTGAAATTTTGGGAAGTCTTTACTCAAACTCTTGCCTCGGGGAGTGTTCATCTTGTTGTATTTGAATCTTTGAGGATTCCGAATTATTATCGTTCGTGGAATGTGAATTGTATGACTCGTATTTTTGCACTTGTACTTGCACTAGCAAAATAGTGTAGTTTTGCTAACCCCCGAGTACTCGGGGGGCGGATGTCTATTTTTGCATTCAGGTTTTGGAGCATAACACAGGGTCGGCACCAAGGATGATGAAAGATGATCGATACTAATCACATGAGGAACCGTACTTTGTTTATTGGTTCAGTTGTACTTTATTTTCCGCTGCTATATTTTTCCCGTTGTACGGGTGTGGTTGTGTTTTGACCCCTGCGTGGGCATGAGTTGTATTTGAGTTGTATGTATTTATTGAAACACCAAATCGGTCTACTGAGTCATTTTAGCCTTAAAGGCATGGTTGAGTTGTTATATGTTGTTACCAGCCTGGTAGATCCTTGAGGAAAGGTTCTACGGCGTGTAATATCCCTGAGCGGATTGGGGGTGTTACATAAATGGTATCGGAGCTTAGGTTGAGGAAACCTAGGTTGTCGGGTCAGGTCGTGTTGTTTGAGTCTTGTTTCGTTAGATTTTATCTGACTGAGTCGTGTCGCGACGCGTCGTTTGAGTTTGTTGGTCGTGAATAGTATCGTGGGGCGATCATCATCTTCGTGCGACCTGTGGAAGTAAGTCTCCCTTCTTTGTGTTGTGCCTCGTGTGACACGAGCTATTTTTATGATTATTTGTTAAGTGATGGAATCCTTATGTGGATTTTGATTTCACGATATGTATTTAGTCGACTCTCGTATTTGATTTATACGAGGAGTGTCGTCGCTTGTGATGTCTTTTTATTGTTGTTTTTGTCCGTTGCTGATGATTTTCGAATCGATTTGCACGTTTTACAAGTTCTATTGTGGAAGCTTTGTGCTTATACGCGTTCGACTTGTTCACTTGCCAGTGCGGGAGGGTCCTTAGAGGCCTCGAATGGGGTCAGTGGTTTTGTTCTGAATGTGGTATTTTATCGTTTATTTCTGTTTAAAGACATGTATTGTCTTGATTTTAAACGTTTTGATGCGTGTACTAGGAGTTGTTTTAGTGAACGTCGATATGTGTGAGTTTTGGGCATTCTGGCCTATTGGATTTTTGAAAACCTTGAGTATCTTAGAAAAATAAATTTCGAGACATACTTTTCAAATGAGTTATTTTCTTGTGGTACATCCTAGGTGCCACAATATATTTCAAAAAATTTCTACCTCGAGGACCAAAATACTTTGAGATATTTTCAATGTTTTAGAAACACTTTTATTTAGACCCGAGGGTCGAATATTCTGAAAGTTTTCACTAAGAGAAAGTGTCCTCATTTTTATCAAATGCGAAATGGTTCTCCAATGTCTCGATAACGATGTTTCACGTTTGTACTTTTTGAAAGGTGATACTCAAGATCAACCGGTGTTCTTCTAAATTATTTTCAAAATGAGGTTTTCGTTTTTAAAACCTATCCATTCCCGTCTGAGGGCTGGGTATGTGTGTACGATGTTCGCGTTGTCATTTTGATGTTTGCTCCCGAGTATGACCGAATTGGCGGTGTGAGCGTTGAGTCGTTTTCCACACATTTGTTGTATTAGCCCCCTGTGAGAGGCGGGATGTTGGTGTTGAATGTTGTCGCCTCGTGGTGATTTCTGCGTTGTCGCGCATGTGCGAGCTGTTAGAGCTTGGTTTGGTATGACCGTGTGCATCGGTGATGGTTCCGTTATGTGTCGGTTGTTTAATGTCTTGTTACCTTGCTCCCGTTTTTGTGAATTTCGTGGACGAGGTCGGAGGTAATGCCCGTACTATTTTGACTTATGTATTTTCTCTTTCTCCAGTCTATCGATTCGCTCATGTTCGTTGATACTTTATGAACTTGTTCTGTATTTCGGTTTCATCGTCCGAACGAGCTGTGATCTTGTTGTGGGTCGATCTGGTTATCGATGTGACTTTTTCGGGTTCAGTTCGATTCTTGTGAACGTTGTTCGGGAGTGACATCATCTGGTTCTATTAGTTCTTTTATTTGAAGTGGATCAGATTTGGACTCTTATGTTTTCGACTCTGTCGACTCATTATGTTCGTTGACATTTCTGAGCTTGTCCTGCCCCTTGCTTTTGTTGATCGAACGAGTGTGGTATTGTTTCGGAATAACTCGTTTGTCGTTGTGACTTTTTAATCGCTATTCCCTTTCCTGTGGATCTTATGGGATGCATGTCTTGTAGTTCTCACCAGATCATCCTGGGAGTTGTTGTTTCAATTTTATTATCCTTCATGTTTCGGACATGATTGTTCGATCTTTGTTGTCTCGATCGTTTGCTTGTTCGGTTTTTGTTCTCGTTTCGTGATTGTTGAGCATTCAGGCTCCTTCCTAATTCCCTTCAGTTCGGGAAATTAGTCTCGTTTTCAATCTTCCAACCTTTGGGCGGTGGAATTCCGTATTGGTTCAGCGTTTGGCTCGCGTTTTGATTGATGAACCATTGGGTTGGTCAATCATATTGATTTTCGTTCGTTGTGTTTTGTGATTGTTTGGATAATTGACTTGACTATATTATCCATTTGATGACGTTTGTCATTTTTTGGTTTTATTATATTCCTAACGGCGACGTTGCGTTGGTCGACGTGGAGTGTGTTTTCACGCCGTATGTCTCTTTACGTTTCTTGCAGCATTTCGCTGTCGGGCACGAGTTTTTGGTTTTTGCGTATCTCGTCGAGTTTTCCTGGCAGGGGATATTGCTCCTCCCTACTTGTTTTAAGTTTCGGGACGAAACTTCTTTTAAGGAGGGTAGAATGTAATATCCGCAATTTTCGATTTTCGGTAAATTTCTTTTTTCGGTCGGAGTCCATTTTGACGACTCGCTCATGACCGTTTCGTCATTCTGAGAATGATTAATTCTACACTTTTTGACATCCGAGTTCGTTTCGGTGTCGTTTTGTTGAGTTCCGTGCTTTTTAGCGACTTTTCCGCACTTGAGTTCGATTCTTGCGAATCTCGCTCAAACTATTGCTTTCGAGTTTCCCGTAAGTCCGTTTAACTTTGTTAGACGTGTTGTGAACTTCGGCTTGGTAATTCGATCACGTATCGTGATTTCCGGGCGTTTTGGGCCATTTTGTAATTTCTTGAAAGTTACGGGTATCTGTATCTGTAATTGTTGTCTCGACCCGTTTCTTGGTCGCGTATGATTAATTATGGTATTATGTTTTCATTTCGAGTCGTTGATGTTATCCGCGAACTTTTCGTCGTGTTCTTTCCGTACATTTTCTAAATCGTGTCGCCGAGCCACAGTGGTCGCATCGCCGGCGGTTATGGATCGCCGGACGATTGCGGGCACCGGCCGGACAGTGCGCGAGAACCGCGTAGCGCACGCTTCGGCCGGAAGAGGCTGCGCTAACCGGCAGTGTAGCGCCGCTATCGGCCGCCTAACGCCTTATCGGGTGCAGGCGTGGAGTTCGAGGTTCGGACTCGGTCGGGATCGGCGAGTAGCGCACGCTCTGTCGGTCTCGGCCTGCACGCTAGCCGGCAGGGTAGCGCCGCCGTCGGCCGACTAGCGTACGTTACTGGCGAGCTTTTTGTCCGAGGTTCTTTGGGCCAGTCGGCTAGCGCGCGCAGGCTTCCGGCCGTAGCGCACGCTAGCGGGAGTCGGGTCGGCAGGTTTGGTCGGCAGGTTTGGTCGGTGGTGCCGGGTCGTGCGGGCCCTGGCCGAGGGTACTCGGCCGATACCGGCCGATAGCGCACGCTAGTCCGGGAAGGCTAGCGCACGTTAGTTCCGGCCCAGTATAAATGTGACAGAGCAGTCACATTTTCATTCATTTCTCACTTCCTTCCTCTTCTATCCGCGGATGGCGATTCGAGTGTGGCGAAGCCATGTTGTTTGACAACAAATCCACGAAGTTCTTGAGTTCATAACATCAATCAATCATCCTTTATCGTCCTTTGATCCAGCGAATCAAGGTAATCTTACCTTAGAACCCTAATTTCGTGAATTTGGGGATTTTTGCATTTTTGTCCGATTCGTTCCGTGTTGTTGATTAATTCATGATGGGTATGATTAATCTTGGTAGTATTATTGTGTTTAACATCATTTAATCCATTGTTCTTCGTCGAATCGAAGTATATTTCTTGATTTCCTTCGAATTGACTTTTTGGGGGATTTGTTCTCGATCTCGTTTTTCATCCGTTTTTGATGGATCGATTGTGGTTAAATGATGTTGTTAAACACATTCTATGGATTGTATATCCATATTTCAACTCGGAATTCCATTTTCGTGTTTTGTCGGGACGAATCGTGTTCTTGGCCGTTTTAGGGGAAATCCTTGAACCTTCGTCATTTTTTCTTTGAATTCAGCGGCTTTGGGTCGTACTTTGGAATTCATTTTCGTTGTAATTGTTTTCGTTCGTAGTTCATTGTTGTGGATTGTCGTTCGGTGGAGTCGGGAACCTACTTCGGCCGATTCTTCGCGTTGTTCTTATTCGAGGCAAGTACCTTGTTCATACGCTTCTCGTTTTGTGGATATGATTGATCGGTGGTCATCTTGGTGTGTTTGTTTAGTTATTTTAAAATGAATTTCCAAAAGATTTCGGTTTGACCTCGTTCAAGGCTCTCTTTCAAAACGCGTGTGTGTTTTGTGAACGTTGTGTTTTGGGAATTGATTATTTTGAACGTTGAAGGCTTTGATGATATTCCTATCGTTTAAAGTTATGGAATTGTGTATTACGTGTTTAATCTTGTTATTGTATTTTGGAGAGTTTGATAATGTTGTCGGATAAATGGCCATCTCTAGTAAGTATTCTTGATGAACTTACATTCTTAGCATATTAGTATTGCATGAGTAACGTGTGTGTGTGTGTATGCTCACTACGGGTTAGATCCGACGGGGTCTCGGTAGGGCTCCATGAATCTGTGGGACCGCGAGCTTGCTTTTAACCACTACGGGTTAGATCCGACGGGGTCTCGGTAGGGATCCACGAAGCTGTGGGTCCGCGGTTAATTGTGGTGCATTTTGCAAATGTGATTTGATATTGGCATTTCCGGAAATGAGTGCTTTGGAACTATGTTTTCATGATTGCATGCATCGACTAAGTGTGTAAGAGGTAAGCGTTCGTTTCGCTTACTTGGGTAGGATGGCACTAGAGTATTTTGTTGTTTGTGTTAAATCCTTTATTTGTGGATTTTGATGTTGGGAGACGAACCTTGTGGTCGTTCTTGTGTACTGTGAGTTGATGAGATTGGGGCTAAAATCCCAACATTTTTGTAAAGGTCATTTAACGGATTTGGGGCTAAATTTCCCAACGGTTTGGTAAAGGTTATTTTACGAAAAGTAAACTTTTGGGGCGGGGACCCCTTTTGTCTTTTGAGTTTTGAAAAGTGGGATTTGATAATCCTAAATTGTTTTCTATTAAAACTCCCGATGGTATTTCAAATCATTTTATAAATTGTTTCCGTTGATATTTTGATCTTGAAATTTTGGGAAGTCTTTACTCAAACTCTTGCCTCAGAAAGTGTTCATCCTGTTGTATTTGAATCTTTGAGGATTCCGAATTATTATCGTTCGTGGAATGTGAATTGTATGACTCGTATTTTTACACTTGTACTTGCACTAGCAAAACAGTGGAGTTTTGCTAACCCCCGAGTACTCGGGGGGTGGATGTCTATTTTTGCATTCAGGTTTTGGAGCATAACACAGGGTCGGCATGAAGGATGATGAAAGATGATCGATACTAATCACATGAGGAACCGTACTTTGTTTATTGGTTCAGTTGTACTTTATTTTCATTGCTATATTTTTCCGTTATGCAGGTGTGGTTGTGTTTTGACCTGCGTGGGCATGAGTTGTATTTGAGTTGTATGTATTTATTGAAAGACCAAATCGGTCTCTCGAGTCATTTTAGCCTTAAAGGCATGGTTGAGTTGTTATATGTTGTTACCAGCCTGGTAGATCCTTGAGGAAAGGTTCTACGGCGTGTAATATCCCTGAGCGGATTGGGGGTGTTACACTACATTCACCATTTTTACTGACCACAAGAGTCTCAAATATTTATTCTCTCAGAAGGATTTGAATCTAAGACAGAGACGGTGGATAGAACTTCTAGAAGATTATAACTTCTCCATTCAGCATCATCCGGGCAAGGCCAATGTCGTAGCAGACGCCTTGAGTAGGAAAGCAATTGTGGCTAGACTTATGATAAGAGAATGGAATGCCCTGGGAGAAATAAGCCAATGGAACCCAAGACAGTCCAAGACCCGCATTGTGTGCACTAATTTGTCATTGAAACCGGACTTACTTAAGGAAATCCAAGAAGCACAGACACAAGACGGGAAGTTGTGTAAACTTAAGGAAAAGGTCGCACAAGGCGAGACATCAGAGTTTAGTATGTCGGCTGATGGAACGTTGAAATTCAAAAAACGTATATGTGTTCCCGATAGTGATGAACTCAAGAATAAAATTCTAGCATAGGCTCACTGCTCCCGATATACAATCCATCCAGGTGGAAATAAAATGTATAAAGATCTAAAGAAACACTACTGGTGGGTGAATATGAAGAACCAGGTAGCAGAATTCGTAGCAAGGTGTTTAAATTGTCAAAGAGTGAAGGCTGAACACCAAAGACCATCAGGGTTGCTACAGCCACTCGAGATTCCCGAATGGAAATGGGAACTAATCACGATGAACTTCGTGACGGATCTACCAACAACCAGTGGAGGATATAACACGATCTGGGTAATCGTGGATAGACTTACAAAGTCAGCTCACTTCTTACCCGTAAGAAAGAGTGACAGTCTGCAGAAACCAGCATGGACGTATATCCGAGAAATCATTAGACTACATGGAATACCTGTAGACATTGTGTCAGACCGTGACCCTAGATTCGTCTCTAAATTTTGGAAGAGTCTTCATCGAGAACTTGGGATGACATTGAGTTTCAGCACTGTAGCACACCCTCAGACGGACGGACAATCCGAGAGAATGATACAAGTCCTTGAGGACATGTTACGGGCATGTGCACTGGATTTTCAAAAGAGTTGGAGTCACCACCTACCCTTAGCTGAGTTTGCCTATAACAATAGCTACCAGGCAACGATTGAGATGGCTCCATATGAAGCATTGTACGGGAGAAAGTGTCGATCGCCAATACATTGGGAAATTGACGACCGGTGGACACCAAAGGGTAAGCAGAACCGAGACCCGATAACGAGAGTTGATCTAGTATAAGATGCCATGGATAAGGTTAGAATCATTCGGGATCGAATTCGTACCGCTCAGAGCCGGCAGAAAAGTTATGCAGACTGGAGAAGGAAGGATTTGGAATTTGACATAGGAGATAAAGTATTCCTTCGATTATCACCACATAAGGGATTAATCAACTCGAAGAAAGGAGGAAAGCTCAGCCCCAGATGTAATACGCGGTTGAATTTCATTCATTTTTATTCAATATTAATCAGTAAGTAATTATCATTCAGTAAACTTCACTCATTATTAATCAATCATCATTCATGATTCATTCATTGCGTTCACTGTTGGTATGTTGTAATGTAACACCCCA
Source organism: Orobanche coerulescens (assembly GCA_033398695.1). Lineage (NCBI taxonomy): Eukaryota > Viridiplantae > Streptophyta > Magnoliopsida > Lamiales > Orobanchaceae > Orobanche > Orobanche coerulescens. Next base: position 139,325,647 of record CM065817.1, read on the forward strand.
AAAACCTTACGGGAGTATTACACGCCGTGGGCCCCGCTCCGGAACCCACCAGGCTAAAAACCAATTACAAAAACGCCCAAAAAGGCCGATGACGGTAGTATTTTCCAAAAATCACAAAATCATTTGAAAACACCCAACTACCGTCAAGACGATCAAGGCCAAAAACTCGGTTAAGGGAATCGGTTTTTGAAATCAAACTCAGTTGACATAAAGCCGAAAGCCATTTGAAAGAACTCACGCAGCGGATAAAAATACAGTCCAAGATACATATACATCAATAATTAATACACAGACAAGATACACGATTCCCCAACAATATGCCATAGCCAGTATCGTCCGGAATCCTCGCTTCACGACCGCTACCATCAAAGTTCTCAATACCTGAAAAACAAGTCCCACAACGGGGTCAGCAATAATGCCCGACAAATAACCGCAAGTACATAAACATAAATATTCACATGCCATGCATCACGAGAATAATAACCTCAACGATAACCTTACCACTTCCGGTAATCCAACGATTCTCATCAAAATCCCAATATCACGATAATACCACATAATACCTCAATACCGAATACCTTCCCATACACAATCTTCTATGTACGATTACCACAAAACATACCTCTATCTGGACTTCCTTCCGAAATGTATACCATAGACCAAGAATATCCAAAATGACATCAACAATATCCGAATACTACAATCTTCCCAAGATTGTCCAAGTATCTCAACAATCATCAACTGTGCATTCTAATCCTTTTAGAACATCACTGAACATTCGTCAATATGCAATACAACATAAAATACTTATGAAATGTAAATGGAATTACTCATCAAAACATTACAACCGAACAAGTAAACACTTGCTTGGATACCAACATGACAAAACCAACACCGAACTCATCGCCCTCATCTATGAGCTCTTCAGCCCCGACTGGACGGAATCTACGGCCTTTCACCGCGGCAAGACGATTATACCTATTGGTTAATCAACCTAGAACAATAATCATATCAATAATCGAACCAACTTGGTAACAATGATCATAACATATTCAATCCGGAATTCAACCTCATATCAAATCTGGAATTCATCACTATGATTTAGAATACCATCTTAAATCGGTTAAACGAATTATCAAATCATCATAGTCATCATATGGCCTCAAGAACATCAAGAACTCTATGATTCCATAATCATAATCATCATAATCAAGGCATATCATTATCTTCCTTCAACATAAACCTCATATATCCTCAAGAATCGCAATAACATCATAATCATCTTGATACGAATCATTCATCAACTATAACATCAAAATTCCGAAATGAAAAGGAGAAATATCCAACATACCTCATAGAATATGGATAACACAAGAAATCACTTCAAGAATCAACAATAGTTCCATAACCAAGCTCTAATTCCATGATTCCAAGCTCACAATCATGTTAGAAGTGTTTAGAACACTCTTAGAAGTGAAGAGGGATGAGCTGGGGTGGGAGAAATGAGTTTCCTTTCGTGAACAAATGAAAGACCAGCTCTTAATATATAAACTGCGCATCTCGTTACGTACGTAAGTGTCCTTACTTAACGTACGTAACAACCTTAACGTACGTAATCCGGAATCCATAGCGTACGTAACAAACTCACCGTCTCATTCCGTGAAGTCCATTACGTCGTAACCCATACCATATAACGCACGTAATATACCGGTTGACTTGCTACAAGATAATGGTCGTGTTACGTACGTAACACGCCCCGTATAACGACGTAACACGTTCGTTGACTCACCTGTCAACATCCTCCGCCGAAAGTTGCCGACACAGGGTCCCACCTGCCGACCAGGACTCGGTCCTGTCCGATGCCTTCGTTACGTACGTAATACCTTAGCCTTAACGTACGTAACCATGCCAATATTACGTACGTAAGCTCACCTTGTTAACGTACGTAACAATTCCATACTTAGCCAATTTCAGCAATTCCTATCCAAAGTCACGACATACCAAATACGAGCATACGGCAAAATCAATACATATACTCAATTCAATAACATTATCAAACGTTCACAACGTCCTCGAGCATAATTAACCATCCATGATATCCAATATATAAACGAAAAATATATCCGAAAAATCAGGGTATTACACTCTACCCCCCTTAAAAATAAGTTTCGTCCTCGAAACTTGCAATCACTCGCACAAACAACATTTCAACGGAAAATCCAAAATCACCAAGATAACCAAGAATTATTGAATAATCCGAACAGCATACTTACAGGTCAGTGAAGACGAAGATCTCCCGTGATACTAGCATATGACACCATTTCAAAAATCTCGACACAACAAGAATGCCAAAACAGGAATAATCACAATTTGAAAACGATTGGTCTCCGCCAAGACCACAACAAGTTTAGAGCACTGTCGAGTTTTGTGGGATCTGTGACGCTGTGTCTCCTCACCTAAAGCGCATGAGCCGCTCCTTCTCACATGCACGTATCACCGGCGTTCCACTCCACATCGAAAGCCGCACATTGCACGTGCCTCGCACCGGCGTTCACTTCCCGATTGGAGCCGCACATTGTACATGACCATGGCACCGGCGTTCACTCCCTGCCTCGTCGGTCTCGGGAACACCAACAATCCCCAAACCTACACATCACTACGACAGTACGCAAAAATCACACAGAACCAAAACAATACAGTTCAAAATAGCCAGAAATCCAGCTACACAAAAATCACGCAACTACCACACTGGTAGAGCCACATAACACACATGCCCGGTTATCACAAAACCATGGGCTCCGATACCATATTTGTAACACCCCAAAAACCTTACGGGAGTATTACACACCGTGGGCCCCGCGCCGGAACCCACCAGGCTAAAAACCAATTACAAAAACGCCCAAAAAGGCCGATGACGGTAGTATTTTCCAAAAATCACAAAATCATTTGAAAACACCCAACTACCGTCAAGACGATCAAGGCCAAAAACTCGGTTAAGGGAATCGGTTTTTGAAATCAAACTCAGTTGGCATAAAGCCGAAAGCCATTTGAAAGAACTCACGCAACGGATAAAAATACAGTCCAAGATACATATACATCAATAATTAATACACAGACAAGATACACGATTCCCCAACAATATGCCATAGCCAGTATCGTCCGGAATCCTCGCTTCACGACCGCTACCATCAAAGTTCTCAATACCTGAAAAACAAGTCCCACAACGGGGTCAGCAATAATGCCCGACAAATAACCGCAAGTACATAAACATAAATATTCACATGCCACGCATCACGAGAATAATAACCTCAACGATAACCTTACCACTTCCGGTAATCCAACGATTCTCATCAAAATCCCAATATCACGATAATACCACATAATACCTCAATACCGAAAACCTTCCCGTACACAATCTTCTATGTACGATTACCACAAAACATACCTCTATCCGAACTTCCTTCCGAAATGTATACCATAGACCAAGAATATCCAAAATGACATCAACAATATCAGAATACTACAATCTTCCCAAGATTGTCCAAGTATCTCAACAATCATCAACTGTGCATTCTAATCCTTTTAGAACATCACTGAACATTCGTCAATATGCAATACAACATAAAATACTTATGAAATGTAAATGGAATTACTCATCAAAACATTACAACCGAACAAGTAAACACTTGCCTGGATACCAACATGACAAAACCAACACCGAACTCATCGCCCTCATCTATGAGCTCTTCAGCCCCGACTGGACGGAATCTACGGCCTTTCATCGCGGCAAGACGATTATACCTATTAGTTAATCAACCTAGAACAATAATCATATCAATAATCGAACCAACTTGGTAACAATGATCATAACATATTCAATCCGGAATTCAACCTCATATCAAATCTGGAATTCATCACTATGATTTAGAATACCATCTTAAATCGGTTAAACGAATTATCAAATCATCATAGTCATCATATGGCCTCAAGAACATTAAGAACTCTATGATTCCATAATCATAATCATCATAATCAAGGCATATCATTATCTTCATTCAACATAAACCTCATATATCCTCAAGAATCGCAATAACATCATAATCATCTTCATACGAATCATTCATCAACTATAACATCAAAATTCCGAAATGAAAAGGAGAAATATCCAACATACCTCATAGAATATGGATAACACAAGAAATCACTTCAAGAATCAACAATAGTTCCATAACCAAGCTCTAATTCCATGATTCCAAGCTCACAATCATGTTAGAAGTGTTTAGAACACTCTTAGAAGTGAAGAGGGATGAGCTGGGGTGGGAGAAATGAGTTTCCTTTCGTGAACAAATGAAAGACCAGCTCTTAATATATAAACTGCGCATCTCGTTACGTACGTAAGTGTCCTTACTTAACGTACGTAACAACCTTAACGTACGTAATCCGGAATCCATAGCGTACGTAACAAACTCACTGTCTCATTCTGTGAAGTCCATTACGTACGTAACCCATACCATATAACGAACGTAATATACCAGTTGACTTGCTACAGTACAATGGTCATGTTACGTACGTAACACGTCCTGTATAACGTACGTAACACGTACGTTGACTCACCTGTCAACATCCTCCGCCGAAAGTTGCCGACACAGGGTCCCACCTGCCGACCAGGACTCGGTCCTGTCCGATGCCTTCTTTACATACGTAATACCTTAGCCTTAACGTACGTAACCATGCCAATATTACGTACGTAAGCTCACCTTGTTAACATACGTAACAATTCCATACTTAGCCAATTTCAGCAATTCCTGTCCAAAGTCACGACATACCAAATACGAGCATACAACAAAATCAATACATATACTCAATTCAATAACATTATCAAACGTTCACAACGTCCTCGAGCATAATTAACCATCCAAGATATCCAATATATAAACGAAAAATATATCCGAAAAATCGGGGTATTACATGTAAATCGTATATCAGTTACCGATCGTCATTTCATCTCTGTTTATTGATCGAGACGGGAATATTATCATTTTCATCGGGATTGGTAGTCTTGTACTGGGAGTATCATTTTTGGCATGTGTTGGACCTGTTCACTTTCACATTCGTATGATTTGTCGGATCATTCATCAGTCGTAGCGAGGAATCAGAGTTATCGGATTTTTCACCATGTCCAGCATTGAGTTACTGCCGTAAGGATTGTAGGTTACGGCTGTAACAATGGTTCGTTGATGTCATGCCATTTAGGACGAACGGGACTCACGGCCGTAAGGTTTCGGAATACGGCCGTAAGTTGAGCAGGTACGGCCGTAAGGCTTGGCCGATTCTGGCCGTCTGAGTCAGCAGGTGTCCGGTGTTTTTCGCCGAAGGGAGAGTTACGGCCATAAGAGGCGGAGATACGGCCGTAGGAGTGTTCGTGTTTTCGAGATGTGTCGGACGAGAGGACTTACTGCCGTAAGGGTTGCGGCATACACCGTAAGACGAGGAAGGCGGCCGTAAGGCTTGGCCGGATCGGCCAGTGCGTTACGACGGGTGCCAGCCATTTTCGGCGAAGGGCTTACGCCGTAAGTTTGTCCGGATACGGCCGTATCATTCGAGTTACGCCCGTAAGGTGTGCGGGTACGGCCGTAAGGATGTCGGCAGATGTTTTAGACGAGGGCGAGTTACGCCCGTAAGTCAGGGCGGATACGACCGTAAGGCTGTCGGCAGGTTTTTGGATGAAGCCGAGTTACGGCCGTACGAGTTGGCGATTCTGGCCGTAAGGTCGTTGACACGGAATGTTACGGTGTAAGAAGGCCGAGTTACTACCGTAACTTCCGGATTTATATATGTCTTGGACGGGACTTTTCCTCATTTTTCTCATTTCCTTCATCTTGTCCGAGAGAGAGAGCTTGAGGGAGATATTTTGTCATCATCAATCACTTGTGTGTTCGGATTTCATCATCTTGATTCGTTGGGAAGCTTGGATAGTCGATTTAACACATTTTCATCGGATCGAAGTGTTTGGATCTTCAAAGATAATATTCTTCAACATCTTGGATTTCGGTTTTGTATTGAGATATGTTGTTTTAGCCGTTAAAATCATGTTGTATGAATTGATGTACGCATGGTTATGAATATGTATGATTATTCATTGGATTATTGAAGGATTATTCAAGAACACTTTGAGTATTAAGTTGGATTTGGGGGTTTTCGATTAATTGTCATTGTAATCACGATTTTGGATATTCATAACGGATTTTTGATCGTATTGAAGATGTTTTGTTGGTTTGAAACACTTCTTGGGGATTTGATGTTGGAATTTTTGAAGTTTGGTTATGAACAATCGTAGTTGGCCACAAAGTGTTCGATATAATGCCCCAATGAACTTGGTTTAGTCGTTTTGACGCCTTGAGTTCGTTATAATCGTGTTTGATTCGTTTATTGAGCGGATTGTTGGTATTTGTGTCATTCAAGGTTGTTCGAGCGACCGACACTTCATTTAGGACGTTTGTTCGTGGAAGGACATTCTTCATCGGTATTGAGTAAGTTAATTCTTACTCGGTTAAAAGGATATTCATTCCTTTTGTTGTTGTTCATTCATAATCATAACTCATTCATCATTATATTAACCGTATAAAAACTTGTCCTTGTCAATTAATCACTTCAGTCACGAGGAACGACGTTTCCAATTATTTCATTGAGCTATCATTCATTTCACTATCATTTCATCTCGGTGAGTCATTATTGATTTTGATGTCACTTTTATTATATCGTGACATTCCGGGTCGCACTGGCGTGCCGGTTGGTATGTGTAGGATTTTCATGTCGATCACATTTAAGTCGTGTGTTGGTTGGTGGCCTCACATTGGACTGTGCACACGAGTTGATGGCTTCGTGAGACTGATTAGGTACAAGGCCACACGTGTATTCGATCGATACTCGTTGGTGGCTTGTACACGGACACATTTCCATCCCGGACATAGTGTGGCGCCATTCCTTTGAGCCATACCGTTAGTTGATTCATATAGCATGTTTGATTGCGTATGTTTCGACAGGATATTTCATAACTTCAGATATATCATGATTGTGTATTTTCAACCCTTGAGGATTGTTGTTCTGTGTAACTGACCCCGGCTGGGGATTCTGTTTTTCAGGTCATGGCAAGGCAAAAGCACGGGAATAGCATGTTGACGTCGAGGAGTCCCAATGATACTAGCAGTGGGCCCCAATCTTTCAATTATTCATGTTGTTGTCCTTTAATTTCCGCTGCACACTTTCATTTGGATACTCCGTTTCATTCAGTGTTGTGTATTTTATCTTCATATAAAATATATACTAGTATTCGGTATTGTCCTGGTGTGTTGTACTTAAACTCCTCATCGGAGTATTTGGTAGTATAATGTGGTTCGGTACTACAATTATATTATTTAATTCATCATTTTCATTCGCCTGGTGGGTCCCAGTCGGGGATTCACGGCACTGTAATATCCGCCTAGTTTGGGGTGTTACAGAGTTGGTATCAAAGGGTGGTTTTGAATACTACCTTTGGAGTCATGTCTCATTTGAAATCATCGTCATCAGACTAGTATCATTGGACTTTCGCGTCATTTGTGACCTGTGCAAATGCCGAGCCAATCAGACCGAAAGAACTGTAAGATTTCTAACGCCATGGTGTAATTTCTGGCAATAGTCATTCATTCATCATTCATCAATTAACAATCCTCAAACATTATCATTCATTGTGATTAGGACGATCATGTTAACTCATTAATCACTTAATTCATTTCATTACTCAGTTAATGATCAGGACGATCATGTTAACTCATTAATTACTCAATTCATTTCATTACTCAGTTGTCGATCTGGATGATCATATTATTAATCTTGTTAAGTTATTCAAGATAATCATTTCAAGAATTTCATCAGATAACCATGTCACTTCAGTAAATCATTCATATAATCACTAAGTTAGAGCATGTATACTCATTTTCATCATCTCATGACATAATCATAACGTGATAATCATGCGGGAAATATAATCATTATGCGACCTTCCTACTTTAGTATGGGGAGAGCTGTCAGGGGATGCACGGGGAGAGGCCAGGGTGCGGGCCGAAACCCGGGAAATAATCACTCGCTGTCGGGAAATCGTGCCCAGGACTCGGCTCGATCAGAAGATGTTTGGGTTGATCCACTCACTTTTATGCAGGCCATGATGACCCATGTGCAATTGCTCAATCATCATTTCGCCACTCTGGCCGGTTTAATCGAGAGAACTCTCCCGTATGAGCCGGCTGCTAAGGAAATTGCTGAACAACAACCTTCATCTGTCAGCAAGAAATCAACGAAGCGTAATCAATCCGAAGGCGGTCAGTCAACCTTCAAGAAGCCTCGTGTGAGTCCTATCGTTTCTGAGCGACCTCCTACGGCGCATAATTATGCGGGATCTCAGTCCCGAGCGGCCAGTTCAGCCATCACTTGTTTCAATTGTGGAATGCCGGGTCATTACAGCACTAAGTGTCTGAGACCATCTATCACGTGCTATAATTATGGGAAGTTTGGGCATAAGGCCCGTTTTTGCCGAAAGGACTCCAAGTCGGCTCCGGCGGCATCTCAGGCCCCGAAGCAATTAGAGATTCAGAATCAGGTTGCTCTGTCAACGTCGTTTAAGACAATGGAAGCATATAAAGTTGGAGCTCATATTTATCAGACGGGAGCGTTCGGTTAGGGGGCCGGCAAGTCCCGGATTCATGTGATGAAGAGGATCGACGATCCGGTGGCCCGAATGATCTCAGGTATACTCGTAATTTTATTTCAACCTGTGTGTACCTTTTGATACTGGTACACCGCATTCATTCATTTTCGAATCATGTTTGAATAGACTTATTTTGGGATAGTCCTATTGCTTGTGGACCTCATACCATCGGTCTACCTGACGATGGAAGAATTTTCGAAAATCATACCGAAGTAAGCTTAGTGACCGCGATTGGTTGGTGGACCTAATCGTGGTGAATTTATCTTAGGACGATGTAATTTTGGGTATTAGTTGGATTGATCGTCTTGATACTATCCTTAGTGTTTGTAAGCGTTTGGTCGCTATCTTTCCGTCGTTGGTTGTCGAATGTGTGCTTCAGGGAAATAATCCCCGTTGTTCCAGAAGAATTATTATTATGACGAGAGCAGAGAAATTCCGCAATCAAGTTATTCAATCATTCATCGTATCATTTTCATCGATTGGACTTTCCAAGGCAATCGAGTTATTCAATCATTCATTGCATCATTTTCATCGATTGGCCTTTCTAAGGCAATCGAGTTATTCAATCATTCATTGTATCATTTCCATCGATTGTCCTTTCTAAGACAATCGAGTCATTCAATCATTCATTGTATCATTTTCATCGATTGGCCTTTCTAAGGCAATCAAGTTATTCAAACATTCATTGTAACATTTTCATCGATTGGACTTTGTAAGGCAATCGAGTTATTCAATCATTCATTGTATCACTTTTTATCGATTGACCATTCTAGGGTAATCGAAATGTTCAATCATTCGTGGTATCATTGTCATCGATTGACGATGCATTCCCAGACGAGTTATCTGGTTGCCTTCACATAAAGTAGTGAAATTCAGGAGTGAGTTGGAGCCCGGTACGTCCCCGTTGTCGAAGGCACCGTATCGGATGGCCCCGACCGAAATGCAAGAGTTGAAGATTCAACTTGAGGAATAGTTCGAGAAAGGTTATCTCCGACCGAGTGCGTCCCCGTGAGGAACACCAGTGTGATCTGTCAAGGAGAAGGATGGCTCGTCTCGTGTGTGTATTAATTATCAGGAGTTGAACAGGGTGATGATCGATATTTGTATCCTCTACCCCGTATTGATGATCTCTTAGATCAACTTCAGGGAACTTCAATATTTTTTCCCAGATCGACTTAAGATCTGGATATCATCAGTTGCGAATTCAAGAGACGGGTATCGCAAGGACGGCGTTTCGTACACGCTATGGTCATTATGAGTTCGTAGTTATGCCGTTCGGGCTAACTAATGCACATGCGGTATTCATGGAGTTAATGAATCGGGTTTTCATCGACTTTTTGGATCAGTTTGTTGTTGTCTTCATCGATGACATTTTGATTTATTCTCGTGATCGAGAGGAACACGAGGTACGTCCTCATCAGGTTCTCGACGTGTTAAGACGCGAGCAACTTTATGGAAAGTTTTCTTAATGTGAGTTCTGGATGCCCGAACTGACTTTTCTTGGGCATGTAATTTCATCTGCCAGAGTTCGTGTCGACCCTCAGAAGACGGATGCTATCCGAGATTGGCAACCTCCGAAAGATGTTAAGGAAATCCGAAGTTTCCTCAGATTAGTTGGTTAATTATCCGACCCACGACCTGGAGCTAGCAGCCGTGGTTTTCGCGTTGGAAATTTGGCGTCGTTACCTTTATGGCGTCACCTGTCAGATCTTCACTGATCACAAGAGTTGAAGTATATATTTACTCAGAAGGAGTTAAATATGCGACAAAGACGGTGGTTGGAACTAATCAAAGATTATGATATCGAGATCCTTTACCACCCGGGCAAGGCGAACATTGTCGCCGACGCCTTGAGTCGTAAGTCTGTTTAGGAGCAGATGCTTGCTCGTTTATCAGTTCAGAAGGAGCTTCAGCAGGAATTCCTTAAACCCGAGATCGAGGTCTGGCATCAGCGACTGGCGGGTATGCTGAAACCGCTCCCTATTCCATAATGGAAGTGGGAAGACATTTCTATGGATTTCTTCACGAGAGTGCCGACGAGTCGTCGGGGCATGAATACGATCTGGGTGATCGTGGACCGCTTAACTAAGTCAGCTCATTTACTTGAGATTAAGGATACGTGGGGTCCCGAGAGACTTGCCCAGCTGTTCATTAAAGAGATAGTGAGATTGCACGGTACTCCTAAGAGTATCGTTTTTGATCGTGACGGGCGATTCGTGTCTCATTTTGGGAAATCAGTTCATCGTGCTATGGGAACTCAGCTTAATCTTATTACCGTTTTTCATCCTCAGTCCGACGGACAATCAGAGAGGACTTTTCAGACATTGGAGGACATGTTAAGGGCATGCGTCCTCGATTAGTAGACGATTGGGAAGCCCAATTACCGTTGTTTGAGTTCACGTACAATTATAGTTGGCATGCTGCGATGAAGATAGCACCTTACGAGGCCTTGTACGGTCGTCGTTGTCGATCTCCCTTGTGTTAGGATGACCTATCAGAGTCAATCAGCACCGAGCCCGATATGCTTATAGCCATCCGGGAGAAGGTAGCTTTGATCAGGAGTCGTCTGTTGACTGCTCAGAGTCGACAGAAATTATATGCAGATAATCGTCGACCACTAGAGTTCGAGATGGGTGACCACGTTTTGGTCAAGGTATCCCCGAGTCGAGGTATCTTCCGTTTCGGAAAACGGGGGAAGTTGAGTCCAAGATTCATTGGACCGTTTGAGATTTTAGATCAAGTAGGCGAGTTAGCTTATCGATTAGCTTTACCTCTGACGTTGAGCCAAATTCATAATGTATTGCACGTCTCGCAGTTGCGGAAGTATGTTGCCGACCCGAGTCACATACTTCAGTTCGACGAAGTCGAGATCGCGGATGATCATTCGTACGAGGAGCGTCCTGTACCAGTTTTAGAACGGCGAATCAAACAGTTGAGGAACAACACGATTCCTTTGGTCAAGATTCATTCGTCTAGACACGGAGTCGAAGAGGCTACTTGGGGAACCGAAGAGAGTATGCGGGAGAGTCATCCCGAGTTGTTTGGCCCTTAGTTTCGGGGACGAAACTCTTTTTAAGAGGGGAGTATGTAATACCCGGTTGAATTTCATTCATTTTTATTCAATATTAATCAGTCAGTAATTATCATTCAGTAAACTTCACTCATTATTAATCACTCATCATTCATGATTCATTCATTGCGTTCACTGTTGGTATGTTGTAAATCGTATATCAGTTACCGATCGTCATTTCATCTCCGTTTATTGATCGAGACGGGAATATTATCATTTTCATCGGGATTGGTAGTCTTGTACTGGGAGTATCATTTTTGGCATGTGTTGGACCTGTTCACTTTCACATTCGTATGATTTGTCGGATCATTCATCAGTCGTAGCGAGGAATCAGAGTTATCGGATTTTTCACCATGTCCAGCATTGAGTTACGGCCGTAAGGATTGTAGGTTACGGCCTTAACAATGGTTCGTTGATGTCATGCCATTTAGGACGAACGGGACTTACGGCCGTAAGGTTTCGGAATACGGCCGTAAGTTGAGCAGGTACGGCCGTAAGGCTTGGCCGGTTACGGCCGTACGAGTCGAGCAGGGTGTCCGGGTGTTTTTGGCCGAAGGGCGAGTTACGGCCATAAGAGGGGCAGGATACGGCCGTAAGGAGTGTTCGTGTTTTCAGGATGTGTCGGACGAGAGGGACTTATGGCCGTAAGGGTTGCGGCATACGGCCGTAAGACGAGGAAGGTATGGCCGTAAGGCTTGGCCGGATACGGCCGTACGTTACAGGCAGGGTGCCTGGCCATTTTCGACGAAGGGGGCTTACGCCCGTAAGTTTGTCCGGATACGGCCATATCATTCGAGTTACGCCCGTAAGGTGTGCGGGTACGGCCGTAAGGATGTCGGCAGATGTTTTAGACGAAGGCGAGTTACGCCCGTAAGTCAGGGCGGATACAGCCGTAAGGCTGTCGGCGAGTTTTCGACGAAGCCGAGTTACGGCCGCATTTGAGTTGATTCTACGGACATAAGGCCGTTGACCTGGAATGTTACGGCCGTAAGAAGGCCGAGTTACGGCCGTAAGAAGGCCGAGTTACGGCCGTAAGAAGGCCGAGTTACGGCCGTAAGAAGGCCGAGTTACGGCCGTAACTTCCGGCAGTTTATATATGTCTTGGACGGGACTTTTCCTCATTTTTCTCATTTCCTTCATCTTGTCCGAGAGAGAGAGCTTGAGGGAGATATTTTGTCATCATCAATCACTTGTGTGTTCGGATTTCATCATCTTGATTCGTTGGGAAGCTTGGATAGTCGATTTAACACGTTTTCATCGGATCGAAGTGTTTGGATCTTCAAAGGTAATATTCTTCAACATCTTGGATTTCGATTTTGTATTGAAATATGTTGTTTTAGCCGTTAAAATCATGTTGTATGAAGTGATGTACGCATGGTTATGAATATGTATGATTATTCATTTGATTATTGAAGGATTATTCAAGACCACTTTGAGTATTAAGTTGGATTTGGGGGTTTTCGATTAATTGTCGTTGTAATCACGATTTTGGATATTCATAACAGATTATTGATCGTATTGAAGATGTTTTGTTGGTTTGAAACACTTCTTGGGGATTTGATGTTGGTATTTTTGAAGTTTGGTTATGAACAATCGTAGTTGGCCACAAAGTGTTCGATATAATGCCCCAATGAACTTGGTTTAGTCGTTTTGACGCCTTGAGTTCGTTATAATCGTGTTTGATTCGTTTATTGAGCGGATTGTTGGTATTTGTGTCATTCAAGGTTGTTCGAGCGACCGACACTTCATTTAAGACGTTTGTTCGTGGAAGGACATTCTTCATCGGTATTGAGTAAGTTAATTCTTACTCGGTTAAAAGGATATTCATTCCTTTTGTTGTTGTTCATTCATAATCATAACTCATTCATCATTATATTAACCGTATCAAAACTTATCCTTGTCAATTAATCACTTCAGTCACGAGGAACGACGTTTCCAATTATTTCATTGAGCTATCATTCATTTCACTATCATTTCATCTCGGTGAGTCATTATTGATTTTGATGTCACTTTTATTATATCGTGACATTCCGGGTCGCACTGGCGTGCCGGTTGGTATGTGTAGGATTTTCATGTCGGGCACATTTAAGTCGTGTGTTGGTTGGTGGCCTCACATTGGACTGTGCACACGAGTTGATGGCTTCGTGAGACTGATTAGGTACAAGGCCACACGTGTATTCGATCGATACTCGTTGGTGGCTTCTACACGGACACATTTCCATCCCGGACATAGTGTGGCGCCATTCCTTCGAGCCATACCGTTAGTTGATTCATATAGCATGTTTGATTGCGTATGTTTCGACAGGATATTTCATAACTTCAGATATATCATGATTGTGTATTTTCAACCCTTGAGGATTGTTGTTCTGTGTAACTGACCCCGGATGGGGATTCTGTTTTTCAGGTCATGGCAAGGCAAAAGCACGGGAATAGCATGTTGACGTCGAGGAGTCCCAATGATACTAGAAGGGCCCCCCGATCTTTCAGTTATTCATGTTGTTGTCCTTTAATTTCCGCTGCATACTTTCATTTGGATACTCCGTTTCATTCAGTGTTGTGTATTTTATCTTCATATAAAATATAATAGTATTCGGTATTGTCCTGGTGTGTTGTACTTAAACTCCTCATCGGAGTATTTGGTAATATAATGTGGTTCGGTACTACAATTATATTATTTAATTCATCATTTTCATTCGCCTGGTGGGTCCCAATCGGGGATTCACGGCATTGTAATATCCGTCTAGTTTGGGGTGTTACACCAGATATGTCGGACCCTTTAAGATCGTAGCAAGGATTGGAAAATTGGCATACCTCCTCGAGCTACCAATCGATCTTGCCGGAATGCACAACGTATTTCATGTCTCAAGATTGAAGAAGTATCATCCAGATCCTGAACATGTCATCACGCATGACATACCGCCAATCAAAGAAGATTTAACTTACATTGAGAAGCCGATTAAGATCGTGGATCAACAAGTACGCGAACTAAAAGACAAGAAGGTACCATTGGTCAAAGTCATATGAACAAATCACAATAAAAAGGAAGACGCTACGTGGGAAGCTGAGGAAGAAATGAAGAAATCGTATCCCGAATTATTTGAGTAGGAATTTGGGGACCAAATTCTTTTAAGGAGGGGAGGATGTAAAACCCCCTAAAACTCGATAGTTACTACATGTATAATTGTTAAATCATGATGTACTCCAATAACAATTGTTTTAATCTACATCTAGTTTCATTTGTTTTACTCATTTATTCGTAAATTATTTTATGAACCAAATAATCAAATTAATTAAAATTTGAAGTGGGAACATAAAATTCCTAGTGGGCCATGTGTATCAACACATATACACATAAACATACCATAATACTCAAGCCCAAACTAAATAAAACCCCTAAGGCTTGGAATCACAATTTAAAGCCCAATTTAATCACTAGCCACTTCATTTAACACATACTTAATACCTATATCTATATACACCTAAAATACAAAAAAAAAATATAATAACACACACACACATAAGACACGGCCAAGAAGCACTTGTGGGAGGGGAATCCTTGTCCCCCATGCAAGACTCAATGTCTTACATTTTCTCTTCCCAAGTATTCCACCTCCCAACCCCATTAAACCCTTTTAAAAATCAAACACCCTCATTCCTTTCACCCTTACACAAACAAAATCTGAAAATTATAGAGAGTAAGGGAGAGAGGAGGCCGAAATCAAGAAGAATAAAAGAAGAGAATAAGAAAGGTTCAACTTAAGAAGGTAATTTCACTATCTATATGTAACTTCAATATATATATATATATATATATGGTGTTGTATACATTGGTCAAAATAAAAAGAGGAGAGGCAAAGAAGAGGTTGGTGCAACTAGTTCAAAGACTTAGATCTCTTCACCACTTCAAGAACTAAAGTGGGTAAAACTATTCTTCTCACTTTAATATGCAATTTATCTTAAACAAAGATGCATGTCCCTTCCATGAAGTTCATATAGTCCACTTTTCTTATGCTAATAGCATGCATAATGGTTTATAGCTTGTTGCATGCGAAATTAGCCAATTTTGATGATTTAAGTGAAATTTCCCAAAACTTCTTATCAATTAAGTATGATTTTGTCTTCCTTTATATTCTGGAAATTATGTTTGGAGAGGTATATTTGTGTTATATGATCATGCATGTGAAGTTGGATATTTAATTTGTGGCCTAGCAAAAAAATGGGATGATCAAAACGGACACAAAACAAGAATTAAGTGAAGATAAGTAAAATTATGAAAATTATTACTAAAAAAAAAAAGATGTAATCTGACTTAAGGTCAGAAAATACAATATATTCACTTGTTAATTACCTACCCTTAAAATTTTATAAGAAACGTAAATCATTTTCTAAGTCAACGGGTTAAAATCGGCAAAACACAAAGATTGTGTAAATCCATCAAAATGGTGAAACTACTAAATAAAATCCGTATATTTCAGTTTGGAACATCAAAGTGGACATAATAACACATTTAGCCTCTGTCCTAAAAATTTTGTAGTAATCGGAATCCATTTCCGGTGTCTACGGACCAAAAGTGTAAATTAGGACAAAATAAGGGGGTCAAATGATAAATTCCTCAAAAATTTGGAACCAAAGTAAAAAGTTCACCTTCTGGACTGAAGACATAACTTATATAGAAATAAATATTCTGACCTTAAAATTTCGTAGAGAGCGGAAGTCGATTCAAGATTTGGGGCTAAAATACAATAATTGGTAAAATTGGGGTCAATTAGTAAATTTCAATAAAAATGGAATTATAAGATAAATTTTCAGGTCTATAGACCAGAATATTAATTATCAAAGGATAAATATTATATCTTAAAAACTTTATAACAATATGAGCAAATTTTGGGTTTTGGGGTCAAAACGACATTTTAAATAGTTTTGGGGCAAAACTGAAAATTTTAGAAAATCAGTCAGAAACTGAAAATTCTGGAAAGTTCACTCAAACACAGAAGTTCCAAGTTCAACATGAACTCTCCCATAAGTTTCGTCACCATCCGTGACGAAAACCAAACCTCATGCGCATAATAATCCGTTTCGCAAGAATTATGGGCGTAACCGTAAATTGGGAAAATTTAAACCAAAAATCAAAGATTGGAATTTATCAAGTCTGGAATCAATAATCACAATTATATTCCAAAGATATGTCAATAACGGAACCATAATTTCATAAAAACTCGTGCCACGAATAAACTCCAAATCGCAATCGTATAATCAATTTAAGCTAAGTATTGGATATATGACTCTGACCATATTATGTGCATTCACCGCAATGTGACTAACGTATAATCACATCTAACCGGGAACTAAGTGCCATACAAACAAAGTGCCATGCATCCGCCTCTAATCCTATCGGGGCAAAGTGCCACGTCGGCAGACGGGGGCCACCTCTTGAGCCCATACGAAACCGAGAGCCGACCTAAAATCCGGGGGCCACCTCTTGAGTTGTAGGGGCCACCTCTAGAGTCCCAAATTTGTGTCAGGGACGGTTAGACCATGTCTTGGATCGAGCAACACGGCTGCGGTTCATGAACAAGGCTACCGTCGTTTCCTATTCCCTTGAAGCCAATGGACGAAGTGTTCCGGAGGTGACTGGGTCGTAGACTTAGGGTATAATCGCGATTATGGTATGATCCGGGCACTGAACCACAATTAAGGACATGCCGAGTCCAGATAATAGATAAGGAAGCACGTCACCAAGCGTGAGAGCGATAAGCTCAAAGGACAAAGTTATAGTGACGGTCCGACAAACGCCCAAGGTTACGGTCATTAAACCAAAGGTTATGGCGATAGTTAAAGGCCAAACACTGATAACGGTCTAAGATGTTATAAGGAGGCCGAGGGACTTAGTCATATATGATAGGACGCCGAATGTATGCTCCCTGAAAACCCGGTTTAAAATATGGACCAATATAAGCCGGAGTATCGACCTCTTAGTAAAGAAAGGTTTTCTTAGAGTAATAAAGTCCGACCTAGGTTCTCAGACAAGAGGATGCCGACCTCATAGTCCTCCGATCTATAAACCTCAGATAAAAGGGTGCCGACCTCGGAGGCCCCGCTGACCTGTGACATCTGTTAAAGAGGTTGCCAACCTCAAAGGTCTCCCGACCTACAGATTTGAATAGGAATGTCCCGACCTAAGTGATCTTTTATAATATGAGCCGACCTAAGGCCTCCGAGCTCATGAAGGTCGAACTCTCGGGAAAGGAGATCCTGACTCACCTGACAGAATCCCTGAGATCCAGGGATTAAGAGCCCATACCTTGCAATCCCGGAAATCCAGGGATGAGAAATCGCAGCCTGAATCCCTGGATATCCGGGATCTTCTCTAAAAATCAGGGAAGATCTTAGAGAAGATATCTCTCCCTTCTATAAAAGGGAGGGGAGGTTTTCATCCAGAGGGATATTCTGAAATTACAGCACACTTTAGAGAGAGAAAAAGACAATACTTCATACATTTTGGGTTTTCTTAGCTAAACTCCTAAGATTAACCCGGTTCTTGGTGACCGATCAGCTCGGTTACATCAAGTGGTGCCGTCTGTGGGACCTGTGACATCGAGTCACTTTGAGCTGAGACGTGAGGTTAGTAATGGGGGAAGAAATGAACCAGAAGAAAATAGGGGAGTTGATACCCCAAAATTTAGAAGAGGAACTAGCAGTTGCGGGTGGAGAATCGACTCTGGAAAAAACACCCGTCACCCCCGTAGAAGAATTCGCACCAAGCACAATCACACTGACGAAGGAATCCCTAGCCGACATAATCGCCAATGCGATCCAGAAGAGTCGGGAGGTCGAAAAACAAAGAATACCACGAAAAGTAATACCCATCCTTTCGGATGGGCTGGAGGAAATTGGTCAGCAGGAAGAGCATGGGGAGAGTTATCCAAGAATATGGGAGCGATCTAGACAGGAAAGAACGCAGGATCCCTTGATATCCAGTATGCAAGACAAGCTGGAGGAGTTGCGACAAAGGGTTGCGGGGAAGGACATGGAGAGTCATCCAGGCCATCCCTTCTCAGAAGGCATACTGCAAGCTGAGCTCCCATATGGGTTTAGGGCTGTCACCTTCACCTACGATGGACTCTCAGATCCTACCCGACATTTATACCGATTCGAGAGCATGGCGGTACTACATCGATATTCAGATGCCGTGAGTTGCAGAGCATTCCTGGCTACGCTGACAGAGTCAGCTCAGGATTGGTTCCACCAGATACCCCCTGGGTCAATCACCAGCTTCAAAACTTTCAGCTCCGCGTTCTTGACTCACTTTGCCAGCGCCAGGGCGCACCAAAAGACCTTCATGTCCTTGTTCAGTATCAAGCAGTACTCCGGAGAAGCGCTGAGAGCTTATGTGTCCCGATTTACAAAGGCATGTCTGGAGGTACCCTCATCGCCAGAATAAGTAAAAACCAGTGCCTTGACGCAGGGACTGAGGCCTGGGTTGCTACGCACCTCATTAGCTAAAAAACCAGCCAGAACATATGATGAGGTCTTAGCCCGATGTTCGAAATACATTAATTTTGAGGAAACCGAGAAGGATATGGAGGAATTGCAAGAAAAGTCCGAAGATAGGGAAAGGGGGTCTAGCAGATTAATACGGCGCGAGGAGTACACCTTTCAAGGAAATTTACCTCAAGAAGAAATGCCGCGGGGAAAAATAGACTGAAAGAAGAGCGATACCATTCTAAGACGACCAAGGTTTGACCAATACAGCCTACTAACAATGAGGAGAGCTCAGGTTTTGGAAGCAGTTGAAGATAAAATGAACAGGGTTATCGAGTGGCCTGCATCTCGTCCTAATAGGCCCACCCAGCCGAAATCAGAGCTTTATTGTCGATTCCACAATGATTACGGGCATAAAATAGATGAGTGCAAGCACCTTAAAGATGAGATCGAAAGGCTGGTCTGAGCGGGACATCTAATGGAGTTGACATATCAGCAGAGGAATGGAGGTCGGAGGCAACCACCCATGCCCCAAGGAGGGGCGAGGGTGAAAAGAGAAGCTCCTAGGGGACCCGCTGCTCCCCCAGCTAAGAAAGGAGTAATCCACATGATGTCAGGAGGACCAACCGACGGAAGTTCTAATCAGGCTAGGAAAGCCCACGCACGAAAGGCTAGGTGTCATCAGCTCAGGGAGGTCGCCTCTATAGGCAGCGGGCCTATCATTCAGTTCAGCCCCACGGATTATAACGGGATACATGCGCCCCATAATGATGCATTGGTCATCACCGTGGAGATCGCCAGTTACGATGTACAAAGGGTATTTATCGATACGGGAAGCTCGGTAGACATCTTATTCTATGACTGTTTCAAATAGATGAACCTGGAGGTGGAATTGAAGAAGGTAGATACCGCGCTCTATGGGTTCTGCATGACCGAGGTGCAACCGGTTGGATAAGTGGTGCTTCCGGTAGCACTAGGTCGGATGCCCCATCGAAAGAGCAAGACGCTCAGGTTTTTAGTAGTGGACACTAAATCGGCCTATAACGCCATTCTAGGATGACCAGGACTCAACAAGTTCGAAGCAGTGGCCTCTACCGCACACATGAAAGTAAAATTCCCTGTAGGAGGTGAGGTAGGGGAAGTAGCCGGGGATCAGTTTGTAGCTCGATCTTGTTACCAGACAATGGTAAAGCAGGGAGTGCAGCGCGGAAAGAGGACATCCGAGCTAGGAGGTCCGGATCCAGAGTCTAAGAAGAATAAACAATCAAAGGCGCCCGATGAAGCTGAGGAAGAAGGCGTCAAGCCCAATGAGGAGTTGATAGAAATAGAATTGGTTCCAGGAAAGCTGGAAACAAAAACTCGTATGGGAAGTCGGTTAGATGATGGAATAAAGGAAAGCCTTATCAGCCTGTTAACGAGATTTGTGGACATTTTCGCGTTCGCAGCTGAGGATCTGGTGGGAATCAGCCCAACAGTTGCCGAGCACAGGTTGAACATCGACCCAACCATAAAACCAGTGAAGCAGAAGAGGAGGCATTTTGGGCCAGAGATGGATGGGGTCATTGGGGAAGAAGTTGACAAGCTCCTCCGAGCTGGACACATAATGGAGATCCAGTTTCCAGAGTGGCTATCCAACACTGTCATGGTGGGGAAAGGCCAGGGGAAGTGGAGGATGTGCATGGACTTCCGGGACCTAAATAAAGCATGTCCAAAGGATCACTACCTGTTACCCCGCATAGATCAGCTAGTGGATTCAACCTCGGGGTGTGAGTTGCTCAGTATGATGGATGCTTCTCAGGGATATCATCAGATTCCTCTCGCACCCGAGGACAGAAAGAGGGTTAGTTTTGTGGTATCAAAAGGAACTTTTTGTTATGTACGCATGCCTTTTGGGTTAAAAAATGCAGGAGCTACATATCAAAGGATGGTTGACAGAATCTTTAGATCCCAAATCGGCAGAAACATGGAAGTGTATGTGGATGACAGGCTAGTAAAAAGCGTAAAGGCAGGAGAGCATATCAGAGACCTAGAAGAGGCGTTCGAAAACCTGCGCACGTACGGAATGAAGCTCAACCCATCAAAATGTTCTTTTGGAGTCAAATCAGGAAAATTCCTAGGATATGTAGTCACAGAACAAGGAATCAAGGTCAACCCGGAGAAGGTCAAGGCAGTGCTGCAAATGAATCCTCCAAAAAATATCAAGGATATCCGGATACTAACAGGAAGAATAGCAGGGCTGAGAAGGTTCATATCACGCTCGGCCGAGAAGGGATTCCCATTTTTTAAACTCTTAAGAAAAGGGAACAAGTTCGAATGGACCCCAGAAGCGCAAACAGCATTCGGAAAATTAAAAGAATATTTGGCCGAGCTGCCTCTACTCACCAAACCAATACCAGGAGAGGATCTCGTACTCTACTTATCCGTGGGAGAGGGGGCGGTTAGCTCGGTCTTGATAAGAGAAGAAATGAGTAAGCAAAATTCCATTTACTATACAAGCCGAATTTTGCATGGAGCAGAACGGAATTACTCCGAGCTAGAAAAAGGGGCACTGGCGTTAGTAGTTACAGCCAGGCGATTGAGGCCCTATTTCCTAGACCACCGGATAAAACTGCGAACCAACTTGCCCTTAAGAGAAATATTAGGGCGACCTAACGCGTCAGGTCGCCTGGTGAAGTGGACGGTAGAAATGGGGGAATCGACATGGAGTATGAGCCGAGAACGACAATTAAAGCTCAGGCCCTAGCGGACTTCATCCAAGAGGGGGCCATGCCATCACCACCAGAGGGACAGTGACTATTACATGTGGATGGATCGCCAACAACCAGTGGTTCTGGGGCAGGGATAATCCTTACTACCCCGGAGGGTGAACAATTAGAGTACGCCATAAAATTCGATTTCAGAGCATCTAACAACGAGGCCGAATATGAAGCCTTAGTTAAGGGAATGCAGTTGGGGATAGACTTGGGCGCACGATGACTCATTGCTTACTCTGATTCCCAACTGGTCACACAACAGGTAGAAGGAAAATTTGAGATAAATGAGGATCGGATGAAGAAGTATGTTGAGGAAGTGAGAGAGGCTGCCAAAAAACTAGGGGAATGGAAGTTAATCCATATCCCTAGGGCGGAAAATGCAAAAGCTGATTACCTAGCAAAAATGGGAAGCTCCATAGTGGATTGCCGCTCGCGAACAGTAACGATTTTGGGAGCAGCCCGGAGTAGCATCATGAAACAGGTGATGGAGGTGAACGAGATGGCAGATTGGCGAACTCCTTTGTTGGCATACCTAAGAAGGGCAGAACTACTCAAGGAAAGGCAAGAAAGAATGAAGATTATGCGAAGAGCAGCGAGGTTCTGTTGCATTAACGATGAACTATACAAGAGATCCTACCTCGGTCCATACCTACGGTGCGTTTCGGAAGAAGAGGGGTGGGGTATATTGGAAGAAATCCATGAAGGGTGCTGCGGAGATCATACCAAAGGAAGAGCGCTAATTAGCAAAACACTAAGGGCTGGTTTTTTCTGGCCGACCATGAGCAAGAAAGCAGTAGAGATGGTTAAGCGATGCCAAAAATGTCAAGTGCACGCACCCTTAATTCACATCCCAGCTGAAGATATGATTACCACGGGAGCACCCTGTCTTTTCGCTAAATGGGGAATTGATATCATGGGGCAGTTTACACCTGGCTCGGGAGGAAGAAAGTTCTTAGTAGTAGCCGTAGACTACTTCAGCAAGTGGGTAGAAGTCGAGCTCGTGGCCACCATAACCGATCAAAGAATCATAAGTTTTCTGTTTAATAACATTTGCTGCAGGTACGGAGCGCCCCAGATACTTATCTCGGATAATGGAACTCAATTCAATGTGCAAAGAACCCAGTCCTGGTGCGAAGGTATGCATATCAGGCAAAGGTTCGCTGCGGTTGCTCACCCGCAGGCTAATGGGCAAGTGGAGGTAACTAACAGGACAATCTTGCAAGGGATCAAAACCCGCTTAGACAAAGTTGGAGGAGGATGGGTGGATGAGCTCAGCTCGGTACTATGGTCATACAGGACCACACCTAGATCGTCAACAGGGGAAACACCCTTCAGTATGGTATACGGGTCCGAAGCCGTCATCCCAGCAGAAGTCGGAGAAATGTCTCATCGGATTCGATGGTTCAACGAGGTGGAAAACGAGGAAATAATGAAGGAGGCGTTAGATACTATAGAAGAAAGAAGCGAAGCGGCCGCAACACGAACTGAAAGATACAAAAGCCTGACAAAAGCATCTCACGACAAGAGAGTCAGGAAGAGACAGTTCGAGGTCGGTGATTTGGTGCTTAGGCGAGCTGATGCCCTCAGAAAAATAGGAAAGCTGGAGCCGAACTGGGAGGGGCCTTACAAGGTAATCCGAATTTATGCAGGGGGAGCTTATGAGCTCGAGGATATGGAAGGGCACCCCATCAAAAGACCTTGGAACATATGTCACTTAAAAAAGTATTTTGTATGAAGAGGTGTGGAAAAAAGCTTGTGTTGTTTTAATAAAAGTCTATTACAAAAAAAATCTCTCTGAATGTGTTGATCAAGTAAAACTAGAAATGACATATGATCAGGTGAAACGCCTTCAGATCCGAGTAAGGGTGAACCGCCCTGTGACATATGATCAGGCAAAACGCCTTCAGATCCGAGTAAGGGTGAACCGCCCTGTGACATCTGATCAGGCGAAATGCCTTCAGATCCGAGTAAGGGTGAACCGCCCTGTGACATCTGATCAGGTGAAACGCCTTCAGATCCGAGTAAGGGTGAACCGCCCTGTGACATCTGATCAGGTGAAACGCCTTCAGATCCGAGTAAGGGTGAACCGCCCTGTGACATCTGATCAGGCGAAACGCCTTCAGATCCGAGTAAGGGTGAACCGCCCTATGACATCTGATCAGGTGAAATGCCTTCGGATCTAAATAAGGGTGAACCGCCCTGTGAAGCTATGACTAAGGGAAATACCCAACCTATACTAAAGATCGGTGAAAAGTTTAGGTTAAATTAACCTAAAAAACACCAAACCATTACAACTCGTAAAGGTCGAAGTGGTCGGGTTACATTTAAGATATTGCGAAATTTAAAATAGTCGGGGCTATACTAGGAAAAGGCCGGGTTATATTGGGAAGTGATCGTATCAATTCAAACAGGCTCAGATACATCGAGGTTACAATCGACGCCGAACTACATTAACTTAGAAATGGCAGAGATAAGCCATGATACATAGCACATCACTATCGTACAAATCCAAAGTGTATTCAACTCAAAAACTTTTCATTAAAAACAGCTGTGCCAGTACAATGAACAAGACAAAAAAATATATATACATGTCTACACAAAACTTAAAAAGAAGATGGAGGGGGAAACGAAGGAGAAGCATCAAGGTCGGTCCCGGTCACCTCGGGATTAGAGGCCGCCTTAACAGGTGAGTTAGGAGGAGTAGAAGGCAGCTCCAAATCCAGGCCGGATTTCTTTATAGACTCTTCAAGGGCGTCCTCCCACCAGGCTGCCTCCGGAGATTCTTCCACGTCCCCAGACCAACCCGAAGGAACAGGAGCCCCATTCAATGCAGCATCCCGGTCCAGCTCGCCCGTAAAACCTAAAGAAGCTAGTTGCTCATGAGCACGAGTTAGAGCACAATCGAAATATTGTGTCGCGACAGGGGCTAACTTAACCAGGAAAGCGGTAGAATTGTGATACCGGGCTAGGAGGGCGGAACGGTAGGCCCCCAGGAAAGAGTGACCAACGTCACTGGTCAAAAATCGACGTCGGCCATCCATCACCCCGCGCTCATAAGATGATCCCTCGGATCTAGCCTTAGCTAGTTGAGCTTCCAGCTGGGCAACCCTTTCTGATTCTGCTCTAGCCTGAGCTTCGAGTTGGGCGACCTTCTCCAACTCAGCCTTAGCCCGGGCCTCATGTTGGGCAATCCTCTCGGATTCAGCCCTAGCTTCCGACAACTCAGCCTTAGCCTGGGCCTCAAGTTGAGCAATCCTCTCGGATTCGGCCTTAGCTTCCAACAACTGAGCCTCGAGCTGGCCCACCTTCTCCGATTCAGCTTGAGACAGGGTCTTCCAGAATTTCATCTCTTGGTTCAGCTGAATGTTGGCCATCTGAGCCCGTTCTAAAACCGCCTCCCGCTCAAAGCTTTTCTTAAGGGCAACATCTAAGCGATATTCCCTCTCCTGAAGCTGAGCCGAGAGATCGGAATTAGCCAACAGGGCAACCGTCAGATCGGCTGACATCTGGGTGAGCTGGGAGGAAGATGAAGCGCCGATCTTATTGTAATATCCGCAATTTTCGATTTTCGGTAAATTTCTTTTGTCGGTCAGAGTCCGTCTTGACGACTCGCTCATGACCATTTCGTCATTATGAGAATGATTAATTCTACACTTTTTGACATCCGAGTTCGTTTCGGTGTCGTTTCGTTGAGTTCCGTGTTTTTTAGCGACTTTTCCGCACTTGAGTTCGATTCTTGCGAATCTCGTTCGAAACTGCTGTTTCGAGTTTCCCGTAAGTCCGTTTAACTTTGTTAGACGTGTTGTGAACTTCGGTTTGGTTATTCGATCACGTATCGTGATTTCCGGGCGTTTTGGGCCATTTTGTAACTTCTTGAAAGTTACGAGTATCCGTATCTGTAATTGTTGTCTCGACCCGTTTCTTGGTCGCGTATGATTAATTATTGTATTATGTTTTCATTTCGGGTCGTTGATGTCGTCCGCGAACTTTTCGTCGTGTTCGTTCCGTGCGTTTTCGGAAATCGGGTCGTCGAGCCCCGGTGGTCGCATCGCCGGACGGTTGCGGGACTGGCCGGACGATTGCGGACACCGGCCGGACAGGTGCGGCAGGAACCGGCGTAGCGCATGCTACGGCTGGAAGGCTGCGCGCGCTAACCGGCAGGTGTAGCGCACGCTCTCGGCTGGCCTAACGCACGCTATCGGGTTTGGACAATGGAGTCCTGGGGGTTCTGGAATCGGTCAGGCTCGGCAGGTAGCGCACGCTATCGGCCGGACATCTGCGACGCTACGGCGGCAGTGGCGACGCTTCGGCCGGAAGGCTGCGACGCTACTGCCGGCGCCTAGTCCGTATACATCTTGGATCGCGGCCTGGGCCGATAGCGCACGCTAGCTCGGCAGCCTAGCGCGCGCTAGTCCGGCCCAGTATAAATGTGGCTGAGCAGTCACATTTCATCTCGTTTTTCATTTCCTTCCTTCTCCGTCCGCGACTGGCGATTCATAGAGGACGAATCCATGTTGTTTAACATCAAATCCACGAAGTTCTTGAGTTCATAACATCAATCAATCATCCGTTATCATCCTTTGATCCAGCGAATCAAGGTAATCTTACCTTAGAACCCTAATTTCGTGAATTTGGGGGTTTTTGCATTTTCGTCCGATTCGTTCTGTGTTGTTGATTAATTCATGATGGGTATGATTAATCTTGGTAGTATTCTTGTGTTTAACATCATTTAATCCATTGTTCTTCGTCGAATCGAAGTATATTTCTTGATTTCCTTCGAATTGACTTTTTGGGGGATTTGTCCTCGATTTCATTTTTCATCCGTTTTCGATGGATCGATTATGGTTAAATGATGTTGCTAAACATATTCTATGGATTGTATATCCATATTTCAACTTGGAATTCCGTTTTCGGGTTTTGACGGGACGAATCGTGTTCTTGGCCGTTTTGGGAAAAATCCTTGAATTTTCGTCATTCGTTCCTTGAATTCAGCGGCTTTGGGTCGTACTTTGGAATTCATTTTTGTTGTTATATTTGTCCATCGTAGTTTATGAACGCGAGTTGGCGATCGGTGGAGTCGGCGGGTTCGTAGTCGGTTCGTGTCAACCTACTTCGGTCGATTCTTCGCATTGTTCTTATTCGAGGCAAGTACCTTGCCCATACTTTTCTCGTTTTATGGATATGATGATCGGTGGTCATCTTGATGTGTTTGTTTGGTTATATGGAATGAAGTTTCACAAGATTTCGGTTTGGCCTCGTTAAAGGCTCTCTTTCAAAACGCGTGTGTGTTTTGTGAACGTTGTGTTTTGGGAATTGATTATGATTTGATTATTTTGAACGTTGGAGGCTTTGATGATATCCCTGTTGTTTAAAATTATGGAATCGTGTATTCCGTGTTTAATCTTGTTATTGTGTTTTGAAGAGTTTGATAACGGCGTCGAGTAAGTGGCCATCTCTAGTGAGTATTCTTGATGAGCTTACATTCTTAGCATATTAGTATTGCATGAGTAACGTGTGTGTGTGTATGCTCACTACGGGTTAGATCTGACGGGGTCTCGGTAGGGCTCCACGAAGCTGTGGAACCGCGAGCTTGCTTTTAACCACTGTGGGTTAGATCCGACGGGTCTCGGCAGGGGTCCACGAAGCTGTGGGTCCGCGGTTAATTGTGGTGCATTTTACAATGTGATTTGGATTATTGGCATTTCCGGAAATGAGTGCTTTCGAATGGTTTTTCATGATTGCATGCATCGACTAAGTGTGTAAGAGGTAAGTGTTCGTTTGGCTTACTTGGCTAGGATGGCACTAGAGTATTTTGTTGTTTGTTTTAAATCCTTTATTTGTGGATTTTGATGTTGGGAGACGAACCTTGTGGTCGTTCTTGTGTACTGTGAGTTGATGAGATTTGGGGCTAAAATCCCAATGGTTTTGTAAAAGTCATTTTATGGATTTGGGGCTAAAATCCCAACGGTTTGGTAAAGGTCATTTTTCGAAAAGTAAACTTTTGGGGCAGTGACCCCTTTCGTCTTTTGGGTTTTGAAAAGTAGGATTTGATAATCCAAAATCGTTTTCTATTAAAACTCCCGATGGTATTTCAAATCATTTTATAAATTATTTCCCTTGATATTTTGATCTTGAAATTTTGGGAAGTCTTTACTCAAACTCTCGCCTCGGGAAGTGTTCATCTTGTTGTATTTGAATTCTTGAGGATTCCTGGTTATTGTTATTCGTGGAATGTGGATTGTATGGCTCGTATTTGTACTTTGTTCTTGCACTAGCAAAACAGTGGAGTTTTGCTAACCCCTGAGTATTCGGGGGTGGATGTCTGTTTTTGCATTCAGGTTTTGGAGCATAACACAGGGTCGGCACGAAGGATAATGAAAGATGATCGATACTAATCACATGAGGAACCGTACTTTGTTTATTGGTTCAGTTGTACTCTATTTTTCCGCTGCTATATTTTACCGTTGTACGGGTGTGGTTGTATTTTGACCCCTGCATGGGCATGAGTTGTATTTGAGTTGTATGTATTTGTTGAAAGACCAAATCGGTCTACTGAGTCATTTTAGCCTTAAAGGCATGGTTGAGTTGTTATGTGTCGTTACCATCCTGGTAGATCCTTGAGGAAAGGTTCTACGGCGTGTAATATCCCTGAGCGGATTGGGGGTGTTACATAAATGGTATCAGAGCTTAGGTTGAGGAAAACCTAGGCTGTCGGGTCAAGTCGTGTTGTTTGAGTCTTGTTTCGTCGGATTTTATCTGACTGAGTCGTGTCGCGACGCGTCTTTTGAGTTTGTTGGTCGTGATTAGTATCGTGGGGCGATCATCATCTTCGTGCGACCTGTGGAAGTAAGTCTCCCTTCTTTGTGTTGTGCCTCGTGTGACACGAGCTATTTTTATGATTATTTGTTAAGTGATGGAATCCTTATGTGGATTTTGATTTCACGATATGTATTTAGTCGACTCTCGTATTTGATTTATACGAGGAGTGTCGTCGCTTGTGATGTCTTTTTATTGTTGTTTTTGTTCGTTGCTGATGATTTTCGAATCGATTTGCACATTTTACAAGTTCTATTGTGGAAGCTTTGTGCTTATACGCGTTCGACTTGTTCACTAGCCAGTTCGGGAGGGTCCTTAGAGGCCTCGAATGGGGTCAGTGGTTTTGTTCTGAATGTGGTATTTTATCGTTTATTTCCGTTTAAAGACATGTATTGTCTTGATTTTAAACGTTTTGATGCGTGTACTAGGAGTTGTTTTAGTGAACGTCGATATGTGTGAGTTTTGGGCATTCTGGCCTATTGGATTTTTGAAAACCTTGAGTATCTTAGAAAAATAAATTTCGAGACATACTTTTCAAATGAGTTATTTTCTTGTGGTACATCCTAGGTGCCACAATATATTTCAAAAAATTTCTACCTCGAGGACCAAAATACTTTGAGATATTTTCAATGTTTTAGAAACACTTTTATTTAGACCCGAGGGTCGAATATTCTCAAAGTTTTCACTAAGAGAAAGTGTCCTCATTTTTATCAAATGCGAAATGGTTCTCTAATGTCTCGATAACGATGTTTCACGTTTGTACTTTTTGAAAGGTGATACTCAAGATCAACCGGTGTTCTTCTAAATTATTTTCAAAATGAGGTTTTCGTTTTTAAAACCTATCTATTCCCGTCTGAGGGCTGGGTATGTGTGTACGATGTTCGCGTTGTCATTTTGATGTTTGCTCCCGAGTATGACCGAATTGGCAGTGTGAGCGTTGAGTCGCTTTCCACACATTTGTTGTATTAGCCCCCTGTGAGAGGCGGGATGTTGGTGTTGAATGCTGTCGCCTCGTGGTGATTTCTGCGTTGTCGCGCATGTGCGAGCTGTTAGAGCTTGGTTTGGTATGACCGTGTGCATCGGCGATGGTTCCGTTATGTGTCGGTTGTTTAATGTCTTGTTACCTTGCTCCCGTTTTTGTGAATTACGTGGACGAGGTCGGAGGTAATGCCCGTACTATTTTGACTTATGTATTTTCTCTTTCTCTAGTCTATCGATTCGCTCATGTTCGTTGATACTTTATGAACTTGTTCTGTATTTCGGTTTCATCATCCGAACGAGCTGTGATCTTGTTGTGGGTCGATCTGGTTATCGATGTGACTTTTTCGGGTTTAGTTCGATTCTTGTGAACGTTGTTCGGGAGTGACATCATCTGGTTCTATTAGTTCTTTTATTTTAAGTGGATCAGATTTGGAACTCTTGTGTTTTCGACTCTGTCGACTCATTATGTTCGTTGACATTTCTGAGCTTGTCCTGCCCCTTGATTTTGTTGATCGAACGAGTGTGGTATTGTTTCGGAATAACTCGTTTGTCGTTGTGACTTTTCAATCGCTATTCCCTTTCCTGTGGATCTTATGGGAATGCATGTCTTGTAGTTCTCACCAGATCATCCTGGGAGTTGTTGTTTGAATTTTCTTATCCTTCGTGTTTCGGACATGATTGTTCGATTTTTGTTGTCTCGATCGTTTGTTTGTTCGGTTTTTGTTCTCGTTTCGTGATTGTTGAGCGTTCAGGCTCCTTTGTAATTCCCTTAAGTTCGGGAAATTAGTCGCGTTTTCGATCTTCCAACCCTTGGGCGGTGGGATTCCGTATTTGTTCAGCGATTGGCTCGCGTTTTGATTGATGTACCGTTGGGTTGGTCAATCGTATTGATTTTCGTTCGTTGTGTTTTGTGATTGTTCGGATAATCGACTTGATTGTATTATCCATTTGATGACGCTTGTCATTTGTTGGTTTTATTATATCCCTAACGGCGACCTTGTGTTGGTCGTCGTGGAGCGTGTTTTCACGCCGTATATTCCTTTGCGTTGTTTGTAACATTTCGCCGTTGGGCGTTAGTTACGCATTCTTGTGTATCTCGTTGAGTTTTTCCTGGCAGAATATTTCTTCTCCCTACTTGTTTTAAGTTTCGGGACGAAACTTCTTTTAAGGAGGGTAGAATGTAATATCCGCAATTTTCGATTTTCGGTAAATTTCTTTTTTCGGTCGGAGTCCGTTTTGACGACTCGCTCATGACCGTTTCGTCATTCTGAGAATGATTAATTCTACACTTTCTGACATCCGAGTTCGTTTCGGTGTCGTTTCGTTGAGTTCCGTGCTTTTTAGCGACTTTTCCGCACTTGAGTTCGATTCTTGCGAATCTCGTTCGAAACTGCTGCTTCGAGTTTCCCGTAAGTCCGTTTAACTTTGTTAGACGTGTTGTGAACTTCGGTTTGGTTATTCGATCACATATCATGATTTCCGGGCGTTTTGGGCCATTTTGTAATTTCTTGAAAGTTACGGGTATCCGTATCTGTAATTGTTGTCTCGACCCGTTTCTTGGTCGCGTATGATTAATTATTGTATTATGTTTTCATTTCGGGTCGTTGATGTCGTCCGCGAACTTTTCGTCGTGTTCATTCCGTGCGTTTTCGGAAATCGGGTCGTCGAGCCCCGTGGTCGCATCGCCGGACGGCTATGGATCGGGCCGGACGATTGCGGACACCGCCGGACAGTGCGGCAGAACCGGCGTAGCGCACGCTTCTGCCGGAAAGGCTGCGCTAACCGGCAGTGTAGCGCACGCTATCGGGCCGCCTAATGCACGCTATCGGTCCAGACAGTGGAGTCCTCGGTCCTCGAATCGTCGGGCTCGGCAGTAGCGCACGCCATCTTTGACGCCGCAGACGCTACGGCCGAGTGTAGCGCACGCTTACGGCCGGAAGGTCGCGACGCTACTGGCCGAAAGCGCCTAGTCCGTATACTCGGATCGCGGCATGGGCCGATAGCGCACGCTAGCTGGGCAGCCTAGCGCGCGCTAGTCCGGCCCAGTATAAATGTGGCTGAGCAGTCACATTTCATCTCGTTTTTCATTTCCTTCCTTCTCCGTCCGCGACTGGCGATTCATAGAGGATGAAGCCATGTTGTTTAACATCAAATCCACGGAGTTCTTGAGTTCATAACATCAATCAATCATCCGTTATCATCCTTTGATCCAGTGAATCAAGGTAATCTTACCTTAGAACCCTAATTTCGTGAATTTGGGGGTTTTTGCATTTTCGTCCGATTCGTTCCGTGTTGTTGATTAATTCATGATGGGTATGATTAATCTTGGTAGTATTCTTGTGTTTAACATCATTTAATCCATTGTTCTTCGTCGAATCGAAGTATATTTCTTGATTTCCTTCGAATTGACTTTTTGGGGGATTTGTCCTCGATCTCGTTTTTCATCCGTTTTCGATGGATCGATTATGGTTAAATGATGTGTTAAACATATTCTATGGATTGTATATCCATATTTCAACTTGGAATTCCGTTTTCGGGTTTTGACGGGACGAATCGTGTTCTTGGCCGTTTTGGGGAAAATCCTTGAATTTTCATCATTCGTTCCTTGAATTCAGCGGCTTTGGGTCATACTTTGGAATTCATTTTCGTTGTTATATTTGTCCATCGTAGTTTATGAACGCGAGTTGGCGATCAGTGGAGTCGGCGGGTTCGTAGTCGGTTCGTGTCAACCTACTTCGGTCGATTCTTCGCGTTGTTCTTATTCGAGGCAAGTACCTTGCCCATAGTTTTTCTCGTTTTATGGATATGATGATCGGTGGTCGTCTTGATGTGTTTGTTTGGTTATTTGGAATGAAGTTTCACAAGATTTCGGTTTGGCCTCGTTAAAGGCTCTCTTTCAAAACGCGTGTGTGTTTTGTGAACGTTGTGTTTTGGGAATTGATTATGATTTGATTATTTTGAATGTTGGAGGCTTTGATGATATCCCTGTTGTTTAAAGTTATGGAATCGTGTATTCCGTGTTTAATCTTGTTATTGTGTTTTGAAGAGTTTGATAACGGCGTCGAGTAAGTGGCCATCTCTAGTGAGTATTCTTGATGAGCTTACATTCTTAGCATATTAGTATTGCATGAGTAACGTGTGTGTGTGTATGCTCACTACGGGTTAGATCCGACGGGGTCTCGGTAGGGCTCCACGAAGCTGTGGAACCGCGAGCTTGCTTTTAACCACTGTGGGTTAGATCCGACGGGGTCTCGGCAGGGATCCACGAAGCTGTGGGTCCGCGGTTAATTGTGGTGCATTTTACAATGTGATTTGGATTATTAGCATTTCCGGAAATGAGTGCTTTCGAATGGTTTTTTATGATTGCATGCATCGACTAAGTGTGTAAGAGGTAAGTGTTCGTTTGGCTTACTTGGCTAGGATGGCACTAGAGTATTTTGTTGTTTGTTTTAAATCCTTTATTTGTGGATTTTGATATTGGGAGATGAACCTTGTGGTCGTTCTTGTGTACTGTGAGTTGATGAGATTTGGGGCTAAAATCCCAATGGTTTTGTAAAAGTCATTTTATGGATTTGGGGCTAAAATCCCAACGGTTTGGTAAAGGTCATTTTTCGAAAAGTAAACTTTTGGGGCAGTGACCCCTTTCGTCTTTTGGGTTTTGAAAAGTAGGATTTGATAATCCAAAATCGTTTTCTATTAAAACTCCCGATGGTATTTCAAATCATTTTATAAATTATTTCCCTTGATATTTTGATCTTGAAATTTTGGGAAGTCTTTACTCAAACTCTCGTCTCGGGAAGTGTTCATCTTGTTGTATTTGAATCCTTGAGGATTCTTGGTTATTGTTATTCGTGGAATGTGGATTGTATGGATCGTATTTGTACTTTGTTCTTGCACTAGCAAAACAGTGGAGTTTTGCTAACCCCCGAGTATTCGGGGGGTGGATGTCTGTTTTTGCATTCAGGTTTTGGAGCATAACACAGGGTCGGCACGAAGGATGATAAAAGATGATCGATACTAATCACATGAGGAACCGTACTTTGTTTATTGGTTCAGTTGTACTCTATTTTTCCGCTGCTATATTTTCCCGTTGTACGGGTGTGGTTGTATTTTGACCCCTGCGTGGGCATGAGTTGTATTTGAGTTGTATGTATTTGTTGAAAGACCAAATCGGTCTAATGAGTCATTTTAGCCTTAAAGGCATGGTTGAGTTGTTATATGTCGTTACCAGCCTGGTAGATCCTTGAGGAAAGGTTCTACGGCGTGTAATATCCCTGAGCGGATTGGGGGTGTTACACTTATGATCTTCTGCGAAGGTCACAAAGGTGGCAAAGAACTGCACAAGAAAGAAAGTCACATCAGGACGGCAAAGGGTAATAATAAATATGAAAATAGTCAAAATCGGGAGGAAGGCGAAAAGGGGGAATACCTTCCCAAAATACATCATCATAGCATCGAAGCGAGGGTCCTCCGCAGCATCTCGTAATCCCAACTTATCCCTATCCGGGACCATGGAGCTGAAATATGGAAGAAATTTCTCAAACTCCTTGCAACGGAGAAGAGTCTCCATAGCCGGACCTGGGGGACCCGCGGTCTTTGGTCGTTTGGAAGCGGGGGAGCTAGGAGAAGGGGCCCTCTGAGTGACCTGAAGCTGCCGAGACAAGCTCGCAGGGCTTCGTCCGGTGGTCAAGGTAGGAGCCAGGTCGGAGGGGAGAGTCACCCCAGACTTGGGGCGAGAAGGGAGCCTTCGTTTAATTTTTGATGAGCCCACTGCCCTCTCCTTGGGGTGATTTTTCGACTTGGGGACCTTCTCTTTCGTTGGTTCAGACGGCTTGGAGGCATCCGACTGGCAGGTCTGCATGAACCGATCTACAAAAAACAATACAAACGGTCAGGGAAATAGCTAAAAAAAAATAACAAAGATCATAATATGGAAAGAAACGATAAACCCTACCAATATCAGGGATAGCTGGGTAAGGATTCGATCTCAGCCCATAATGGAACAGAAGATCATGGAATTGCGTCAGCTGGAAAGCATTGTAGGGAATGGCATTCCATTCCCAAACTTTCTTAACCCACGCAACCCGGATGGAACTACGCCTAGGAATAGGATCCTGGTTCGGAGTAGCCTGCGTCCATTCCGTGGGAAAACCCCAAGAATCAGCTGTAGGGAGCCGGAGGAAAAAGAAACGGGACCTCCAGTCCTTCACATTGGAAGGGAGGTGGGTAAAGAAATGGGCGTTGTTTCGGGAAGTCAAGTAAAAGGAGCCTTTAAAACTCTTTAGCCCAAAACAAAAATAGAAAAAACCCAGGTCAGTTTCCTCGTGTCTGTAATGACACAGCACGAGAAAACCAACCATATAACGAAAAGAGTTGGGAGAAAACTGGTTGAGGGGAAGATTGTATTTAATGGAGAGAGAGACAAGGAAGGGATGGAGTGGAAAGCGAAGACCACTGCTCACCTGATCCACGAACTAGGTAATATGCCCCGGGGGAGGATGATCAGGGGTGTCACTAGCCTGAGGCGTGACAAATTCCCACCCCGGGGGAAGTCTAAGAAATTTTATAAAACTAGCCAGCGCGGTTGGGCTAGTCCTAGATAGAGGATGAGGAGGTAGAACTCGAATCGCTCTTACGACCGTCTGATATGGATCGGCTAAGAGGCCGGTCACAGTTACTTCGTCCATAGGAGGAGGGGAAGGGGGATCTACAATGATTAGGGGGATGCCAGAGGGAAGGCTAGAAGGGATGTCACCTAGCTCGGACCAATCTACATCACCTAGGGGCTCATCTCTAAGACAGAGGGAGGAACCAGTAGCTCGCCCCGACCTACCCCCCGAATCCCCATCAGAAGAGGAAAGACCTTCTAAAAAGGAGTCCACGGCCGATTCGCCGGAAATATTCTGAGAATCCGAAGCAGACGACATAATAAAAGGAAGAAAAGGGAGGAAGAAGAAGAGGAAAATATCGGTAGCAAACCAAAAGAAAAACTAAAGGGGTGTTTAGATGAACATACCCATGGGATTGGGTGGAAGATCGCCGGAGAGAGGTAGTGGAAGCACCACCAAAGGTAGGAAACCAAGGTCGCAAGTGTCGTCGGAATACCCTCACACTAGTATATCGCAGGAAGAAGAGCGGAAATGGCTGAAGGGGGTAGAGGGTTCCTACTTATAGAGAAGGAGGGCGAAAATCAAGAAGATAACGGGCGATCTGGAGCGTCCGATGCCT
The DNA here is from genome assembly GCA_033398695.1 of Orobanche coerulescens. NCBI lineage: Eukaryota > Viridiplantae > Streptophyta > Magnoliopsida > Lamiales > Orobanchaceae > Orobanche > Orobanche coerulescens. The sequence continues at coordinate 139,361,720 of CM065817.1, forward strand.
CCTGTAAAAGAACGGCTTGGATCTGGCACCGCCTCATCTGACCTATAGCAGGTCGACACTTGGACTTGACCATAGACGCGACGTTTGGGAGGCGGGGAAAGGAAAAGATGTGGATATTAAAGTGCACGAAGTCCGAGGAACCTCGTTATCTGGGAATGGGAATCCCAAGGACTATTGTGTCAAGGTCGTCAGATTGTAAACAAATCTTACTCTACTCGGTCTTACAGCTCGACTAGAGTAGGGGGGACTGGTTGATAGGATGCCGAATGTACGCTCCCCCTGAAAACCCGGTTTAAAATATGGACCAATATAAGCCGGAGTAACGACCTCTTAGTAAAGAAAGGTTTTCTTAGAGTAATAAAGTCCGACCTAGGTTCTCAGACAAGAGGATGCCGACCTCAAAGTCCTCCAATCTATAAACCTTAGATAAAAGGGCACCGACCTCGGAGGCCCCGCTGACCTGTGACATCTGTTAAAGAGGTTGCCGACCTCAAAGGTCTCCCGACCTACAGATTTGAATAGGAATGTCCCGACCTAAGTGATCTTTTAAAATATGAGCCGACCTAAGGCCTCCGAGCTCATGAAGGTCGAACTCTCGGGAAAGGAGATCCTGACTCACCTGACAAATCCCTGAGATCCAGGGATTAAGAGCCCATACCTTGCAATCCCGGAAATCCAGGGATGGGAAATCGCAGCCTGAATCCATGGATATCCGGGATCTTCTCTAAAAATCAGGGAAGATCTTAGAGACGATCCATCTCTCCCTTCTATAAAAGGGAGGGGGGTTTTCATCCAGAGGGATATTCTGAAATTACAGCACACTTTAGAGAGAGAAAAAGACAATACTACATACATTTTGGGTTTTCTTAGCTAAACTCCTAAGATTAACCCTGTTTTTGGTGGCCGATCAGCTCGGTTACATCAATATAGACGACCTCCCGAAGCTAAATACTCACTAGGCGCTCGACGCCACATATTGTCATACTTAACATTAATCTACGGAGATTGACTGTTCACTCATAACCTAATTCATTGCATTATATTTTGAAGCTTATACCATCCATAAATGATAAATTTTCAAAGGTGGGAGTAAAAATAGTATATATTTCAAAATAATTATATACGTATAATTTCAGAAAATATACTCAACCCAACTCACTGAGAATCCATTATTCTTACCCCAATTTGTATTGTTTTTTTCTAAAACCCCACTAGATGAGAAGACCCAAGAAGATGACGAGACGAATGCTGATGACCAATGAAGATCGTCGTTGAAGAACTATCGAGACATAAGTATTAGAATGTTGAAATAAATGCTCCTTTTTATTCTTGTATCAATAAAGTATTCTGATCTCCGCTGTACTCTTTGAACTTTATGTAACTATTCCGCTGTACTCATGAATGTTTATTCCATCGAATAACCAGACTTAGTTCACCGGGCTACGATCTGGCATTTGAATGCTCTACTGTAATTCTATTATCACAAATGTTATTTAATTACGTTAGCTGTCGCGTTCTCGTCCAACCCCGGTGTGGGGGAGTGATAGTTGATCTTTCCAAAGATACCGTCGTTCCTATGTCTCGAGGCCACGAAATATCCTAGTAGTCCATCAAGGAAATGCATTATGTTCAAACCTTGAACCACGACTGGATACTATTTTCGTATTTGCGGGAAGACGAAAGGGTTGGCAAAGAACTCGAATACCGACTCCATAGGAGCGTATTACAAGAAGAGGCCCTGAAACGCTGAGAGAATTAGATACTGGAACTTTTATCCGAAAATCCCAGTCACAAGAAAAGCGGCCAATGGGAGAGGCATCCAGCGAGAAAGAGGAAGATGACCTTGTTGTGCGGATGAGCGGTCTGGAAACTAATCAAGTGGAAATCCAAGATGACCTTCGTCCCTACGGACTGAAATGAAAGAGGCAAAGGACGAAATTCATTCAGTCAAAAGCTTGCTAGAAGATTTCATCCGCTATACCCATCCTTCATTTCCATTTCTGACACCTTCGCCTGACCTCCCATAAATTATTGTGTTGATTAACCTTGAAAAACAAAGAACTTATGTGTTTTGCTTGCTTATGTTGGTTTTACAGTATCTGTGTTTTATGATCTTGTTTGCATGTGTTCACGTTTGGATTTATGCTTATCAATGAAGTTAGTTTTTCCATTGTTTAATCTTGATTAATGTCCTTCGATTTGTCTTATTCTTATCTATACAAGGAATGCTTCGATTCAGGGGGAGAGTATCTTTTTGCTTATGTCAAAAAGGGGGAGAAAACAATCAAAAACTGAAAATACTAACTCCATCGAACAAAGCACTTTGATTTGAAAAATTTTTCTCTAAATAGTCTTTGCAGGTATTTATTAAATATTTTGACATCATCAAAAAGGGAGGATTGTTGAACAAATTATTTTGATGATGGATGTTTTCAAAACATTTAACGAAAGACATCAAGACTCAAACGACGTGAATCACATCGAAGACAAAATTTCCAGAAATCAACAATAGCGCACGCTACACATATGTGTTAGCGCACGCTAAGGATGATCATTAGCGCACGCTACATTCGAAAATTATCCGTTGGAAAGAGACATTAGAGACAAGACTGTTCCCTTGTCAAAGTCAAAAGAAAAGTGTGATACCCTGTAATAAATAAACCAGGTGATTTTATATTTTGTGAACCGTCGGATAAATTCGATTATCGTGTCGGAGTTGAGAACTATATCACCCTGTGTTGTTTAGAGTAACGAACTTAAAAATTTTTGAAATTGCGGAGTGTTACTATATATTTATATATAATGTAGCCGCCTCACAAAAAAAGTTAGAGAAAGAGGGTTAAGAAGAGAAGAGTCGAGAGACTCTGGGGAAAGAGAGAGAAACAGAGATAAGAAGAGAAGAAGAAAAAGTGGAGATAAGAAGGCGCAGAAGGAAGGGTCGCGAACGACCCTCGAGGAAAAAAAAAGGGCTAAATCTTGATGAGGAATTCTTCAGTAAGAATTTACAATCTATATATCGATTTTTTTGTATTGATGAGTAGATATATGTATTCAGATTTTCAAACCGATGTCGGATTTGTCCGGACGGGGCAAAAATGGTATTGACGTCGACTCACCCGTACGGACTCTCCGGTTGTCGGAATTTCGCAAACTTTATATCGTTGCGAAGCTTTCATCGCAAGGGGCTCGTTTCTGTCCATATTGCGAAGTTTCATAGCTGTTTGGTGGGGTGTGTGCGAGGTGCGTGTATGTGTGTGTTACTGTGTGTGTTATGTGTGTGTTGTGCTTGCGTCGTGTGTGTGTGTTGTGCCTATGCCGTGTGCGTGTATGGTGTCTATGTGTGTGTTTATATGTGCTGGTGTGTGTGTGTTTGTGTGTGGGTGTGCGTGTGTGTATGTGTGTGCGTGTGTGTGTATGTGTGTGTGTTTTTGTGTGCGGGTGTGTGTGTGTTTGTGTGCGGGTGTGTGTGTGTGTTTATGTGTGTGAGTGTGTGTGTTGTGTGTTGATGAGTTGAGAAATGGGTATGGGTACAGGCTTGCCGATTTGGGGTATAAGTGTGCTTTTACATGTAAAAATAGCGTTAGTCGATTTTAAAGAAGCTTCCGGTGAGGTTACGATAGACGGGAGACGTGAAAATGACTATTAGATAGTCATATAAAGTTTTGGGGTGGAAAAAATAAATTTTGAAAGCCTAGGGCTATGCCATTGAGAATTATAAATAAAGTTGGACTTGATTAAAGTTTTCTAAATCTTCAATTTGACCATAAACTTTAATATTTTCTTTGAAAAGTGTATAACCTTTCTTGGTTTCAATCCAAAACGGGTCAAACGAATTTCAAATGGCTCCTAATTCAAAACACAACATTCGTACACCCCAATAACATGTAGAGTGTGTCCGTAACTATGTCTCACCCAGACTTGGCTAAATTAGAAACTAGAGTTCTAATGGTTATATAAATCTTAACCCGTTAATTATATAATATGATCCGCTTTAGGTTGAAGGTCTGGCTAATCGCTCAGTCTATTTTCCTTGTCAATCAAACCTTTTCCATTCGCTGGAATGCCAGGCAAGTACTTTGATTACGTTTGATGTACTTCGTGTGAATGAATATGTAAAAAATGTGTTTTCTGTGAAATTTGGTAATATCAGAAAATGTGATTTCAGAAAGTGGTGATTTTTGTGGTTTGTGACATGTGGTCACTGAGTGTGTGTGAGCCAAGTAAAACTAGCGAGGATCTCCTGGGATCCGTTAGACTGCGAGTATCTGCGGATCACTAGGTGGGGAATTTACTAGAAATTCAAATTATGTAATTTTTACGCTTTAAATTGTATCAGTGATATTGGTGACATGTGCGATTAGCTGAAAAATGAATTTGCGAATACTCAGCATCATTGGTCATTGACATGAAATAATATGTCATAAATATGCATTGCGAAGCGAAAAGCGAAAAATCCAAGTAAGCGACTTGGGTTGGCCAAAAGAGCTGAGCGAAATTGGCCCGTGTGCGTGAGTCATGGCATCCATGGGAATTGCATTGCATTGCATATACAATAATGATGATTGTGGTATTGTATTCCAGAATATATGTGATGGCACTGTGATTTGGTTGTTTATTCACTTGTGGTACATATTCATGAATCGTTGTACTTGCACCGGCTGTTTGCTGACCCCTTCGGGGGTGAATATACTTGTTGTATATTTAGGTGTAGGTCTTAGTGGCGAACCGGCGCATGAAGGACACGAGGATGGCGAGCAACATTGATATCATGCACTATTTTGAGTATGTTGTCATCCTATTGTGAATCGAGTCGTGTTTTGCCTTGTGCTCGCGCGAGTACTGTCGGGTAATATGGTTGTTTGTGGTTCAGTCGTTTTGATTGTGTTATTGTATCAGCTGGAGTCCCACAGGACAGTGTATTATTGAGTGTTGTAATGTATATGGTTTAAAGTTGAATACCGTCAATGTATGTGAGGATTTATGTTGGTCTCAGCCTGGTAGGTTCTCCAAAAAGAATATACGGCACTATAATATCTTTGTAAATGACGAAGGTGTTCTAGATTGTGGTATCGGAGCCTAGGTTTATGGATACCTAGGCTGTTGGTGTTTTGGGTCTGTCAAAGTTGAGTCGGTCGTCTATTTATGATATCATTGGGTTGCTGCTACCTCGTACGACCTGCGCTGTAAGTTTCTCTGATCCCCATTTTTTTTTTTCAAATTGTTTTAGTCCTGAACATATGGATTTTTAAGTCCTTCTTGTGAGCCGTATTCCATTGGGGCTGTGTTTGTAATACCACTGTATTTATTTCATATTTTATATATGAATCTATATTTTTATTAAATGCCTAATTCGTAAATTGTCCGTAATAAAATCAAAGCTTTGCTTATTTGTTAAAATAAATTTTAATGATAAGAATTAATCATATAAGGACTACTCAGTTCTTCTGGTATCTTGTCTACATACGTGCATTTCACATCCCTCTTTCATTATCTACCTACTCTTGTCTTGTACTTAATTATACAACACAGATTAATTTTGTGATATGCATATCACGGGAATTGTATAGTTAACCTACCAACCCAATACTCAATAATAACATATAATAGTACTATATTTTTTCTCTATCTTAATCAAACTACAGCTAAGATTCTCTAATGGTTGAATACAACTGTATAACACAAACAACAACTCCATTTTCTTATCTAATACAGCAGATCACCACAATCATTTTTTTTCCATAATCCAACTGGCCAAATCCTCTTAATACACCAGTTAGAAAACTCAGATGAAAACTTAAACTTCATCAACAGTAGGAATCAGCAGAGATGTATTCAATTCATTCTATACATAGATTGTTCAATCGCCATAAAATCGAACCGGACTTGAAGTGGTCCAGCACCAGCATAGGACCTCCGAATGCTGACTGTGGGAACAAGCAAACTACAGCTCGGCTTGTCGGAAAAAAAATCAAGAACTGGATAAACCAGAAGCCCTACCGTGAAAAGCTGTCGCCTTCCCACTGTTCGGAGTCATTCGCCACCTCCGTCCAGATTGGATTTCCGCGGACGTACTATTCATCTCGACCTCCAGCGTGACCGACCGCCGCTGTTTTGTAATGGACGCTGACTCTCCGCCGGACATTACTCTGGAACAAATCGGAATCGGAGACCAAGTTGTGTCATCCATCAACCGCCGCCGTCGAGCGCCTTCCCCGGTGGAACCAATCGAGATTAGTCGCCATCGTACACTTCAGTTCCGAATTTGCCGTCCGTCGTTGCCACTCTCGCTGACGTTGCTGCTGTCCGCCGGTGGTGAGTTGTGTGTGTTTCGGAAGAGAAGGAGATGTGACAAGAGAGCAGGTTACCGATCTGTAAACAAAATTATGAAAGAAGAAGGGGGGATGTAGAGAGAGAGAGAGAGAGAGAGAGAGAGAGAGAGAGAGAGAGAGAGAGAGAGAGAAAGGGAGTTGACCGAGGTAGATGAGATAAAGTGAGAAGGGGGTGGGTGAGGGGCAACTGGCTGATGAGAGAAAGAGTACCGATCGGATCGGTATTATTAAAGAAAAGGAGAATATCAAGGATATGAAATTGGGCCGTAAAATTAATTTGGGCCTGGAGTATTTGGTTTGGGTCATATTAAATTTGAGTCCATATTTGACTTGCTGAAATTACTCAATTAAATTATGTTAAATTACAAATGGAGATATTTAGTAGAGTTTTGAAGTGGAAGAAGTTTGGGCAATTATATTTTGAGTTGGAATTTTGATTGCTTGGTTGTCCGTTGATCTTGGACCGACAGATGAATTTCCTATAAATTCAACTACCTTCGATTTTGACCCGATAAATTATACCTTTTGATTGCTTGGTTGTCAGAAAAATGTCAATAAATTTTTATCTAGTGATGAGTAATCAAGTTATTGAAATCAAGTAAATTAATGATAGTATTTTGATTAATTAATCGTGTATTAGGATATGATTATTGGACGTACTTTGGGGGACCATTGAGTGCGTGAGCTATCCCGCGATCGGAAAATTCATTCGTTTCGTGGAGGACGTTTCGATCATGCAGAAGTACCTTACGTCTTCGGTATTGAGGCAAGTGAATTCTTGCCTCGTTATGATGATAATATGTCTTATATATTTTATATATATTTACGTTCATATATGCTTTATGAATTTCGATTCATGATGATGTTATTATTGATCTTGTCGATCATCCATTGAGGAACGTTGGTTCCGAGTCTTATTTATACCCTTGTTGCGTTTCGGTGAGTTGATTTGATCTTCGTTGGATTCGTATTTTCCTTCGTTGAGTCGTTTGGTCCCTTGTTGGGAATTGTTAAGTCATTATTGAATTTCGATGTCACTTTTGTTACCTCGTGGCATTCCGGGTCACACTGGCGTGCCGGTTGGTATGTGTAGGATTTTCACGTCGGGCACATATAAGGTCATGTGTTGGTAGTTGACCTCACATTGGACTGTGCACATGAGATGGTTACTTTGTGAGACTGATTAGGTACAAGACCACACGTGTATTCGATCGATACTCGTTGGTGGCTTGTGCACGGACACATTTCCATCCCGGGCGTAGTGTGGCGCCATCCTTTTGAACCGTAACTGTTAGTTGATTCATACAGCATGTTTGATTGCCTATGTATTCAACGGGATTGGGTTATAATCTGGTCGATTCACATTTGATCGCATGTGTTCGACAATTTGAGATTATGATCAAACTTGTGGTTTATACAGCATGTGTGATTGCGTATATTCTGGTTTTGAATGATGAGTTGTTAATTCATATAGCATGTATGATTATGTATGTTTGACATATTGAGATTTATTATCTTGTGTAACTGACCCTGTGGTTTTGGGCGAAATATGTTGTTTTTATCATATTTTAGGTCACGGGAAGGCTAAGACACACGAAAGACAAGGTGACGACGAAGAGTCTCAAGGATACTAGTCAAGGGCCCGAGTCTTCTTGTTTTCGGATGTATTTCTTTTCAGTTCCGCTGTATTGTTATTCTCCTGTATTTGTATTGTATCGGTATATCTATCTTCACATAGATTATACCTGTATTATATTGATCCTGGTCTGTTTGGCGCATGTTAGCCAGTATATCTGTATAAACTCCTCATCGGAGTATTTGGTAAACATAATGTGGTTCGGTACTGCATTTATGTTATGTCAATTATTGTACTGTGTTTCGCCTGGTGGATCCCAGTTGGGGATTCACGGCACTGTAATAGCCGCCGGGTTTCGGGGTGTTACAGAAGATGGTATCGGAGAGTGGTTTCGAATACCACGCATCCGAATCGTTTCTTCTTGAGAGTCATCATTGATCAGACTAGTATCAAGAGATCTTCGGGTCATGTGTGACCTGTGCCAGTGCCAAACCCCACCTACGGTGTACGGTATGTGATTTTATACCATAATTTGATTATCAGTAAGATGAATTATTGATATTCTCAGTTGATTTTGTTGGAGTTTATCATAGTTTTAACATTCTCGGTTGACTTTGTTGGAGTCTATTATGATGATGATATTCTCGATTTATCTTATTGGAGTTTATCATTTTGTTCATATTCTCGGATTTTATTAGAGTTTATCTTTTGATATTTTTGGATCTTGTTCTTGAAGTTCATTGGTTTATTGATCCTCCAAATTAAATTTTTAACTTTATATTCGTTCTGACTTTATGTCAAGATACAAGACATTAAAATGGTATCGAGAATTCTAAATCACATTGACTTTATTATGATAGAAATACTGTGGAAACAAAGTGAAAATAAGATACAAACTTATAATGATAGATTCACGAGTAAACCTCACAGAGAGAGTGCTAGATCCAAAGCACGTTTCCGACTCGTGCTAGCATCAATGCGTACGATGCGAATTGCAGTTGGATCAGGTTCAGGTGTGTATGCGAGAAATTTATCGATCAATTCCTCAGGTGTTGTTGCACAAAGAAGGAGTCTTCGTGACAGTGGAGATGTAAAACCTTTTTCCACTAGAGAATCCAAAAAAGCGAGGAGGCCATCGAAGAATCCGTCGACGTTGAGTATCCCCACCGGCTTTTGGTGGATGTTCAGTTGTGCCCATGAGAGCATCTGGAATAGATCCTCCAACGTATCGAAACCTCCTGGAAGGACGACAAACGTATCGGCATTATTACCCATACTCATGATTCGATCATGCATGGATAACACTCTAAACTCATTCCCATAAGTCGGGCCAACAAGTGGTGAATCTGCGAAGGGTTACAATATTACCCCTAAGATTTTTACATTGCCCATCGAAGCAGAGGCTGCCACACGACCCCTTAAACCTATATTTCCTCCTCAGTATATTAAACTGATTTTTTTTTGCGGCCAACACTTCTCCGAAATTGTCATCTGCTTTCCGGAAGCGGACATCTTTCCCAAGAGTAGCTCCGGCAAAGACACAGACGGATTGGATGTTATATAAAGGTGATGATGCCATTGATTTCTCGATGAAAGTTATATTTAACGGAGGTATGTGATAATGAGAATGAGAATAGAGAAAGAACTTGAATGAGTTGAATATGATTAATTTCTCACTGATGCGACTATTTATAGTGGAAAGGCGGCGTGAATCAAGACAAGTGGAATTACGAATTACGAGAGAAGATTTTAAAAATCTATAGAACGACAATTGCTCGTGTAGTCACAGTAAAATGTCATTATCAGTGACATATATCGTTTTTGGCAGGATATCGAATAGGCGACGAATTGCCTTTGTCCTATGTCCTTAAAAAAAAAAATTCATAGTGGATGAATTATTTATACAGAGTACACGACGTCCAAAGTTGAGAGAATATGAATGTAGATAGTGCGATATAATATTTGTTATATTATTTCAGATTTAATTTCGTAAATAAGAAATTTTTAACAAAGTGTTGAAAATTTAAACTAAAAGGCATCACCGGCCTTTCAAAAACAAGAAGGAATAATAGTGATTGAACTCTAAAGAAAATTATTTTCGAATGGTGATGTCAGTGGAGTTGAAAAACAAGTGATATCATAAATCTTATTTTGTAATTTGGAAACCTTGAAAAATAATAATAATAATAATAATAATAATGAGAATTTTTAATGAATATTTTTTTTTCTTGTGGAGTTGATCTTCAAAATTCTTTTTGAACGACCTACAATTTTGAGTCATAGATTATAAATATTTTATAACATATGTGTCGATATCTTAATCAGGTTATTCTATTTTTGAGGCGTTTATACGTATTGATTAAGAAACTTGATAATTGAGAATTTATAATTTAACGGGTACTAGTGAAAACCTAGAAAAGTATATATAGATACTACATATGCATTGTTTGAGTTACGAGTTAATGCGAGCATGACAATATTGGATAATATGGTTTGAGATGATTGATGATTACTGTGATATCGTGATGATATTTAGTATATGATAAATATTTGAGAATAAAATTATTTTGACCGAAAAGTTTTTAGAATGTATATGATATTTATTGATTTATGTTACTAAGTGTAACACCCCCAAGATATTCGAGGTGTATTACAGCGCCGTGGACCCCTACATGGGACCCACCAGGCTAACACAAGAAAACACCACTCGACTAACCGCCTCGGTTAGCAAGGAAACAATTGTTAACAATAAGAACATAAAACAACACGTCCGGTACAACCGGCATAATAAACATCAACCGACAAATACAGTAACTCCAACGAATACCAATCACAATCCGAAAGGAAAAACCTAAGTACTCGCGAGTACAATCTATAAGTTTACAATTTGGAAAACATCCACATCAAAAGAGACAGTAGGAAATAACAAGACTCAATTACACATGTCAACAACCTTGGCCGACATCCTCGTACCATCCCAGCGCCCGCTCGTCTGGCTGAACATAACCTGAAATCCATAACAAGAATTTCCCCGACAACGGGTCCCCAAAGGGGTTAGCAATTACGCTAGTACAAGTAATCAAGGCAAACCAATCGCTTACACATTTCATAGTACATGCACCAATATCATTTCGAAAACCAAAACAAGACATGTCTTTCCTAAACAAACAATACAATTAATTTGCCTAGACCGGACGAAGCCACGAATCCCACTCGAGGCCTCTAAGGACCCTCCCGAGCTGGCCACATTCATAAAACAAGTCAAGCACCACACGTCACCTAGGACCGGGACGAAGCCACGAATCCCACTCGAGGCCTCTAAGGACCCTCCCGAGCTGGCTAGCGAATCAAACTCATGAATCCAGGACGAAGCCATAGATTCCCTCGAGGTCCCATCGGACCCTCCCGAGGTGAGTAAAGCACACACAATATACATTACCATTTCACGTTAAGCATAAAGGTTTCCAAGAATTACTTGTAACACCCCAAACTAGGCGGATATTACAGTGCCGTGGATCCCTGACTGGGACCCACCAGGCGAATGAAAATGATGAATTAAATAATATAATTGTAGTACCGAACCACATTATATTACCAAATACTCCGATGAGGAGTTTAAGTACATTACACCAGGATGAAACAGAATACTAGTATATTTTATATGGAGATAAAATACACCACCCTGAATAAATGAACATCTCAGACGGAATTTTGCAGCGGAAAAGTAAAAATGACAGAATAACTGAAATGACTTAAATGACTGAAACAAACGGAAAGACTGGGGCCCCCTACTAGTATCACTGGGACTCGTCGCCGTCAACATGCTCTTCCCGTGCCTTTGCCTTGCCGTGACCTGAAAACAAAATCCCCCAACGGGGTCAGTTACACAGAACAACAATCCTCAAGAGTTGAAATTACACAATCATGAATTAACTGAAGTGATGAAATATTCTTAATTATGAATTACGCTGAAGAGGAGCATCATAGTACGCCCGTAATGTCCTGTGCAAGTGTACAAGACGAATGACCGGACACACCCGTCCTTGTACCTAATTAGTCTCACGGAGGTAAGCGTTACCGTGTGCACGGTCCGATGTATCGGTGAACCCAATACATGACCATCATGTGCCCGACTAAAAATTCCACACAGCCACACCCGGCCACGCAATATGAACCCGGAAGGTCACATGAACGAGAATGACCATGATGAAAACCAATGAATAATAATTAGACAAGGCCAAGATGACTCACCGATATGAAAGTAATAGTGACGTGATTGACAAACCAATGAAAAGATTTGGAACCGTCGTTCCTCGTGAATGAAATGATTATTCGACACTTACAAGTCTCAAAATGATTAATATTATGATGAATGAATTATGATTATGAGCAATCAACAACAAAAGGAATGAGTATCCTTTTAACCGAGTAAGATTTAACTTACACAATACCGATGAAGAATGTCCGTCCACGAACAACGTCTAACCAAGATACCGATCGCTCGAACAACCTTGAATAACAATAATTACCAACAATCGTTCAATACACGTATCCAACCACAAAACACGACTAACCCAAAGGTCGAAACAACGATAATCAAACTCATAGGCATTCCAATGAATACATAACCGACCGCACAACTTCGGAAATATCCAATCCCGAATATGTCGAAACCCACACCAAAATGAGTATTTCGAACTAACAAAACACTTCAATGATATCAATAATCCATTAGGAATCCATAATTCATGATTATAACGACATCAATCGGAAAATCCCCAATTAACCGAAGTCAACCCCAAGGGTTCTTGAAAACAATTCCGAAAATAACCATTAAATCCGTAGGAATATATTTATCCAAGTAGATAATCCATAACTAACATATTCCAAGGATAATCCGAGCTTACACGAAGAAAACGGAAGGAAAAACCCAAAAATCCGAAATTCTAGATCCAAGAAATTAATACCTTTGATTCGATGTGATGAAGATGATGAAATGATGATCAATTCGAAAGATGAGCCTGAAGATGATGATTGATGATTACACCTCGAAGAATCCTCTCCGAATCGCTCGAAATCGCCAAAAATACCGAAGGAGTGAAATGAGATGAAAAATGACGAACTCTGACTAAACTGTCCAATTTATACTCAGTCCAGGTTAGCGTGCGCTAGCCCTTGTGCATAGCGTGCGCTAACGAGTAATTTGGGTAGTCCGGTACTTTGTCCGAACACGGTAGCGCGCTACGTACCTCTTTGTAGCGTGCGCTACGGCCATACTACTAGCGTGCGCTAATATCCATTGTTAGCGTGCGCTAGCGAAATATTTGACGCCCAGTACTGGAGTCCAGAAAACCATCTGCCCTCTGATCTAACCTCGATAGCGTGCACTACAACCATTATTTAGCGTGCGCTAATATATCGGTTGCCTACGCTAACAACAATGCATAGCGCGCGCTATGAATAAACCGGTGCGATCCAAGAGCCACCGGACTCAACCACGATCCGCCTAGCGCGCTACTCCACACATATAGCGTGCGCTACTACGACCTGTTAGCGCGCGTTACTTACCACTCGTAGCGTGCGCTACAAATATTCTCACCTGCAGTCCAGTACCTTCTGGACTGCAGCCAAGGTAGCCTTAGCGTGCGCTAAAGCTGAGCGGTAGCGTGCGCTACCTATACCCAATTAGCGTACGCTAAAAGGAGTATGTAGCGTGCGCTACCCTCAAGCACAGCTTGCAACGAAAATGACAATGATGATAAACACGGCACGAAACTCCAATCAGATTAATGATGAATGACGATCGATACACGATACAATTACTCTGAATGATGAATACCATGACTAAATCTGAGTGACAAATGATCAATAATGAATGAAATTACTGAGTATCAATTACTGAATGATAAATACTGAATGATAATTACTGAGTGATAATTACTGAATTACAACTGGGTATTACATACACCCCCCCTTAAAAGAGTTTCGTCCCCGAAACTAAGGGTCAAACAACTCGGGATAACTCTCCCGCATACTATCCTCGGTTTCCCAAGTAGCCTCTTCGACTCCGTGTCTAGACCACTGAATTTTAACCAAAGGAATCGTCTTATTCCTCAACTGCTTGATTCGCCGCTCTAAAACTCGTAAAGGACGTTCCTCATATGAATGATCGTCGGCGATCTCGATTTCGTCGAACTGAAGTATGTGACTCGGGTCGGCAACATACTTCCGCAACTGAGAGACATGAAACACATTATGAATTCGGCTCAACGCCGGAGGTAAAGCCAATCGATAATCTAACTCGCCCACTCGATCCAAAATCTCAAACGGTCCAATGAATCTCGGACTCAACTTTCCCCTCTTCCCAAAATGGAAGATACCACGACTCGGGGATACCTTGACCAACACATGGTCACCAGCCTCGAACTCTAATGGTCGACGACGGTTATCTGCATATGATTTCTGTCGACTCTAAGCGGTCAACAAACGACTCCTGATCAAAGCTACCTTCTCACGGGCGGCTATAAGCATATCGGGCTCGGTGCCGATTGATTCTGATAAATCGTCCCAACACAATGGAGATCGACAACGACGACCATACAAGGCCTCGTAAGGTGCCATCTTGATCGAAGCATGCCAACTATTATTATACGTGAACTCGATCAATGGTAGTTGGGCTTCCCAATCGTCTTTCCAATCGAGGACGCATGCCCTCAACATGTCCTCTAATGTCTGAATGGTCCTCTCTGATTGTCCGTCGGACTGAGGATGAAAAGCGTGCGAGATTAAGCCGAGTTCCCATAGCACGATGAACTGATTTCCAAAATGCGACACAAACCGTCCGTCACGATCGGAAACGATACTTTTAGAGTACCGCAGTATCGACTATCTCTTTGATGAACAGTTGAGCAAGTCTCTCGGGACCCCACGTTTCCTTGATTTCAAGGAAATGAGCTGATTTGGTTAAGCGGTCCACGATCACCCAGATCGTGTTCATGCCACGACGACTCGTCGGAAAACTCGTGATGAAATCCATAGAAATGTCTTCCCACTTCCACTCGGGAATAGGAAGGGGTTTCAGCATACCCGCCGGTCGCTGATGTTCAATCTTTACTTGTTGACAGGTTAAGCATCTCGAAACAAATTCTGCGACTTCTCGCTTCATATTACTCCACCAGTAATTTTGTTTCAAGTCCTTGTACATCTTGCTAGACCCCGGATGAACAGAATAAGGAGTAGCATGAGCTTCTGACAAAATCGAGTTTTTCAACTCGTCATTCGCCGGTACGCACAACCGATTCTTAAACCTCAAAAGTCCATCCTCGTGGACCACAAATCCAGGGGCTTTCCCCTGAGCCACATCCTCTCGGATGCGCAACAATGATGGGTCCGAACCCTGATTCTCTCGGATTTCCTCCTCGAGTGACGATGAAATCTCTAACATACAAAGCTGCCCCTGAACTCGCTGAAGCCAGACCTCGATCTCGGGTCTAAGGAATTCCTGCTGAAGCTCCTTCTAAACTGTTAAACGGGCAAGCATATGTTCCTGAACGGACTTACGACTCAAGGCGTCGGCGACAACATTCGCCTTGCCCGGGTGGTAGAGGATCTCAATATCATAATCTTTGATTAATTCCAACCACCGTCTCTGACGCATATTTAACTCCTTCTGAGTAAATATATACTTTAAGCTCTTATGATCGGTGAATATCTGACAGGTAACGCCATAAAGATAGTGACGCCAAATTTTCAAAGCGAACACCACGGCTGCTAGCTCCAGGTCGTGGGTCGGATAATTAACCTCGTAAGGTCTCAATTGCCGTGAAGCATAGGCAATAACCTTCCCGTTCTGCATGAGCACACATCCGAGACCCTGTCCGGACGCATCACTATAGACCACAAATCCTTCCGTCCCCTGCGGTAAGGAAAGTACAGGTGCTGACATTAACCGGCTCTTGAGTTCCTCAAAACTCCGTTGACACGCGTCGGACCACGTGTATTTCTTATCCTTCCGCAAAAGGTTCGTTAAGGGTTGAGCGATTCGAGAAAATCCCTCTACAAATCGCCGATAATAACCCGCTAATCCGAGGAAACTTCGGATTTCCTTAACGTTCTTCGGAGGTAGCCAATCTCGAATAGCCTCCGTCTTCTGAGGATCGACACGAACTCCGTCTGATGAAATTACATGTCCGAGAAAGGTCACTTGGACATCCGTAACTCACATTTAGAAAACTTCCCATAAAGTTGTTCTCGTCTCAACACGTCTAGCACTTGATGAAGGTGGAACTCGTGTTCCTCCCGGTCACGAGAATAAATCAAAATGTCGTCGATGAAGACAACAACAAACTGATCCAAGAAGTCGATGAAAACCCGATTCATTAATTCCATTAATACCGCAGGTGCATTAGTCAATCCGAACGGCATAACCAAAAACTCATAATGACCATAGCGTGTTCGAAACGCCGTCCTCGCGATATCCGACTCTCGAATCCGCAACTGATGATACCCAGATCTTAAGTCGATCTTGGAAAATACTGAAGCTCCCTGAAGTTGATCTAAGAGATCGTCAATACGGGGTAAGGGATACTTATTCTTGATCGTCACCCTGTTCAACTCCCGATAATCAATACATAAGCGGAATGAACCATCCTTCTTCTTGACAAATAACCGGTGCTCCCCACGGGACGCACTTCGGTCGAATATAACCCTTCTCGAACAACTCTTCAAGTTGGTTCTTTAATTCTGCATTTCGTTCGGGGCCATCCGCACGGCGCCTTCGATATCGGGACGTGCTGTGTTCCAACTCAATCGTGAATTCCACATCCCTCTGTGGAGGCAAACCAGGTAGCTCGTCTGGAAAAACATCGGCATATTCCCTCACCACCGGAATATCCGTTAACATTCTTGATGACTTCGGTTTTGGCCATATAGCACCAATAACCGACACATCCCCGATTGAGTAACCTTCTGCTTTCATTGAATTAATGACCTTACGAGCGTAATGGGATTACCTCCTGAAACACACATTCAACTCCATGCGAAATGATAGTGACCATACGCTTACGGACATTAATGATGGCATCATGACGATCCATCCAATCAATACCCAAGATGACGTCGTCCCTCGGCAAATCTACCACGATTAGGTCCGCCGCCATACACGACCATGGCCCAATCGGACAATTACGAATCTCACGACACGATAATTCGTCTACCATCGGTAGTCCAATGACATAAGGCTCACAACTAGTAGCACTACCTGCGTAGTCTACTCAAACATGACTCGGAAATGAATGAATGTGATGCACCAAGATCGAAAAGAGTACACACAAAGTTGAGATAGAATATCGAGTGTACACGAGATCATTCGGGCCTCTGGATCATCGGTCTTCTTCATCTCATAAATCCGGGGCTTGCTAGTCCCGGCACCGGACGCTCCCGACTGCTGGCTAAAAGCTCCACCTTTAGTCGCTCCTGTCGTTTTAAACGACGCTGATTGAGTGGCCTGATTCTGAACGGCTGACTGCTTAGGGGCCTGAGATGACGTCTGAGTAGGTTTGGAGTCCCTACGGCAAAAACGGGCCTTATGCCCAGCAATTCCACAATTATGACATGTGATAGTACGCCGGACACTTGGTACTGAGGTGACCAAGTTCCCCGCAGTTATAACAGGTGATGGCCGAACTGGCCGCTCGAGACTGAGATTCCGCGGGTTTAGACGACACAGGAGGTCGCTCAGAAAAAGCGGAGCCCGCACGTGGTTTCTTGAAAGTGGCCTGACTCCCGTCAGACTGATTACGATTCTTGGACTTCTTGCTAGCAGACAAAGGTTGCTGCTTAGCAATTTCTTTAGCAGTAAGCTCGTAGGTGAGAGCTTTCTCAATGAATTCGGCCAACGTGGTGCAATTATGATTAAGTAACTGAAGTCTCATACGGGGTTTCAGCCTCTTGCTGAAATACTTGATTTTATCCGCCTCTGAATGAATGATGGACGAGGCGAAAGGAAGAAGTTCCTGAAATTTCTCGGCAATGGCGAGAACATCCTCGTCTGTTGAGGGGTCGGGGGTGAGCAATTCTGATAGCTTGGCCTCTCTGAGTGGGGCCGGATAATACCTCTCCATCATGAGAGTCTTGAACTGATCCCAAGTACAAGATCCTTCGGTGGGCTTCAACGACAACCACCAAGAATGTACGCTCTTACCAAGGTAGTAAGCCGCAACAGAAACTTTGTGTCCCTCGGGACACTCTACCATAGCAAACAGCTTCTCGAAATGCTCGAGCCAATGAATGATATCTGCCGGCTCAGACGAGCCCTCAAAAGTAGGTGGCCTCTGGCGAGAGATATCGCCGATGATGTTACTCACATTCCTCTCTTGCCTCTGAGGTGGCGGCGGAGGAGCCTGCTGATTCTGATTGATCAACTGAGCCATCTGAGTCATTTGGGCCATCATGCCCTGCATAAAGGCGAGTGGATCAACCCGGACACCCTATGACTGAGCCGTGTCCCGGGTACGACTCCCCGATAATGAATGATCGCGTCCAGGTGAATGAGTGGCAGCGTCGCTGCTCGCTGAATTAGCATTATTCCTGGCATTTGCACGGGTATTCGCACGAGTTCTCGGGATTCGGCCCGCTCCACGGCCTCGTCCTCCACGTCCTCTGCCAGCCCTTTCCATACTGAAGTGGAAAGTCATATGATGATTATACATCTCGCATGAGTATCACATTATAATTATATTATGAAATGATGAAAATGAGCATACGCGCTCAAATACAGCGATTACATGAATGATTGATTGACGTGACATGATTATCTGATGAAGTTACTGAAATGATTATCTTGGATGAGTTAACAAGATTAATGATCCGATCTTCCTGATCAACAACTGAACAATGAAATGAATTGACTGATTAATGAGTTAACCTGACCGTCCCGGTCAAAATGACAATGATGATTGAGGATTGTTAACTGATGAATTATGAATGAATGATTAATGCCAGAAATTATACCATGGCATTAGAAATCTTACAGTTCTTGGTCTGATTGGCTCGGCATTTGTACAGGTCACACGTGACGCGAAAGTCCAATGATACTAGTCCGATGACGATGATTTCAAATGAGACATGACTTGGAGGGTAGTATTCAAAACCACGCTCCGATACCAACTCTGTAACACCCCAAACTAGGCGGATATTACAGTGCCGTGGATCCCTGACTGGGACCCACCAGGCGAATGAAAATGATGAATTAAATAATATAATTGTAGTACCGAACCACATTATATTACCAAATACTCCGATGAGGAGTTTAAGTACATTACACCAGGACGAAACAGAATACTAGTATATTTTATATGGAGATAAAATACACCACCCTGAATAAATGAACATCTCAGACGGAATTTTGCAGCGGAAAAGTACAAATGACAGAATAACTGAAATGACTTAAATGACTGAAACAAACGGAAAGACTGGGGCCCCCTACTAGTATCACTGGGACTCGTCGCCGTCAACATGCTCTTCCCGTGCCTTTGCCTTGCCGTGACCTGAAAACAAAATCCCCCAACGGGGTCAGTTACACAGAACAACAATCCTCAAGAGTTGAAATTACACAATCATGAATTAACTGAAGTGATGAAATATTCTTAATTATGAATTACGCTGAAGAGGAGCATCATAGTACGCCCGTAATGTCCTGTGCAAGTGTACAAGACGAATGACCGGACACACCCGTCCTTGTACCTAATTAGTCTCACGGAGGTAAGCGTTACCGTGTGCACGGTCCGATGTATCGGTGAACCCAATACATGACCATCATGTGCCCGACTAAAAATTCCACACTGCCACACCGGGCCAAGCAATATGAACACGGATGGTCACATGAGCGAGAATGAACTTGATGAACTACAATGAATAATAATTAGACAAGGCCAAGATGACTCACCGATATGAAAGTAATAGTGACGTGATTGACAAACCAATGAAAAGATTTGGAACCGTTTCCTCGTGAATGAAATGATTATTCGACACTTACAAGTCTCAAAATGATTAATATTATGATGAATGAATTATGATTATGAGCAATCAACAACAAAAGGAATGAGTATCCTTTTAACCGAGTAAGATTTAACTTACACAATACCGATGAAGAATGTCCGTCCACGAACAACGTCCTAACCAAGATACCGATCGCTCGAACAACCTTGAATAACAATAATTACCAACAATCGTTCAATACACGTATCCAACCACAAAACACGACTAACCCAAAGGTCGAAACAACGATAATCAAACTCATAGGCATTCCAACGAATACATAACCGACCGCACAACTTCGGAAATATCCAATCCCGAATATGTCGAAACCCACACCAAAATGAGTATTTCGAACTAACAAAACACTTCAATGAAATCAATAATCCATTAGGAATCCATAATTCATGATTATAACGACATCAATCGGAAAATCCCCAATTAACCGAAGTCAACCCCAAGGGTTCTTGAAAACAATTCCGAAAATAACCATTAAATCCGTAGGAATATATTTATCCAAGTAGATAATCCATAACTAGCATATTCCAAGGATAATCCGAGCTTACACGAAGAAAACGGAAGGAAAAACCCAAAAATCCGAAATTCTAGATCCAAGAAATTAATACCTTTGATTCGATGTGATGAAGATGATGAAATGATGATCAATCCGAAAGATGAGCCTGAAGATGATGATTAATGATTACACCTCGAAGAATCCTCTCCGAATCGCTCGAAATCGCCCAAAAATACCGAAGGAGTGAAATGAGATGAAAAATGACGAACTCTGACTAAACTGTCCAATTTATACTCAGTCCAGGTTAGTGTGCGCTAGCCCTTGTGCATAGCGTGCGCTAACGAGTAATTTGGGTAGTCGAGTACCCACTGTCCGAACACGGTAGCGCGCGCTACGTACCTCTTTGTAGCGTGCGCTACGGCCATACTACTAGCGTGCGCTAATATCCATTGTTAGCGTGCGCTAGCGAAATATTTGACGCCCAGTACTGGAGTCCAGAAAACCATCTGCCCTCTGATCTAACCTCGATAGCGTGCGCTACAACCATTATTTAGCGTGCGCTAATATATCGGTTGCGTACGCTAACAACAATGCATAGCGCGCGCTATGAATAAACCCGGTGCAGTCCAGTAGCCACTGGACTCAACCTGATCCGCCCCCTAGCGCGCGCTACTCCACACATATAGCGTGCGCTACTACGACCCGTTAGCGCGCGCTACTTACCACTCGTAGCGTGCGCTACAAATATTCTCACCTGCAGTCCAGTACCTTCTGGACTGCAGCCAAGGTAGCCTTAGCGTGCGCTAAAGCTGAGCGGTAGCGTGCGCTACCTATACCCAATTAGCGTACGCTAAAAGGAGTATGTAGCGTGCGCTACTCCTCAAGCACAGCTTGCAACGAAAATGACAATGATGATAAACACGGCACGAAACTCCAATCAGATTAATGATGAATGACGATCGATACACGATACAATTACTCTGAATGATGAATACCATGACTGAATCTGAGTGACAAATGATCAATAATGAATGAAATTACTGAGTATCAATTACTGAATGATAAATACTGAATGATAATTACTGAGTGATAATTACTGAATTACAACTGGGTATTACATTACTTGCCTTGAATTATTGACGACGCAACGAACGGAAAGGAAGGTCACCGACGAATGCTAGGAACCAATGAAACCGAACCTAACGATTCGAAGAATACAATCACAACTATTTCTAAATGAATACGGAATTGGAATACACCCGAAAACCCGCCTACGATTCGTGTATATTCGCACAAAATAATAACGAGGGCGGGCCACAACCAAACCCTCTCGATTCCGCAAAACTATGAAAATATACTCTGAATCCGTAGGAAAATTTATGATAGCAACAAGATTAATCATATTCATCAAGAATCTATCAACAAAACGGAAAGAATCGGACAAAAACCCCAAAATCCCCAATTATTCGAAAGTAGGGTTCTAGAGATGTTACCTTCGGAGATTCAAGTACTAAGATCCGTAGAACACGCGTTGGATTGATTGTCCGGGCTTCACGATCGAAAGGAGATGAAGAAAATCAAACACTCAAATGATTTGTGAAGGAAAAACCCTCCCTCAAGCTCTCTCTCTCGGTTGTAGGTGAAGAAAAGGGAAAGAAATGAGCTGAAATGCTCAAAAAATGAATTTATAGGGGTTGACTGCCCTGCCGGACACGGCCCGTGCCGATCGGCACGGTCGTGTCGCACAGCTGGCCGACAGGGACTCGACCGTGTCCTGCTTGACACGGTCGCGGTGCGGAGGGCCTTCCGAAAGTGACCCGCCCGACAGCGACTCGGCATGACTCGACCGTGTCCTGGAACACGGTCGGGCGTGTCGGCAGTCGGTTCTGGCCTATCCGGAAGAGTTCGACTCGGCCGTGCCAAACGACACGGTCGAGTCCTGTGGGCAGAGACATCGGCATTTCCGGACGAGTACGGCACGGGCCGTGTCGGACGACACGGCCGAGTTCAGTCGGCAGTGATCGACCAATAACTGAAAAATGAGCGGGTGAGCTAAAACGACCATAACTCTCTCGTCCGGACTCCGATTGACTCACCGTTTGAACCATTGGAAAGCTAACTCGATGTTCTATAATATTGTAAAGATTCAGAATTTTTGGAGTTTCCAAGAATTAATGGTGACTTTACAAAGTCGAACTCCCACGTGAAAAAGTCGATTAAGGACACGGAACTCAACAAAACGACACCGAAACGAACTCGGATGACAAAAAGTGCAGAATTAATCATTCTCGGAATGACGAAATGGTCATGATAGAGTTGTCAAAACGAACTTCCTCCGAAAAAAAAAAATTCCGAAATTCGAAATTGCGGATATTACATTCTACCCTCCTTAAAAGAAGTTTCGTCCCGAAACTTAAAACAAGTAGGGGGAGCAATATACCCGCCAGGAAAACTCGACGAGATACACAAAAATAGAAAACTCGCGCCCAACGGCGAAACGCTGCAAGAAACGCAAAGAGACATACGGCGTGAAAACACGCTCCACGACGACCAACACAACGTCGCCGTTAGGGATACAATAAAACCAACAAATGACAAGCGTCATCAAACGGATGATATAGCCAAGTCAATTATCCGACAATCACAAAACACAACGAATGAAAGTCAGTATGATTGACCAACCCAGCGGTACATCAATCGAAACACGAGCCAATCGCTGAACTAATACGGAATTCCACCGCCCAAGGGTTGGAGGATCGAAAACGAGACTAATTTCCCGAACTTAAGGGAATTACGAAGGAGTCTGAACGTTCAACAATCACAAAACGAGAACAAAAACCGAACAAAAAAACGATCGAGACAACAAAAATCGAACAATCATGTCCGAAACACGAAGGATAATAAAACTCAAACAACAACTCCCAGGATGATCTGGTGAGAACTACAAGGAATGCATTCCCATAAGATCCACATGATAGGGAATAGCGATTGAAAAGTCACAACGACAAACGAGTTATTCCAAAACAATACCACACTCGTTCGATCAACAAAAGCAAGGGATAGGGAAAGTTCAGAAATGTCAACGAACATAAACGAGTCGACAGAGTCGAAAATACAGAAGTTCCAAATCCGATCCACTTCGAATAAAAGAACTAGTAGAACCAAAAGATGTTACTTCCGAACAAGGTTCACAAGAATCGAACCGAACTCGGAAAAGCCACAGCGATAACCAGATCGACCCAAAACAAGATCACAGCTCGTTCGAATGATGAACCCGAAATACAAAACAAGTTCAGACAGTATCAACGAACACGAGCGAATCGATAGACTGGAGAAAGAGAAAATACAGAAGTCAAAATAGTATGGGTATTACCCCCGACCTCATCCACGAAATTCACAAAAACAGGAGCAAGGTAACAAGACATTAAACAACCGACACATAACGGAACGATCACCGATGCACACGGTCATACCAAACCAAGCTCTAACAGCTCGCACATGGGCGACAACGTAGAAATCACTATGAGGCGGCAACATTCGACACTAACATCCCACCTCTCACAACAAATGCGTGGCAACGCCTCGACGTTCATGCCACCAATCTGATCATACTCGGGAGCAAACATCATAACGACAATGCGAACATCATACATATATACCTAGCCCTCAAACGGGAATGGATAGGTTTTAAAAACGAAAACCTCATTTTGAAAATAATTTAAAAGAATACCGGTTGATCTTGAGTATCACTTTTCAAAAAGTACGAACGTGAAACATTGTTATCGAGACTTTGGAGAACCATTTCGCATTTGATAAAAATGAGGACACTTTCACTTAGTGGAAACTTTCAGAATATTCGACCCTCGGGTCTAAATAAAATTGTTTCTAAAACATTGAAAATATCTCAAAGCATTTTGGTCCTCGAGGTAGAAGAATTTTGAAACGTGTTGTGGCACCTTGTATGTACCACGAGAAAATAATTCATTTTAAAAGTACGTCTCGAAATTTATTTTTCTAAGATACTCAAGGTTTTTAAATATAATTCAATGGGCTAGAATTCCCAAAAATTTCGGGTAATTATACGGAACATTATAGTGCCGTGGGTCCCGTGCCGGAACCCACCAGGCTAAAAATCATTTACAAAAACGCCAAAAAGGCCGATGACAGTAATATCTCAAAAACTCACAAAAGCCATTTACAAAATGTTAAATACCGTCATAAGAATTTCGCCAAAATGTTCAAGGCCATAATGCCAAAAACTCGGTTAAAGGAATCGGTTTTCGAAATAAAACTCAGTCGGTAAAATACCGAAAGCCATTACAAAAGAACTCACGCAGCGGATAAAAGAAATAAAGTCAAACATGCACAATCCAGCAACGCTACTCCTCATATGAACGAAATATGAGGGTCAAATAACCACATATCAAGAAATAAAAATCCATAAGAGGATTCCATCAATTAACAAATAATCATACAAATAGCTCGTGTCACACGAGGCACAACACAAAGAAGGGAGACTTACAGTCACAGGTCGCACGTAAGTGACGACCGCCCCTCGATACTAATCACGACCAATGATCTCAAATGACGCGTCGCGATGCGACTAAGTCAGACAAAATCCGACGAGACAAAACTCAACAAACACAATTTGACTCGACAGCCTAGGTTTCCCCAGGCTAATCTGATTTTAAAATCGTATACTCTAGTTATTCGAAAATAAAACCGATAAGTTAAAAATCGTTTTCAAGACCCTTTCAAACACGACAAGGGCTTTACAGCGGTAGTATTTTATAAAATGTCCTAAACACTTTTATACACGACCTTTAAATACCGACACAAGGTTTTATTTGGAAATACAAGGCTGGCTCGCCCAAATTCATGTCACTTTTCGAAAACCCACAATACGATCAAGTCTAAGAAATTTTCAAGCATGCATGCCGCATGTATTATTATTAATAGAAACACATTGGTTGTAAATAATAATAATTAGCCAAGTACTAATAATTCCCGAACACACGCATATACGGCATTCAAAAATCACCAGTTCAACAAGCGCAACTCGGAAACACTAATTCTAAGCATATGTCAAACTTATCTCTTCAAGTTTAACAGCATAACTGATGAACACCGATTCGAACACATGTCGAAACCATCTATGTGAGTTTCTCAACAAACTCTGCCATCGACACCTTTCCCGGAACATATCAATGTTCAAAACATTCACATCATACTGCACCCCTCGGTGTCCAAACCATCAGTACGTTCGGCTCAACATACATTTAGTATATCGCAATTATCAAACACAGATTCCATCATACAACAAAAGACTAGAGAGTCAAGCCCTCTCACAATATACCACGGAGCAAATCTCGGATCTTTCGATTACCAATGATCCCACCAACATTAGGAAGTTTGGTGACGGAAGGCTCGCAAAACGACAAACGGTCAAGCCCAGAACGGCGCACACACTCCAGAGAGATAAAGGACTGCGCAATACTAGAATCAAAAGTACACGAACCGGATGGATCGAAAAACAACTCGACGATAAGTACGAGAGATACAATCACAGTTCAAGAAGTGGAAATACAATACGAGAAAACAAGAGGATCGAGTAAGGAAAACTTACAAGCGCTGGATGTACTGAGATGTCGGCAGCGGTGTGACAATGTGCAAAACAAAACGCAAATAGACCCAAATTAACCGACAAGCCTAGGTATCCATAAACCTAGAGCGCTCTGATACCATTTTCTGTAACACCCGCAAGATATTCGAGGTGTATTACAGCGCCGTGGACCCCTACATGGGACCCACCAGGCTAACACAAGAAAACACCACTCGACTAACCGCCTCGGTTAGCAAGGAAACAATTGTCAACAATAAGAACATAAAACAACACGTCCGGTACAACCGGCATAATAAACATCAACCGACAAATACAGTAACTCCAACGAATACCAATCACAATCCGAAAGGAAAAACCTAAGTACTCGCGAGTACAATCTATAAGTTTACAATTTGGAAAACATCCACATCAAAAGAGACAGTAGGAAATAACAAGACTCAATTACACATGTCAACAACCTTGGCCGACATCCTCGTACCATCCAGTAGCCGCTCGTCTGGCTGAACATAACCTGAAATCCATAACAAGAATTTCCCCGACAACGGGTCCCCAAAGGGGTTAGCAATTACGCTAGTACAAGTAATCAAGGCAAACCAATCGCTTACACATTTCATAGTACATGCACCAATATCATTTCGAAAACCAAAATAAGACTTGTCTTTCCTAAACAAACAAATACAATTAATTTGCCTAGGACCGGGACGAAGCCACGAATCCCACTCGAGGCCTCTAAGGACCCTCCCGAGCTGGCCACATTCATAAAACAAGTCAAGCACCACACGTCACCTAGGACCGGGACGAAGCCACGAATCCCACTCGAGGCCTCTAAGGACCCTCCCGAGCTGGCTAGCGAATCAAACTCATGAATCCAGGACGAAGCCATAGATTCCCTCGAGGCCCCGTCGGACCCTCCCGAGGTGAGTAAAGCACACACAATATACATTACCATTTCACGTTAAGCATAAAGGTTTCCAAGAATTACTTGCCTTGAATTATTGACGACGCAACGAACGGAAAGGAAGGTCACCGACGAACGCTAGGAACCAATGAAACCGAACCTAACGATTCGAAGAATACAATCACAACTATTTCTAAATGAATACGGAATTGGAATACACCCGAAAACCCGCCTACGATTCGTGTATATTCGCACAAAATAATAACGAGGGCGGACCACAACCAAACCCTCTCGATTCCACAAAACTATGAAAATATACTCTGAATCCGTAGGAAAATTTATGATAGCAACAAGATTAATCATATTCATCAAGAATCTATCAACAAAACGGAAAGAATCGGACAAAAACCCCAAAATCCCCAATTATTCGAAAGTAGGGTTGTAGAGATGTTACCTTCGGAGATTCAAGTACTAAGATCCGTAGAACACGCGTTGGATTGATTGTCCGGGCTTCACGATCGAAAGGAGATGAAGAAAATTAAACACTCAAATGATTTGTGAAGGAAAAACCCTCCCTCAAGCTCTCTCTCTCGGTTGTAGGTGAAGAAAAGGGAAAGAAATGAGCTGAAATGCTCAAAAAATGAATTTATAGGGGTTGACTGCCCTGCTGGACACGGCCCGTGCCGATCGGCACGGTCGTGTCGCACAGCTGGCCGACAGGGACTCGATCGTGTCCTGCTTGACACGGTCGCGGCGCGGAGGGCCTTCCGAAAGTGACCCGTCCGACAGCGACTCGGCATGACTCGACCGTGTCCTGGAACACGGTCGGGCGTGTCGGCAGTCGGTTCTGGCTTATCCGGAAGAGTTCGACTCGGCCGTGCCAAATGACACGGTCGAGTCCTGTGGGCAGAGACATCGGCACTTCCGGACGAGTACGGCACGGGCCGTGTCGGACGACACGGCCGAGTTCGGTCGGCAGTGATCGGCCAATAACTGAAAAATGAGCGGGTGAGCTAAAACGACCATAACTCTCTCGTCCGGACTCCGATTGACTCACCGTTTGAACCATTGGAAAGATAACTCGATGTTCTATAATATTGCAAAGATTCAGAATTTTTGGAGTTTCCAAGAATTAATGGTGACTTTACAAAGTCGAACTCCCACGTGAAAAAGTCGATTAAGGACACGGAACTCAACAAAACGACACCGAAACGAACTCGGATGACAAAAAGTGCAGAATTAATCATTCTCGGAATGACGAAATGGTCATGATAGAGTTGTCAAAACGAACTTCCTCCGAAAAAAGAAAATTACCCAAAATTCGAAATTGCGGATATTACACTAAGCCGAGGTAATGTAAGATGTCGAATGGTATTCTCTGATTTCTTTGGATAATAGTTGGTGCGAATATGGCAGTGGCGAACGTCAAGTTCCCCGATGAATTATTTGGCGAAAGTTATAGAAACTATCCGGATCGTGTTTCGACGCACGATGAGAGCATGTTTATCGAGTGAATAATTGGTTAAGTCATAAGGATATTTTTTATATTACGGATAGTTCACTGCTTAGATCATTGAGAATAACTATACAAATTTAATGGTGTAATTCTGAATGCTCAGTAATTTTATATATCCGGATGATATAATTTTAATTAGGTAGTGATATCCATATTGGCTTATCATTATTGTATTGAGTCGGCTGTTGAATCAATCGATGAAACTGTAACACCCCCAGATTTAACCAGAAATATTACAGCGTCGTGGGCCCCGAGATGGAACCCACAAGGCTAAAGGAAATTTTCACAATCATTTACAAATGCCCAAGAGGCCAACGACGGTACTATCTTTAAAAATGCATAAAGACATAAAATCCATTTATCAAAAACCGTCGTAAAAACTCATTTGAAATCGCAAGGCCAAACGGCCGACATTCAAAAGTTTAAAAAACGATTTCCAAAGCAACCTCAGTTACCAAATACCAAAAGGTCATTTCAAAATACTCACGCAGCGGAAAAAGACCAACCATAAAGATACTCTAGCAGCGGAATACAAGAACCAATCAAGAAACTCAATGCACACAACATGTCCTAGCCAGTATCCTCCGGGAAGCTCATCTCTTCACGACTGCTACAAGCTCGATACTCCAAGAACCTAAAAAGAAATCCCACGACGGGGTCAGCCATAATATCCAACAATGATAACCGTCACATCACATTAATAATAACATACCAATGAGAATACAACATAAGAATACGACCAACGTAATCTTACCGCCATAACTTTACTTACTCAAGTAATTCTCATCAGAGTAACCATTATCACATTTCACATCCTGTACTCGATTAACCAATAAACTCAAAAACAATATTTGTATTGTACCTCAAACAATACTCAAGATTCTCAAACTATCATAACCAACTCACGATATGGAAAAGTACCAGTTCTGACCAATACAATCCATCGGATAGCATCATCAAATCCCAAAACGATAACCGATTGTCCATCACAAGACGAATACCAAAGGAAATACGGAGCATACCTCGAGATATGAAGTGCCACGACAATCATATCAGTCTAATCCGAGATCAGATCAATGCAATACGGACATGGTCCTAACACAAGACCTACAAATGCATACTCATATGACAACGTCAATATGATCACAACAATAACAATGATGTATACTCAATGGAAATCCGACGATCTAGCGCCCTCAGCATAGATCCCTTTGTTGATCCTATCAGATCAACATAAGGTGGATAACTAACAATACACATATGAACAACAACACATGATAAAATCAATGATGCGAATTCACAAGATTCCATCAACACAATACTGGTAATCCAATGATCCAGCGCCCTCAGCATAGATCCCCATGATGATCCCGTCGAACCAACGCATGGTGGAAAACCTATCCAACGATCCAGCGCCCTCAGCATAGATCCCCATGATGATCCCGTCGAACCAACGCATGGTGGACATTCGATCCAGCGCCCTCAGCATAGATCCTCATGATCCCATCGGATCATTTACAACATGAACAATACAATTATGCATACACATATGCAACTCAATATGTTCATCAACATGAACAACAGAACATGAATGACAATATGACAAATCCACTAAGACGACCTCATGTTCGACAAAATAAATGACAATATGCATTATCAAATCACTAACACTAACTAAATCGATATAAGATACTTGCCCCGAGTCCTTCGGGAGAAATCTCGATATCAAACCATCACCGACGATTATCCGCAAGGCTCGGCGATCCAAACGTACCTTGGACTACAGGTACTCATATCCTCGTCTTTACCATAATGTAACCTCAATACTCGAACATACCAATAACTGAGATAAAGCATATACATTATGATTTACCTCCCAGAATCGAAAGAACGATATGCGATACGATTACCCAGAGTTCACAATAATAATCATCGCTATAAGCATTATAAACGAAATGAAACTGAAACCATTCATTAAACATTATAACTGAGCAAGTAACAACTTGCCTCGATACCGATACGACGACGATGAGGTCGTTACCAATTCCATTGTCATCATCTACAAGTTCCTCGGTCCCGACCAAAGCAATTCACGAACATCCTCGAACACGACCGCAGCATACGGTTATAGACACCGATCAATAAACTTGACCTAGTACAATAATCGATTAAACAACAATCCGATAATAATCAACAACCGCTAAAACCAATTCACAAACCCAACGGCTCAACAATATCTCCGTTAATCACGAGTCTGATCAAACCAACTTAAACGATCACGAATTCATAACCGAAACAGAATATATTACCCTGCCTGTTGACTTAGCGCACGTTAATCTTTAACCGTAGCGTACGCTAAGTTGTTCCCGATAGCGTGCGCTAGCCAGTAGGCTTAGCGTGCGCTAATAACGTGCAGTTACATGCATTTCGGATACCGATCAATATATGGCAATTATCAAAAACTCTAAGTGATTCTGAACCATGTTCATAGCTATTAAACAACGAAATCCAATATCCTTTACCATATAGGTAATCATCCGACTCCTAATTCAAGTCATATATTCATACTTCATCTTCCTTAACATCAACAACCTAAACACCAAGAACTCATAATCATGCCATGTTCACCATCATATGAAGGAACCACCAACAACAACATCACAGATCCGAATTAAAGGAAGACATTAGCCAACATATCTCTTTGAAGATAAACAACGCATTCGAAACCATCCAATTCATATCAATATATTCATATCACAATAACATTATCATGATCCGGTAATCATACTTATCAACTTGTTTATATGATAATCATCAGCTCAAGAACATCATATACAATCCAAAACGAAATCTCAAAGTGAAGAGTAATTACCTTTTTGAAGGAATGGATTGATTTCCAAGGTTGAATCCATTTACAAGAATCACCAATGATTTCAAGCTTCAAATGTTGTTATGGATGATTAACTCCACCTTAATCCAGTATTTGGAACCTCAAATATATCTCAACTCTCTCTCTCTCGGCTGAAAGAAGAAAAAATGACGAAATGCTTCTCAGCACCCTTTTGTCCCTTTATATAGAATACATTACTAGCGTGCGCTAAACCTTATGTTTAGCGTGCGCTACGACCTTAGCGTGCGCTAACTGACTTTGTTAGCGTGCGCTATCGCAGTCCAGAGGCTACTGTCTGGCTTCGTAAACTAGATTACGTACGTAATGCCCATGCATTAATGTACGTAAAACATCCTGCTTAGCGTACGCAAGTCATTTACCTTAGCGTGCGCTAATACCAGTTGACTTGCTACAGTCTCCACCTACCACGAAGATGCTCGTGACCCCACAAGCCGAAATCAACCAATAAAGCCAAGATTCCCTGTTGACCGATATATAGTTAGCGTGCGCTAATCAACATGCATTAGCGTGCGCTAACACTACATTACAACATCCGTTGACTTATCAGAACGTGCGCCGAAAGTGGCCTGGTCCACACGTAGATTCCTTCCGATCGGACTGCATTAGCGTGCGTTATCTTATATCCGTAGCGTGCGCTACACCTGCACGATAGCGTGCGCTACTCATGATTATTAGCGTGCGCTAATAATGTTACACTTAGCCAATTTCCGCAATTTCTGTCCGACATCTTGACGTACCAAAAACGAACATGAGACACACTGAACACAAACACTGAATCCAATAATATTCTTATATGATATACTCTATATCGAAAGTACAATAACCTGATACACAATATCCTCAAATGTAACTGTCGACCAGATACGACAATTATACCGATACTGATATCTTAGTCCTTTATTTATTTTATCCCTACTGTACAGATTCCACGCTGTACAATATAACTCGGATAAAATAATATTAAACAACAGTAATAGAAATTCCGGATATTACATTCTACACCACTTAAAATAAGTTTCGTCCTCGAAACTTGAAATCCGTCATAGAAAACAAACAAACATACTGTTCAACCCAAAATATCCCAAAACCATCACGACACTGATCAATCATCATTATTCTGAATAGCCAAAACCGCATACTTACAAATACGCAGGTCGACGATCTCCGGAGATACTAGCCAGCGATCTCACCGCATGCGGTCTCAATACGCTTACGATCACAATTCCCTGATTCTCAACAAAATATATCATCTTCGGATCAAACAATCTGCCCGAATCAAATCCTGTCTGCCTGATTACATAATCAGGTCTCAATTCCGGTAAAACGAATAATATCCGATGTATCTGTGAAACAACTGCTCAAAACAACGACACGAATTCCGAAACATCAACACAAAATCCGAACGCTCAGATGATCACCAAAATGATCAACTAATAAATCAACCGAATTTATCATCAACATGATAAATTCCCATATGATCAACCAGAGGTCAAAACACAATCGAGAATATCATAAACATGGTAAACTCCAATATGACCAACCAGAGGTCAACGATAATCGAGAATACCTTTAAACGATAAGCTCCAACACGATGAACACCGAACCACAGAGACAGATATACGAAAAAGCAAAATTCTCAAAACGACACACCGATCACATACAGTGGATCTCAATAAACATATCCGACTGGCGAACATACCCCTCGGCATATGAACAACCAATCACAAACTGACGAACATACCTAATCATACACGGAGTGGAAACGACCACTCAATATTCAAAACAACCAGTATGGGGTCACCATCCCCAAATCTACGCTTACAAGGAAATCATTCCAGAATCACTAAGGTAAAATTGCGCTACTACCATACCAATGGAATCACATAGCACATATGTTCCGGTTTCACAAAATCCCAAGTTTCCAAAATAATATTATGTGCATGAATCTACAACACGCAACATATTTCTCTTATCCGATAACTCAACCGATCATCACCGGATAATCAAACTAACATACTGAAGTTCGAATTCCTTTTCCATCGTACCATCAATATGATATGCACTATGCACTAAATGCGTATGTATATCAATCACATTTTCAAAACCAGTTTGAAATCATAAAGTCTCGTCAAGAATACAAATTTTCGAAAGTTCTTTCAAAAATTTCAAAACTAAAAACATAAATTTTGGTAAGACCACAAAATCAATTTTCGAAAAATTAACTTGGCTCGATGGTGCCAAGTATTCGATAACAGTTTCCTTCGAATCCACATGATTTCGAAGTTTTAAAATGAAAAGTATGCAAATGCTCGACTATATCCATACTATTGTATACCAATTCGGTTCGTCACCAATATCCACTGATATTCCATCGGAAAACCACACGATCGAGTTCCAAAATCTCAATATATAAATTCCGACTAAACTCCTTTTCCACACATGACTCGTATCGTCAACCATTTACCCATCCTGGATCACCTCAAATATGATATGACAAAACGTTGAAACAAATCAACAAATCAAACACGGCGAAAGACTTCCCGAGAAATTCCATTTGAACAAGTAAACCAAAGCCTCGAAAGGCGGAAATAACATAGGTAAACGATTGGTAAAGAGTTTTACAAATCTCGAGAGTTTTAAGAAAACAGAAAAGCCTTTTGAAACATTAGGGTCTCAGCCCATATCTCGTTCCGCATTACAAGAAGTTTAAAAAGTAGGAAACTCTTTTCGGACCCCAAGTCCTGAGTTATAAAACCATTTCAAAATCGATTGGGTCTCGACCCAAAATCATTTTCCGTAAAACATCCGTAAGACATTCATTTTGAAAAGTATCATTTTCAAATGCTCAAAAGCAGTTCATATATATCACAAAATGAACTAACATGACTACATGTTCTCCTCGACAATCTATAGTCCTTCTCCCGAATACACAATTTCGTTCCAAAATCTAACCAACATACTGATTCTCAAAAGCATAACTCCTCAAGATCATCAATTCTGTAACCGACAATATTCTGTAACGCATAATATCTGCTGAATTCTCAAAACGTATAAACTTAGAACGGCAATAAATCTCAACGAATTTTAAAAATCCAAATACTTACAGATCGTGAAGCCGACGATTCCCCGTGATACTGGCACATGTCTCGACTCAAGAAAATACTCGACACAGATATTTTCGAAACACACGTTTTGCAAAAATCAGTTCAACTCGAGAACACGACACATTTATATCCGAAGAAATACGTTAGTACCATTTGGAAAAGTTTACAACAACCCCAGTACTATACTGGTAAATCACTTAACGCACAAGCCCGAGTGAACAACAAAACTCACGGCTCTAATATTTGTCAAATCGACAACTCGAATGACGCGACAAAAACACGACCCAACTCGACCCGATTGCCTAGGTTTTCTCAACCTAAGCTCCGATACCATATTCTGTAACACCCCCATATTTAACCAGAAATATTACAGCGCCGTGGGCCCCGAGATGGAACCCACAAGGCTAAAGGAAATTTTCACAATCATTTACAAATGCCCAAGAGGCCAACGACGGTACTATCTTTAAAAATGCATAAAGACATAAAATCCATTTATCAAAAACCGTCGTAAAAACTCATTTGAAATCGCAAGGCCAAACGGCCGACATTCAAAAGTTTAGAAAACGATTTCCAAAGCAACCTCATTTACCAAATACCAAAAGGTCATTTCAAAATACTCACGCAGCGGAAAAAGACCAACCATAAAGATACTCTAGCAGCGGAATACAAGAACCAATCAAGAAACTCAATGCACACAACATGTCCTA
This sequence comes from Orobanche coerulescens, assembly GCA_033398695.1. Classification (NCBI taxonomy): domain Eukaryota; kingdom Viridiplantae; phylum Streptophyta; class Magnoliopsida; order Lamiales; family Orobanchaceae; genus Orobanche; species Orobanche coerulescens. The sequence continues at coordinate 139,396,931 of CM065817.1, forward strand.
GCCAGTATCCTCCGGGAAGCTCATCTCTTCACGACCGCTACAAGCTCGATACTCCAAGAACCTAAAAAGAAATCCCACGACGGGGTCAGCCATAATATCCAACAATGATAACCGTCACATCACATTAATAATAACATACCAATGAGAATACAACATAAGAATACGACCAACGTAATCTTACCGCCATAACTTTACTTACTCAAGTAATTCTCATCAGAGTAACCATTATCACATTTCACATCCTGTACTCGATTAACCAATAAACTCAAAAACAATATCTGTATTGTACCTCAAACAATACTCAAGATTCTCAAACTATCATAACCAACTCACGATATGGAAAAGTACCAGTTCTGACCAATACAATCCATCGGATAGCATCATCAAATCCCAAAACGATAACCGATTGTCCATCACAAGACGAATACCAAAGGAAATACGGAGCATACCTCGAGATATGAAGTGCCACGACAATCATATCAGTCTAATCCGAGATCAGATCAATGCAATACGGACATGGTCCTAACACAAGACCTACAAATGCATACTCATATGACAACGTCAATATGATCACAACAATAACAATGATGTATACTCAATGGAAATCCGACGATCTAGCGCCCTCAGCATAGATCCCTTTGTTGATCCTATCAGATCAACATAAGGTGGATAACTAACAATACACATATGAACAACAACACATGATAAAATCAATGATGCGAATTCACAAGATTCCATCAACACAATACTGGTAATCCAACGATCCAGCGCCCTCAGCATAGATCCCCATGATGATCCCGTCGAACCAACGCATGGTGGAAAACCTGTCCAACGATCCAGTGCCCTCAGCATAGATCCCCATGATGATCTCGTCGAACCAACGCATGGTGGACATTCGATCCAGCGCCCTCAGCATAGATCCTCATGATCCCATCGGATCATTTACAACATGAACAATACAATTATGCATACACATATGCAACTCAATATGTTCATCAACATGAACAACAGAACATGAATGACAATATGACAAATCCACTAAGACGACCTCATGTTCGACAACATGAATGACAATATGCATGATCAAATCACTAACACTAACTGAATCGATATAAGATACTTGCCCCGAGTCCTTCGGGAGAAATCTCGATATCAAACCATCACCGACGATTATCCGCAAGGCTCGGCGATCCAAACGTACCATGGACTACAGGTACTCATATCCTCGTCTTTACCCTAATGTAACCTCAATACTCGAACATACCAATAACTGAGATAAAGCATATACATTATGATTTACCTCCCATAATCGAAAGAACGATATGCGATCCGATTACCCAGAGTTCACAATAATAATCATCGCTATAAGCATTATAAACGAAATGAAACTGAAACCATTCATTAAACATTATAACTGAGCAAGTAACAACTTGCCTCGATACCGATACGACGATGATGAGGTCGTTACCAATTCCATTGTCATCATCTACAAGTTCCTCGGTCCCGACTAAAGCAATTCACGAACATCCTCGAACACGACCGCAGCATACGGTTATAGACACCGATCAATAAACTTGACCTAGTACAATAATCGATTAAACAACAATCCGATAATAATCAACAACCGCTAAAACCAATTCACAAACCCAACGGCTCAACAATATCTCCGTTAATCACGAGTCTGATCAAACCAACTTAAACGATCACGAATTCATAAAAAGCAGAATATATTACCACTGTTGACTTAGCGCACGTTAATCTTTAACCGTAGCGTACGCTAAGTTGTTCCCGATAGCGTGCGCTAGCCAGTAGGCTTAGCGTGCGCTAATAACGTGCAGTTACATGCATTTCGGATACCGATCAATATATGGCAATTATCAAAAACTCTAAGTGATTCTGAACCATGTTCATAGCTATTAAACAACGAAATCCAATATCCTTTACCATATAGGTAATCATCCGACTCCTAATTCAAGTCATATATTCATATTTCATCTTCCTTAACATCAACAACCTAAACACCAAGAACTCATAATCATGCCATGTTCACCATCATATGAAGGAACCACCAACAACAACATCACAGATCCGAATTGAAGGAAGACATTAGCCAACATATCTCTTTGAAGATAAACAACGCATTCGAAACCATCCAATTCATATCAATATATTCATATCACAATAACATTATCATGATCCGGTAATCATACTTATCAACTTGTTTATATGATAATCATCAGCTCAAGAACATCATATGATCCAAAACGAAATCTCAAAGTGAAGAGTAATTACCTTTTTGAAGGAATGGATTGATTTCCAAGGTTGAATCCATTTACAAGAATCACCAATGATTTCAAGCTTCAAATGTTGTTATGGATGATTAACTCCACCTTAATCCAGTATTTGGAACCTCAAATATATCTCAACTCTCTCTCTCGGCTGAAAGAAGAAAAAATGACGAAATGCTTCTCAGCACCCTTTTGTCCCTTTATATAGAATACATTACTAGCGTGCGCTAAACCTTATGTTTAGCGTGCGCTACGACCTTAGCGTGCGCTAACTGAATTTGTTAGCGTGCGCTATCGCAGTCCAGAGGCTACTGTCTGGCTTCGTAAACTAGATTACGTACGTAATGCCCATGCATTAATGTACGTAAAACATCCTGCTTAGCGTACGCAAGTCATTTACCTTAGCGTGCGCTAATACCAGTTGACTTGCTACAGTCTACACCTACCACGAAGATGCTCGTGACCCCACAATCCGAAATCAACCAATAAAGCCAAGATTCCCTGTTGACCGATATATAGTTAGCGTGCGCTAATCAACATGCATTAGCGTGCGCTAACACTACATTACAACATCCGTTGACTTATCAGAACGTGCGCCGAAAGTGGCCTGGTCCACGCGTAGATTCCTTCCGATCGGACTGCATTAGCGTGCGTTATCTTATATCCGTAGCGTGCGCTACACCTGCACGATAGCGTGCGCTACTCATGATTATTAGCGTGCGCTAATAATGTTACACTTAGCCAATTTCCCCAATTTCTGTCCGACATATTGACGTACCAAAAACGAACATGAGACACACTGAACACAAACACTGAATCCAATAATATTCTTATACGATATACTCTATATCGAAAGTACGATAACCTGATACACAATATCCTCAAATGTAACTGTCGACCAGATACGACAATTATACCGATACTGATATCTTAGTCCTTTATTTATTTTATCCCTACTGTACAGATTCCACGCTGTACAATATAACTCGGATAAAATAATATTAAACAACAGTAATAGAAATTCCGGATATTACAGAAACAACTTGATATTAAATAAGTTACGGATCGAAGTTACACCTCTTGTTAGAGTCGGGTGGTAATGGTAATAGTACAGAAAGATTACATGGTGAACAGAGTCTGATATTAGGGATTGGTACTCTAGTCGTTCTATCTTAAGTTTCGTGGACGAAACTTATTTTAAGGGGGATAGTATGTAATACCACTGTATTTATTTCATATTTTATATATGAATCTATATTTTTATTAAATGCCTAATTCGTAAATTGTCCGTAATAAAATCAAAGCTTTGCTTATTTGTTAAAATAAATTTTAATGATAAGAATTAATCATATAAGGACTACTCAGTTCTTCTGGTATCTTGTCTACATACGTGCATTTCACATCCCTCTTTCATTATCTACCTACTCTTGTCTTGTACTTAATTATACAACACAGATTAATTTTGTGATATGCATATCACGGGAATTGTATAGTTAACCTACGAACCCAATACTCAATAATAACATATAATAGTACTATATTTTTTCTCTATCTTAATCAAACTACAGCTAAGATTCTCTAATGGTTGAATACAACTGTATAACACAAACAACAACTCCATTTTCTTATCTAATACAGCAGATCACCACAATCATTTTTTTTCCATAATCCAACTAGCCAAATCCTCTTAATACACCAGTTAGCAAACTCAGATAAAAACTTAAACTTCATCAACAGTAGGAATCAGCAGAGATGTATTCAATTCATTCTATACATAGATTGTTCAATCGCCAGAAAATCGAACCGGACTTGAAGTGGTCGGCCTGACATAGGACCTCCGAATGCGGATCAGGAACAAGCAAACTACAGCTCGGCTTGTCGGAAAAAAAATCAAGAACTGGATAAACCAGAAGCCCTACGGTGAAAAGCTGCCGCCTTCCCACTGTTCGGAGCCGTTCGACACCTCCGTCCAGATTGGATTTCCGCGGCCGTACTATTCATCTCGACCTCCAGCGTGACCGACCGCCGCTGTTCTGTAATGGACGCTATCTCTCCACCGGACATTACTCTGGAACAAATCGGAATCGGAGACCAAGTTGTGTCATCCATCAACCGCCGCCGTCGAGCGCCTTCCCCGGTGGAACCAATCGAGATTAGTCGCCGTCGTACACTTCAGTTCCGAATTTGCCGTCCGTCGTTGCCACTCTCGCTGACGTTGCTGCTGTCCGCCGGTGGTGAGTTGTGTGTGTTTCGGAAGAGAGGGAGATGTGAGAAGGGAGCAGGTTACCGATCTGTAAACAAAATTATGAAAGAAGAAGGGGGGATGTAGAGAGAGAGAGAGAGAGAGAGAGATAGAGAGAGAGAGAGGGAGTTGACCGAGGTAGATGAGATAAAGTGAGAAGGGGGTGGGTGAGGGGCAACTAGCGGATGAGAGAAAGAGTACCGATCGGATCGGTATTATTAAAGAAAATGAGAATATCAAGGATATGAAATTGGGCCGTAAAATTAATTTGGGCCTGGAGTATTTGGTTTGGGTCATATTAAATTTGAGTCCATATTTGACTTGCTGAAATTACTCAATTAAATTATGTTAAATTACAAATGGAGATATTTAGTAGAGTTTTGAAGTGGAAGAAGTTTGGGCAATTATATTTTGAGTTGGAATTTTGATTGGTTGGTTGTCCGTTGATCTTGGACCGACAGATGAATTTCCTATAAATTCAAATACCTTCTATTTTGACCCGATTCAAGGTATGACATGTCAATAAATTATTATCTAGTGATGAGTAATCAAGTTATTGAAATCAAGTAAATTAATGATAGTATTTTGATTAATTAATCGTGTATTAGGATATGATTATTGGACGTACTTTGGGGGACCATTGAGTGCGTGAGCTATCCCGTGATCGGAAAATTCATTCGTTTCATGGAGGATGTTTCGATCATGCAGAAGTACCTTACGTCTTCGGTATTGAGGCAAGTGAATTCTTGCCTCATTATAATGATAATTTGTCTTATATATGTTATATATATCTACGTTCATATATGCTTTATGAATTTCGATTCATGATGATGTTATTATTGATCTTGTCGATCATCCATTGAGGAACGTTGGTTCCGAGTCTTATTTATACCCTCGTTGCATTTCGGTGAGTTGATTTGATCTTCATTGGATTCGTATTTTCCTTCGTTGAGTCATTTGGTCCCTTGTTGGGAATTGGTAAGTCATTATTGAATTTCGATGTCACTTTTGTTACCTCGTGGCATTCCGGGTCACACTGGCGTGCCGGTTGGTATGTGTAGGATTTTCACGTCGGGCACATATAAGGTCGTGTGTTGGTAGTTGACCTCACATTGGACTGTGCACACGAGACGGTTACTTCGTGAGACTGATTAGGTACAAGACCACACGTGTATTCGATCGATACTCGTTGGTGGCTTGTGCACGGACACATTTCCATCCCGGGCGTAGTGTGGCGCCATCCTTTTGAACTGTAGCTGTTAGTTGATTCATACAGCATGTTTGATTGCCTATGTATTCAACGGGATTGGGTTATAATCTGGTCGATTCACATTTGATCGCATGTGTTTGACAATTTGAGATTATGATCAAACTTGTGCTTTATATAGCATGTGTGAATGCGTATATTCTGGTTTTGAATGATGAGTTGTTAATTCATATAGCATGTATGATTATGTATGTTTGACATATTGAGATTTATTATCTTGTGTAACTGACCCTGTGGTTTTGGGCGAAATATGTTGTTTTTATCATATTTTAGGTCACGGGAAGGCTAAGACACAGGAAAGACAAGGTGACGACGAAGAGTCTCAAAGATACTAGTCAAGGGCCCGAGTCTTCTTATTTTCGGATATATTTCTTTTCAGTTCCGCTGTATTGTTATTCTCCTGTATTTGTATTGTATCAGTATATCTATCTTCACATAGATTATACCTGTATTATATTGATCCTCGTCTGTTTGGCGCATGTTAGCCAGTATATCTGTATAAACTCCTCATCGGAGTATTTGGTAAACATAATGTGGTTCGGTACTGCATTTATGTTATGTCAATTATTGTACTGTGTTTCGCCTGGTGGATCCCAGTTGGGGATTCACGGCACTGTAATAGCCGCCGGGTTTCGGGGTGTTACAGTGTTCATTGTCTTCTGATCTTATCAGAAACATGCGGGAAACCAGAGTAATCTATTTGTATTTCTTCGAACTGTGTCCATTAATTTTCCTTCATGTATATGTTTGTGTAACTTCAGCCTACGGGCATATGGAGATGGTAAGTCTCTCAATTATAAGTCCCCTCTTAGTTGTGCGGTGATTGTGTGATGCTGATTCGATCAACCTTGGTCGAGGGGCTAGAACTTGTAGGTGGTATTAGGGTTTTGAGATGTACAATGCGTATACGTTCCGGGTGAAAATAGTTATACATTGTATTTTGGAAAATTAGGAATATTAACGATTTCTATATTCTTTTAAGAATGAGATTTTTAAGTATCAATTTTAACCGCTGCGGGAGTATTTTTAAAGTGGTTTTCGAAACTCTTTCAAATGGTGACAACCTACGATTTAATATCATTATATCAAATGAGTATGTATACGGTGGAAAATCCTTTACTTTCGATTAAACAATTAGTAGAAGAAGAAGGATCTTTATTTTATTTAAGTTCCAAGTAATTTTTGGAAACATTTCGGATTATAGGCTTCTTCGAAAATGTTAAAAGTATAAATTGTTTTGTGCATTATTTAAAAATGATTTCAAAATCGACGTGTAAAATAAAGCCTCCACTTCCAATAAGAGTAAAGTAATTACAAGTTTCGGCGAAACATAGCATAAAGCCTCCTCTTATTTTCAAAAGGATTGTTTTCATAAAGTGCTGGCACCACAGTCATAAAGTTTTAGGATCGTGTGTCATGTTTGGACACGCGTTTGGTTGCGATTCAGATCGTTGTGCATTTGTTGTCTTAGTGGGGGTATGGTTGTGATGGTGAATTTTGGTTGGTATAGGTATGGCGCGCAATATTGTGCAGAATTAGCCCACGCTACCTTGTGGATAGCGCACGCTGATCTATCCGGCATATAAACCGGACAGCAATCATGATTTATCATTTCCACTCTTTTCCTTTTCTCCGCAGGTGACACCACGGTGTGAATCGAAGGCGACTAGGGTCGTGATCTTGGCCGATTTTGTTCCGTTTAAAGGTGTTTGGGAGTATAACATTATCTAATCTATTGCTCTTCGTCGGATCGAGGCAATTCCTTGATTTTTCTTTAGTTAACCATTTTGAAGATTTTGTTCTTGATCTCATTTTCTACCCGATTCTGATGAATCAATTGATGTTAAATGTTGTTGTTGGTCATGTCATATGAATTTTATATCCACAACTCCGACTTGTTCAACTCGGTTGATGATTCTAAGGATTCTGAGGAACCGTGAACAATTAACGTTCGATCAAATGTCCGTAAACTATAGGTGAACAAAGCAAACGATCAAGGGGTGTCCCGTACCCCAGATGATGGCAGGTGATGCTTTCATAATATGTCAGAATTGTTGATGCTTCCAACAATTGTGGCTTTGATTCTCTTTATCTTCATCCTTTCCATCTCTAACTTGGTAGTTCTACGTTTCGAGGACAAAACTCCCTTTAAGGGGGAGAAGAGTATAATAATCGGGATTCTTGCGCTTGTACATGTAGGGCCTTGGACCCTTATGTTTGACTCTAATGTCGCACTGCAGAACTTGCGAGTTCGGTGGTACTGCGATGATTGGCTTGATGTCTGAGCCTGGTTTCAAATCTCGTCGTATAACCCCATTATCGTTGAATATTGGACCATATTTCCTTTGGTAACTTATGATCCCACCCGAGCAAACCATATCTAATTGTGTTGTGCTTTACTTTGATTTCAACTTGTGCTGTTAACTGAATCGCGTCACTACGAAGAAATTCTCGTGATGTTAGTAGTCATTCCGCATTCGTCAAAATGCATAGAGATTTGGTCATTCGACCTTATGAAGTTGCTTGCTATATTATTACCTTATTTTCATTGTTCTAAATTTCGGGGACAAACTTCTTTCATTTAAAGTGGATCGTAATACTCAAATTTTTTACTTCTGTATGTTTCCATTCTATCGACTCACTTATGTTCATTGATACCTGCTGAATTTGTTCTGTTCTTCAGTCTTTTCCGTTCGAACGAGTTGTGGCATTGTTTCGGATTAGTCCGTTTACAGTTGTGACTTTTCCCAGATTCAGTTCAACCCTTGTGAGTCCTATGCAAAGTGAATATCTTGTAATTGTTACCAGCCCACTTAATGTCTTGAGTTGAGGCGTGAACTTCGGGGTTGTTTGATTATCGTCGTCCAATCGTTGTTGTTCGATCAATGTTGTTCGATCGTTGTGGTTCGACTGTCGTTGCTAGATCTTGCATCGTGATTCTCGGGCGTCTGATTTCCTTAAGATTCGAGTACTCGTCCCAGTGAGTTATCTTCCAAACCTTTGAGGTTGTCGGAATTATATGCTCATTTAGTGTTAAGCTCGCATTTTGATTATTGTATTATTTGGATTATCAACCATAGTGATTCATGATCGTTGCACTTCGTAAACATTTTGCATATTGAATCGGACCACAGCGGCTCTGTATGACATGGAGTTTTGTGTTCGTTATTGGCAGCAGATAACGTGTGTCATCTAAAATTTGCCTTCTCTTGAGTGTTTCATGTCCTAAGTTTTCGGACGAAACATATTTCAAAAGAAGTGGGATGTAATAATTTTATTTTCCTGTTAGTCCCTTCTCTTTTGATTTATTTTTATTTCCTTTGGTTCGCTAGTCTTGACGATCAACATAAGATGGTCGTCATGTCTTGACATCAAGTGGGAGTACCGAGAGTCCGTGAGTACATCTTTTGGCTTGACCAAGATTTTGGTCATATTCGTACCATGGATTAACTCGATCCTTATCAGGTATCCTTGCGAGTCTGTCGCTAATATTTTATTTTTACTATTATTATTGTTGTGGCGGCGAGAGATAATTGACACTGAATGACGGCGCCACCATAATAGCGGTTACTAAGAAACAACCGTAGCGCCACTAGGATCACCGACTTAAAGTCGGTTTAATGTGCATATAAGGCCCTGAGAGGTATTCCCATAGTAGACTTAAGACGTTAACCGAAAAGAAACAGTTGGGTAATCTGTAAGTATGGATCCTACTAAGCATACCCGTTGCTTGGAGAATATCAGTTATCTAGAGACCGTAACACAATTTCATCGGGACGCAAGTCAGACTGCGCAGGAGGCAGCTGCACGGGAATGCGAGCATGTTGTGCAGCTAGAAGCCCTGTTGGCTGCAATACGATACACTCTTCGAGAGAGGGAGGCACAGTACACCCAGGCGAAAGAGGCCCTCACTACGCCACATATGGGCTTTAACAACGCTTTTTTCAATGTTACAAGCAAAAGTGTAACCATATATACCTTGAAAGTGATCTAGGCCTACACTTTTTTCCGGTGTTAGCATTGCTATAAATCACTGTTACGGTAGACGTTATTCAGTATCTATGGTAACGTTGAAGTCGGTGTAGCCATTGGTCTTTAAAAAATGTGTAGCCGTTGGTCTTTAAAAATCAATAAAATAATGGGTAAGCTCAATGATTGTCCGAATATTAGTCAATTAAATAGGCAGGCTCAATCTTTGTCCAAATATTTCAATTAAGCGGGTCAAATTTCAATTATTCACTCTCAACTCTCAACTCTTTCTCTCAACTCTCTCACAGCTCAACCGTTGACCAGCCAACCGGCAAATACATTTCGTATCGTATATCTTTTATATATATATAGGAAAAATAAATATAAGTTATATATATATATACATATTATATATATATATATTATATATATCCATATATATAACCTATTCTAAAAGTGTGATGGTCGAAAACGTGTTGCCAAATTACAGTCTGAGGTGAAAGCGTGTTCTCGTTTTTATTATTCTCAACAGGCTTGCTTCACATGCGTGCTTCAGAAACGTTGCTTCATTGTATCTTCTTCATCAGATATTGCAAATTTAGCCCCGCCGGTTTATTCTTTGCTCCATCTCTCTATTTCTTCTCCCCCCTTTCTTTCCCCCAAAATCAAATATTCCTTCCGTACATAAATTTATTGACAAGGTTGAAGACTCCCGAATGACATTCCTCTCCTTCCACACCGACCAGATTGACGAGGCAAATGCAAGAGTGGTGGCATCAGGCAGATTCTAGGTCGGAATTGAATTCCAAAACGAATTGAGGTCACGCCTTGGTGAGTAATGGTGGTGACTGGATTTGTTATCGGGACCGATGTCGGGTTAGTGGCTACAGGGCGGGGAAGATTTCCGGTTCAGGTTCGGAATGATGAGTTTGAGATATGGTTTTAACGCGGACAAGAACAGAATTAGCTCCGACTTGATTCAGGCTAGTGAGTTCATATTTTTTTTTTCTGATTTTGTTGGGTTCTTATCGTCACTGAGTTTGGTGGAATTTTTGGGTTAGATTTGAGGTTTTGGGTTTATGGTTCAGGCCAATTTCGGATTGCAGTTTATCCTGATGTATTGAATAAGTGCTTTAGAGTAGATAATTTCATGTGGACAATGGATTTCATGGTATAAGTCCATACTAAATCATTATCTTCACCAGGGTATAAACACAATGTTAAAGTGAGTTGTAAGATATCATAAATAAGTGAATAGGGTGTTTACTTTGCGTACAATGTAAACTTGCAATATTAATCTCTATTTATTTTTACCTTTTGCTTCTTCGGAGCTGTATATTTATTTAGTTAGCTCTCAATAAATTATTGCCTTGGTTATTTTGGTATGTAAGTTTTATTTTTCTCGAACCTCGTTTGCAGGTTGACATTGCCATCCCTGAAGTGTTTGTTGGTGGTCTATTGGGATCTATGCTTATTTAGTGCATGTGTTTGTGCTGCTGTCGGTCAAAGTGCTCAGGAGGTTGTAAATGAAGTAAGAAGACAGTTCATTGAGAGGCCAAGAATCATGGTCAGTATCGCAATCATGTGTTTTAAGGTTTAGTGGCATGTCTTGGATCTTCCATCACCAAGGTGCATAATATTTGCTCATGTATTTCAGGATTATAAGGATAAACATGATTATGGTCGTTGTGTATCTATCATTGCATCTGCGTCTTTAAGGGAGATGATAAAGCCTGGATTGTTGGCCATTATATCACCGGTAGCTGTTGGTAAGTGTTTTCTAAACTAAACTGTAAAACTAAACTGTTTTGCAAAGATTTTTATTAAAAAAAAATACCAAGCAAATTTAACAACAAAAACTTAATTTACTTTAAGAATTATATGAAAAAAAACTTATTTAGAGAAAATATTATTCAGAAATCGGTGCTATACAAATCAAAAGCTTCACAGCTATTAAGGAAGCAAAAAGAAGTTAAAAAATACTTACTTTATGGGCGGCGATCATCTGCTTGGACGAAGACGGCAGCGATGGTCGGCTTGGAGTTGGGCGGTGGCAATCGGCTTGGAGTTTGGGTTTTTTGCAGTGGGTATGTGTTGGTTTTGGGCTTTATATTATTAATCAGGGTTGGGTTTTATTATTATTATTATTTATTTCTATTTTACGAAAATAAAAAAGATATATATATATATATAAAATTGAACTTAGCGGCCGCTATGACCGCTATCGCTACTGCGCAATAGCGCAGAAAGCGGCTGTTCGCGGCCGCTACCCTAATCGCCGCCGCGACTATCAGGGAATAGCGATGGCCGGTCGCATCGCATCGCTATGCGCTATAGCGGCCGCTAAGATCACTATTGACTACTATGGTTGCAACTTTAACTATTTTGGTCTTATGGAGTACTTCCATGCCAAAAGAGCAAGAGTGCTTAGTTCCATTTAATATCTTGCATGATGTGTTGGTCAGATTTTTTTCGTCTGAAGACGTACCATCAGCTCTAAATTCTAAAGGTGGAATCAAATGTTAAATAACAGACAATTTGCTTGCTCGCATTCTATCTCTACTTCCTTTTAAAATATAATTCTTGTGAATAAGCATTTTCTAACTGGTTTTCCATGATTGGTTGGTCTGGTTGTTCAATGAATACAACCTTTTTTTTGTTAGGTTTTATATTCCGGGTGCTAGGCTACTATACAGGTCATTCTCTGCTTGGGGCCAAAGTTGTAGCTTCCATGTTGATGTCCGCCACAGTTTCCGGCATCCTCATGGCTCTTATCTTCAACACTGTCGGAGGTGCCTGGGATATTGCTACCAAATTCATTGAAACATGTGCTCTTAGATGCAAAGGGAGTGATTGTCACAAAGCAGCAATTACTGGTGATACGCAAGTATGTATATGTTATCATAGTTGTTGATTCAGTGTTGAAATTGAGGGGCTGACAGTAGTATCTTTTCAAATGCAAAGGGTTTTTTGAAAATCTTTTTTGCTTATGGAGGAGGTAAATGCAAGACAAAACAAAATATTGGATATTATTTGTAATTTTGGGTGTTTTTTTTTTGAAATTAGGTCGAGCCTCAAGGCCCAAGTATACTCTTCGTAGTTAACCCATTTCTAATATTTGCGGATCTTCGTCTTTTTTCTTGCAGTGTGGGAGACCCATTTAAAGACACAGCAGGACCATCAATTCATGTTCTCACGAAAATGTTGGCTACCATAACTCTGGTAATGGCTCATGTATTTCTGTGAATGTTAGTTAACTTCAGCACCAACTATCGTGCCATTTTACCGGGGTGCGCTTACGCCAAAGTTTTTGTTTTTTGATGCAACTGATGGTGTCATTGGTGTGCACTCTGCTCAAAGTAAAGTTTAAGTTAATAGTAACATTCACGTGTTTATATAACCATGGACTATGGGTGGAATCTAGCCTGAAGATGTTGCTAAACGTCTCACGGACTATGGATTTCATGGTCCGACCATGTCATGGCCCATTCCTGGTACGCTCATGATCGAACCGACTGGATTTCATGGTCCGACCATAACGTTATATTCGTTTGATTACTTACTTTATCATATACTTTTCAGTTTTAAGATTACTGTTAGTCACACGAAGTAACTATGTATTAGCCTATTTATCCGATGTTGCATTAAGTTGGCTATTATCTTGTTTCCAACTGACAGATTTTATTTTAATGATAACCAACTATTTGTGCCTACAGGTTGGTCTAATGATCCCTGGCTTTATTGGTGCTGATGTTTGCCATCTCACTCTCCACAAAACATTCTATATTCCTCACGGTGGTGGTGAACCCGATATGGGGCCCGTTTGGGTGAAAAAACCCCTAGCACCATTTCTACCATCACATCCCATGGTACGTAAAACACATTAACAATAATCATTTGTAGACGTGTATAATGTGTAATATTATTATTTTCAATTAAATTGATTAATTTATATATTATTTTTAAGCTCAATTTTTTTTGATATTGCAGGTACCCACTGGAGGTATACCAGCTCCTGATAACTCTCCACTGTTGGGTACTATTTCTGCTGCACCATGGGGCTCAACGCTTATTTTACCAATATCATACACGTGCATTTCCTTGTGTTTCAGATTCTGTTTGATAAACATACACTAAGCGGCAATTTTTTTCTACTGCAGGTTTTTAATGTGTTGTTGAGATTAGCATGGATGCAAACTATGATGAGTATCACTATTTTTTTGTAACGGGTGGATATACTCGGCCCTTTGGTGATTCGAATCATTCCGATAGGATCCTTAGCATCCTTATATTCATTTTGGATTTATGTAGTTACTTTGTATGGTTTATGTATTTGGATGGTTGTTTGATAACCTTTGATGTATTGGGATGTTTGAATTTATTTTTAATGGGTAACTCTATTTTTAAATACCATATGTTGATTTTTAGCAATTAGAATGTTGGTAAAAGACATGCGAAAATGTAGCCATTGACCCCAAAAATATACTCTTTACGTGTTGGCGAAAGAATAACATAGTGTAGCCAAAGATATTAAATTGTTTAAGAAACAAGTGTAGCCATAATGATAAAGGGTGTTGCCAACAATATCGAAATGTTTCACAATTTTATGTTACAGTAGTACTATACAGGTGTAGGCATAGGTCTACAACTATACTTTTAATGGTGTCACCACATAGATAACGGTGTTGGCATAGGTCTACAATAACACCTCTCAAGGTGTAGGAACAGAACCAAAAAGTGTTGGCATAGGGGTCTACAGCTGTAATACCCGAGATTTCTGTTATGTAATTGGAACTCGTGATATTGTAATGATTGTACTTGATTTGAGTATTATTTTCCGTATTTCATAATCCGATGTTGTCGAGCGTTTAATTCCGTGATTGTGATTTAAAGATTGTAAATCTGCGCATGTAGCGCACGCTATCAGCTATGTTTAGCGTGCGCTAACGTGGGTTCATAGCGCACGCTACTGAGTATCCTTAGCGCACGCTATGCGCGGTCAAATTGATTGAGACGTGCGGTAGGTGAGAGCTGGCCGGGGGACCCCTGTCGGATAGTGTCGGGACGTACCTGGACGGCTTTCGGGGAAAAGCCGAGTCAACGCCTTAGCGCACGTTACAGGTATATGCGTAGCGCACGCTAAGTGCCGAGTACAGTTTAGACTGTGAGCCGTTAGCGCACGCTACGATCAGGTCTAGCGCGCGCTAATAGCCATTTATTATAAATAGACAGATCCTATTCGTGATTCCGATTCTCTCTACTCTCATTACCCGAATTCCTACACGTAAAACATAACTTCCTCACCCCAAACACTTCATATCAACATCCTGATTTGTGATTGAAGATCGTTCATCATTGGAGATTGTTGTTCAAGCTTTCGGTGTCGGATTGCTTCATTTTCCTCCGTGTTCTTCACTACTTGAGGTAGGTGATTCCTCACCAACGTTAGTAATGTTCTTAAGGACGTCGATCATGTTTAGATAGCCGCTATTTTGTTTATGATCGGTCATCACATGTTAGAAGGATATTTTCGATGTTTCGACACTTATTCATCGTATGAACCTTTGAACCATCTTAGTAGTATGAACTCCTAAGCGTTTTCAAATCGATTTATGGTCGATGTCGGAGATTACCTAGTTCGTATGTTTCACGTTGGAATCATGTGTTTTGGGACTTGGAATAATCGGAACTTAGAATACTTCTTGAAGATCTTAGAAAAGATATGATATTGAGATGACTATCCGTATATTTGTATTTCGCGATCATAAATCTTCCACAAACCTTATTAGCATGATTTGCCCGAAGATAACTTGTATTATCACGGTAGAATTCATGAGTTCTTCACCATTCAACCCAGTTTTCGGATTTCAGTATTCTGCCATGCAGTATTAGCGCACGCTAACACATGTGAGTTAACGTGCGCTATCGGGGTCAGTTAACACCCGAAACGTTCGTAGCGTACGTTATGAGACCAGCCGAGTCAGACTGCCAGACCGTGGCTAGCGCACGCTAGTCTTACATGATAGCGTATGCTAACAAGCCTGCTTAGCACACGTTACGTGAAACGTAGCGCCACGCTAAGCGATCGAGCAGATTGGTTATTTTTTAGCCTTTCGGCCGTAGACCGAATTGTTAGGCCATCGTTCGACTTGAGATGATTTGTATATCGTTCCTTTTGTTAAGGTTCGAGCTTGTTACGTTGATCGAAGGAGGCGGCCTTCGAGCGTGTCGAGAACATTGAAGTGTTTCGTCCTTGCCATTTTCGAGGCAAGTATCATATGTCGAGTTCGATTTATCATACTTGTGGTTTTATTCATATTGTTGAATATGAGATGTGTTTCTGAGAAATTTCGTGATATTCGTTGTTGTTTGTTCGTATTGATGAACATATTAAAATGCATATGTGTATGCATAATTGTTTGATTATGGTATAAATGATCCGAGGGGGGTCATGAGGATCTATGCTGAGGGCGCTGGATCGAATGTCCACCATGCGTTGGTTCGACGGGATCATCATGGGGATCTATCTTTGAGGCGCCGGATCGCTGGACGGGTTTTCCACCATGCGTTGGTCCGACGGGATCATCATGGGGATCTATCTTTGAGGCGCTGGATCATTTGGATTACCATATATTGTGTTGATGGAATCGTGAGGATTCGCATCGTTGGATTCGGTGGCGGAAGTGCTTTTGCATGTTTTGTGATGTATTGATGATTTATTGTATGATGATACTTGTACTAGCATTGTTTTGCTAACCCCTTCGGGGTGGACATTGTTTTGATGTTCGGGTAGCCGAGGAGCGGTAAAGCAACTCTGATGCAAGCGGAGACGATGAGATGGCTCGGTGATGTGATTGGTGTTATTGTGTTTGGTCTTCTTGGTTCGTTTAGTACTCGAAGTCGTCTGTTGTAATAAAGTCAATTCGATATGGTTGTATTAGTTAACTTATTTGATTGGTTGAACCAAATCATTTGAACTTGATTGTTCGATTGTATTGTTTTTACACTTCTTCTAAAAATAGCCTTGTAAATCCTTATCTAAAGGGTTTACGGCGTAATTATTCGAATATCTCGGGGTGTTACGAATATGGTATCGGAGCTAAGATTTATGGATATCTTGGCATTTGGGTTAGTTGGAGTGCATTTACGTTATTGATTATTGGTCGTTCGTAACATCAACTGCCGAGCCAAAGATCGTCAATTAATTTGTGGATGTAAGTTTCCTAATCTCGAATACTACTGTTTTATTTAATTCCTGTCTTGTAAACATTGATGGATGTACTTTTAGAACGTTTGCCCTGGATATTGAGTATTTATGTTTACAGTATGTTGAGAGGAGGTCGTGGACGCGGACGCGGTCGTGGACACGGACGTGGAAATGCGAGGCAAGAAGAGTCGGTATCTACTCCTGAGTGAGCCGCTAGCCAAACGGATTCACATTCCGGGGGACAGCAGGGATCGGCAAATAATAATGCAGACCCTAACGTGTCGGGAGTGCTTCAGCAGGTGGTTGCCCAGATAAACCAGTTTGCTCAAGTTGTGGATCGCATGCAGACGGCGATGGGACAGCAGAATAACGCGGATAATCGGGGAGATAAATGGCTTACCGAGGTGGTTAAATTGCATCCTCCGAAATTTGACTCGCTCACCGAGACGCTTTCGTGGATCATTGGGTGAAGGAATTGGAAAAGATTTTTGCAGGATTAACTGTCCCAACGATAGGAAGGTTCGTCGCCCGGTATCTTTTGGCCGGGAGGCTTTCGATCGGTGGGAGGCCATTCGACCGAGGAGCACAATGTTGATCGGACGGAATTCAAAGTGATGATGGAGGCACGTATTGTCCTCGTCCGATTAGAGAAGCTCGAGTTCGGGAGTTTTTCTCACCACAAAATTCGAAGTATACGTGGACGGACGTGATTAAGACTTTTAATCACCAGCTGACTTATGTGCGCCACTTAGTCAGGACCGAGGCGGAGAAGATTTTTCATTTTGACATGCGAATGAAGCCGGAAATTCAGCAATATATGTCCGGATTTGAATGTGCCACCTTGCGACAGTACCAGGACAAGGCGTTGGCCTATGACATGAAGGAGGCAGCAGTAGAAAAATCGACGGAAGCAAAGAAACAAGGTGTCTGGCAACTTCACGGAGAATAAGAATGGGGCCCCGCCGGGCCGGGTCCTCTTTTCACTCATCCAGAGACCTCCGCATCCTTCTCGAGGAGGAAAGAAGTTCCGGCAAAGACCGACCGGTTCTCGACGCAGAAAGAAGTGTTACAACTGTGGCAAGGCGGGACATGTTCGACGTGATTGTTTCGCGCCTGCTGTGACCTGTTTCGAGTGTGGACAGGAAGGACATCGCGCAACATTTTGTGGGAATGTGACCCGATCTTTTGGTACTCACGCTCCAGCTCCAGTCCCGAAAGAGACGAGTGTGAACCAGACGCAGCCAAGTGGATTTCAGCAGCAGAACGCTGGGAAGAGAGAGGCATCCAGTGCTGGGTCCGTTCCTCCACGCCTGTACGAAATGAGGAGATCTGATGATCAAAACACAGCTGTTGCATCAGGTACGATTCAGATCCTTTTGCAACTAGTTAGTGTTTTGTTCGATTCAGGAGCTACGCATTCTTTTATATCCTTGAACTGTGTTAATCGTTTGAACATCTCGTGTTTATATAATTGTGAACCTTATGTTGTGGGATTACCGAGCGGGGAGAAAATTGTGGGAACCTTAGAAGCTAAGAATTTCCTAGTATCTATAGAAGGAAGAGATTGGTCATCGAATCTTATTGTGGTTGACATCTGCGGTGACGATTTAATTCTCGGAGAGGATTGGCTCAACCGTTATGGAGCTGTGCTGAATTACCGAGAGAGAGTCATTTCCATCATTGCTGATGACGGATCTGAACACTTATTCCGAGGATGGAGACCGGGAAGCTCGGGGAAATTGATCAAGGCAATGAAAGCTGTGAAATTACTGAAGCAAGGATGTCACGGACTTTGGTGCTATGCCATGAGGAAAGAGGAAGGAGTAGAGCTCTCGTCCATTTCAGTGGTGAATGAGTTCTCCGATGTATTTCCTGACGAACTACCTGGGTTACCTCCGCAGAGGGGAGTGGAATTCACTATCGAACTAGAGCCTGGAGCAGCTCCTATTTCCAGAGCACCATATCGCATGGCGCCAACCGAGATGTATGAACTCAAGAAGCAACTGGAGGAATTGTTACAGAAGGGCTATATCCAACCTAGTGTTTCTCCTTGGGGAGCGCCCGTTCTTTTTGTCCGAAAGAAAGACGGATCCCTCCGACTGTGTATTGATTACAGGGAACTCAATAAGATGACAATCAAGAACAAGTATCCTATACCTCGGATCGACGACTTGTTTGATCAACTGCAAGGGGCAAGGGTATTCTCGAAGATTGACTTGCGATCAGGATACCACCAGTTGAGAATTAAGGAATCGGATATACCGAAATCTGCATTCAGATCCCGATGCAGGCATTATGAATTCGTAGTGATGCCGTTTGGACTTACCAATGCTCTGCAGATTCATGCAATTGATGAATCGGGTATTCTTGGAATACTTGGATAAATTTGTGGTCGTCTTCATTGATGACATCCTGATATATTCGAAAAACGCAGAGGAACATGCTGAACATTTGCGTGTGGTTTTGAGCACCTTGAGGAAAGAACAGCTATATGCAAAATTTTCAAAATGCGAGTTCTGGCTTAAGGAAGTGACCTTCCTTGGACATGTGATATCAGCCGATGGAGTTCAGGTGGACCCGAAGAAAGTCGAAGCGATCTTAGAATGGGAAGCTCCTAAGAACGTGAAGGAAGTCCGGAGCTTCTTAGGACTAGCTGGATATTATCGCCGCTTTGTAGAGGGATTTTCCAAAATTGCTCGTCCGCTCACCCAGCTATTACAGAAAACTCAAAAGTTCATGTGGAATGAGAAGTGCCAGGCTGGTTTTGACGAACTTAAGAGGAGGCTGACGACAGCACCTATATTAGCGCTACCAGAAGGAACTGACGGATTTATGGTATACAGCGACGCTTCGAATCAGGGTCTGGGTTGTGTATTGATGCAGAAGGATAAAGTGATTGCTTATGCCTCTCGGCAATTGAAACCATACGAGATTAATTACCCGACTCATGATCTGGAGCTAGCAGCTGTGGTCTTTGCCTTGAAAATCTGGCGACATTATTTGTATGGCACTCATTGTCAGATCTTTACAGATCATAAGAGCCTCAAGTACATTTTCAGTCAGAAAGAGTTAAACATGAGGCAGAGAAGGTGGCTGGAATTAATCAAGGATTACGACTTAGAGATTCTCGATCATCCGGGGAAAGCAAACGTAGTAGCTGATGCTTTGAGCCGTAAACCTGTTTCCCTTCGAGTGTTGGAAGCACTTACGTCCCAAACTAGTATTCAACGGGAACTGATCCGCGAGGGGATTGAAGTATGGGCACCGGGAATCCAAGGGCAACTTTATGTGATGGAACTGACTTCATCATTAGTCGAGGAGATCAAGTCTAAACAACTGAACGATTCCCTGATCCTTCGATTGTGTGACGAAGTAAAGAAAGGAAAAGCCCCAGGATTCGTGATACAAGATGATGGAGTTCTGAGATTTCAAAGTCGACTTTGCGTTCCCGAGGATGATGATTTGAGACGGACAATTTTAAAGGAAGCTCATAGCGCGCCCTATTCTATTCACCCAGGCAGTAGTAAGATGTATAAGGATCTTAAGCAAAACTTCGGTGGGGAATATGAAGAAGGACGTAGCAGTACGTTTCAAGTGTTTGACTTGTCGCGAGTTAAGATTGAACATCGGCGACCTGTAGGAATGTTAAAGCCGCTCCCGATCCCTGAATGGAAGTGGGAGGATATCTCGATGGATTTCATCACTAGTATGCCAAGGACTAGAACGGGAATGAACATGATTTGGGTTGTAGTTGATCGACTAACCAAGTCGGCTCATTTCCTAGGGATCAAAGATACTTGGGGACCCGAGAGATTGGCGCGAGTATTTATTGCGGAGATAGTCGATTGCATGGGACGCCGAAGACCATTATTTCGGATCGAGATGGTCGCTTTCGTGTCGCACTTCCGAAAGCAGTTCACAAGGCTTTGGGGATCGAGCTCAACTTTAGCATGACTTATCATCCCCAAACGGACGGTCAGTCCGAAAGGACTATTCAAACTGTAGAAGACATGCTTAGAGCTTGTGCTTTGGATTGGTCAGCTGATTGGGAAGTTCATTTGCCATTAGTCGAATTCACCTATAATAATAGTTGGCATGCTTCTATTAAGATGGCCCCATTTGAAGCTTTATACGGGAGAAGATGCCGATCACCCCTGTGTTGGGATGATTCTTCGGATTTGATCGGGACGGAACCAGAATTGATTATTCAGACTCAAGAGAAGATAGCTTTGATTCGAGAGAGACTGTTGACTGCCCAGAGTCGACAGAAGTCTTATGCAGATGTACGTCGTCGCCCTCTAGAGTTCGACGCTGGGGACCATGTACTATTGAAGGTGTCTCCTACACGAGGGATTTTCCGTTTTGGGAGAAGAGGCAAGCTTAGTCCGAGATATATCGGACCATTTGAGATCCTAGAGAGAGTTGGGGATTTAGCATACAGGTTGGCCTTACCGCCATCGCTGAGTCATGTTCACAATGTGTTCCACGTATCCCAACTGCGGAAGTATGTACCGGACCCCAGTCACGTCATTGATTTCGACGAGATCGAGATAGCTAATGATGGCACCTTCGAAGAAAGACCAATCAAGATACTTGAGAGCCGAATCAAGCAATTGAGGAATAAACCAATACCCTTGGTTAAAGTACAATGGTCACGACATGGAGTCAAAGAGGCCACTTGGGAAACGGAGGACAGTATGAAGACTAGATATCCGGAGTTGTTTTCATCTTAAGTTTCGGGACGAAACTTCTTTTTAGGAGGAAGGATGTAATACCGAGATTTCGTTATGTAATTGGAACTCGTGATATTGTAATGATTGTACTTGATTTGAGTATTATTTTCCGTATTTCATAATCCGATGTTGTCGAGCGTTTAATTCCGTGATTGTGATTTAAAGATTGTAAATCTGCGCATGTAGCGCACGCTATCAGCTATGTTTAGCGTGCGCTAACGTGGGTTCATAGCGCACGCTACTGAGTATCCTTAGCGCACGCTATGCGCGGTCAAATTGATTGAGACGTGCGGTAGGTGAGAGGCGGCCGGGACCCACGCCGGATAGTGTCGGGACGCACTGACGGCTTTCGGGAAAAGCCGAGTCAACGCCTTAGCGCACGTTACGGTATATGCGTAGCGCACGCTAAGTGCCGATTTAGGCTTGAGCCGTTAGCGCACGCTACGAAGTGGTCTAGCGCGCGCTAATAGCCATTTATTATAAATAGATAAAGACATCCTATTCGTGATTCCGATTCTCTCTACTCTCATTACCCGAATTCCTACACGTAAAACATAACTTCCTCACCCCAAACACTTCATATCAACATCCCGATTTGTGATTGAAGATCGCTCATCATTGGAGATTGTTGTTCAAGCTTTCGGTGTCGGATTGCTTCATTTTCCTCCGTGTTCTTCACTACTTGAGGTAGGTGATTCCTCACCAACGTTAGTAATGTTCTTAAGGACGTCGATCATGTTTAGATAGCCAGTTATTTTGTTTATGATCGGTCATCACATGTTAGAAGGATATTTTCGATGTTTCGACACTTATTCATCGTATGAACCTTTGAACCATCTTAGTAGTATGAACTCCTAAGCGTTTTCAAATCGATTTATGGTCAGTAATCGGAGATTACCTAGTTCGTATGTTTCACGTTGGAATCATGTGTTTTGGGACTTGGAATAATCGGAACTTAGAATACTTCTTGAAGATCTTAGAAAAGATATGATATTGAGATGACTATCCGTATATTTGTATTTCGCGATCATAAATCTTCCACAAACCTTATTAGCATGATTTGCCCGAAGATAACTTGTATTATCACGGTAGAATTCATGAGTTCTTCACCATTCAACCCAGTTTTCGGATTTCAGTATTCTGCCATGCAGTATTAGCGCACGCTAACACATGTGAGTTAACGTGCGCTATCGGGGTCAGTTAACACCCGAAACGTACGTAGCGTACGTTATGAGACCAGCCGAGTCAGACTGCCAGACCGTGGCTAGCGCACGCTAGTCTTACATGATAGCGTACGCTAACAAGCCTGCTTAGCGCACGTTACGTAGAGTACGTAGCGCACGCTAAGCAGTCCAGGCAGATTGGTTATTTTTGAGCCTTTCGGCCGTAGACCGAATTGTTAGGCCATCGTTCGACTTGAGATGATTTGTATATCGTTCCTTTTGTTAAGGTTCGAGCTTGTTACGTTGATCGAAGGAGGCGGCCTTCGAGCGTGTCGAGAACATTGAAGTGTTTCGTCCTTGCCATTTTCGAGGCAAGTATCATATGTCGAGTTCGATTTATCATACTTGTGGTTTTATTCATATTGTTGAATATGAGATGTGTTTCTGAGAAATTTCGTGATATTCGTTGTTGTTTGTTCGTATTGATGAACATATTAAAATGCATATGTGTATGCAGAATTGTTTGATTATGGTATAAATGATCCGAGGGGGGTCATGAGGATCTATGCTGAGGGCGCTGGATCGAATGTCCACCATGCGTTGGTCCGACGGGATCATCATGGGGATCTATGCTGAGGGCGCTGGATCGCTGGACGGGTTTTCCACCATGCGTTGGTCCGACGGGATCATCATGGGGATCTATGCTGAGGGCGCTGGATCGCTGGATTACCATATATTGTGTTGATGGAATCGTGAGGATTCGCATCGTTGGATTCCGGTGGCGGAAGTCTGTTTTGCATGTTTTGTGATGTATTGATGATTTATTGTATGATGATACTTGTACTAGCATTGTTTTGCTAACCCCTTCGGGGGTGGACATTGTTTTGATGTTCAGGTAGCCGAGGAGCGGGAAAGCAACTACAGTACCGACAGGATGATGAGATGGCTCAGTGATGTGATTGGTGTTATTGTGTTTGGTCTTCTTGGTTCGTTTAGTACTCGAGTACGTCTGTTGTAATAAAGTCAATTCGATATGGTTGTATTAGTTAACTTATTTGATTGGTTGAACCAAATCTGTATTTGAACTTCAGTTGTTCGATTGTATTGTTTTTACACTTCTTCTAAAAATAGCCTTGTAAATCCTTATCTAAAGGGTTTACGGCGCTGTAATTATTCCGAATATCTCGGGGTGTTACAACAGCTACACCTTTCCGCAGTGTTACGAGAAACTATAAAAGTGTTAGCGTAGACCCCTATGGTAGCGGCCATTTTTGTAACACCCTCAAATTTTGTCAAAGTGTAGCTGTAGCCTATTTTTTTTTCTTTTACCAATACTTTTTGGGCTGTGAACACACTTTTTTAGGTGTGACTGAAGCCCATATATGGCCTAGTGCCTCCAGGATCAAGTCCAGAAAGAGAGGGCGATGATACGGGCCAATGCTGAGGAGATCCTTGCGATCCTCCCAGCGGCCCCAATTCCGGTCGTGGGGCAAGATGTCATGAGGCCGAAGAGGATCCCGAGGAAGATCACGAAGAGGACCCTAAAGAAGCGATCGAAGAAAACCCTGTTGTCGTTAACCCGTGAGATATGCTTAACAGGGCATACTATGTGTATGATGTTTTTTTTATAAGTATGCACCGATGTAATGTTTACGAATTAAGAATAAAATTATTCATGGAGATGATCTATAACCCGAATGTATTTCATCAATCTCCTTCCCGTTCCAAGTTTCGAGGACGAAACTTCTTTTTAGGGAGGAAGAGTGTGATACCCCGTAATAAATAAACCTTGTGATTTTATATTTTGTGAACCATCGGATAAATTCGGTTATCATGTCGGAGTTGAGAACTATATCACCTCGTGTTGTTTAGAGTAACGAACTTGAATTTTTTTAAAATTGCGGAGTGTTACTATATATTTATATATAATGTAGCTGCCTCACAAAAAATAGAGAAATAGGGATAAGAAGAGAAGAGTCGAGATACTCTGGGAAAGAGAGAGAAACAGAAATAAGAAGAGAAGAAGAAAAAGAGGAGATAAGAATGGTGCAAAAGGAAGGGTCGCGAACGACCCTGGAGGAAGAAAAGAAAGAAAAAGAGGGCTAAATCTTGACGAAGAATTCTTCGGTAAGATTTTACAATCTATATATAGATTTGTTCGCATTGACTAGTAAATCGTGAATAAGGCTCTTAACGGTCCAAGTATACTCGAGAACCGCCCGACAATACCCAAGACTGATACTCACCCAAAACGTTAGCGATCCGGATACTAGTACTGAAGTAAGAATTGAAACCGATAAGGACCAAAACCGGTAACCCGGTAAAAAACCCAGTAATTTTTTAATTATTTTTAATTATTTTATATATATTAAATATATCTTTAATTAAGTCACATACCAAACATATGATCCTTCCAGACATGTCTTAAGTCCAGCCGTCCAGGTATAAGAACCCATTTAGGGTTACCTACTTCACTCCTCACTCACTCCGCCGCCTATCTTTTTCCTCTCTCTCAAATTTTCAATCGACACTTTCCCATTTCTTCTGCAGATTAACCATATCATGTCTTTATTCTCTCCCACCACCTATTCTTCCTACAGCTCAGATTAAAGGCAGCGCTCCTTTCTTTGCTCGCTTTAGGCTTCAGCAGATCAGCTCGGCTCCTTCGGCCTTCCTACAGTTCAGATCTTCTTCAGATTAAAGGTAGCCCTCATCTTATCTTTTCCGATTCAAGTCCTCGCTCCTCATTCGGTCCTCATCTATTTCTCATCTCTCTCATCTCACCATTATTTAACCGTGCATGTCCTGTTTTACTTTAATTATCAGCTTTTATTTACTATTTCAATATTAATTCGTTTGTGTATTTTGAATAATTATGCTTAAATTATAGTTAGGGTTCATAATTTTATAGCTTTTGGTATAAAATTAGGTCTTCTCATTTTTATGTATTTAAACCAAGTGTTTCTGATTTTTTGAATTTCAACGAAGGTTTCTATTTTTTTATTTTTAATGAGGGTTCCAATTTGGGGAAATTATTAAAAGGAACCAACATGAATTTTTTATTAGAATGTGCATTATGTTTTTTTTAATCTAGAATAAGTTAGATTGTATTTTTGAAATCAAAATCAATAGTAAAACATTAATTTAAAATTGTAAATAACATGTTGTAAATTTATTTGATAAATGTTGAACTAATTAAATTATGTCATTTCGAGATTCTTTAGTGACTCCTATGGATTCAGGAGATTCATTTATGCAAATGGATGATTATGGTGATGATGAGCATTGATGGACTTGAGATTGGGGAATATATAGATTTGTTTGCTATTGATAGTCAAACTCAATCTCAAACTGAAACTAGTCAGTCCACGGTAGCTGAGGAAGGCCCATCAACTGTTGGAAAGCAAAAACGCTCTAAGAAATCAATTGTGCATCAAGAGATGGTTGTTGTAATTCTGATTTATTGTACCTTTGAATGACTTTGTTCTTTATTTATTTGTGATACTAACTTTTGAATATTATTTTTTTGAATGTAGTTGGATATCGGAGACACCGCTTCATCAGTCGCTTGAGAGCTTATGATGATTGGTGAACTTGCTTATGATCTTTTTGAGCCTATGATGAACATGTTCGGAGGCTGTTATTTTGAATGTAACTGCAAAGTAGCTATTTCGCGTCTATAAAGAATATGTTCTGAAGCTCTACTTTAGATGTACTTAATTTGTCTATGTATTTTGAAACTTAAGTTAGGCAGGTTATTGAATCCGTCACGAGTAATTTTTAGGTTCTGTTTCGGGTAATTAACGAGTACACAAAATGGGTCTTATCGGTTCTTAATTGGTTCGGGTCTTACCGGTATCGGGTCTAAAGTACCCGTTAGGCTTACCGGACCGGTTTCGGTTCTGACATTAGAACTGATTGGTTACCGGTCCGGTTCCGGGTATACCCGGTAACCTTATCGGATCTGGTCCGCTAAGCCAATACCCGGACCGAACCGGACCGGTAACACCCCTACGTGAATATGTATTTAGATTTTCAAACCGATGTCGTATTTGTCCGGATGGGACAAAAAATGGTATTGTCGTTGACTCTCCCGTACGGACTCTCCGGTTGTCGGAATTTCGCAAACTTTATATCGTTGCAAAGCTTTCGTCGAAAGGGGCTCGTTTCTGTCCTTATTGCGAAGTTTCATAGCTGTTTGGTGGGGTGTATGCGAGGTGCGTGTATGTGTGTGTTACTGTGTTTGTTATGTGTGTGTTGTGCTTGTGTCGTGTGTGTGTGTTCTGTTGTGTGTGTGTGTGTGTTTATGTGTGCTGGTGTGTGTGCGTGTTTGTGTGCTGGTGTGCATGTGTATATGTATGTGCGTGCGTGTGTGTGTGTGTTTATGTGTGTTGGTGTGTGTGTGTGTGTGTTTGTTTGTGTGTGTGAGTGTGTGTGTGAGTGTGTGTGTGTTGTGTGCTGATGAGTTGAGAAATGGGTATGGGTACGGGCTTGCCGATTTGGGATATAAGTGTGTTTTTGCGTGTAAAAATAGCTTTAGTCGATGTTAAAGAAGCTTCCGGTGAGGTTACGATAGACGGGAGACGTGAAAACGACTATTAGATAGTCATATAAAGTTTTGGGGTGGAAAACATAAATTTTGAAAGCCTAGGGCTATGCCATTTGAGAATTAGAAATAAAGTTGGACTTGATTGAAGTTTTCTAAACCTTCAATTTGACCCTAAACTTTAATATTTTCTCTGAAAAGTGTATAACCTTCTTGGTTTTAATCCAACATGGGCCAAACAAATTTCAAATGGCTCCTAATTCGAAACACAACATTCGTACACCCCAATAACGTGCAGAGTGTCCGTAATATGTCTCACCCAGATTCGGCTAAATTACAAAGTTGAGTTCTAATGGTTATATAAATCTTAACGCGTTAATTATATAATATGATCCGTATTAGGTTGAAGGTCTGGCTAATCTCTCAGTTTATTTTCCTTGTCAATCGAACCTTTTCCATTCGCTAGAATGCCAGGCAAGTAATTTGATTACGTTTGATGTACTTAGTGTGAATGAATATGTGAAAAATGTGTTTTCTGTGAAATGTGGTAATATCAGAAAATGTGATTTCAGAAAGTGGTGATTTCTGTGGTGTGTGACATGTGGTCACTGAGTGTGTGTGAGCTAAGTAAAACCAGCGAGGGTCCCCTGGGATCCGTTAGACTACGAGTATCTGCGGATCACTAGGTGGGGAATTTACTAGAAATTCAAATTGTGTAATTTTTACGCTTTAAAGTGTATTAGTGCGATATTGGTGACATGTGTGATTAGGTGAAAAGTGAATTTGCGAATACTCAGCAGCATTGCGCATTGACATGAAACAATATGTCATAAACATGCATTGCGAAGCGAAAAATCCAAGTAAGCGACTTGGGTTGGCCAAAAGAGCCGAGCGAAATGGGCCCGTATGCGTGAGTCATGGCATGCATGGGAATTGCATTGCATTGGACATACAATAATGATGATTGTGATATTCTATTCTAGAATATATATGATGGCACTGTGATTTGGTTGTTTATTCACTTGTGGTACATATTCATGAATCGTTGTACTTGCACCGGCTGTTTGCTGACCCCTTCGGGGGTGAATATACTTGTTGTGTATTCAGGTGCAGGTCTTAGTGGCGAACCGGCATAGGAAGGACACGAGGATGGCAAGCAACACTGATATCATACACTATTTTGAGTATGTGGTCGTCCTGTTTTGAACCGAGTCGTGTTTTGCCATGTGCTCGCGCGAGTACTGTCGGGTAATATGGTTTATTTATGGTTCAGTCGTTCTGATGGTGTTATTGTGTCATCTGGAGTCCCACAGGATAGTATATTATTGAGCATTGTAATGTATATGGTTTAAAGTTGAATATCGTCAATGTATGTGCGGATTTATGTTGGTCTCAGCCTGGTAGGTTCTCCAAAAAGAATCTACGGCACTGTAATATCTCTGTAAATCACGGGGGTGCTGCAAAAAGATGGTTGACCAAATCGATAACGCGTGCTAAGGATATTGTTTAGCGCACGCTCAACATGATATTTTACCGTTGGACAGAAGAAGACCGTTCTGCAGCTTTGAGTCAAATTGCCATTAGCGCACGCTAATAGTGTCATTTTTCAAGACATCAAAGGAGGCTGGTGGCTATAAATACCCACACCTTGGGTATCTCAAATACACACAACTTCAAGCAATCATGCATACATTCTGAGCTCAAAATATTGTTATTACTCTCAATCAAGTTTATTCCATCGAGTTGTGTAAGAAAAAGATACAAAGCATTGTGTTTATATTTTCCAATTATATATTGTGTCTTTTTCATTGTGATAGAGTGTTGCATCATTCTTTCACAAGTCGAATCAGGAAGTTCAATCCGGTGTTAAATATTTGTTATCTTTAATTTTTAGTATTCTGTTGTTGGAGGGAATGTTTAAGAAACTCCATCCATCAATATTGCTTGACTTCAACACATCAACCAATATATACACGTACCCATCAACCTATTCCTTTCATTAACCCATCCATCTAAAAAATTAATTATAAAACCAACACCTTTTCATGTGTATTCTGAGGCTAATAGTCGTATTACTTGGGGATCCTAATCGGAGTAATGATTATCGTATTGTGATTCGGTATCACGATAATGTTATGTTTTAATTGTGTTTTTGGTATTGCCTGGTGGGTCCCAGTATGGGGTCCACGGCACTGTAATGGCTGCAGTATTTGGGGTGTTATAGAAGATGGCATCAGAGAGTCATTTCCCTTTATGAGTCGTTGTGGATTGAACTAGTATCAAGAAACCTTGATCTTGCATTATTAGGATTGAATTTTTAGATTCATAGTGAAGTTCGGGTAGAATACTAGAAAAAGAATTGTATTAATTATAGTCGGTTGTGCTTGGACCAATAGAAGACAAGCAAATTGTATCGGTCCTGCCCGGACCAATAGAAGACGAGGTAAAGTGAAGTGTGGTTTATCCTTAAGCTAATAGAAAAAGGAAACGAAGAGAGGACGTAGGCAAGTTTCCGAACCTCTATATATCGCTATGTCATTTACTTTCAGCGCATTTAATTATTCCTTCGCGAGAAATTTCATTTATCCGCAACACCACTATTCAACCCCTCTTCTAGTGGTACTCTTATCTCTTCATATTAGAGATAACTCCTGCCATTATGGCAGAGCGGAAGTAATATAATTGAATTAAAATATCCTAATTATCAGATTACTTGCTAGAAAAAAATATATTTATTACCGCCAAAGAGCAGGCTGGCAGACCTGGCGTAAATATAAAAAAAAAAAGTTTTGTCGTCCGTTGGAGGAAAGCAGGACGGCGGCCTGGCGTTAAAAAATAAAATAGCAGGCCGCCAGAGAAAGCAAGTCGGCTGCCTGACGTTAAAAAAAAAGCTGGTCGGGGCCTGCCGTAATAGTAATAATAATAATTGATCGGCTGTCGGAGGTGTGCTGGCGATCGGCGGCGGTCCTACCGGAAAATCTGGTCTGCCGAAGGTCCGTCGAGCCCCATAAAAAAGATACTTTTTTGTAAAATAATTACCCATTTAATTTTATATTTAAGAGATACACACATTCGATATTATTTTTATTATTTAATAGATTCAACATAAAGAGAAGGGGAGGAGAGGCGAGGGGTACACAATGGCCTTTTTCGGTGGACACTATGATGACCATAAAATATTGTCTTCTATATTCTAGATACACACACACATATATATATATATATACACACACACACACGGCCCCTAAAAAAGATATTTTTTGAAAAATAATTATCCATTTAATTTAATCTTTAAGATATATATGGCCCCATAAAAAATAGTTTTTTTTGACTAATATTATCTATTTAATTTAGTATTTAAGAGATACACACACATTCGATATTATTTTTATTATTAATAGATTCAGCATAAAGAGAAGGAAAGGAGAGGCTGAGGGTACACAATGGTTTTTTTCGGTGGACACTACGATGACCATAAAATATTTTCTTCTATATTATAGATACGCGCGCGCGCGCACACACACACACACACACATATATATATATATATATATATATATATATATATATATGGATTGGTTCAGGTACGAAAGGTAAATTTCGTAGGAAAGATGAATGAATTTGGGCCTTTGATTGAGTTGGATCAATGGTTGAGATTTATACTCACTCGTGCTACGTGTTTGTGCTGCGTGTGCTACGCGAACTGAAATATGTAAATTAAGTGAGGTTGTGCTACGTGTTTGTGCTGTTTGTGCTACGATGGATGGAATATGTACTAGACTTAAGCCCTGTTGATCAGAGCTCAGTGAAGATGTTGATCGGACCCTTCCATTATTGTTATTATTATTATTATTGTTGCTGTTGTTGATTACTATTATTATTACTAATATATTTATTATTCTTAATATTTATTATTGTTGTTGATTACTATTATTATTATTATTATCATTATTATCATTGTTATCGTTATTGTCATTAATATTATCGTTATTAGTAATAATAGGCATTTTAAAAAAAAAAAGGTATTTACAAGAATCATCAGTGGTCCTAACAATAATCAGTTGACATTGTCCATTGCTAGTGAGAATCAAAAGTTATCAGTTGTCATGAGAATGCTCAAGAGCATATCATTACATCAAAGATTACATTATGAAATGTTAAAAAAATTAAAAAAACCCTCAAAAGAACACCAGTCCTGACCACTACTAAAAACCCTCATTATTTTTTTCCACAACATCTTCGTCGTCATCTTCATGATCACTCTCTGTTCGATTTGCTCGCCAAATTTGTCTTGCTAAAGCATTTCGGAACTTGGACATGGCTTCTTTACGATCGTCTTCAAACATAAGTGAATCTGCTCTTCCATGATCATTTGCATCATGTTGTATAATTGGTATCTCAAGTGTGTGCATTCTTATGAAATTATGTAGTGAAAGTAGAAACAATAATTGATATTTGATACTTTTGTGATATTTGGGGCATATTATTTAGCACCTTCCACCTTTCGTTTATTATTATTATTATTATTATTATTATCATTATTATTATTATTATTATTTATCACTATTAATATTATATTATTATTATCTGTGACATTTGATATTTTTGTGACATTTGGGGCATATTTATTAGTATTCCTATTATTGTTATTATGATTGTAATTAATTATATTATTATACTATATATTATTATTATGTTTTATTATTTTTATTATTTTATTATATTTATTATTTTTAATATTTATTATATTATTATTATTAGTGATTATTATTTTATTATTATTGTTATTTACTCTTAATATATATTTCAATTCAATTCAGTTCAGTTCAGATCCATTCAGTTCAGTTCAGTTCATTTCATATCCATTCAGTTCAGTTCAGATTCATTCCGTCCAAAAGAATAGAGCCTTAACCTATTTAAAATATGTGCTACGAAATAATGTAATATGTCCTAAACTCACATATTTAAAATCTGTGCGTCATAATAATTCTGATTGTGCTGCACACATATGAAATATGTGCTAGACGGACGTATCTTTTCCTATATTCCTATACTAAGGAGGTTCTCACCATAACCCATATATATATATGGATACGGATCAAGAGTGAACTAGTGCATAAGACGTGCTTCCCCTGTATGGGGTTAGCCGTGAAATAACTAGTACAAGTATTTTACATATGCATTGATATCTCTGGAACAGTAAATTAGGCATACAAATTTTAAAAAATGCAAGATAAGTATTCTAGAATATCCATATCTTAATTCTGGTATGCATGGTTAACCGTGGATCGCACCAGAGGCCACAACCCCTCAGAGGCCCGTTGGATCGTACCGAATTGATTAACCCAAAAGATATTCGTTGATCCACACCTGAGGCCACAGAACCCTCATAGGACCAATTGGTCCGTCCCTGAGTGAACATATACTCGCACACACGTTGCATCACTTTCAATTATACAAGAACATATAATCATAATAAATACTTGCCTTTGATACATCGTCGCTAAGGTTGGAAAATGGGTATTCAAAGACGAATAGTTCTAGAATGGATCTCAGCCCATAAATGATACGTACGAGGCACAATTAACAATGATAAGAATCGATTCAAAATGGAAAGAAATTCGAAACCCCACCTACAAATCCCCCAATTTCAGTTTTATACACATAGGGTTGGAAACTATCTAAATTCCCTCTAATTTGCATCATACATGAGACTAGGCGTGAGTTCGTGGGGACAAACAAATATATAAAATAGATTAATCTTAATCTCGATGTTTCCATGATCAAAGCCATATTAAACGGGCGATTATAACAAAACACCACAAATCCCCCAATTTAGGGTTTCAAGAAATTTATCTAGATTCAAAGGAGTATGACGGATTGAATGATGATAGACTCTGGATTACAACCCAGAGTTTGTTATCTTACGATGCTCCAAAGATTCCACCACGAAAATCGCCTGAAAATTGCCTAGGGTTCGAAGGAGGAGTTTTGGAAAAATGAAGAAAAATGAAAATAAAATGATCTGCCAGGCATATATCTGTTGGACGTTATGGCTGTAACCAGACATTCATTATGACCATAAACCTGACCTTCGTTCCGGCCTTAACCGACCCTTTATTACGATCGTAAACCTGGCTGAATTAAAATATTTAAATAAAAACTGGCATGCCGTCGGAGGTCTGCCGGCGACCGGCGGCGGCACCGCCGAAAAAATTGGTCGGCCTGAGGTCCGTCGGAGATTTCCGTAAAAAGTTTTTTTTGAAAATTAATAATTTAATATTGTAAGACAATTTTTTAAAATTTATTGTTGCTGAAAATTTATTATTATTATTAACGAATTCAATACAAATAAAAGGGAAGGAGAAGGAAGGGGAAAAATGATCTTTTTCGATGCACATTACGACGATCAAAAATCACCATTGCCCATTATATTATTGTTGAAAAATGATCTTTATATATATATATAAAGATCAAGAGTGAAGTTTGTCCAGATAGAGAACTCAGAACCACTCTTATCCATTAGACTAATCAATGAAAAAAGCCCAGATTTTTGTAACACCACCTATACATTCAGGGATATTACAGCGCCGTAAATCCTTTACGCAAGGATTTACAAGGCTGATGAATCGAAAAGACAATAACAAATACTCATAAATGACAATAACTGAAATAAAAATACAACAGACCAGTACAGAAAATGCAAACGACCCACGAAAAAAACATTAATACATAGTCAAATCTAACATTACAAAAGACAATGTACTCGAGTACTTATTAAAAACAACACAAACATCTGAAAAATAAATCCGGCCGGAACATCACTCTGCACCTGTAATACCCGCAATTTCGATTTCTGGTAAATTCTTTTTTCAGCAGAAGTCCGTTTTGACGACTCGCTCATGACCGTTTCGTCATTCCAAGAATGATTAATTCTGAATTTTTTGTCATCTGAGTTCGTTTCGGTATCGTTTTATTGAGTTCCGTCTTTTTGAGCGACTTTTCCGCACTTGAGTTCGATTCTTGCGAATCACATCCGAAACCATTGTTTCGAGTTTCTCGTAAGTTCATTTAATGTTATTATTCATGTTGCGAGCTTTGGTTTGGTGTTTCGATCGTGTATCGTGTATTTCGGACGTTTTGGGCCGTTTTCGTAATTTCCCAAAGTTTGGGGTAATTATTTTCCGTTGTTGAATTTCGAGCCTTTGGGTGGTCGGAATCATGTGTTCTCTTAGCACTTGGATTCGTCTTTGCGAGTTCTTCATAACC
Source organism: Orobanche coerulescens (assembly GCA_033398695.1). Lineage (NCBI taxonomy): Eukaryota > Viridiplantae > Streptophyta > Magnoliopsida > Lamiales > Orobanchaceae > Orobanche > Orobanche coerulescens. Next base: position 139,431,615 of record CM065817.1, read on the forward strand.
ATATCTTTGGTTTATATTCAGGTTTGGGTTTCGGGGTCGTTCAGACCGTCGGAGTTGGCCACGGCCGAGTCATGGCCGCACGTGCTGGGACATTGGCACGCCTGGCCGGTTACGGCCGCAAGGGTCCGGCAGTTACGGCCGTAAGGCCTGTTACGTACGTAAGGCCATGGCCGGTCATGTACGTAACACTGCCGGCAGATTGGGGCAGTTTGGTCGGCATGGCCTGTTACGGCCATAAGGCCATGGCCGGTTACGGCCGTAAGTGTAATACCCGGTTGTAATTCAGTCATTATCATTCAGTAATTTCATTCGGTGATTGTCACCCAGTGAATTTTCACTCAATTATAATCATTCATCAATCATGTTCATTCACCGTGTTCACCGTTCGGAAAAACTTCGAGTTGTGTATCGTTATTGTTCATTGTTTCAACTTTCCTCATATGAGTTCGACTTTGTTAGATCACCATTAATTTTTGGTAACTCCAAAAATTCTAAATCTTCTCAATATTTTAGAGCATCGAGTTAGCTTTCCAATGGTTCAAACGGTGAGTCAATCGGAGTCCGGACGAGAGAGTTATGGTCGTTTTAGCTCAACCGCTCATTTTTCAGTTATTGGCCGATCACTGCCGAACGAACTCGGCCGTGTCGTCCGACACGGCCCGTGCCGTACTCGCCCGGAAATGCCGAAGTCTCTGCCTCAGGACCCGACCGTGTCGTCTGGCACGGCCGAGTCGAACTCTTCCGGATAAGCCAGAATCGACTGCCGACACGCCCGACCGTGTTCCAGGACACGGTCGAGTCATGCCGAGTCGCTGTCGGACGGGTCACTATCGGAAGGCCCTCCGCGCCACGACCGTGTCAAGCAGGACACGGTCGAGTCCCTGTCGGCCAGCTGTGCGACACGACCGTGCCGATCGGCACGGGCCGTGTCCGGCAGGCAGTCAACTCCTTTAAATTCGTTTTTTTTCAGCATTTCAGCCATTTCTCTCCCTTTTCTTCACCTTCAGCCGAGAGAGTAAGCTTGAGGGAGGGTTTTTCCTTCACAAATCATTTGGGTGTTTGATTTTCTTCATCTCCTTTCGATCGTGAAGCCCGGATAATCAATCTAACGCGTGTTCTTCGGATTAAAGTACTTGGATCTTCAAAGGTAATATTCTTCAACACCTTGGATTTCGATTTTTGTGTTGAGATACGATGTTTTGGACGTTATAATCATGATATATGAAGGGATATGTATATGATTATGAGTTTGTATAAGGATTCATTAGATTATTGAGGAATTATACAAGAACACCTTGAAAATCGAGTTGGAATTGGGGATTTTCGACTAATTGTTGTTATAATCACGTTTTTGGATATTCATAACGGATTATTGATCGTATTGGAGATGTTTTGTTGGTTTGAAACACTTCTTGGGGATTTGAGGTTGGTATTGTTGAGGTTTAATTGTAAACAATCGGAGTTTGGCCACAACGTATTCGATATAATGCCCCAATGAACTTAGTTTAATCGTATCGACGTTTTGAGTTCGTTATATTCGTGTTTAATTCGTGTATTGATCGGATTGTTGGTAATTGTATTGAATTAAGGTTGTTCGTGCGACCGACACTTCATTTAGGACTTTTGTTCGTGGAAGGACTATCTTCATCGGTATTGTGTAAGTTAATTCTTACTTGGTTAAAAGGATATTCATCCCTTTTGTTGTTGTTCATTCATAATCATAACTCATTCATCATTATATTAACCGTATCAAAACTTGTTGTTATCAATTAATCATTTCAGTCATAAGGAACGACGGTTCCAATCTTTTCATTAATGTCATTTATTTCATTACCATTCCACCTCGGTGAGTCATTATTCATTTTCGATGTCACTTTTGTTATATCGTGGCATTCGGGTCATCTTGGCGTGCAGTTGGTATGTGTAGGATTTTCATGTCGGGCACATTATAGTCGTGTGTTGGTTGGTGGCCTCACATTGGACTGTGCACACGAGATTGATTGTTTCGTGAGACTGATTAGGTACAAGACCACGCGTGTATTCGATCGTTGGTGGCTTGTGCACGGACACATTTCCATCCCGGACGTAGTGTGGCGCCACCCCTTTGAGCCGTACTGTTAGTTGATGCATATAGCATGTTTGATTGCGTATGTTTCGACAGGATATTTCATAACTTCAGATATAATCATGATTGTGTATTTTCAACCCTTGAGGATTGTTGTTCTTTGTAACTGACCCCGTTTGGGGATTTTGTTTTTCAGGTCATGGCAAGGCAAACGCACGGGAATAGCATGTTGATGTCGAGGAGTCCTAGTGATACTAGTAGGGGGGCCTGATCTTTCAGTTATTGATGTTATTGTCCTTTATTTTCCGCTGCAGACTTTCATTTGAATACTCCGTTTCATTCAGTGTTGTGTATTTTATCTTCATATAAAATACACTAGTATTCGGTATTGTCCTGGTGTATTATAACTAAACTCCTCATCGGAGTAATTATTGTTGTAATGTAGTTTGGTACTACATTTATCTTGTGTAATTCATTCATTTTCAATTGCCTGGTGGGTCCCAGTTGGGGATCTACGGCACTGTAATATCTGCCTAGTTTGGGGTGTTACAGAGTTGGTATCGGAGCGTGGTTTTGAATACTACCTTCCGAGTCATGTCTCATTTGAAATCATCGTCATCGGACTAGTATCATTGGACTTTCGCGTCACGTGTGACCTGTGCAGATGCCGAGCCAATCAGACCGAAAGAACTGTAAGACTTCTAACGCCATGGTATAATTTCTGGCAATAGTCATTCATTCATCATTCATCAATAATCCTCAAACATCATCATTCATTGTGATTAGGACAATCATGTTAACTCATTAATCACTTAATTCATTTCATTACTCAGTTAATAATCAGGACGATCATGTTAACTCATTAATTACTCAATTCATTTCATTACTCAGTTGTTAATCTGGATGATCATATTATCAATCTTGTTAAGTTATTCAAGATAATCATTTCAAGAATTTCATCAGATAATCATGTAACTTCAGTAAATCATTCATATAATCACTAAGTTAGAGCATGTATACTCATTTTCATCATCTCATGACATAATCATAACGTGCTAATCATGCGGGAAATATAATCATTATGCGACCTTCCTACTTCAGTATGGAGAGAAGCGTCGAGGATGCGGGGAGAGGCGCGGTGCGGGCAGAAATAACCACTCGCTACGGAAATCGTGCCGGGACTCGGCTCGATCGAGAAGATGTTCGGGTTGATCCACTCACTTTTATGCGAGGCCATGATGACCCATGTGCGATTGCTCAATCATCATTGCGCCACTCGGCCGGATTAATCGAGAGAACTCTCCGTATGAGCCACCGCTAAGGAAAGTCTTGAACAACAACCTTCATTTGTCGGCAAGAAATCAACGAAGCGTAATCAATCCGAAGGCGGTCACCAACCTTCAAGAAGCCTCGTGTGAGTCCTATCGTTTCGAGCGACCTCTACGGCGCATAATCGTGCGGGATCTCATTCCGGCGGCGATTCGGCCATCACTGTTTCAATTGTGGGCAGGGTCATTTCAGACCGAGTGTCTCAAACCGTCTATCACGTGCTATAATTGTGGGAATTTTGGGCATAAGGCCCGTTTTGCCGAAAGGACTCCAAGTCGGCTCGCGGCATCTCAGCCCCGAAGCAACCAGCGTTTGAATCAGATCGCTTTGTCATCGTCGTTTAAGACAATGGAAGCAAATAGAGTTGGAGCTCGTATTTATCGACGGAGCGTCGGTTCGGGGCCGGCAAGTCCTGATTCATATGATGAGGAGGATCGACGATCCGGTGGTCCGAATGATTTCAGGTATACTCGTAATTTTATTTCAACTTGTGTGTACCTTTTGATGCTGGTACACCGCATTCATTCATTTTCGAATCATGCTTGAATAGACTTATTTCGGGATAGTCCTATTACTTGTAAACCTCATACCATCGGTCTACCTGACGATGGAAGAATTTTCGGAATCATACCGAATTAAGCTTAATGACCGCGATTGGTTGATGGATCTAATCGTGGTGAACTTATCTTAGGACGATGTAATTTTCGGTATTAGTTGGTTTAACCGTCTTGATACTATCCTCAGTATTTGTTAGCGTTTGGTCGCTATCTTTCCGTCGTTGGTTGTCGAATGTGTGCTTCAGGGAAGTAATCCCCGTTGTTCCAGTAGAATTTCTATTATGGCGGAAGCAGAGAAATTCCGCAATCGAACTATTCAATCATTCATTATATCATTTTCATCGATTGGCCTTTCTAAGACAATCGAGTTATTCAATCATTCATTGTATCATTTTCATCGATTGGCCTTTCTAGGGCAATCGAGTTATTCAAACATTCATTGTATCATCTTCATCGATTGGCCTTTCTAAGACAATCGAGTTGTTCAATCATTATTGGTATCTCTTTTTATCGATTGACCATTCTAGGGCAATCGAAATGTTCAATCATTCGTGGTATCATTGTCATCGATTGACGATGTATTTCCAGATGAGTTATCTGGTTGCCTTCACATAGAGTAAGGGAATTCAGGAGTGAGTTGGAGCCGGTACGTCCCCTTTATTGAAGGCACCGTATCGGATGACCCCGACCAGAATGCAGGAGTTGAAGATTCAACTTGAGGAATAGTTCGAGGAAGGTCATCTTCGACCGATTGCGTCCCCGTGAGGAGCACCAGTGTGATCTGTCAAGGAGAAGGATGGTTCGTTCCGTTTGTGTATTGATTACCGGGAATTGAACCGGGTGACGATCAAGAATAAGTATCCTTTACCCCGTATTGATGATCTTTTAGATCAACTTCAGGGAGCCTCAGTATTTTCCAGGATCGACTTAAGATCTGGATATCACCAGTTGCGGATTCAAGAGTCGGATATCGCGAGGACAGCGTTTCGTATACGCTATGGTCATTATGAGTTCGTAGTTATGCCGTTCGGGCTAACTATTGCACCTACGGTATTCAGGGAGTTAATGAATCGGGTTTTCATCGACTTTTTAGATCAGTTTGTTGTTGTCTTCATCGACGACATTTTGATTTATTCTCTTAGCCGAGAGGAACACGAGGTTCATCTTCATCAGGTTTTCGATGTGTTTAGACGCGAGCAATTTTATGGAAGTTTTCTTAATGTGAGCTCTGGATGTCCGAAGTGACTTTTCTCGGGCATGTAATTTCATCTTCCAGAGTTCGTGTTGACCCTCAGAAGACGGAGGCTATCCGAGATTGGCAACCTCCGAAAGATGTTAAGGAAATCCGATGTTTCCTCGGATTAGCTGGTTAATTATCCAACCCACGACCTGGAGCTAGCAGGCGTGGTGTTCGCTTTGAAGATTTGGCGTCATTATCTTTATGGCATTACCTGTCAGATATTCACCGATCATAAGAGTTTAAAGTATATATTTACTCAGAAGGAGTTAAATATGCGACAGAGACGGTGGTTGGAATTAATCAAAGATTTTGATATCGATATCCTTTACCACCCGGGCAAGGCGAACGTTGTCGCCGACGCCTTGATTCGTAAGTCCGTTCAAGAGCAGATGCTTGCTCATTTAACAGTTCAGAAGGAGCTTCAACAGGAATTCCTTAGACCCGAGATCGAGGTCCGCCGGGCGAGTCGGGGACAGCTTTGTATGTTAGAGATTTCATCATCTCTTGAGGATGCAATCAGATAGAATCAGAGTTCAGACCCAGCATTGATGCGCATCCGTGAAGATGTGGCTCAAGGGAAAGCCCCTGGATTCGTGGTCCACGAGGATGGACTTTTGAGGTTTAAGAACCGGTTGTGCATACCGGCAAATGACGAGTTGAAAAATTCTATTTTGAGAGAAGCTCATGCTACCCCCTTATTCTGTTCATCCGGGGTCCAGCAAGATGTACAAGAACTTGAAACAAAATTATTGGTGGAGTAATATGAAGCGAGAAGTCGCAAAATTTGTTTCGAGATGCTTAACCTGTCAACAAGTTAATATTGAACATCAGCGACCGGCGGTTATGCTGAAAACCTCTCCCTATTCCGGAATGGAAGTGGGAAGACATTTCTATGGATTTCATCACGAGTTTGCCGACGAGTCGTCGTGGCATGAATGCGATCTGGGTGATTGTGGACCGCTCAACTAAATCAGCTCATTTCCTTGAGATCAAGGATACGTGGGGTCCCGAGAGACTGGATCAGTTGTTCATCAAGGAGATAGTGAGACTGCACGGTACTCCTAAGAGTATCGTTTCCGATCGTGACGGACGATTTGTTTCCCATTTTTGGAAATCAGTTCATCGTGCTATGGGAACTCAGCTTAATCTCAGTATTGCCTTTCATCCTCAGTCCGACGGACAATCAGAGAGAACTATTCAGACATTAGTGGACATATTGAGGGCATGCGTCCTCGATTAGTAGACGATTGGGAAGCCCAATTACTGTTGTTTAAGTCCACGTACAGTATAGTTGGCATGCCTCCATTAAGATGGCACCTTACGAGGCCTTGTACGGTCGTCGTTGTCGATCTCCTTTGTGTTGGGATGACTTGTCAGAATCAATCGGCACTGAACCCGACATGCTTATAGCCGCCCGGGAGAAGGTAGCTTTGATCAAGAGTCGTATGTTGACAACTCAGAGTCGACAGAAATCATATGCAGATAATCGTCGTCGACCACTAGAGTTCGAGACGGGTGACCATGTTTTAGTCAAGGTATCCCAGAGTCGAGGTATTTTCCGTTTCGGAAAACGGGGGAAGTTGAGTCCGAGATTCATTGGACCGTTTGAAATTTTGGATCGAGTAGGCGAGTTAGCTTATCGATTGGCTTTACCTCCGGCTTTGAGCCGAATTCATAATGTGTTTCATGTCTCTCAGTTGCGGAAGTTTGTTGCCGACCCGAGTCACATACTTCAGTTCGACGAAATCGAGATCGCGGATGATCATTCGTACGAGGAGCGTCCTGTACGAGTGTTGGAGCGGCGAATCAAACAGTTGAGGAATAAGTCGCAAGATTCAATGGTCTAGATACGGAGTCGAAGAGGCTACTTGGGAAACCGAGGATAGTATGCGGGAGAGTTATCCCGAGTTGTTTGACCCTTAGTTTCGGGGACGAAACTCTTTTAAGGGGGGGTGTATGTAATACCCGGTTGTAATTCAGTCATTATCATTCAGTAATTTCATTCGGTGATTGTCACCCAGTGGATTTTCACTCAATTATAATCATTCATCAATCATGTTCATTCACCGTGTTCACCGTTCGGAAAAACTTCGAGTTGTGTATCGTTATTGTTCATTGTTTCAACTTTCCTCATATGAGTTCGACTTTGTTAGATCACCATTAATTTTTGGTAACTCCAAAAATTCTAAATCTTTGCAATATTATAGAGCATCGAGTTAGCTTTCCAATGGTTCAAACGGTGAGTAAATCGGAGTCCGGACGAGAGAGTTATGGTCGTTTTAGCTCAACCGCTCATTTTTCAGTTATTGGCGATCATGCCGAGCGAACTTCGGCCGTGTCGTCCGACACGGCCCGTGCCGTACTCGCCGGAAATGCCGAAGTCTCGCCTCGGGACCCGGCCGTGTCGTGGCATGGCCGAGTCGAACTCTTCCGGATAAGCGAGAATCGGCTGACACGCCCGACCGTGTTCCGGGACACGGTCGAGTCATGCCGAGTCATTTGTCGGACGGTCACTATCGGAAGGCCCTCCGCGCCACGACCGTGTCAAGCGAGACACGGTCGAGTCCTGTCGGCCAGGTATGCGACACGACCATGCCGATCGGCACGGGCCGTGTCCGTGACGATCAACTCCTTTAAATTCGTTTTTTCGAGATTTCAGCCATTTCTCTCCCTTTTCTTCACCTTCAGCCGAGAGAGTAAGCTTGAGGGAGGGTTTTTCCTTCATAAATCATTTGGGTGTTTGATTTTCTTCATCTCCTTTCGATCGTGAAGCCCGGATAATCAATCTAACGCGTGTTCTTCGGATTAAAGTACTTGGATCTTCAAAGGTAATATTCTTCAACACCTTGGATTTCGATTTTTGTGTTGAGATACGATGTTTTGGACGTTATAATCATGATATATGAAGGGATTTGTATATGATTATGAGTTTGTATAAGGATTCATTGGATTATTGAGGAATTATTCAAGAACACCTTGAAAATCGAGTTGGAATTGGGGATTTTCGACTAATTGTTGTTATAATCACGTTTTTGGATATTCATAACGGATTATTGATCGTATTGGAGATGTTTTGTTGGTTTGAAACACTTCTTGGGGATTTGAGGTTGGTATTGTTGAGGTTTAGTTGTAAACAATCGGAGTTTGGCCACAACGTATTCGATATAATGCCCCAATGAACTTAGTTTAATCGTATCGACGTTTTGAGTTCGTTATATTCGTGTTTAATTCGTGTATTGATCGGATTGTTGGTAATTGTATTGAATTAAGGTTGTTCGTGCGACCGACACTTCATTTAGGACTTTTGTTCGTGGAAGGACTATCTTCATCGGTATTGTGTAAGTTAATTCTTACTCGGTTAAAAGGATATTCATCCCTTTTGTTGTTGTTCATTCATAATCATAACTCATTCATCATTATATTAACCGTATCAAAACTTGTTGTTATCAATTAATCATTTCAGTCATAAGGAACGACGGTTCCAATCTTTTCATTGAGCTGTCATTTATTTCATTACCATTCCACCTCGGTGAGTCATTATTCATTTTCGATGTCACTTTTTTTATATCGTGGCATTCCGGGTCATACTGGCGTGCCGGTTGGTATGTGTAGGATTTTCATGTCGGGCACATTATAGTCGTGTGTTGGTTGGTGGCCTCACATTGGACTGTGCACACGAGATTGATTGTTTCGTGAGACTGATTAGGTACAAGACCACGCGTGTATTCGATCGTTGGTGGCTTGTGCACGGACACATTTCCATCCCGGACGTAGTGTGGCGCCACCCCTTTGAGCCGTACTGTTAGTTGATGCATATAACATGTTTGATTGCGTATGTTTCGACAGGATATTTCATAACTTCAGATATAATCATGATTGTGTATTTTCAACCCTTGAGGATTGTTGTTCTTTGTAATCGACCCGTTTGGGGATTTTGTTTTTCGTGTCATGGCAAGGCAAACGCACGGAATAGCATGTTGATGTCGAGGAGTCCTAGTGATACTAGTAGGGGCCCGATCTTTCGATTATTCATGTTATTGTCCTTTATTTTCCGCTGCAGACTTTCATTTGAATACTCCGTTTCATTCAGTGTTGTGTATTTTATCTTCATATAAAATACACTAGTATTCGGTATTGTCCTGGTGTGTTATAACTAAACTCCTCATCGGAGTAATTATTGTTGTAATGTAGTTTGGTACTACATTTATCTTGTGTAATTCATTCATTTTCAATTGCCTGGTGGGTCCCAGTTGGGGATCTACGGCACTGTAATATCCGCCTAGTTTGGGGTGTTACAGTAAGCGCCCGGCAGTGTCCGACTATATAAGGCCTGGCAGCATGTTTTTGCTCATTTCTTCCCATTTCTTCACTTTTCTTGCGGCTATCGGACGGGTGTGATGGGTAATAGAGTTCTTGGTCGATTTTACTCAATTCCAAGGCATTTTGGAAGATTATTGTTGATTATATCATCATCCAATCCGTGTTCTTCGTCGAATCAAGGTATTTTCTTGATTTCCCTTCAAGTTAACTTTTTGGGGAATTTATTCTTGATTTCGATTCTAGTCTGATTTTGATACATTGGTTGGTGTAGTGTGATGTTATTAATCATGTTCTATGGGTTGTATATCCCAATTTCGAGTTTGTTCAACTCGATTGGTGATTCGAGTGTTCTTTGGAGTTATCGAGCGTTAAGTGTTCGATTGAATGTCCCAATGAGTTTCCCTTCAATAGTTTGGTGGGATTTCCGTTGTTTTTTTACCTTAATTCTCATTGTAATCATATCTTCGTTGTTTTATTGTTCCTTCTGGAGGATTATATGTGCTCGAGGATTTCGAGTTGAATCCCATTTGGTGATTGATAATTCGTGTGGAGTTATTCTCGTAGTAATCGTGGTGCTATCGCATTCTTGATAGTGTTCGGGGCTGTTCGGCCGCATTACATCCGTCGTCTCGTTGCGATCGTGGATTTGAGGCAAGTACCTTGTCCATACATTTCTTGTTTTGTGGATATGATGATCGGTGATCGTCTAAGTGTGTTTGTTTGGTTGTTGTTTTTTTGGACTTTCAAAATATTCAGTTAGCCTCGTTAAAGGCTCTCTTTCAAAACCGTGTGTATTTTTTGATTGATATGTTTGGTAAACGATTATGTGCATCCTATGGATATGGTTGGTGTTGATGTTGCGCTTGATAATTCGTGTGTACGTATATTGCCTCATTTCGGTGCGTTGTGGTTTGACGTTGTGGTTTGCTAAGTGTTGATGCCTCTCGGTGAATTGTTCGGATATCCTTGGCGTGCTATGTTATTTGTGTGAATGTGTGGATATGGTCGAAGGTATACGGTGACACATGGCATGTGACCATGTGGTCAGAATGCAATAAGTGATTGATCCAACCGTGAGAGCCTGAGACAAGACCTGCGGTGACATATGGCGTGCGATCATATGGTCAGGAGACAACAAGTGATTGATCCAGCCGTGAGATGCCGTGACAAGTATTCCCACTGGTGTGATTATGATTTGTGAATGTATTTTACTCACCTCGGGAGGGTCCATTGAGGCTTCTAGGGAATCTATGACTTCACTCTGGATTCACGAGCTTGTTTCGCTAGCCAGCTCGGGAGGGTCCTTAGAGGCCTCGAGTGGGATTTGTGGCTTCGTCCCGGTCCTAGGTGATGCCTGTGCGTGATTTGTTTTATGATATAGTTGAGTGACCGAGATTTGCGTCTCTTGGGTGATTATGTGGTGTTGATTTTATGTCCGTCGAGGACACGTGACATGGGTTTTGACCCTGTGAATTATTGTTGGTTTTCTATTTGTGTAAACAAAACCTTTAGGTTTTGACCCCTGTTGATTTTGGAAAGAGAGGGATTTGAAAATCCTAAATTGTTTTCTATTAAAACTCCCGAGGGCATTTTAAACCGTTTTACAAATTGTTTCTCTTGAATTTTGATCCTTCGATTTTGGAATGTTTTATCCAAACCCTTGCTTCGGGAAGTATTTTTCATTGTGTTTGAATCTTTGAGGATTTCTGGTTATTTTTATTCTTGGAACTTGAATTGTATGACTCGTATTTTGCACTTCGTACTTGCACTAGCAAAATAGTAGAATTTTGCTAACCCCTGAGTAATCGGGGGGTGGATGTATGTATTGCATTCAGGTTTTGGGGAGCATAGCACAGGGTCGGCATGAAGGATGATGAAAGATGAACGATACTAATCACACGAGGACCCATTTGATGTCGTATTAGTTTAGTTGTATTTTATTTCCGCTGCAGTATTCTTTCCCCGTTGTACGGGAGTGTGTTGTATTCGATCCCTACGTGGGCATGTAGTATGATTGGGTTGTATGTTTCTATTGAAAGACCAAATCGGTGTACTAAGTCATTTTAGCCTAAAAGGCATTGTCGAGATGTTCGATGTTGTTACCAGCCTGGTAGATCCTTGAGGAAAGGTTCTACGGCGTGTAGTATCTCTAAGTGGATTGGGGGTGTTACATAAATGGTATCGGAGCTTAGGTTGTGGAAACCTAGGCTGTCGGGTTTAGTGGTGTCTGTTGAGTTTTTGTCTCGTCGAATTTTGTCTGACTGAATCGTGTCGCGGCGCATCGTCTGAGTTGGTTGGTCGTGATTAGTATCGTGGGGCGATCATCACCTTCGTGCGACCTGTGGATGTAAGTCTCCCTTTTTGTGATTGTGCCTCGTCTGATGCGAACTACGGGTATGATTATGTGTTAAGTGATGGAATCTTTATGCAGATTCTTGGTTTCGTGATGCGTTTGTGTGACTCTCATATTTCGTTTATATGAGAAGTGTTGTCGTTATTTATGTCCTTTTGACTGTAATAATTGATTGTTTGTTCCGGTAAAAGACATGTGTTGTCTTGATTTTGAGCGAGTTGATGCGTACATTATGATGTGTGTAATCGAATGTTGATACGTGTGAGTTTTTAGGCATTCTAGCCTAATAGATTTTCGAAAACCTTGAGTATCTTGGAAAATAAATTTCTAGACGTACTTTTAAAATGAATTATTTTCTCGCAGTACTTTCAAGGTGCCTTCCAGTGCCGCAATATGTTTCAAAATTATTCTAGTCAAGGACCAAAATATTTTGAGATATTTTCAATTATTTAAAATGCTTTGCATAGACCCGAGGGTCGAATATTTCTGAAAGTTTTTCACTAAAGGAAAAGTGTACTCATTTTTGTTCAAACTCAAGATGGTTTTCAAAGTCTCGATAATGTTGTTTGTACTACATTTTGTAAGGTGATACTCAAGATCTACCGGTGTTTCCAAATTGTTTTCAAAAAGGTGGGTTTTGTTTTTCTTAAAACCTATCATTCCTGTTTGCGGTCCGGGAATGTATGTATGATGTTCGCACTTTCGTTAGGGTGTTAACCCCCGAGTTGTGGTTGAATTGGTGGTGTGAGCGTTGAGTCGTTCGCCACGCATTGTTGTGTTAGCCTCTGTGAGAGGTGTGATGTTGATCTTTAATGTTGTTATTTCGTGGTGATTTGCGTGCTATCGCACCCGTGTGAGTGATTAAAACTTGAGTTTGTATGATTGTGTACATATGTGGTTGTTTCGTGATGTTTAGTAATTATATGCTGATTATCGTTCGAGCCGTTGTAATCGTCGAACGATGCCGTGGTTGTTGTGAATTTTGTATGTGTTGATATGTTATGCTGAGTTGGCATCTCCGGTATGTTGTTTTGCGATGTTATGTTCCATTGTATCTAGCATTTGTATATTCGGTATGCCGAACCGAGGTGTTTCAACCGTGGTGTACCGGGGGCATGTACGTACAAATTGTCCTTCTCGTCAGCAACGCATTTCAAGTGTGGACTCGAGGGACACAGAATCCAGTTTTACGAATTGGTTACCGAGACTTCCGGAGTCCGCGCTTCAGCACAGATATCAGGATCGGCTCTAAGAGGCCCATGGGAAATGTTTCCGTCAGCTGCTTTTGTGTTGTTGCCTTGTTTACGTTATTGTGAGTTGCGGGGACGACCTTCTTTTATAAGAGGTCTAATGTAATACCCGTATTATTTTTGACTTCTGCATTTTCTCCTTCTAAATTCTATCGACTTGCTCATGTTTGTTGATGCTTTCTGAACTTGTTCTGTATTTCGGTTCCATCGTTCGAACGAGCCGTGATCTTGTTTTGGGTCGATCTGGTTATCGGTGTGACTTTTTCGAGTTTGGTTCGATTCTTGTGAACCTTGTTCGGAAGTAACATCTTTTAGTTTCTACTAGTTCTTTTGATATCTTGAGTTGAAGTGTGAATTTCGGAGTCATTGTTCGACCGTTGTCATTCGATCATTGTTGTTCGATCGTTGTTACTCGATCATTGTTTTTCAATCATTGTTGTTCGATCGTTGTTACTCGATCATTGTTTTTCGATCGTTGTTGTTAGATCATTGTTATTCGATCGTTTTTGTTCGATCGAGGTTTTCTGACTGTTGTTGCCTGATCTCGTATCGCGAAGAATTGTCGTTCACCGTTAGTCAGTTGTTTCGAGTGTGGCCAGGTGGGTCACCGAGCCGTGCATTGAGAGACGATAAGAGAGATTTGGTGATTGAGGTTGCGTCTCTGCTCCGAAAGGACACAGAGATGTCTAGTGTGGCTTTTGAGGATTTCGGCGTAGTCCGAACTGTTTATGATTGTCCTTGTGAATCGTTTGTGTTTAGTTCCTGTTTTCTCGACTGTGCGTGTTTCCTTGTAACAAGTGTTGTGTGTTTTGTGATAGTTCGGATAATCGACTTGATTGTATTATCTGTTTGATGACGCTTGTCACTTGTTGGTTTTACTATGTCTCTACCTGTGGCGTTGTATTGGTCGTCGTGGAGCGAGTTTTCACGTCGTATATCCCTTTGCGTTGCTTGTAACGTTTCGCCGTTGGGCGTAAGTTACGCTTTTCTTGTGTATCTCGTTGAGTTTTCCTGGCGGGATATTACTTCTCCCTACTTGTTTTAAGTTTCGGGAAGAAACTTCTTTTAAGGAGGGTAGTATGTAATACCCGCAATTTCGATTTCTGGTAAATTCTTTTTTTTTATGCGGAAGTCCATTTTGACGACTCGCTCATGACCGTTTCGTCATTCCAAGAATGATTAATTCTGCACTTTTTGTCATCCGAGTTCGTTTCGGTATCGTTTTATTGAGTTCCGTGTTTTTGAGCGACTTTTCCGCACTTGAGTTCGATTCTTGCGAATCTCATCCGAAACCGTTGTTTCGAGTTTCTCGTAAGTTCATTTAATGTTATTATTCATGTTGCGAGCTTTGGTTTGGTGTTTCGATCGTGTATCGTGTATTTCGGACGTTTTGGGCCGTTTTCGTAATTTCCCAAAGTTTGGGGTAATTATTTTCCGTTGTTGAATTTCGAGCCTTTGGGTGGTCGGAATCATGTGTTCTCTTAGCGCTTGGATTCGTCTTTGCGAGTACTTCATAACCATATCTTTGGTTTATATTCAGATTTGGGTTTTGGGGTCGTTCGGATCGTCGGAGTTGGCCACGGCCGAGTCATGGCCGCACGTGCTGGGACATTGGCACGCTGGCGATTCTGGCGCAAGGGTCCAAGCGATTCGGCCGTAAGGCTGTTCATGCGTAAGGCCATGGCCGGTCACGTACGTAACACTGCCGGCAGATTGGGGCAGTTTGGTCGGCATGGCCTGTTACGGCCATAAGGCCATGGCCGGTTACGGCCGTAAGCGCCCGGTAGTGTCCGACTATATAAGGCCTGGCAGCATGTTTTTGCTCATTTCTTCCCGTTTCTTCACTTTTCTTGCGGCTATCGGACGGGTGCGATGGGTAATAGAGTTCTTGGTCGATTTTACTCAATTCCAAGGCGTTCTGGAAGATTCTTGTTGATTATATCATCATCCAATCCGTGTTCTTCGTTGAATCAAGGTATTTTCTTGATTTCCCTTCAAGTTGACTTTTTGGGGAATTTATTCTTGATTTCGATTCTAGTCCGATTTTGATACATTGGTTGGTGTAGTGTGATGTTATTAATCATGTTCTATGGGTTGTATATCCCAATTTCGAGTTTGTTCAACTCGATTGGTGATTCGAGTGTTCTTGGGAGTTATCGAGCGTTAAGTGTTCGATTGAATGTCCCAATGAGTTTCCCTTCAATAGTTTGGTGGGATTTCCGTTGTTTTTTACCTTAATTCTCATTGTAATCGTATCTTCGTTGTTTTATTGTTCCTTCCGGAGGATTATAGGTGCTCGAGGATTCCGAGTTGAATCCCATTTGGTGATTGATAATTCGTGTGGAGTTATTCTCGTAGTAATCGTGGTGCTATCGCATTCTTGATAGTGTTCGGGGCTATTTGGCCGCATTCCATTCGTCGTCTCGTTGCGATCGTGGATTTGAGGCAAGTACATTGTCCATACATTTCTTGTTTTGTGGATATGATGATCGGTGATCGTCAAAGTGTGTTTGTTTGGTTGTTTTTTTTTTTTGGACTTCCAAAATATTCAGTTAGCCTCGTTAAAGGCTCTCTTTCAAAACCGTGTGTATTTTGTGATTGATATGTTTGGTAAACGATTATGTGCATCCTATGGATATGGTTGGTGTTGATGTTGCGCTTGATAATGCGTGTGTACGTATATTGCCTCATTTCGGTGCGTTGTGGTTTGACGTTGTGTTTTGCTAAGTGTTGATGCCTCTCGGTGAATTGTTCGGATATCCTTGGCGTGCTATGTTATTTGTGTGAATATGTGGATATAGTCGAAGGTATACGGTGACACATGGCATGTGACCATGTAGTCAGGATGCAACAAGTGATTGATCCAACCGTGAGAGCCTGAGACAAGACCTGCGGTGACATATGGCGTGCGATCATATGGTCAGGAGACAACAAGTGATTGATCCAACCGTGAGATGCCGTGACGACAAGTGTTCATGGTGATGTGATTATGATTTTTGAATGTATTTTACTCACCTCGGAAGGGTCCGTCGAGGCCTCGAGGGAATCTATGACTTCACTCTGGATTCACAAGTTTGTTTCACTAGCCAGCTCGGGAGGGTCCTTAGAGGCCTCGAGTGGGATTTGTGGCTTTTTCCCGGTCCTATGCGATACCTGTGCGTTATTTGTTGATATAGTTGAGTGACCAAGATTTGCGTCTCTTGGGTGATTATGTGGTGTTGATTTTATGTCCGTCGAGGACATGTGACGTGGGTTTTGACCCTGTGAATTATTGTTGGTTTTCTATTTGTGAAAACAAAATCTTTGGGTTGTGACCCCTGTTGATTTTGAAAAGAGAGGGATTTGAAAATCCTAAATTGTTTTCAATTAAAACTCCCGAGGGCTGTAATACCCGAAAATTTTAAACTTATTAAATACCTAAAATACCCTCTAATTTGAAACTTTTGGAAGACGATTAAATAACCTAAAACATTTAATTATATTTAACCTAAGCATTATAAATACTAATGCTTGAATATTTCACAACTTTACTAACCATTAAGACTTATGATAATTAAAAGTTACAACCATATACATGTGTATTAAATTCACACGCTTAATATTGCCTTTTGGGCCGAGTATATGGAGTTGAATTCAAGTGATCATAACATAACAAGCCCAAGTCCATTATTAAAACTAAATAAGGAATGAGATATCAATCCCATATGTCACGTTACCAATATTCTCTCATCACGGCATTCCTTGATTTTTGCTCTCTTCTCATCACACGTTTCCCTCCTCTCTTCTCATCACACGTTAAATACACATATAACACACACAAAGCAAAACCCTAAGAATACATATACAACACATTGGCTGCTACCACTGTTCTTGGTTCTTCCCGTTCCAAAGCAAAAGGTTATAAGGGTGTCTTAATCGTGGTCTAAGTTCCGGTTGGAGTTTGCTTGTGTTCGGCTCGTTTGTAGGCTGGTATTCGATCTTGTTTTGTCTCTCCTTCGTGTCACGCTGCAAGGGTAACAAATCCAAACCTTGTTCAATTCCTCTTCCTTTTCTTATTTGATCATGTCGTAGGGTAAAAAGAATTAGGGTTTATGTGGATGTTTTGATTGGGACAGTTTTGATAGTCGAACTTGTATGCATCACAAAACGAGTTTCATAAATGTTCTGTTCGGGATTTTTGCTCTAAAACTCAGTTTAGGGTCTTAGTAAAGTATTCCAATTAGTTTGGATGGATTTGAGTTTGATTTAGTCCGATTTTTGAATTTTATGAGACGATATGTCAAAACTGTGTTTATAGAATATTAGAGTCGTTTTTATTAGAGTGAATCTTGATGATACTCAAGTGTTTTTCTGAGTTTCTTGAGTTCAAAACTAAGTTTAAAGAGTTTACTAACTGATACAATTGGTTTGGAGTGATTTCGAGTTGTTGTGGTCGTGTTTTTTATTTTTGTGTGTTTAAGTATTGAATCTGAAATTTGGGAGTCTGAAATCAGTCCACTTTGTCGATTTTTATTCAAAAACTATAACAAGTTGGGCTATGAAACTCCGGTATATAACTTCTGTATGATTAGTAATACCATGAATTTTTGGGAATTTTTCCTGGATGGTTTGGTAGGTCGTTGAGGCGAATACTTTTTGGGTACAACTGCAGGTCGGTTTTCTGACTAGTCTGGGTTTGAGTATTTTTCGTGTGGGGTTAAACTAACTAATAAATTCTAGGAAAATTCGTGTGGGTTCTAAAGACATTTACGTACCTGTGTGAATTTTTGTGAAGTTTAATTCTGAGTTCTGATGTGGTTCAAAAATTCGTCAATTTGTGACCTGTTCATAAAAGCTGATAAAAGGTTAAAAGGCTAAATAAGGGTTATGTGTATTATTAAACTTACGGGTTGAACTTATCATTTTCTAAACTAAAGGGATTAACTTTTGAAACCATGTAACTTTATGACACTTATATTTTATACCCTAATCTTACAATATTTGCACTATAAACCCTAAACTTATATAATTATCATTATGAACCTTAAACTATTAATATTGTCATGTTTGATACCTTAAAATTGATTAAATGATAACTTTGGATATTAATGACTAATGTTCTAAATCTGGAAACCTTCTAGAAGTATACTAAAATGAGTAACCTAATTCAAATTGAGCTTAAAGTAATACTTGGTATTTAATTTGTATAGGTTCCGTGAAGCGGGAGTGATCCATCTCGTGTGACCTTTCTTTCCTTTTGCTTGCTTTGAATAAGGTACAGATATTCTGACCTTATCCCTTAAGGTTTCTCATGATTCGTTCACAACGGTTTGATATTAGTTTTGATTATGATGCCTTTGATCTGAGCCTTCTTATTATGGCTTTCTTAGTCAATCTATGCCTTTGCTATACTCCCTTGGATTTGTAAACCTTTGATTATGAACATTTGATATGAACCTTGATATGAACTTTGATATGATATGACATTTGAACCCTTCAGTTTGATACCTGAGCCAAGTTCGTTTCCTAGCCATGAAGGTAACATGGCCGTGTCATTGATGCACCAATGGCACGACTCTAGTGTGGTCGAGTGATGTTCCACACCATCCCATTTTGTTATGATATTCGCACTTTATATTTGTTATGGCCAATACGATTGTTCGGGGGCGTATGGATGCATCCTAGGTTCGATTTGTATTTGATTGGATATGACATGATTTTGATATGATATGATAGGTTCGCTGATTGATGCTTGTGTGCAATACACGTCTTTCACATGTTCGGGAGTTAGCTACTCCATGATACTATGATATTTGACTTGATTTATGTTCGGGCTCGTGGTGGATTACTGACCTTTCCTTACTTTTGATACTCATTCATTTATACCTCATGCTTTTCCCAA
Organism: Orobanche coerulescens; assembly: GCA_033398695.1. NCBI lineage: Eukaryota > Viridiplantae > Streptophyta > Magnoliopsida > Lamiales > Orobanchaceae > Orobanche > Orobanche coerulescens. The sequence continues at coordinate 139,450,610 of CM065817.1, forward strand.
TGCACCACACTTTATATGTTAGTTCCTTATCTTTTGGTTTCGTTTATATATATCTGTTCACTGGGCTTTTTAAGCTCAGCTGCATTTCCCTTTTCCTGCGGCAGGTATCTAAGCTAGGAGCTGGGGTTGCTTTGGGGTTGAGAGTTGAGCTTGTGGAGACTTTACTCTACTCATCTTAGATTTATTTTGCTATTGTTAGGACATTGTTTAGACTTGGATGATTTGTTATTCATCCCTTTGGAGTATTTCTTTTCGTTGAACTTATGTTTTGGTTCAAGTCTTTTCGACTTAACTCCTTTTGATTATTTATGTTTAAGACTTCCACTGTTCATTATGTTCATTATGTATGCTTTGATATGTCACCATAATGTTATGCTTCTACCCTCGTCGGGTTGGGGTGTTACAAGGGCATTTTAAACTGTTTTACAAATTGTTTCTCTTGAATTGTGATCCTTCGATTTTGGAATATTTTATCCAAACCCTTGCTTCGGGAAGTATTTTTCGTTGTGTTTGAATCTTTGAGGATTTCTGGTTATTGTTATTCTTGGAACTTGAATTGCACGACTCGTATTTTGCACTTCGTACTTGCACTAGCAAAATAATGGAATTTTGCTAACCCGCGAGTAATCGGGGGGTGGATGTCTGTATTGCATTCAGGTTTTGGGGAGCATAGCATAGGGTCGGCATGAAGGATTATGAAATATGAATGATACTAATCACACGAGGACCCGTTTGATGTCGTATTGGTTTAGTTGTATTTTATTTCCGCTGCAGTATTCTTTCCCCGTTGTACGGGAGTGTGTTGTATTCGACCCCTGTGTGGGCATGTAGTATGATTGAGTTGTATGTTTCTATTGAAAGACCAAATCGATCTACTGAGTCATTTTAGCCTAAAAGGTATTGTCGAGATGTTCGATGTTGTTACCAGCCTGGTAGATCCTTGAGGAAAGGTTCTACGGCGTGTAATATCCCTGAGCGGATTGGGAGTGTTGCAGCACCCTCATCGTCATGCGGCTCCAGCGGTTGTTTTTCTGCTCTCCTGAATCCTGAACATAAACAAATGTTCACCCCCGAAGGGGTTAGCACAACGATGCTAGTACAAGTACGATAATTATACAACAATGATTTAATCAACAATAATCATAAAAAGTTTCTCCAACGAGAAAAATAACAACACATAACACATCATGATAGTCTCAACATACTCATGGTATTCCAACGATCCAACGCACACAGCTATAGATTCCCATGATGATCCCATCGGACCAACGCATGGTGGAACTACCTGTCCAACGATCCAGCGCACACAGCTATAGATTTCCCATGATGATTCTCATCGGATCAACGCATGGTGGACAATTTAATCACAACACATGTACACAGTACAATCATATCATAACCGACATAATAAGAACAATTATAAGTAAAGTACTTGCCTCGATTCGATGTCAAGAATAATACTCCGACAGGTATCAATACACTCGAAGGTCACCCCTTCGATCAATCACGTAGGAAAACTCGGACCTTAAACAAAAGAAATAATATAGAGTTCATCTCACGTCGAATAACTAACGTATGAACATCTAACAATCCAAACTACGGCCGAAAGTTCAACAAAACGTATCCTATATGTCCTTCCTAACGTACATTACTTACACAGCGTAGCGTACGTTAAGTCGGTTCGTTAGCGTACGTAGGCTACGAAGCTTAGCGCATGTTAAGCCTGCATTGACAGTTCACTTATCTGATCAGATGATTGACTCGTCTGATGGTATAACATACGTAATGCATGATGCTTAACGTACGTTATACTCACAAATACACTTCTTATGCAAACAAGACTGATCTTAGAGTGTTTGATATATTTGAATTCCAGAATAAACATGCCATCATAATACTATACTCCAATCTTGATGATAAATCCTCAAATGTAGTTCGGAAGGTCTATGGTTGTTATCAATATCATTATTACATTCAAACTATTATCTTGAAGATTGGTTAACAATCCACCTTTAAAAGATACAACAAATCCTTCCATGATCAACCTCCTAGGCTCATCTAACAAAAGTGATGTTAATACCAAATCCGTGATTACTACGAAGACACCTTCCAATTGTGGATTATCAATCTCAGAAAACTTCCTTTACTTGTTCATCGTAACAAGATTCAAATTATGATGTTCTTAACCAAGGTACTGAAAGCATAATCATCTCAACTTCCTAGACATGATGTTTGGTTGAATAAATCATCCATGGAACTTAATATCTTGATATCATGATCATTATATCCTTAAGGACACGAATCCAAGGTTGGAGATAGCATTAACATACCTTAAGATGAAGAAAACACCGAGACAATAGGTAGAATCCAACTCCAGTTGCTTGTATGCCAATTGAAGATGATTATCCACTTCAATGATCAAGTAAAAGTGATATCCAATTCCCCAATGATCAAGTATAGATTGTCTATATGTTTTTAAGGAGGCTGGGAACTCTCTGGAATGAGATAAGTCGATGGCCAAGTGGAAAGGAACGAAATGAATTGAAATAGGGTGTTGTCCCATTTATAACTTTCTGAGCATAACGTATGCTAGCCTTTGCTCATAGCGTATGTTATCGTCCAAAGATATCTTACTGCCTTGTTTCTGAACTTCATTACGTACGCTAAACTTATCATGTTACGTACGTAACCAATACCATTAGTGTACGCTACATATTTACCTTAGCGTATGTTAATATCTGTTGACTTAAAACTGTCCAGGTTCATCCACGGGAATCTTATCCGGACCCATCGACCAGCTGGCTCATGTGCTAGCTGCCCTGCTCAATTATTGGCTGCCTTACGTACGCTACGCTTCATTCGTAGTGTACGCTAATCTTGGCACATAACGTACGTTATGCTCACATCGTAGCGTACGTTATCACATGTTTGCATGTGAAAATACATATGTTTATATTATCATGTACATGGGTATGAATACGAGAAATATCATACTTCGATTATCGATATCACAAATCCGAATATTACAGGGTTCAATTACAGATGGAATACTCAATAACTAATCCGGATATTGCATATTCTCCTTCTAAAAAGGAGTTTCGTCCCGAAACTCAAGACGAAAATAACTCTGGATATCTGGACCTCATGCTATCTTCCGTTTCCCAAGTGGCTTCTTCCACTCCGTGGCGCGACCACTGAACCTTAACCAAAGCGGTCGGTTTGTTTCTCAATTGCTTAACTCGACTCTCGAGTAACTTGATCGGTCTCTCTTCAAACATGCCATCCTGAGCGACTTCGATCTCGCCGAAATCAATCACATGACTAGGATCTGGTATATACTTCCGTAACTGGGATACGTAGAACACATTATGAACATGGCTCAATGACGGCGGTAATGCCAACCTGTATGCCAACTCTCCAACTCTATCAAGAATCTTGAACGGTTCGATATATCTCGGACTCAGCTTTCCCTTTCTCCCGAAACGAAAGATTCCCCGAGTAGGAGAAACCTTTAAAAGCACGTGATCTCCAATACTGAACTCTAATGGGCGACGGCGCACGTCTTCATAAGATTTCTGTCGACTCTGGGAGGTCAACCGTCTTTCGTGAATCAAGGCTATCTTCTTTCGTGTCTGTACGATCAATTCCGGTTCCGTCCTGATCAAGTCGGATGAATCGTCCCAATATAGGGGCGATCTGCATCTCCTCCCATATAATGCCTCAAATGGTGCCATCTTAATGGAAGCATGCCAACTATTGTTGTAGGTGAATTCGATCAACGGTAAATAAAATTCCCAATCAGTCGACCAATCTAAGGCACAAGCCCTCAGCATGTCTTCCACTGTTTGAATAGTCCTCTCGGATCGTCCGTCTGTCTGCGGATGATAAGCTGTGCTGAAATTCAATTCGGTTCACGAGGCCTTATGAACTGCTTTCCAAAAATGAGACACAAAGCGACCGTATCGGTCAGAAATATTGGTCTTCGGCATATCATGCAATCGGACTATCTCTGTAATAAACACTCTTACTAACTTCTATGGTTCCCAAGAGTCCTTTATGCCCAGAAAATAAGCCTATTTGGTTAGACGGTCTACTATAACCCAGATCATGTTCATTCCTGTTCTGGACCTCGGCATATTAGTGATAAAGTCCATCGATATGTCCTCCCATTTTCATTCAGGAATCGGGTGCGGCTTCAGCATTCCGGCAGGTCGTTTATGCTCGATCTTAACCTGCTGACAAATCAAGCATTTCGAGACGTAATCGGCTATGTCTTTCTTCATGTTGCTCCACCAGAAATTCTGCTTCATATCCTTATACATCTTACTGGTGCATGGGTGGATAGAATAGGGTGTGCTATGAGCTTCCTTCATGAATGTCTGCTTCAACACATCAACATCGGGAACACAAAGTCGGATCTGAAATCTCAATACTCCATCATCATGAATTACAAATCTTGGGTCTTTTCCCTTGCTTACTTCATCGCATAACCGAATCATCATAGGATCATCTAATTTCTTAGATTTGATTTCTTCGGTTAACGATGAAGTTATTTCCATCACACACAGTTGTCATTGGACTCTTTGCAACCATATTTCAATTCCTTCATGAATCAATTCCTGTTGAATGCTGGTCTGGGAGGTGAGAGTCTCTAGCATTCGTATAGAAACGAGCTTGCGGCTTAGTGCATCGGCCACTACATTTGCTTTGCCTGGATGATAAAGAATCTCCAAGTCATAGTCCTTAATCAATTCCAGCCATCTCCTCTGCCGCATGTTCAACTCTTTCTGACTGAAGATATATTTGAGACTCTTATGATCCGTGAAGATCTGACAGTGAGTCCCGTACAAATAATGTCTCCAAATTTTCAAGGCGATAATTACAGTTGCCAACTCCAAATCGTGCGTTGGATAATTTACTTCGTAGGGCTTTGACTGTCGTGACGCATAGGCGATCACCTTCTCATTCTGCATCAATACACACCCAAGACCTTGGTTCGAAGCGTCACTGTAAACTATGAATCCTCCAGTTCCCTGTGGGAGTGCTAAAATCAGTGTCGTCGTCAATCTCTTCTTCAATTCATCAAAGCTAGTCTGGCACATCTCGTTCCACTCAAACATTTGGGTTTTCTGCAGTAATTGAGTAAGTGGGCGGGTAATTTTGGAAAACCCTTCCACAAACCGACGATAATACCCTGCAAGTCCTAAGAAACATCTGACTTCCTTCACGTTCTTAGGAGATTTCCAATCCATAACTGCTTCGATTTTCTGGGGATCTACTCGGACTCCTTCTGCTGATACAACATGATCGAGAAACATTACTTCCTTTAGACAGAATACACACTTAGAAAGCTTGGCGTACAATTGCTCATTTCTCAAAAGGTCTAAAACGATCCGCAAATGTTGTGCATGCTCTTCCGGACTCTTGGAATAAACCAGAATGTCATCAATAAATACGACCACGAATTTGTCCAAATACTCTATGAACACTCGGTTCATCAATTGCATGAATACAGCAGGTGCGTTAGTGAGACCAAATGACATCACTACAAACTCATAGTGTCCGTAGCGAGTTCTGAACGCTGATTTTGGAACATCGGATTCCTTAATCCTCAACTGATGATATCCCGACCTCAGATTGATCTTAGAAAATACTATTGCTCCTTGTAACTGGTCAAACAAATCATCAATCCGTGGCAATGGATACTTGTTCTTGATCGTCATCTTGTTCAGATCTCGATAGTCAATACACAATCGAAGCTATCCATCCTTATTCCGGATAAAAAGAATTGGTGCACAACGCTTGGCTGGATATAGCCTTTGTCCAGTAACTTTTCCAGTTGCTTCTTCAATTCGTACATCTCAGTAGGTGCCATACGATACGGTGCCTTAGAAATTGGTGTAGCTCCTGGTTCCAACTCGATGGTGAATTCTACATCCCATCGTGGAGGTAGTCCAGGTAATTCATTAGGAAACACATCCGGAAATTCGTTCACAAAAGTTCTACTTTTCCGTCTTCCTTCTTCATTACGTAGCACCAGTATCCAGTACAGCCATGTTTTAGCAGTTTAATAGCCTTCATTGCTTTGATCAACTTTCCTGAGCTTCCTGGTCTCCATCCCTCAAACAGTATTTCGGAACCATCTTCAGCTATCATCGAGATATTCCTCTTCCGATAGTTTACAATAGCTCCATATCGATTAAGCCAATCATCTCTAAGAATCAGGTCGTCGCCTTGCATTTCTATCACAATCAGATTTGAGGGCCAATCTCTGCCTCCAATTGACATGGGAAAATTTCTAGTTTCCAAATTCCCCACAATTCTCTCCCCACTCGGTAAACCCACAACATAAGACTCACAATAATAAAAACAAAAAATGTTCAAATGAATTACACAAGACAAAGATATAAATGAATGCGCAGGTACTGTATCGAATAAAACGTTAACTCGATGTGAAAAGATATGAACAGTACTTGATGGGACAGCAGCATCCTGATCGTCTACTCTCCTCATCTCGTACAGGCGTGGAGGATCGGACCCGGCACTCGATGTCCCCTTTCGGTCGAACTGTCCTCTGCCTCTTTCTCGACCGAAATTTTGGGGCAGCTAAACACTCTGCTGCATCTGCTGAATACTTGCTTCCTTCTCAGCCGGTTGTGAAGTACGAGTTCCATTAAACTTAGTGGCATCCTTGCAAAACATCGCACGATTCCCCTCCTATCCGCAATCATAACATGTCACTGGAGTACGGAAACAATCACGCCAAAGGTGGCCTGGACGACCACAATTAAAGCAGTTTTTCACCACGTCTGTCGGTGTTGATACTGATTTGAAGTTCTTCCCGCTTTTGGATGGGTGCAGAGGTTTCTTGAATAATGAAAGGATGACTAGGCCTTTTGGGGCCCACTACTCTTGTGCTCTGTGAAACTAACAGAGACTTTCTGCTTCTTGGATTCTGCAAATTTTTCCATCGCTGCTTCTTTGATTTCACACGCCAACGCTTTATCCTGATATTGACGGAGAGTGGTACATTCGAAACCAGACATGTACCTCTGAATCTCTGGTTTCATTCTCATATCAAAATGGATCATCATTTCCGCATCTGTTTTGACCAGGTGTCGAACGAGCTCCATCTGCTGATTAAACGTTTTAATCATCTGGGATACTGGCTTGTCTGATGGCTGTGCAGAGAAAAATTCCCGAATTTTTGCTTCCCTCAACGGACGGGGACAGTACTAAGCTTCCATCATCAATTTAAATTCTTCCCAGTCGGCATTATGATCCAAGGGTCGAATGGCCTCCCACCACTCAGACGCTTCCCCTATCAGAAAGTACTGCGCAATAGTGGATCTCCGGTCGTCTGGGCAGTTAATCCCTGCGAATACTTTCTCCAGCTCCCTAAGCCCATGATCCCACATTGGTGTCTCTGAGAAACCGTCAAACTTTGGCGGATGCATTTTTGCCACCTCCTGGAGCCATCGGCCGCCTCGATTTCCCACGTCTGGGATGCCCTGCTGTCTTTCTCCCTGTTGTAATCTTATTGTCACCTGCATTCGGTACACGACCTGAGCAAACTGAGTCATCTAGTTAACCACCTGACGAAGGATGTCGGGAATGGCAGGTTCCGGTTCATTATTAGTGGATTCATGTGGCTCGCCTGAGCTGTGGCTAGCCTGATTAGAAGGTGAAGCTTCTCTCTCAGCATTCCTTCATCCGCGTCCGCGACCGCGACCACATCCACGTCCACCTGTCTACATACTGTAAACATAAACGGTCAATATACAAGTAGCAATATTGTTCAAATTTCAAGTACAAGAGGTACATCATGTGAACGATGAGATAGAGTTTAGGAATCTTACAACCACCGCTCGCACGAAGACGTAGGTAGTACAGTGATGTTATTCACGGCCGATAATCTCAAAAGACATACTCGACCCCTATTTTAACCCAACGGCCAAGATATCCATAATCTTAGCTCCGATACCATATTTTGTAACACCCCCGATACATTCAGGGATATTACAGCGCCGTAAATCCTTTACGTAAGGATTTAAAAGGCTGATGAATTGAAAAGACAATAACAAATACTCATAAATGACAATAACTGAAATAAAAATACAAGAGTTCTGGACCAGTACAGAAAATGCAAACGTCCCACGAAAAAACATTAATACTTCCTCCATTACTTTATTATTGCAACATGTTGACTATTACACTGTTCACATACTCACTTTTGACCATCTTTTGTGATTTATACATATGAAAAAATATAGTCATGTGAGATCTTGTTAGATTCATCTCGAAATATACTTTCAAAATATCAACGTCTTATAATTTTTAAAAATAAAGAATTGAAAGTATTAATAATCAAAATTGTGCATTGGCAAGCGTGAAAGTACAGATGTTGCAGTTATAAAAGAACGAAGGTAGTACATAGTCAAATCTAACATCACAAAAGGCAATGTACTCGAGTACTTATTAAAAACGACACAAACATCTAACAAATAAATCCGGCCGGAACATCACTCTGCACCCTCTTTGTCATACGGCTCCAGCGGTTGTTTTCCTGCTCGCCTGAATCCTGAACATAAACAAATGTTCACCCCCGAAGGGGTTAGCACAACGATGCTAGTACAAGTACGATAATTATACAACAATAATTTAATCAACAATAATCATAACAAGTTTCTCCAACGAGAAAAATAACAACACATAACACATCATGACAGTCTCAACATACTCATGGTATTCCAACGATCTAGCGCACACAGCTATAGATTCCCATGATGATCTCATCGGACCAACGCATGGTGGAACTACCTGTCCAACGATCCAGCGCACACAGTTATAGATTTCCCATGATGATTCCCATCGGATCAACGCATGGTGGACAATTTAATCACAACACATGTACACAGTACAATCATAGCATAACCGACATAATACGAACAATTCTAAATAAAGTATTTGCCTCAATTCGATGACAAGAATAATACTCCGACAGGTATCAATACACTCGAAGGTCGCCCCTTCGATCAATCACGTAGGAAAACTTGGACCTTAAACATAAGAAATAATATAGAATTCATCTCACGTCGAATAACTAACGTATGAACATCTAACAATCCAAACTACGGCCGAAAGTTCAACAAAAAGTATCATGTATGTCTTTCTTAACGTACATTACTTACACAGCGTAGCGTACGTTAAGTCAGTTCGTTAGCGTACGTAAGCTGCGAAGCTTAGCGCACGTTAAGCCCGCATTGACAATTCACTTCTCTGATCAGATGACTTACTCATCTGATGGTATAACGTATGTAATGCATGTGGCTTAACATACGTTATACTCACAAATACACTTCTCATGCAAACAAGATTGATCTTAGAGTGTTTGATATATTCAAATTCCAGGATAAACATGCCATCATAATACTATACTCCAATCTTGATGATAAATCCTCAAATGTAGTTCGGAAGGTCTATGGTTGTTATCAATGTCATTATTACATTCAAACTATTATCTTGAAGATTGGTTAACAATCCACCTTTACAAGATACAACAAACCCTTCCATGATCAACCTCCTAGGCTCGTCTAACAAAAGTGATGTTAATACCAAGTCCGTGATTACTACGAGGACACCTTCCAATTGTGGATTATCAATCTCAGAAAACTTCCTTTACTTGTTCATCGTAAGAAGATTCAAATTATGATGTTCTTAACCAAGGTACTTAAAGACTAATCATCTCAACTTTCTAGACATGATGTTTGGTTGAATAAATCCTCCATGGAAGTTAATATCTTGACAGCATGATCAATATATCCTTAAGGACATGAATCCAAGGTTGGAGATAGCATTAACATACTTTAAGATGAAGAAAACACCGAGACAATAAGTAGAATCCAACTCCGGTTGCTTCTATGCCAATTAAAGATGATTCACCACTTCAATGATCAAGTAAAAGTGATATCCAATTCCCCAATGATCAAGTATAGATTGTCTATATGTGTTTAAGGAGGCTGGGAACTCTCTGAATGAGATAATTCGATGGCCAAGTGAAAAGGAACGAAATGAATTGAGATAGGGTGCTGTCCCATTTATAACTTTCTGAGCATAACGTGCGCTAGCCTTTGATCATAGCGTACATTATCGTCCAAAGATAGCTTACTGTCTTGTTTCTGAACTTCATTACGTATGCTACACTTATCATGTTACGTACGTAACCAATACCATTAGCGTATGCTGCATAGTTACCTTAGCGTACGTTAATATCCGTTGACTTAAAACTGTCCAGGTTCATCCGGGGGAATCTTATCCGGACCCACTGACCAGCTGGCTCATGTACTAGCTGCCCTGCTCAATTATTGGCTACCTTACGTACGCTACACTTCATTCGTAACGTACGCTAATCTTGGCACATAACGTACGCTATGCTCACATCGTCGCGTAGATTATCACATGTTTGCATGTGAAAATACATATGTTGATTATCATGCACATGGGTACGAATACGAGAAATATCATACTTCGATTATCGATATCACAAATCCGAATATTACAGGGTTCAATTATAGATGGAATACTCAATAATTAATCCGGATATTAAAATTTTATCACATCATCACTGTATTTTACATTTGAATTGCTATATTAAGTGACAAATATAATTTTATCCCTTCACAAATATATTCTTCCCATTTAATACACAATAATTTATTCATTTATTATAATACAACTTATTCATTTATTATCCATTTAATAAAAAATCAAATTAAGAGTTTTTTCATAATTTACAATTTAAGATGCATATTTCGTACTAAAAATAGAAAACAACAAAAAACAGTGCGAACAATAAAAGTAGTTTGATAACATAATAGCAGTGCCTTAAGTTCAAGTAACAGTATACTTAACACATAATAACAGTGCAATAAGTTCAAAGTAGTTGTATGCTAAACCCATAATAGCAGTACAATAAGCTCAAAGTAGCAGTATGTTGAACACAAAATAGCAGTGCAATAAGTTCAACGTAGCAGTATGTTGAACACAACATAAGATCCAAACGAACTCCATTATGGCAATTATTTTAGGTTTTGAAAACCAAACAAGTTTTATTCTTCTCAGATAAATGTAAGAAAGGTGAAAAACCATACAAAATGTTGAGGAACTATAGATAAATAACAACAATGATTGATGTTTCATGAAACTATAAGTTCAAAAATGAAAATAAAATAATCTGTCGGGCATATACCTCTTGGAAGTTATGGCCATAACCAGACCTTCATTACGACCAAAAACCTGACCTTCGTTACAGCCTTAATTGGCCCTTCATTAAGGCCATAAGCCTGGATGAATAATAGGACTGACACCTATGCGCTGAAACATACAGAACAATGAAAAAACGTGATGATTACTGAAAGCGAAGAATCAAAAACTCGCGGAAACAATAACCCGAGTAGTACATAAATACTCTACGACACGGAAAACACGAAAATGAAGAATATGGTAAAAATGCAATATATCCCAATATCTCCTCGAAAAACTAACATACGACAAAGCGCTTACGTAAAAATCCACAATACGGATCAAAGCGCTAATCAAATTCCAAAGAATATCAACTCTGGATACAAGAGACTGGGCTCCAACGACAATAATTAAAATTTGAAGAATAATACAAAACTCTTCAGGATCACAAGAAGTGAAGAAGAGAACATATAATAAATATCAATACGAGTACAAGTGAGTAGCTGAAATTGGAAAGCTACAAAGAATAAAAAATGATGATATTACATTCCGGGTCATTAATGCTCCGAACATCTCAGTCTTCGACTGCATTAAATGTTATCTCTATCCGTATTAAATTCACTCAAAACTGTGAATATTTTATTAATATCATATTCCTCTAATCGCAACGATTGAACATCCCAAGTCCTATACTATTGAGAGTATAAGTTACTTTCCCAAGTAAACTACCTACCCCAAAAATGTTGTAGCCTTAGGAAGTCTTACGATGTACACTGATGGCTTTGAATGGTAGCTTCATTCCTATTGGATGCTGCTGTAAGATGCCAATGTAGGATCTGTGGTTTTCTGCACTAATCAAATTTCGATGGGTTTTCTCCCAAAAATTGTCTTTCTTTTTGTTAATGCCAAAATCATATCCTAAGTCTCTCTTCTTTCGAACTGAGTACAATCATTCTCTCTGAATTATTATAACTTACTCTGGAAATGAGCAGCTTAGCGACATGTTCTAAAATCAAAGGACTCCATCCTTTTGATAGAAAATCGAAAAAATAGCAAATGGCGCCTAACGATCGGTCAGGGTCGGTGTAGCCTAGGTCATAGGGTCGATCCAGCAGGGTGACTCGCTATATGCTACCTCGGTCACGGGCATCCTCGGTCTCAAAAGGGCACCTCGATCGGTCTTGGTGTAATATCCGTACTTTCTATTTTTAGCAGTTTCTATTTTTGGGCGCATGTCTATTTTAACGACTTGGTTTTAACCATTTTGACGTTTTTAATCAATTTTGCTCTTGGTGTTTTTCCATTTGGATGAGTTTCGGAAGTGTTTTTACGTATTTCGCTTTATATTATGTTTTTGACGCAAGTATGTTCGATTCTCATAAAACTCATTCGATTTCATTGTTTCTTTGTTCCCATGTGTCCGTATGATTGATTTATTCGTGTTGTGAGTTTCGATTTCATAATCCGACGTCGTATCATGATTTTCGAACATTTGGGCTGTTTTGTAATTTCCTAAAGTTTGAGGGAAACTTACTTCCGTCGTCGAATTCCAAACCTTCGGGTGGTCGGAATGGTGTTTCCTTTTTAGCGCTTAGGTTCGCCATCGCGGATACCTCGTAACTGTGTCTTCGGATTCCATCTTTTATCGTTTTCCTTTTCGTGCTTCCTGAGCAATGGGCTGCATTCTGCGGTGCTGAAATGCTACATGCATAACGTGAATTATGCATGCTCCCTTACGTACGTTATACCTGTGATGTTAATGTACGTTAATTGTGATCCATAACGAACGTTATCGTATTCCATGATTTGGGCAGTAGCTTCTGCCGATTACTTACGTACATTAAGTACGTAAGGTTACGTACGTTAAGATCATAACGTAGGTTAACTTCTTATGTTAACATTCGTTAGCGACTTTCGGGTATTTAAATGCCTGGGTTGACTTCAAACGGGTCATTTTTCTTCCTTCCTTCTCCCTTATCCGCGTTTTGAGTTCCTGGAGCATTTTTGGGGCGATTTGTGGAGAGCTATTCGTGAAGTTCCTTAACCGATCGATTTTCGCACTCCTAACGAAGTGTATCATTATCCTAATCCATCTTCTTCCGTCCAAATTCAAGGTACTTTGGCTTAGAACCCTAACTTTGTCAAATTTGGGGGTTTTTCGGGATTTATCTATTTAAAGTCGAGTTGTTCATTTATGTTGTGATATTTCTTATCGAGTAGTATTATTGAGTGTTTCCCAATCCATTCCATCGGTGTTTGATCTGTGAATTGTCAATTCGGGGAGGTTTTATGAAAACCCTCGCCCGTATTGATTGTACGTATACTGTTATGGTTGGTAATCGGGGTTATGGGCGTATTCCGATCGGTTATTGATGTTGTTTAGGACTGATTCGTGTTAATCTATCGTTTAGGAGCGGACGTGTTCACTCCGAGTCATTCTTAGTCGTCGTTTATTTTCCGTCTCGTCAAAGATGTCTCAAAGGCAAGTACTTTACATTTGTATGCATATTCTAGTATTTGATTTATGGCTTCCCGTGTATGTTGTGGATGTGAATGCGTATGTTTACCCAGGGATGGTCTGACGGGGCCACCGGGGATACGTAGTGTCGTGTGTATGCATATCGTGAACTGGGGTTAACCACCCAGGGATGGTCCGACGGGGCCTCTGCGGGGTGCGGTGGCCGTGAGTCTCGTACCAATGGTTAACCTTTGAAATGTCTTGTTAGAGAACTATGTCTTGTGCTCGTGCACCGTAATATTTCGGAATATAAATATTTTCTAAAATGATTTTTGGCGCATAATTCATCTGATTAGAATGGTAGTCCAAATGGATTGTACTTGCACTAGCTGTTATCGCTAACCCCTTAAATGGGGGAAATACTTTTGTATTTCAGGTACAGGTCATGGAGGCGAACGAGCATGGGGACAGTACGAGGATGATGGGCAAGGGTGATTCTTTTCAATGGTCGTTTGCTTGTCGTCTTGTCTTTTAGTTTTATTAATTATGTCATTTGTTTTAGTACTCAAGTACTTTCTTCTTTTGGACTTATATTTGTTTGTGGACCCGGTTTGGGAAAGATTTTATTTATTACTGTTGGGTTCGGTCTATTTGCTTCGAATGTCTTAAAATTGTAGAATCATTTGTATGTTGACGATGTTTGTCAATGGTCGTGATGTTGATTGTGCGTTAGCCTGGTGGATTCCAAAGGGTTGGGTCCATGGCACTGTAATATGCCCTGAATATCTTGGGGGTGTTACAGAATATGGTATCGGAGCTTAGGTTTATGGATACCTAGGTTGTCGGTTATTTGGGTCTAGTCGAGTGTCGTTTCTGAAAAGTATCACTACTACGCCATCATCTCAGTACGCCGGTGCTCGTAAGCTTTCCTAACTTGTCTCGTTGCGTTATCATGTGTTGTTCCTCTCTTAATATCGTGATGTGTTTTGCATTTGAACTGTACTCACAAGTTACATCTTCAGAATGCCTGCTGGTAGAGGACGCGGATGCAGTAGGGGACGTGGCGCATCCGGTGGGGCGGCCATGTCCAATAGCTCTGAGGCTGGTTTGGCAACGCCGTCTTTGTCGAACAGTGTTCAGCCTAGTGCCGAAGGCCAGCAGGATCAGTCTGCTAGTTTCGATACTGATAACGATAATGTCGGGGTAGCTAATATTCCGCAGCAAGTAGCGAATCAGATGGCGCTATAACTCAGACGGTCCTGGTTAATCAAGCTAATGCTACTCTTGTTCTGCTTATTGGTTCTGGTACCGACAAGTTGCTTCAGGATGTGATTCGTATGCGTCCTCCACAGTTCGATGGTACTTCCGACCCTTTTGGTTGGGAGAGTTGGATATTTGAGATGGAAAAAGTATTTGAGGCAGCAAACTGCTCCGAGGAGAGGAAAGTACCAATTTCTCAGTACTTTCTCGCCAAAGAGGCGGCAACGTGGTCGCAAGCAGTGAAACCGCGTGACTGGGCGGCTACGTGGGATGAGTTCCAGGAATTGATGGAGGCTGAGTATTGTCCGTGACCAGTGAAAGAGGGTAGGATTCGAGCCTTTTTCGAGGCAAAACCCTAGGATGTTCCCATCTCTCAAACAATCAAATATTATAATCAGCAGCTGCATTATGTGAGGAATCAGGTCCAGGACGAACAGGACCATATCCGCCACTTCGACATGCAGATGAAACCGAGGGTTCTCCACTATATGTCCGGTCTTGGGTGTACGAATTTGAGAGACTATCAGAACAAGGCGATGGCCTATGAGATGTCTTTCTCTGCGACGGGGGTGTTAGCATAGGGTAAGAAGCAGAAGACTTCCGGTTAGTTTTTCGGAAGTAAGTTTGGCGGGCATCATAAGACTCAGTCTGGTCCGTGAGCCTTTGGGAATCAGTCCCCGTCATTTGGGCGAGGCCATGGTTCTAAGTCTGCTCCGGCTGTTCCTATTCGTGGTCATACTTGTTTAACTCTGGTCGCACGGGACATATGATGAGTGAGTGTGACAGGCCGCCGCTACAGTGTCATAATTGTGGTCGTTCGGGGCATCGTGCGGCGTACTGTGGAGATGCGAGTCGGGCCCCAGTTACTCAAGTGTAGGCCCCGGATACGATAGAACCGAGCGTGAATCAGGCTCCGACAGCTTATCAGCCTCAGCAGAGTTTCAGCAGAGGTTGAGGACGTGGACGGTCTTTTAGAGGGGGAGCGTCTAGTGCGGGGTTTGTTCCGCCCCGTGTGTACGAGATAAGACGAGCTGGAGATCCTGATGCGACAGTGGCTACAGGTACCGTTCACATCCTTGACCATCCTGTTTCCATGCTATTCTATATGGGTGCTACGCATTTTTTCATCTCTTTGGATTATGTGCGTCGTCTGCATGTTGATTGTCTAGTTACATGTGAACCATTTGTTGTTAAACTGCCTAGTATCGTGAGGTTAGAGATTTTCCGGTGAGTATCGCGGGGAGGGCATGGTCTTCTAATCTGATTGTGGTAGACATTAAGGATGAAGATTTGATCCTTAGTGAGGATTAGTTGGATCGACATGGGGCCGTCATGAATTATAGAGCGAGGACCATTTCGATGTTAGCCTCCGACGGTAATGAACACTCCTTTGTGGGACGCAAATGGAGTAGTCGATGATTCTTGATTAGCGCTATGAAAGCGGTGAAACTCCTTCGAGGAGGTTGCACTGGTTACTGGTGTTATGCTTTGAGATCGGAAGAAGGGGAGTCGATCTCTCGTCTATTCCGGTAGTAAATGAGTATCCCAACATTTTTCCAGATGAGTTTTCGGGTTTGCCACCAGACCATGAGGTTGAGTTCACCATTGATTTAGAGCCGGGTGCGGCCCTGATTTCGAAAATGCCGTACCGCATGGCGCCAGCCGAGATGCTTGAGTTGAAGAAATAGTTGGGAGAGTCGCTAGACACGGGTTACATTCAACCGAGCGCTTCGCCTTGGGGCGCACTGGTGTTGTTCGTAAGGAAGAAGGATGGGTCACTGCGTTTATGCATCGACTGCCGAGGGTTGAACAAGGTGACCATCAAAAATAAGTATTCGCTTCCGAGGATTGACGATTTGTTTGACCAATTGCAGGGAGCGACTGTGTTCTCAAAGATTGATTTGAGATCGGGATATTACCAACTCCGAGTGAAGGATTTTGATATCCCGAAGACAGCCTTTCGGATGAGATACGGCCATTATGAGTTTGTGGTTATGCCGTTCGGGCTAACCAACGCCCCAGCCGTGTTCATGCAGCTAATGAACAAGGTCTTCATCAAATATCTTGATGTGAATTGAGATATTATGAAGAACCCGGATGAGGACTTGAGCATGCCGAATGGACCAATAACGAGGTCTCGATCAAAGAAGTTCAAAAATAATTTATCGACACTCGTCATTGATATGTTTAAAAATAACTATGTTATCAAAGACAACAAATTCGTGAGTAGTGTCGAAGTTGTCGAACAATAAGTTTTTCGTTTATTTTATCTTGCTGTATTTTAATTTGAATTGTATTTCTTGAGTTGTATTTTTATATTTTGAGTTGTATATAATCGAGTCGTGTAATATTAAAGTCGAAGACGATCGGAAAAGACGAACAAACAAACAAGGATGCAAATTCCCGTGCATAAGACTGACACGCAGCAGTCTCGTATTTTGGCCATAACTTACTCGTCTGAAATCCGATTTAGGTAATTCAGATGTCTATGGAAAGGTAAGAAAGAGAGCTACAAATCTTGTTCAGATCATAGGACCAAATTCAGAACCATTAGAGCTCAGAAATGACAAAACAGACAGCATCGGATTTATGGTGACTTATTGTACTTGTTTTCACACCTTAAAATCTTGGTTTTTGATATTTTGTCCCCTAAACATGTGTTGACTGACTTTGTATCAGATTTTAGGATCTTTGAATGTTGATTTTTCTATTTTGTAGGTTTCTTAGTTGTTTCCTTGTTCACACTAGAGTTAAGTGTAAGATTTTAGCTATAAAATAGCCTTGATGTTTCATTGTAAGAGGACACCAAAGATTTTATGAAATTTGAGAGTGTTTGTATTAACAAACCTTTGTGAGTGCTTTCTTGTTTTGTTGAGTGTGTCTCCAAAACATATATACATCTCAAAATATAAAAATACAACTCAAGAAATACAATTCAAATTAAAATACACCAAGATAGAATAAACGAAAAACTTATTGTTCGACACAAAGCAAGAAAGCACTCAACAAAACAAGAAAGCACTCACAAATCGGAAAAGACGAACAAACAAACAAGGATGCAAATTCCCGCGCGTAAGACTGACACGCAGCAGTCTCGTATTTTGGCCATAACTTACTCGTCCGAAATTCGATTTAGGTAATTCAGGTGTCTATGGAAAGGTAATAAAGAGAGCTACAAATCTTGTTAAGACCATAGGACCAAATTCGGATCCATTAGAGCTCAGAAATGACAAAACAGACAGCATCGGATTTATGGTGACTTGTTGTACTTGTTTTCATACCTTAAAATCTTGGTTTTTGATATTTTGTCCCCTAAACATGTGTTGACTGACTTTGTATCAGATTTTAGGGTCTTTGAATGTTGATTTTTCTATTTTGTAGGTTTCTTAGTTGTTTCCTTGTTCACACTAGAGTTAGGTGTAAGATTTTGGCTATAAAATAGCCTTGATGTTTCATTGTAAGAGGACACCAAAGATTTTATGAAATTTGAGAGTGTTTGTATTAACAAACCTTTGTGAGTGCTTTCTTATTTTGTTGAGTGTGTCTCCAAAACATCCCTTGTGTGATTTATATACTTATCAAGTACAATCTTGTTAGTATTTATATTCCACCCCTTCCGAGTTGCTACGGCGTGTCACGTAGAGGTTTGGAAGTAAAGCCCCATTTTGCTTATTTTGGAAACATCTTGGGAACGAATTCATCTAGCGGTGTCGGTTACCATAGCGTGTCGTGTCGGGGTCGCATCAGTTGGCTTCAGAGCTCGATTATTCCAAAACTAAGTGGTATCATCTGTTTTCCTTCATTACCATAATCTTCCTATCTTACCATCCTATCATTTCCTTCATCTTCTAAATCTTCCATCTTCTTCACAAAAAAAAAAACGAAAAAAAAAGAAAAAAAAATATAAGTGGTGAAGGTTTTGATTGTTTTTTATAACTCTTCAAGCCGAGGCCAGGGGAAGAACTTGTTCCTTAGCCTTCGGGCGTCTGGTGATTTTAAGTTTGCGGATTGAATATCAAATATCAACCCATTTATTTCATTACTAAAAAAAATATCAAGGAAGAAGAGAAGAACGAATTTTGGTCGATCTTATCAAACAATTATCATACTTTTCGTTCCGTTCCATATTCTAAACTATTCCAAAATCTTTTGCTTCCATCCTTCCATTTTTTTCTTATTGTCATTCGCAATCTTTGGGGGGGATCGTGGGATTTGAGTTCTTTCAAGAAGAAACTTGATTTTAATCACCTAAAATCACCATGTAAATTGTGTGGAAAAAGGCAAAAAAATTTTTGAGGAATTAAGAAAAAAAAAGCCAAAAGAGAGATACGTGAGTCTGAGCGACTGAGCGATACACGTGAGGATCTTGTGAGGAAATTTTCTTGTAAAAAAAGAAAAAAAAAAGAAAAAAAAAAGAAAACAAAAAAAGGAAAAATAAAAAAATAAAAAAGAAAAAAAAAGGAAATAAAAACAAAAAAAAAAGAAAAAAAGGAAAAAAAAAAGAAAAACAAAAAAAAGGAAAGAGAAAAAAAAGAAAAAAAAAAGAAAAAAGAAAAAAAAAGAAAAAAAAAGGAAAAAAAATGTCAGGAACGGAAGGAAACGAGCAAAATCTTATCCTTCAAAATATTGTACAACAACTTGCTCAAATAGTCGGAAGACTAGATAAACAAGAGGAAACAATTGCTACTCTCACGAAGGGTAGAGAAGAGGAGCCCGTACGAAGCGGACCGAAACCCATTCGATTTGGAGGCTATGATGATGAAGATTCGATGAATTCCGAGGAGGAAACTCCGAGGTTTGTACATCGAGGAGGGCGAGGAGGACGAGGAGGAAGGAGAGAGTATGAAGGAAGGCGAGGAAGATATGTCCGAGACGAGGAGGATCGGAATATGGGAAACATCAAAATGAAAATCCCATCTTTCGAAGGAAGAAGTGATCCGGACACATATCTCGATTGGGAAAGGAAGTTGGAGACCATTTACGATTGCCACAACTATTCCGATGAGAAGAAAATGAGGTTAGCAATAACTGAATTTTCAGAATATGCAAGCATTTGGTGGGACCAACTTGTGACGGAGAGAAGGAGGAGTCGGGAGAGACCGGTTAGTAGTTTGGAATAATTGAAGGTTGTTATGCGGAAAAGATTTGTTCCTAATTACTATCTTAAGGAACTATTTTCTCGCTTACAATCTTTCGAACAAGGCTCGAGAAACATTGAAGATTTTCGAAAGGAAATGGAGATGTTGATGATCCGGGCCAATGTTCGGGAATCGAGAGAGGCCACCATGGCGCGGTTTTTACACGGGATGAGAGCCGATATAGCTAAAGAAGTTGACAAACAACACTTTGTTGAATTCGAGGACATGGTATATGCGGCGGTAAAAATCGAGCGGAGCTTACGAAGAGGGAGCAACAACAACTATTCCACGGGATACTCTACTCCTTGGAAACAACAATCTCAAGTAAGTTCAGACAAATTTAAAAATTTTGATAAAAGAGAAGGGAGTGTCTTGAAAGGAAAGTTTGAAGTTGGGAGTACTAGCAAACCAAAATTTGATGGGAAACCTAAACACGTCGAAAGCACCCAAAGGAGAAACCGGGACATCCAATGCTATAAGTGACAGGGTCATGGACATTTAGCATCCGATTGCACCAACAAACGGGTGATGGTACTTCAGGATGGGGAGATTGAAACGGAAAGCGAAAAAGAAGAAGAAGAAGAAGAAGAAGAGACAAGAGAGGTGGAGAGTGATGATGAGACGTATGAGTATGCACCCGCACTTGTTGTTCGAAGGGTGTTAAGTTCTCAAGCAAAAGAGGAGGAAGTTAACGAACAAAGAGAAAATCTATTTCACACACGTTGTTTTATTAAAAATAAAAAATGTAGTGTGATAATAGATAACAGGAGTTGCACTAATGTCATTAGCGCTATGCTAGTGGAAGAACTCGATCTTCCAACAAGAAGACACCCTAAACAGTATCGTTTACATTGGCTAAATGATTGTGGGGAAGTTCGAGTTAATAAACAGGTACTTGTGGCTCTCACCATCGGAAGGTATCAAGACGAAATCCTATGTGATGTCATTCCGATGCATGCTTGTCATATCTTGTTGGGAAGACCATGGCATTTTGATCGAGATGCTACTTTGAGCGAAAGGAAAAATCGTTACTCATTCGAGAAGGACGGAAAGAAAATTACCTTAGCTCCCATGACTAAGGTACAAATACAAGAAGATCAACTTCGTCTTGAAGGAAGTTGAAGCAAAATCGAGAAAAGAAAAGGAAAAGAAAAAAGAAAAAAAATGAAAAAAGCGAGAAAAATGACAAAAATGAAGAACAAAATGAGAAAAATGAAAAAAATGAAAAAAAAAGAAAATTTGAGAAAATGCATGCTTGTAAGTGCAAAGGAACTTGAAGAATATATCAAGGAAAATGCACCCATGTACTTGATTATTTTCCGAAAAGTTTGCGCTACTACTAACCCCGGGAACCGGATAATTCTGAGTTCTATTGAATCTTTATTGCAGGAATTTGTTGATGTTTTTCCTGTAAAACTACCTGCAGGGTTGCCACCAATCCGAGGGATTGAACATCAAATAGACTTTGTGCCCGGAGCGGTCATTCCAAATAGACCGGCATACCGACACAACCCCGAAGAGACCAATGAAATCCAAAGACAAGTCGAGGAGTTGTTAAGTCTTGGGTATATCCGGGAGAGTCTAAGTCCTTGTGCCGTTCCTGTGATCGTCGTGCCAAAGAAAGATAGAACATGGAGAATGTGCACCGATTGCCGAGCGGTAAACAATATCACGGTTAAGTATCGACACCCTATTCCACGGTTAAATGATATGTTAGATGAATTACATGGTTCATGTGTTTTCACTAAAATTGACCTAATGAAAGGATATCACCAAATTCGTATGAAAGAAGGAGATGAATGGAAAACGGCTTTCAAAACTAAATACGGATTATATGAATGGTTGGTAATGCCCTTTGGACTAACGAACGCACCAAGTACTTTTGTGAGATTAATGAATCATGTTTTACGTGCATACATCGGAAAATTCGTTGTTGTATACTTTGATGATATACTCATTTAGAGCAAAAATGTTGAAGAACATGTTGAACATTTAAGATTAGCTTTAATTACCTTGAGAAGGGAACAATTATATGCTAGTCTTAAGAAATGTACTTTTTGCATGAATGAAGTTATTTTTCTTGGATATGTCGTTAGTGCTGACGGCATAAAAGTTGATGAAGAAAAGGTTAAGGCTATTCGAGAATGGCCTAGACCGACGAATGCGTCCGAGGTAAGAAGTTTTCATGGCCTAGCAGGGTTTTACCGATGCTTTGTAAAAGATTTTAGCATAATTGCAGCCCCATTAAACGAACTTGTCAAGAAACATGCTAAGTTTAATTGGGGAAATGAACAAGAAAAAGCATTGAACACTCTAAAAGATAAATTGTGCACCGCACCTATCTTAGCATTACCTGATTTTTCTAACACTTTTGAAATTGAGTGTGATGCTTCAGGAGTAGGAATAGGAGCAGTATTAATGCAGGGAAAAAGGACGATAGCCTATTTTAGTGAGAAACTTAGAGGAGCTACATTGAATTATCCGACCTATGACAAGGAATTGTATGCTTTGGTTCGAGCCCTACGTACGTGGCAACACTACCTATGGCCTAAGGAGTTCGTGATTCATACCGATCATGAATCCTTAAAGCATCTCAAAGGACAGGGTAAATTGAGCAAGAGACATGCTAAGTGGTTGGAAGAAATTGAATCCTTTCCTTACATCATCAAATACAAACAAGGTAAGGAAAACATTGTCGCCGACACTTTATCAAGAAGGTATGTATTACTCAATACACTTTCTTATAAACTTTTGGGATTTGATTTATTGAAAGAAGCATATGAGGGGGATAAAGATTTCTATGATATTTATGTCGCTTGCGAGAAAAAAGGAGTAGAAAATTTTTATCGGGATAATGGATTCTTGTTCCATGAAAATAAACTTTGCATTCCTTTTTGTTCAACACGGGAATTATTGGTAAAAGAAGCACATAGTGGAGGTCTAATGGGACATTTTGGGATTGCTAAAACTTACGAAATATTGCATGAACATTTCTTTTGGCAAAAAATGAAACATGATGTTTTTAAAGTTGTAAATTCATGCATTATTTGTAGGAAAGCAAAATCACGAGTGTTACCGCATAGTTTGTATATGCCACTTCTGGTACCTTCCGAACCTTGGGTCGATCTTTCTATGGACTTTGTATTAGGATTACCCAGGGCGAAATCCGGTTGTGACTCCATTTTTGTTGTAGTTGATAGATTTAGCAAAATGGCACACTTCATTGCATGTCATAAAACGGACGACGCCACACATATTACTAATCTATTTTTTAAAGAAATTGTTCGTTTGCATGGTATGTCCAAAAGCATCGTATCCGATAGGGATACCAAATTTTTGAGTCATTTTTGGAGAGTCTTATGGGCAAAATTGGGGACGAAATTGCTTTATTCTACAACATGTCATCCCCAAACTGATGGTCAAACCGAGGTTGTTAACCGAACGCTTGGTCAATTGTTGCGAACTATTGTTAACAAAAATTTGAAAAATTGGGAAACATCTTTACCATTTATCGAGTTTGCCTATAATCGAACCGTACATTCTACTACGACATTTTCGCCATTTGAAATCGTGTATGGTTTTAATCCAATAACTCCTTTAGACTTGTTGCCTATTCCAATAGATGACAGGAGTAACCTTGATGGCAAGAAAAAGGCGGAGATGTTGAAGCAATTACATGCCAAAGTTCGTGAACAAATTGAGAAGCGCAATGAACACAATGCAAGAATGAAGAACAAGGGACACAAACAAGTACTCTTTGAACCAGGTGATTGAGTTTGGGTTCATTTGAGGAAAGAATGATTTTCCATTCAAAGAAAATCAAAGCTAATGCCAAGGGGAGATGGACCGTTCCAGATCTTAGAGCGGATTAATGACAATACCTATAAAGTAGATCTACCTGGTGAGTATAATGTTTCCACTACTTTCAATGTCGCTGACTTAAGTCCTTTTGAAATTTCAGATTCGAGGATGAATCCTTTTGAGGAACGGGGGAATGATGTGAATCGAGATATTATGAAGAACCCGGATGAGGACTTGAGCATGCCGACTGGACCAATAATGAGTCCTCGATCAAAGAAGTTCAAAAATAATTTATTGACACTCGTCATTGATATGTTCAAAAAAAGTATGTTATCAAAGACAACAAATTCGTGAGTAGTGTCGAAGTTGTCGAACAATAAGTTTTTTGTTTATTTTATCTTGGTGTATTTTAATTTGAATTGTATTTCTTAAGTTGTGTTTTTATATTTTGAGTTTATATAATCGAGTCGTGTAATATTACATTCGAAAACGATCGGAAAATACGAACAAACAAACAAGGATGCAAATTCCCGCGCGTAAGACTCACACACAGCAGTCTCGTATTTTGGCCATAACTTACTCGTCCGAAATCCAATTCAAGTGATTCAGGTGTCTATGGAAAGATAAGAAAGAGACCTACAAATATTGTTAAGACCATAGGACCAAATTCGGAAAATTGGAGCTAAGAAATGACAAAACAGACAGCATCAGATTTATAGTGACTTGTTGTCCTTGTTTTCACACCTTAAAATCTTGGTCTTTGATATTTTGTCCCCTAAACATGTGTTGACTGACTTTGTATCAGATTTTAGGATCTTTGAATGTTGATTTTTCTATTTTGTAGGTTTCTTAGTTGTTTTCTTGTTCACACTAGAGTTAGGTGTAAGATTTTGGCTATAAAATAGCCTTGAAGTTTCATTGTAAGAGGACACCAAAGATTTTATGAAATTTGAGAGTGTTTGTATTAACAAACCTTTGTGAGTGCTTTCTTGTTTTGTTGAGTGTCCCTCCAAAACATCCCTTGTGTGATTTATATACTTATCAAGTACAATCTTGTTAGTAATTATATTCCACCTCTTCCGAGTTGCTACGGCGTATCACGTAGAGGTTTGGAAGTAAAGCCCCATTTTGCTTATTTTGGAAACATCCTGGGAACGAATTCATCTAGCGGTGTCGGTTACCATAGCGTGTCGTGTGGGGGTCGCATCATATCTCGATAAGTGTGTAGTCGTATTTATCGATGATATTCTGATTTACTCGAGGAGCGAGGAGGAGCATGCACGTCATCTGCATAATGTGTTGGAAATCTTGAGAACTCAGCGCCTTTATGCGAAGTTCTCAAAGTGTGAGTTTTGGTTGCGGGAGGTTATGTTTATCGGTCACGTGATCTCATCCGAGGGTGTTCGTGTAGATCCACACAAGATAGAGACAGTGTTGGATTGGGAGCCGCCCAAGAACGTGAAGGAAGTCCGTAGTTTTCTGGGTTTGACGGAGTATTATCGAAGGATTGTCGAGGGGTTCTCTAAACTCGCTCGACCGCTTACTCAGCTATTGCAGAAGTCAGAGAAGTTTGTGTGGACAGATGAAAGGCAGAAGAGTTTCAAATATTTGAAGAAGTGGTTGACTACTGCTCCCGTCTTAGCCTTATCGTGCGGTAATGAGGGCTTCTTAGTTTATAGCGATGCCTCAGGCCAAGGACTTGGATGTGTACTCATGCAACACGGAAATACGATTGTCTATGCTTCCCGTCAGTTGAAACCGTGTGACTTGAATTATCCTACTCATGATCTTGAGTTGGCTACAGTTGTGTTTGCGTTGAAGATTTGGCGTCATTACTTGTATGGCTCATCGTGTCAAATTTTCACCGATCACAAGAGCCTGAATGTATTTTTACACAAAAAGAACTGAATATGAGACAAAGAAGGTGGCTGGAACTAATCAAGGATTACGATCTCGAAATCCTTTATCATCTGGGCAAGGCTAATGTGGTGGCAGATGCCTTGAGTCGGAAATCGATATCGCTTTGGGCACTTGAGTTACTCACAGCTCAGCCAGGGCTCCAGCGAGAGTCGATGGGATTGAGTATTGAGGTTATATTACTAGGGAATGCTAGGCGGTTGTGCGCCCTTGAGATTTCTTCATCGCTAGTCCACGACATTAAATCGCGACAGTTAGAAGATCCGATGTTTATCCAACTCCGTGAGAATGTGGTTAAGAGGAAAGCCCCGGGATTTGTGATTCATGAAGATGGTGTGTTGAGATTCCACGGTCGGTTGTGTGTTTCGAATGACTTGGAATTGAGGCAGGGCATTATGCGGGAGGCTCATGCGTCACCTTAATCAGTCCATCCGGGCTCGAGTAAGATGTATAAGGATTTGAGGAAGAATTTTTGGTGGAACGACATGAAGAATGAGGTGGTGCAGTTTGTGGCTAAGTGTTTGACTTGTCAGCAAGTCAAAATCGAACATCAGCGGCCAGTCGGGTTATTGAAACCACTTCCCATCCCGGAATGGAAGTGGGAGGGCGTCTCTATAGATTTTGTCATGAATTTGCCGAGGACAATGACGGGAATGAACATGGTGTGGGTGATCGTGGATCGACTAACTAAGTCGACATATTTTCTGGGCATCAAGGACACTTGGGGACCAGAGAAATTGGATCGTATATTTATTGAGCAGATCGTGAGGCTTCATGGCACGCCGAAAATTATTATTTCGAACAGGGATGGTCGATTTGTATCGCATTTATGGCAGGCGGCACATAAGGCTTTGGGGACACGTTTGCGTTTCAGCACATCTTTCCATACTCAGACCGATGAACAGTCTTAGCGTACCATTCAGACGTTCGAGGATATGTTGCGCACGTGTGCGCTAGACTGAAGTAATGATTGGGAGAAAATCTAGCCCTGATCGAGTTCACTTATAATAATTACAGGCATGCGTCGATTAAGATGGCACCGTATGAGACGCTTTACGTCCGGCGATGTCGATCACTGATATGTTGGAATGAGCCGTATGATTTTTGTTGGCACCGAGCCATATCTTGTGTTGGAGACTAAAAGGAAAGTCGAGTTGATTCGAGAGAGAATGTTGGCAGCCCAGAGTCGAAAAAAGTCATATGCGGATGTTAGGCATCGACCCTTGGAGTTTGAGGTAGAGGATCATGTCTTGTAAAGAGTGTCTCTGTCAAAGGGAGTTTTTCGTTTTGGGAAAAAGAGGAAGCTTAGTCCTCCAAGGCATATTGGACCTTTCGAAATATTGGAGAGAGTTGGCGAGTTGGCTTACCATTTGGTATTAACCCCGTCATTGAGCCATGTGCATAGTGTATTTTACGTTTCTCAGTTGAGAAAGTATTTTCCAGACCCGAATCACGTTATTGATTTTGGGGATGTGGAAATCAAGAAGGATGTTACGTTTGAGGAGAGGTCAGTGAGGATTTTGGAATGTCGGGATAAATAGTTAAGACAAAAAACCATTCCTTTGGTTAAGGTGCAATGGTCAAGACATGGAGTAGAGGAAGCAACATGGGAATTGGAGGAGCATATGTGTGCGAGATACCCCGAGCTTTTTGTTCCTTAAGTTTCGGGACGAAACTTCTTTTTAGAAGGGGACAATGTAATATCCGTACTTTCTATTTTTAGCAGTTTCTATTTTTGGGCACATGTCTATTTTAACGACTCGCTTGTACTCGTTTCGACGTTTTGAATCTATTTTGTTCTTGGTGTTTTTCCATTTCGACGAGTTTCGGAAGTGTTTTTACGTATTTCGCTTTATGTTATGTTTTTATCGCAAGTATGTTCGATTCTCGTAAAACTCGTTCAATTTCGTTGTTTCTTTGTTCCCATGGGTCCGTATGATTGAGTTATTCGTGTTGTGAGTTTCGGTTTCATAATCCGACGTCGTATCATGATTTTCGAACGTTTGGGCCATTTTGTAATTTCCTAAAGTTTGAGGGAAACTTACTTCCGTCGTCGAATTCCGAACCTTCGGGTGGTCGGAATGGTGTTTCCTTTTTAGCGCTTAGGTTTGCCGTCGTGGATACCTCGTAACTGTGTCTTCGGATTCCATCTTTTATCATTTTCCTTTTCGTGCTTCCTGAGCAGTGGGCTGCAGTGCTGAAATGCTGCATGCATAACATGCGTTATGCATGCTCCCTTACGTACGTTATACCTATGCTGTTAACATACGTTAATTGTGAGCCATAATGTATATTATCGAATTCCACGATTTGGGCAGTAGCTTCTGCCGATTCCTTACGTATGTTAAGTGCGTTAGGTTACGTACGTTAAGATCACAACGTACGTTAACTTCTTATGTTAATGTACGTTAGCGACTGTCGGATATTTAAATGCCTGGGTTGACTTCAGACGCGTCATTTTTCTTCCTTCCTTCTCCCTTGTCCGTGTTTTGAGTTCCTGGAGCATTTTTGGGGCGATTTGTGGAGAGCTATCCGTGAAGTCCCTTGACCGGTCGATTTTCGTACTCCTAACGAAGTGTATCATCATCCTAATTCATCATCTTCCGTCCGAATTCAAGGTTGGCTTAGAACCCTAACTTTGTCAATTTTGGGGGGGTTTTCGGGATTTGTCTATTTAAACTCGAGTTGTTCGTTTATGTTGTGATATATCTTATCGAGTAGTATTATTGAGTGTTTCTCAATCCGTTCCATCGGTGTTTGATCAATGAATTGTCAATTCGGGGAGGTTTTATGAAAACTCTCGCCCGTATTGATTGTACGTATACTGTTATGGTTGGTAATCGGGATTGTGGGCATATTCAGATCGGTTATTGAAGTCGTTTAGGACTGATTCGTGTTAATCTCTCATTTAGGAGCGGACGTGTTCACTCCGGGTCATTCCTAGTCGTCGTTTATTTTTCGCTCGTCGAAGATGTCTCAAAGGTAAGTACTTTACATTTGTATGCATATTCTAGTATTTGATTTATGGCTTCCCGTGTATGTTATGGATGTGAATGCATATGTTCACCCATGGATGGTCTGACGGGGCCTCTGGGGATATGTAGTGCCGTGTGTATGCATATCGTGAACTGGAGTTAACCACCCAGGGATGGTCCGACGGGGCCTCTGCGGGATGTGGTGGCCGTGAGTCTCGTACAAATGGTTAACCTTTGAAATGTCTTGTTGGAGGATTATGTCTTGTGCTCGTGCGCCGTAAATATTCCGGAATATAAATGTTTTCTAAAATAATTTTTGGCGCATAATTCATCTGATTAGAATGGTTGTCCAAATGGATTGTACTTGCACTAACTGTTGTCACTAACCCCTTAAATGGGGGAAATACTTTTGTATTTCAGGTACAGGTCATGGAGGCGAACGAACATGCGGACAGTACGAGGATGATGGGCAAGGGTGATTCTGTTCAATGGTCGTTTGCTTGTCGTCTTGTCTTTTAATTTTATTAATTATGTCATTTGTTTTAGTACTCGAGTACTTTCTTCTTTTGGACTTGTATTTTTTTGTGGACCCGATTTGGGAAAGATTTTATTTATGACTATCGGGTTCGGTCTATTTGCTTCGAATGTCTTAAAATTGTGGAATCGTTTATATGTTGACGATGTTTGTAAACGGTCCTGATGTCGAAATTGTGCGTTAGCCTGGTGGATTCCAAAGGGTTGGGTCCACGGCACTGTAATATGCCCTGAACGTCTTGGGGGTGTTACACTTGGTGGGTGTTTGAGGCCCTAGTTTGGCCATGATTGATGGCTTAGCGCCAAAGGATTGAGCCCTCGATTGATTGTTGGCTCGACTGTCTGTCACTTGGTGTCTTGGGGATCGACGGCCCGTTTTAGTGTCCGTGCTAGCTCGTTTGACCAGTTTCTTTTTTTACTTAGAAAAATACATTAAAATACCATAAAAATCTTACAAGTCACAAGAACATAAAAATAATGTAAAATCCTAAGAACCGAGCCAAAAAACACGGAAAACACGACATTACATGATTAAAACAACAATAAAACACTAATATAAATGGTCAAAAGCAACCATTTTAAAGTCGTGGGCTAAATTCCATACTTTAGCCGATGACTCCGAGTTTGGTCGGCCTTCTTTCATAGTCATCACCTAAATTGTGATTTCTGGTAGTCATACTCTATATAAATTTTCAGTGCTTGTATATGTTGAGTATATTGTTTATTTAAACGGTTTACTTTGCTTCTATTTTACAAATATAATTTTATATATTAAAAGATTCAGTCCTCTATATTTATTGTTAAGTGGTCATGGTTAATGCTTGGCGAATTGAATGTAAGATGTGTAAGGCAGGAAGATAAATACCGAGTCTTAAAGCTTCAACCCATTGAAATATTACTGCGAATATAAACCATTAACAAATAAATACAATGTTTTCATGCAAATAATTAAATCAAATAAGTCCTTAAATGTGAATCTTTTCAGTTGCTTTTTTGAAGATTATAAATAGATGACTATCACTATCTTCACCACATATTTTTTTCGCACCAATCTTAGATCACTGTTCTTGGTCATCCTTGATCCAAAGTCAAACGAAAAGAAAATTGTAAGAACAAATCAAGAACAAACCAATATCCAATAATAACAATCAACAACAACGACTACCCTGAGAAGCTTTGCTTCTTTTTATATCCGAAAATAAAGAAAGAATCATAACAGATCTGATATGTTCTTTATTTGGTTCGCTCAATGAAACACAAAAACGAAACAACTAATACACCTTACCCGAGACCTCTTTATGAGATCTAGAAGCCTTTGGAAGCAAGAAATCACAGCAGCGTGTGATGTTACGCGGTTAACATAAGCAGAAAGATTATAAAGGTTTGTTTGTGCTTCGTGAGTCAAGAAAAACATGGATATAAAGGGTTATTTGTTTGGGTGTTCCGTTATCTAAAGCAGTAGAAAGAATAAGTGTTGTGTTCAGTTATGATGATAAGGAGAAATGAGTAGAAGCTGGGATTGTTTGTGACTGCGTTTTTCTAATGAAAGAAAAAAAGGTAGGCGTGTGTTATGAGAGGTATTAGGGTTGTAAAAATGAGAGGTAAATTAGGTTATGATTCTCATATACCTCCCCAAATTGTTATATTATTTGTTTGGACTGATTTGCTTGGCCCGTGTTTTTATTTATTTTCTGGGCTGAATTGGACAAATGAACATGGGCTGCTGCAATTGTTAAATGAGTACACTTCGATGAAATGGCATGACACATTGGTTTTAGTTTCCAGCTTGAATAAAAATATAACGTCAGTTATGTATCTTTGGGTTTTTTAATATACTCCCTCATTCTCAAATGTAATGCAATGTTCGACTTGGCACTTTGATAAATCTATAAAACTATAATTAATAATCAATTACCAATTGCACCTCAATAAGAATAAAAACTGAAAATACCTAAGGACCACCATCAATCTCCAAATAAAATGTAATGTTCAATAATGGCTAATATATGTAGAAACTCTCCATAAAAAGATTCGTTTATTGCAACACGTAAGCAACCAATATAAAAAAGTATTCATTTTCTTGGTGACGTAAAGGAATATTATCTGTTTTCATTAAAAGGTCAATTGGAATCTTAGCAAATTGAAATAGTAAAAAAGAGGAATTTTGCCTTCAACTCTAGAATTCAACAACTAGCTATAAAGAAAAATAGGTCTTCGTAGGATAAAAGTTTATAGTAAAGATACAATAGACTTGGGTAGTTCGGTAGGGACTTTGAGAAGGAAAGTGTTAAGGTTGGCGGATGAGTTGCGTGTCGTGACGTTATAATTAAAACCTGATTAAACGGCTAAAAAAGAGTTCAACTATGTTATGTTATATCAACCTCCTAAGTCCTATCATTTAACTTGTATTTTTCATTATCAAGAAAATTTCCGAAAACAAGATACACAAACATTACACAATAAACAATTAGGTACAACATGTGTGCATCACGCGAAAAACAAGAACTAACATGAACAATTAGATACAGCTCGTGTGCATCGCACGGGTCAGAATGACTCGTACTTGTTTAGTTTTAGGCCTATTCTTTAAAACTTCTACTAATATTTGATTTATATTTTCAGCGCTATTATTATTAGAGTACAATATATATTATACACTATTTATAATGTAATGAAAAAACATCTGGAATTTAAAACCAACACGTATATAAAAAAGTAGCAGTACATTGGTTTAATAGCGACAGTTAGTTTGTCTATATAAGCAGTATACTGAATGTGTAGAAGCATTGAAAGTATGTTTTTCGTCAAGTTAGTAAAATCTCATACTACAAAAAAAAAAAAACAGTTTTTACCGACGCCAAACGCCGTTGGTAAAACAGAAAATGGTGTCGATAAATGATTTACCGACGGCAATCCGCCGTTGGAAAAATGCTCGACGGTAATTTTTTACCGACGCCTCTATTTACCGACGCTATTTTTGGCGTTGTTAAATTAAAAAATAAAAAATCTAAAAATGTCAGGTCAGGACTCAGGCGGGTCACGTCCGGGTTCAGACGGGTCATGCGGGTCAGGTCCGATCTTCATTCAATTTTAAATGGCTGAGAAAGATTTTAGTATATAAACAACACAATACACTACTGTTTTTCCGATGTGGGATAGTGTAAAAAAATTTACTGACGTCATTTCGGTGTCGGTAAATACTGACGTCGGTAAACGGCGTCGTTAATTGTGAAAAAAAAGAAAAATAAAATAATAAAAATAAATTACCAACGCCGAAATGGCGTCGGTAAACGGCGTCGTTAATTGTGAAAAAAGAAAAAAAATAATAAAAAGAATTTACCAACGCCGAAATGGCGTCGGTAAACAGCGTCGTTAATTGTAAAAAAAAAATAATAAGTCTGCGAACCGGCCGTCGGCAATGGCATCGGTAAATCAATTAAATAACGGGCGTCAGTAATGGCATCGGTAAATTATAAGTTTAACAACGGCGGGTACGGGCGTCGGTAAATGGCGTCGGTATAAACTGTTTTTTTTTGTAGTGTCAGATACAAAAATATTCAGTGTTTTTATATATTGGATATATTGCTTGTATAGACATATTATACTGATTATATCATACAAATATAGTACTTTTTGTTTATAGGTATTGTTTTTTTAAAATGAATCATAATTTTTTTAATATTTTACAGCTATTATTTTTTGAGTTTAATGATAATGTACAATGTGTCTACCTCTCTCTCTCTCTCTCTATATATATATATATATATATATATATATACTAGTATAACACCTGTGTAATTACACGGGAACGCAAAAAAGACCTCTTACGTAAATATATAATATGTCAGTGATTCTTGATCAGCGCTCTGAAAGCGGTGAAACTCCTTCGAGGAGATTGCACTGGTTATTGGTGTTATGCTTTGAGATCGGAAGAAGGGGGAGTCGATCTCTCCTCTATTCCGGTAGTAAATGAGTATCCCAACATTTTTCCAGATGAGTTTCCGGGTTTGCCACCAGACCATGAGGTTGAGTTCACCATTGATTTAGAGCCGGGTGCGGCCCCAATTTCAAAAATGCCGTACCGTATGGCGCCAGCCGAGAAGCTTGAGTTGAAGAAACAGTTGGGAGAGTTGCTGACACGGGTTACATTCGACCGAGCGCTTCGCCTTGGGGCGCACCGGTGTTGTTCGTAAGGAAGAAGGATGGGTCACTGCGTTTATGCATCGACTGCCGAGGGTTGAACAAGATGACCATAAAAAATAAGTATTCGCTTCCGAGGATTGACGACTTGTTTGACCAATTGCATGGAGCGACTGTGTTCTCAAAGATTGATTTGAGATCGGGATATTACCAACTCCGAGTGAAGGATTCCGATATCCCGAAGATGGCCTTTCGGATGAGATACGGCCATTATGAGTTTGTGGTTATGCCGTTCGGGCTAACCAATGCCCCAGCCGTGTTCATGCAGCTAATGAACAAGGTCTTCATCAAATGTCTCGATAAGTGTATAGTCGTCTTTATCGATGATATTCTTATTTACTCGAGGAGCGAGTAGGAGCATGCACGTCATCTGCATAACGTGTTGGAAATCTTGAGAACTCAGTGCCTTTATGCGAAGTTCTCAAAGTGTGAGTTTTGGTTGCGGGAGGTTATGTTTCTCGGTCACGTGATCTCGTCCGAGGGTGTTCGTGTGGATCCACACAAGATAGAGGCAGTGTTTGATTAGGAGCCACCCAAGAACGTGAAGGAAGTCTGTAGTTTTCTGTGTTTGACGGGGTATTATCGAAGGATTGTCGAGGGGTTCTCTAAACTCGCTCGACCGCTTACTCAACTATTGCAGAAGTCAGAGAAGTTTGTGTGGACAAACGAGAGGCAGAAGAGTTTCAAAGAGTTAAAGAAGCGGTTACTATTGCTCCAGTCTTAGCCTTACCGTGCGGTAATGAGGGCCTCTCGGTTTATAGCGATGCCTCAGGCCAAGGACTTCGATGTGTACTCATGCAGCACGGAAAGACGACTGCCTATGCTTCCCGTCAGTTGAAACCGTATGACTTGAATTATCCTACTCATGATCTTGAGTTGGCTGCAGTTGTGTTTGCGTTGAAGATTTGGCGTCATTACTTGTATGGCTCATCGTGTCAAATTTTCACCGATCACAAGAGCCTGAATATATTTTCACACCAAAAGAACTGAATATGAGACAAAGAAGGTGGCTGGAACTAATCAAGTATTACGATCTCGAAATCCTTTATCATCTGGGCAAGGCTAATGTGGTGGCAGATGCCTTGAGTCGGAAATCGGTATCGCTTCGGGCACTTGAGTTACTCACAGCTCAGCCAGGGCTCCAGCAAGAGTCGATGGGATTGAGTATTGAGGTTGTATTACTAGGGAATGCTGGGCGGTTGTGCGCCCTTGAGATTTCTTCGTAGCTAGTCGACGACATTAAATCGAGACAGTTTGAAGATCCGATGTTTATCCAACTACGTGAGAATGTGGTTAAAAGGAAAGCCCCGAGATTTGTGATTCATGAAGATGGTGTGTTGAGATTCCAAGGTCGGCTGTGTGTTCCGAACGACTTGGAATTGAGGCAGGGCATTATGTGGGGGGCTCATGCATCACCTTAATCAGTCCATCCGGGCTCAAGCAAAATGTATAAGGATTTGAGGAAGAATTTTTGGTGGAACAACATGAAGAATGAGGTGGTGTAGTTTGTGGCTAAGTGTTTGACTTGTCAACAAGTCAAAATCGAACATCAGTGGCCAGTCGGGTTATTGAAACCACTTCCCATCCCGAAATGGAAGTGGGAGGGCGTCTCTATAGATTTTGTCATGAACTTGCCGAGGACAAAGACGGGAATGAACATGGTGTGGGTGATCATGGATCGACTAACTAAGTCGACATATTTTATGGGCATCAAGGACACTTGGGGACCAGAGAAATTGGATCGTATATTTATTGCGCAGATCGTGAGGCTTCATGGCACGCCGAAAACTATTATTTCGGACAGGGATGGTCGGTTTGTATCGCATTTATGGCAGGCGGTACATAAGGCTTTGGGGACACGTTTGCGTTTGAGCACATCTTTCCATACTCAGACCGATGGACAGTCCGAGCGTACCATTCAGACGTTCGAGGATATGTTGCGTGCGTGTGCGCTAGGCTGAAGTAGTGATTGGGAGGAAATCTAGCCCTGATCGAGTTCACTTATAATAATAGCTGGCATGCGTCGATTAAGATGGCACCGTATGAGACGCTTTATGTCCAGCGATGTCGATAACTGATATGTTGGAATGAGTCATACGATTTAGTTAGCACCGAGCCGTATCTTGTGTTGGAGACTAGGAGGAAAGTCGAGTTGATTCGAGAGAGAATGTTGGCAGCCCAGAGTCGACAAAAGTCCTATGCGGATGTTAGGCGTCGACCCTTGGAATTTGAGGTAGAGGATCACGTCTTGTAAAGAGTGTCTCTGTCAAAGGGAGTTTTTCGTTTTGGGAAAAAGAGGAAGCTTAGTCCAAGGTATATTGGACCTTTCGAGATATTGGAGAGAGTTGGCGAGTTGGCTTACCATTTGGCATTAACCCCGTCATTGAGCCATGTGCATAGTGTATTTCACGTTTCTCAGTTGAGAAAGTATGTTCCAGACCCGAATCACGTTATCGATTTTGGGGATGTGGAAATCGAGAAAGATGTTATGTTTGAGGAGACGCCAGTGAGGATTTTGGAATGTCGGGATAAATAGTTAAGGGAAAAAATCATTCCTTTGGTTAAGGTGCAATGGTCAAGACATGGAGTAGAGGAAGCGACATGGGAATTGGAGGAGGATATGTGTGCGAGATACCCCGAGCTTATTAATCCTTAAGTTTCGGGACGAAACTTCTTTTTAGAGGGGGACAATGTAATATCCGTACTTTCTATTTTTAGCAGTTTCTATTTTTGGGCACATGTCTATTTTAACGACTTGCTTGTACTCATATCGACGTTTTCAATCTATTTTGTTCTTGGTGTTTTTCCATTTGGACGAGTTTCGGAAGTGTTTTTACGTATTTCGCTTTATGTTATGTTTTTGTCGCAAGTATGTTCGATTCTCGTAAAACTCGTTCGATTTCGTTGTTTCTTTGTTCCCATGGGTCCGTATGACCGAGTTATTCGCGTATCATGATTTTCGAACGTTTGGGCCGTTTTGTAATTTCCTAAAGTTTGAGGGAAACTTACTTCCATCGTCGAATTCTGAACCTTCGGGTGGTCGGAATGGTGTTTCCTTTTTAGCGCTTAGGTTCACCATCGTGGATACCTCGTAACTGTCTTCGGATTCCATCTTTTATCGTTTTCCTTTTCGTGCTTCCGAGCAAGGTGGCTGCATTCTGTTGACGCTGCATGCATAACGTGCGTTATGCATGCTCCCTTACGTACGTTATACCTGTGCTGTTAACATACGTTAATTGTGAGCCATAACGTATATTATCGAATTCCACGATTTGGGCAGTAGCTTCTACCGATTCCTTACGTACGTTAAATGCGTAAGGTTACGTACGTTAAGATCATAACGTACGTTAACTTCTTATGTTAACGTACGTTAGCGACTGTGGGGTATTTAAATGCCTCGGTTGACTTCAGACGCGTCTTTTTTCTTCCTTCCTTCTCCCTTGCCCGTGTTTTGAGTTCCTGTAGCATTTTGGGGGCGATTTATGGAGAGTTATCCGTGAAGTCCCTTGACCGATCGATTTTCGTACCCCTAACAAAGTGTATCATCATCCTATTTCATCGTCTTCCGTCCGAATTCAAGATACTTTGGCTTAGAACCCTAACTTTGTCAATTTTGGGAGTTTTTCGGCACTTGTCTATTTAAACTCGAGTTGTTAGTTTATGTTGTGATATTTCTTATTGAGTAGTATTAGTGGGTGTTTCCCAATCCGTTCCATCGGTGTTTGATCCATGAATTGTCAATTCGAGGAGGTTTTATAAAAACCCTCGCCCGTATTGATCGTACGTATACTGTTATG
The DNA here is from genome assembly GCA_033398695.1 of Orobanche coerulescens. NCBI lineage: Eukaryota > Viridiplantae > Streptophyta > Magnoliopsida > Lamiales > Orobanchaceae > Orobanche > Orobanche coerulescens. The sequence continues at coordinate 139,487,931 of CM065817.1, forward strand.
ATTGCTAATCGGGATTGTGGGCGTATTCCGATCGGTTATTGACGTTGTTTAGGACTGATTCATGTTAATCTCTCGTTTATGAGCAGACGTGTTCACTCCGGGTCACTCCTAGTCGTCATTTATTTTCTGTCTCGTCGAAGATGTCTCAAAGGCAAGTACTTTACATTTGTATGCATATTCTAGTATTTGATTTATGGCTTCCCGTGTATGTTGTGGATGTAAATGCATATGTTCACCCATGGATGGTCTGACGGGGCCTCTGGGGATACGTAATACCGTGTGTATGCGTATCGTGAACTGGGGTTAACCACCCAGGGATGGTCCGATGGGGCCTCTGCGGGGTGCGGTGGCCGCGGGTCTCGTAACAACGGTTAACCTTTGAAATGTCTTGTTGGAGGACTATGTCTTGTGCTCGTGCACCGTAAATATTCCGGAATATAAATGATTAGAATGGTAGTCCAAATGGATTGTACTTGCACTAACTGTTGTCGCTAACCCCTTAAATGGGGGAAATACTTTTGTATTTCAGCTACAGGTCATGGAGGCGAACGAGTATGCGGACAGTACGAGGATGATGGGCAAGGGTGATTCTGTTCAATGGTCGTTTGCTTGTCGTCTTGTCTTTTAATTTTATTAATTATGTCATTTGTTTTAGTACTCGAGTACTTTCTTCTTTTGGACTTGTATTTGTTTGTGGACCCGATTTGGGAAAGATTTTATTTATTACTGTCGGGTTCGGTCTATTTGCTTCGAATGTCTTAAAATTGTGGAATCGTTTGTATGTTGACGATGTTTGTCAACGGTCGTGATGTCGAGATTGTGCGTTAGCCTGGTGGATTCCAAAGGGTTTGGTCCACGGTGCTGTAATATGCCCTGAACGTCTTGGGGGTGTTACACTTGGTGGGTGTTTAAGGCCCTAGTTTGGCAATGATTGATGGCTTAGCGCCAAAGGATCGAGCCCTCGATCGATTGTTGGCTCGACTGTCTGTCATTTGGTGTCTTGGGGATCGACGGCCCGTTTTAGCGTCCGAGCTGGCTTGTTTGACCAGTTTCTTTTTTTTTTACTTAGAAAAATACATTAAAATACCATAAAAATCTTTCAAGTCACAAGAACATAAAAATAATGTAAAATCTTAAGAATCGAGCCAAAAAACACGAAAAACATGACATTACATGATTAAAACAACAATAAAACACTAATAGAAATGGTCAAAAGCAACCATTTTAAAGTCGTGGGCTAAATTCCAGACTTTAGCCGATGACTCCGAGTGTGGTCGGCCTTCTTTCATAGCCATCGCCCAAATTGTGATTTCTGGTAGTCATACTCTATATAAATTTTCAGTGCTTGTATATGTTGAGTATATTGTTTATATAAACGGTTTACTTTGCTTCTATTTTACAAATATAATTTTATATATTAAAAGATTCAGTCCTCTATATTTATTGTTAAGTGGTCATGGTTAATGCTTGGCGAATTGAATGTAAGATGTGTAAGGCAGGAAGATGAATACCAACGATATTGAAACAGTCTCTTATTAATTGGGGAGTCTTAAAGCTTCAACCTATTGAAATATCACTGGGAATATAAACCATTAGCAAATAAATACAAACTTTTCATTTGCATGCAAATAATTAAATCAAATAAGTCTTTAAATGTGAATCTTTTCAGTTGCTTTTTTGAAGATTATAAATAGACGACTATCACTATCTTCACCACATAATTTTTTCGCACCAATCTCAGACCACTGTTCTTGGTCATCCTTGATCCAAAGTCAAACGAAAAGAAAATTGTAAGAACAAATCAAGAACAAACCAATATCCAACAATAACAATCAACAACAACGACTACCTTGAGAAGCTTTGCTTCTTTTTATATTCGAAAATAAAGAAAGAATCATAACAGATCTGATATGTTCTTTATTTGATTCGCTCAATGAAACACAAAAACGAAACAACTAATACACCTTACCCGAGACCTTTTTATGAGATCTAGAAGCCTTTGGAAGCAAGAAATCACAGCAGCGTGTGATGTTACTCAGTTTACATAAGCAGAAAGATTATAAAGGTTTGTTTGTGCTTCGTGAGTCAAGAAAAACATGGATATAAAGGGTTATTTGTTTGGGTGTTCCGTTATCTAAAGCCGTAGAAAGAATAAGTGTTGTGTTCGGTTATGATGATAAGGAGAAATGAGTAGAAGCTGGGATTGTTTGTGACTGCGTTTTTCTAATGAAAGAAAAAAAGGTAGACGTGTGTTATGAGAGGTATTAGGGTTGTAAAAATGAGAGGTAAATTAGGTTATGATACTCATATACCTCCCCAAATTGTTATATTACTTGTTTGGACTGATTTGCTTGGCCCGTGTTTTTTATTTATTTTCTGGACTGAATTGGACAAATGAACATGGGCTGCTGCAATTGTTAAATGAGTACACTTCGATGCAATGGCATGACACATTATTTTTAGTTTCCAGCTTGAATAAAAATATAACGTCAGTTATGTATCTTTGGGTTTTTAATATACTCCCTCATTCTCAAATGTAACGCAATGTTCGACTTAGCACTTTGATAAATCTATAAAACTATAACTAATAATCAATTACCAATTACACCTCAATAAGAATAAAAACCGAAAATACCTAATGACCACCATCAATCTCCAAATAAAATGTAATGTTCAATAATGGCTAATAGATATGTAGAAACTCTCCATAAAAAGATTCGTTTATTGCAACACGTAAGCAACCAACATAAAAAAGTATTCATTTTCTTGATGACGTAAAGGAATATTGTCTATTTTCATTAAAAGGTCAATTGAAATCTTAGCAAATTGAAATAGTAAAATAGAGGAATTTTGCCTTCAACTCTAGAATTCAACAGCTAACTATAAAGAAAAATAGGTCTTCGTAGGATAAAAGTTTATAGTAAAGATACAATAGACTTGGGTAGTTCGGTATGGACTTTGAGAAGGAAAGTGTTAAGGTTGGCGGATGAGTTGCGTGTCGTGACGTTATAATTAAAACCTGATTAAACGGCTAAAAAAGAGTTCGACTATGTTATGTTATATCAACCCCCTAAGTCCTATCATTTAACTTGTATTTTTCGTTATCAAGAAAATTTTCGAAAACAAGATACACAAACATTACACAATAAACAATTAGACAATTGACAAGATCACGCAAAAATAAGAACTAACATGAACAATTAGATACAATTGTACAGACATCGAGACGAATGACTCTTGTTTAGTTTTAGGCCTATTCTTTAAAACTTCTACTAATATTTGATTTATATTTTCAACGCTATTATTATTAGAGTACAATACTATTACATACTATATATAATGTAATGAAAAAAAACATCTGGAATTTAAAACCAACACGTATATAAGAAAGTAGCAGTACATTGGTTTAGTAAAATCTCATACTACAAAAAAAAGCTTTTTTTACAAACGCGCCAGTTGGTAAACAGACGCCTATTTACCGACGCTATTTTTGGCGTTGTTAAATTAAAAATAAAAAAATCTAAAATGTCAGGTCAGGACTCTGGCGGGTCACGTCTGGGCTCAGGCGGGGCTCAGGCGGGTCAGGTCCGGGCTCAGGCGGATCATGCGGGTCAAGTCCAGGTCCGTTCGGGTCAGGCCCGGGCTCAGGCGGGTCAGTCCGATCTTCATTCAATTTCAAATGGCTAAGAAAGATTTTAGTATATAAACAACACAATACACTACTGTTTTTCCGATGTGGGATAGTGTAAAAAAATTTACCGACGACATTTCGGTGTCGGTAATGGTGTCGGTAAATACTGACGTCGGTAAACGGCGTCGTTAATTGTGAAAAAAAGAAAAATAAAATAATAAAATAAATTACCAACGCCGAAATGGCGTCGGTAAACGGCGTCATTAATTGTTAAAAAGAAAAAAATAATAAAAGGAATTTACCAACGCCGAAATGGCATCGGTAAACGGCGTCGTTAATTGTAAAAAAAGAAAAAAAAATAAGTCAGTGAACCGGCCGTAGGCAATGGCGTCGGTAAATCAATTAAATAACGGGCGTCAGTAATGGCGTCGTAAATTATAAGTTTAACAACGGCGGGTACGGGCGTCGGTAAATGGCGTCGGTAAAAACTGTTTTTTTGTAGTGTCAGATCCAAAAATATTCAGTGTTTTTATATATTGGATATATTGCTTGTATAGACATATTATACTGCTTACATCATACAAATATAGTACTTTTTGTTTAGAGGTATTGTTTTTTTAAAATGAATCATTTTTTTTTTAATATTTTACGGCTATTACTTTTTGAGTTTAATGATAATGTACAATGTGTCTATATATATATATATATATATATATATATATATATATATATATATATATATATGCAAAGCTCATAATAAGTGGGAACTGGCGTATTTAAAATTTAAATGATAATCTGTTATCTAACGGGCTTTATATCAATTGTGGAATAAATACTTTACTATCAAAATTATTCTCCGAATTTTTTTGTTCAATAACATGGTTACGGATTTGGGTAATTATTAATGATGTGACATTGCACAATCCTGATAATTGATTCATATTTTGAATTAGCATAATTGAAACTCGAACTTAGGATTTCAAGATGTGATTTGGAATTTTAGAACACTTCATGTTATTAAAAAATCCATTGGATATACTTGATTTTGACTTTTAGAGGTCGAGATTTTGCATATACTATCAGAACTGTGATATATCCGCTTGTCTTTTGAAATTATAGAAATCACGTAATCGTTTATTATCTCCACAATGTCGTTTGTTGGCGCCAGGATTGCTCTTTCAAAAAATTATTTTATGGAAAGTTACTTATAAGTGAATGGTAGTGGTTTCAACAATGGCTGCAATATGATTTTCGGCATTCCGGATTAGTAAATATCAAGAATATCAAGAACAAATTTGAGGAAGAAGACGAAGATTAACGCATTTAAATTTTTGAGATTGAAGATAAGAAATAATATAAAAAGTGAGGATAAAATAAATAAATAATTAAAGGACAAAAAAATAAAGTATAAAAAAATGCATGAAAGGAAAAAAAAAACATTAAACAAATAGAATGAAAGGACACAAATATGTGGAAATCACAGAGGAATGAGGACAAAAAAAATGTTAGGACAAAAGTGCCCTCATGTGATGTGCACGTGAGGACTGATATAACGAGCGAAACTAACAACCATCAGGATTTTGGACTAGCGGCGTAATATATTCTCAATCGTGGATCAAAAACGAAAATATTAGCATTTTTGGATGTCGTATGAAATCTGATAAAGTATAGGGACTAACGGTGTAATTTAGTCTTTAAAATAAGTCGGTTGGTTAGTGGTATACAGGATCCCCTGTTCTTTTATCCTCTTTTACTTTTTACTCGTATTAATCAACCGCTCAAGCCGCGTTTTACCAATCGATCACTGAAGCCGCAATAGAAACCCATCATCGGTAATTAACCTTCTTATGTAATCTCTTCGATTGTTATTGATTTGATTAGGATATATATATATATATATATATATATATATATATTCTTTTTCGATTCAATTCAATTCCAGGTAATAAACTAAATCATTTGTTTAATTATTATACAAGATATGATTAATTGGATGTTATTGTTTTGGTTGATTATCTAGGGTTTGGTTATTTAAATTGGCATTGAAACCTGTTGTTGGATGTTATTGTAAAGTCGCAGAGTGTTATATTGTTGAGTAATGTATCTATTATAAAAGTAAAAAAGTTGGTGTATTATTATTTCAGTAACATTATTAATTGTTACTCTGTTTTTGTTGCTAGATAGACAGTGTGCACATTCTGCATCACTAATGGCAGCTTGTGTCAGTGCTCCGCATAAAGGATGGGTGATAAACATGGCTTATGATATTGATAACGTAATACCGGAAGGTAAGAGATTTTTCAATAAAAAGAGATATAGTTCTGATGATAATATAATACCGGAAGATAAGCGATGGAGTGCTGATATTGATGATAACATGTTACTGGAGGGTAAGAGATTTTTTAAGAAAAAGAGATGGAGTGCCGATGATAGTGTAATTCTGGAACATAAGCGATGGAGTGCTGTCCTTAACGAAATACTGGAAGATAAGAGATGGAGCTTTCAGAAAGAAATCTCAAAGATATTTGACGATTCACTCAAAGCTAGTTTCCCGGAATTAGAAGGACAAGAGGCTTTGATTCTTGGCAGCCAGGAAGGGAAGCCTGGTGATTACAACTGGTATATGTTGTTTCTGACGTATTTACTCACTTTGCTATGTAACATATTGCATTAAGTTTAATTTTCTTCTTAATGACTACAGCCAAAATGTTTTGACGATTTGGCCTATATTAAGAAAAAGCCCTCAACTAAGAGACACATATCCACATATTCAGAAACCAACAGATATTGGAGAGGTATCATTTTCCTGTCAATCATGGTTTTCTTTAAGTACACTAGTTCTTTTTTTAACAGTAATTATATGTTTCTCTGTGGTATGTTATTTTTATTATAGGCCATCAAGAATAATCTTCCCCATTATGCCAATGACATGATAGACGAAGGAACCTCCATTGAAGATGTTGGTTTCGTAGCTATTTCGTTATCACGGGAATGGATGGTTGAGGTGTATTTCTTTCTTTTTCTTTTCTAACTCTTTTAAAACATACATTACAATTCTAACTTAAATTGTTCTTGTTTCCTTGCAGAGCATTCATAAGATGCTAAAAGACGGTATAGACACATGGGCACCAAAACTTCCTGTGGAAACGGTACTAATAGCCTTTCCCTCATTGGATGAGGAAATATACGTGGGTCTCGGTCGACGACTTGCTATAGCACTCGCACAATTTCGTATCCTCAAGTTTTCTAAAGTTGCAGCGGCTTTTAGCCTAGCTCGTGATTCGGCTCAGGTATATATGCAGTTGATTTAGCTGTTTGAACATTATTTGTTATATGAAGTCATGTTATATTTACATCTTTATATATTATATAAAATTACATTTTTCTGTATTTTGCAGTATATGAGTTTAATAATTCCATTTATTTCAGGCGCGTTACTTTCAAAACTTGCCTAATTGGGGTGAAGGCATATTGAGCAGGTTGTTTTCGATTAAAAATAGAGGAGGAGATGTAGTGATAGATGGTGAAGGAATATTACCTTTTATTCTTGCGGCAAGAGATTTCCACAATTCTTCTATAGATCTAGCAGCTTTGAGGTTCTTTACTTGCTTAGTTTATCAATCAAAATATTATATATATATACACATCGTATATGTAGGGTGGAGACTGAAGTGCTGAAAGAATTGTTTTTTAGTAAATTTATTGTCAAACGGTGTTGCATTTCACCGATGATATAAGAACAGTGTATTTAAATCTTCTATCTGCATATGTAGGGTGGAGACTGAAGTGCTGAAAGCAGATTGGGTAATGTATGTGACTCCGGTACGGCAACAAGAGTATATTGAGATGTGCTTTACTGTAAGTACTTCTACACGACATCTCTTAAGAATGAATACCCTGTATCAAGTTATGTTGAGTATCCTGATAGGAATTCGACTAGACATAAATTGAATTGAAGTGATGCTCTTTTTATTTCTCTCAGAAAACGAATACCTTGATAGGCATAACTTGATAAGAAATTGGATACTCTTTTCTTTTCAGGCTGCCAAACTTGAAAAGTGGATCATAACTGATATGAAGGGGAAGTGGAACCCATCTCTTAAGAAAGAATACCCTGTAGCAAGTTATGTCGGATATCGAACCTGTAGCGCTGAACATGGAGAGCTGGCTAATTTGTTAAGCCAAGTCAAAGATCGTTGTCATTTGGTGGCACAAGGTACACCAGACATTTGTTCATTTATTCTTTATTTATTTTCGTGAACAAATAATATGATTACTAAAATGATTTTACTACAAAGATCACTTTCATTGATTAAGTAGTCTAGCTTTATGTTTGACCTGTTTCGTTTATAGTTGAAAGCATATATTTTCTTAACCCTTTAGAGAGAAAACATGTCCTAAATGATCAATCCATTAATATTATAGAGGGATCGATTTTATTATGGCTAAAGTTCACATTTTTCTTTTTATCAGGCAAGGATGCTCGGTTGCTTGGGTATACTGCTGATGCAGTTTTTGCTTGTGTTGTTATGTAAGATTCTCATGTTTTTAAAATAATTTTTACCCTTATTGTACTTATGCTACCAGTATTAGTAATAGAGTAGAGTGGTAAATGCCAATTTCCTCTGAACTTGCTGTGAATAATCAAATGTTTATTTTCAAAGTTTTTTATATTGAACTCAACAATGTCAACAGCGAGATACCCTACTTTTAGGTCAAGTTTCGTACTTAATGCTTCTCGCTTTGTGTTCTTAACAGGTATACATTATTGAAAAATGATCGATTGGCTGATTGTACATTCACCTTTGATGAGATGGTTAATGAAAATGTAATTTTATGGTGTTCTTTAATTGCTAGGAATGTTATTCCATTGTATATTGCATCTCTCGTCATTTTGAATTCTTTTCACTGATATTGTTTTTTATCTGCACAAATTTATTGATATATAGGGCAACACTTTTTTATATCTGCTACATCGACGAGCTGAAATTCATAGAATAACGAGTGATGCACGTAAAGACATCGACGAGTTAAAGAAGGTAAAAATCTCTTTTCGGTTCAATGTTGTTGCGACTTTTATCATCTTTTACCCAATTTTATTGATTTTTTGTCCTTGAATATTAAGTTAATAGATATATATGTTTGCAACAGGCTTCATATTTAACTTTGGAGAAATATGAAGAATGGGAGGAAGGTGAAGAGCGTATGTTGGAATTCCATTTACTAGAGTTTACCGAGGTAATTAAGAGGAATATCTTAATGGACTTTTACTACTTCTTTGAAATGCAAAACCCTAGTTGAAGTTGTAAAGCATGATTTTTGGAATTGAATACTTATCCAATTAAAAAACCTAGTTTAGTTTGTAACTAGGCACAAACATTGGGGTAGGTATTCAATGCTAATCTACTTGCTTAAATGAAGACATTTCACAAATTTAGAAGAAAGAATGAAGTTAAATTTTATTTTTTTTTTATAAATTTTCCTAATTTTATTAATATGGTTATGTAAATTGTATTATTGTATTAATAATCCAAATTTCTTTTTCAGGTTCTTGAAGAATCGTCTTTATCTGTCTTGCCACATAGGATGTGTACATACCTTTACGATTTAACTGAGAAGTTTAACAGTTACAACAAATTCGTGCTCAGGGTATACTTACATATGCTTTTTCTTGTACAATATTAAATTTTTAATCTCCGCTTCTCTTAAACCTAAGTTAATTCCTAGAAAAGCAAAAAAGCAAAATGTAACATTTTTGTTCCGATTTAGTGCAAGTTTGAAAGTTTTGCTAGGTCAGAAAGCTAATCATTGATATATTTACTTATTATTGCTTTTTCTCATATAATATTTAGTTTAATTTCTGGTTCTCTTAAACCAAGCTAATATTTTATAAATTTATTTGATTTTAAAGACATGCCAGTATTTATGTTGGGATTTAGCGTAACTTTGAAAGTTTTGGCAGTCTGGATCAGTTGCGGAGACGAGCAGATTATTGCTTTGTGAGGCAACTAAAGTAGTAATGGAAAAATGCTTTCATCTTTTGGGGATCACTCCGGTATGTGTTATCCGTTTTTTTAAATTCGGTTTCTTGAGTCCGGTTCTTTTTATCCCTGTATTCTGTTATGCGGGATTATTTTTTGTTTATAAACCATGCATTATTTTTTTCTCTTTTTCTGAAAGGCAGTGTTTTGAAATTTATTTAAGTTCTTCAAAGATAACATTAAAATTCATTCCCATACTATTGAATCAGTTCATGTTTAAATAGTTCACTATGAAGAAGTAAAGTATAAAGGATTTTTTCGAAAACTAAGTCAAGTTTAAATATAACTTAAGTAAAAGTATTACATGAGTATAGAAAAACGAATTTAGCCACAATTCCAAATTTATTTACTAGTTATAACTTTCTTTTGTGCAGGAAGTCCCAATCGCGGTCAAGCTCCAACCGCTGTTGTATTTTGGACCATCGGAGGCGAGATGGATTAAAGAACAGAAAATGGCTGAAATAGAACCAAAGGATAAAACACAACTAGAGCTGAAGTTTGTGGATCGTTTCATTACTCCTTCTTTTGTTTCTGGTGCTAGGTAAGTACTGGTTTCGATATTAAAAATAATCAATATTTTCTATGCTAAGCTTATTTCGTTTCATGCAATTAATTAAAATATTGGGTTGATTTGCATGAAGTATTGTACCTTCCATTATGCTTTTGAAAAATGATTGTGTACAGGTTGGGTCATTTTGTAGTCTGTGACTATAATCTCATATATAAATAAAATCAAAACTATGTTAACAAATTTTTTTTTTTTTTTTTGTAAATTTGAGCTATTAAAACATTGTTTTGCTTTCGGTCACCGACTCACTGGCATTGAGAGTTGAAATTTTTATATATAAATGTGGATTTCTATAATGTTAGATTTTATAAAGAATTGCCAAGACCAGTGTTTACAAGATGACCCAAACGTGACACAAAACCATCTTTTAATGACTTGTATGTTCAAAATAAAATTTTCGGTGAATGGAATTCTGTAAATTGTGTTTTTTTTTAAATAAATTTAAATTCCTCTATTTTTGAATAAAAATTGGAAGGTATGATATGGAATCAAATTGTTGCCCATCATAAGTAGTTAAATGTACCTTCTGAATTAGGATAGTGAATTATGTCTTCACTTTGGAGTTGGATCTTGATTTACCGAGTTAGAATTGATGTAGGATGATTAGTTAATTGTTGCATTTTTCACAAGACAGATGATGTGGAAGATTTATTACTGACACATAATATGACCGTCACTGTATGCTCTCAGTTACATAATAATGCCCAGTAGAATGATAATGTGAGGGGATAGAGATTATATTCTGAAATGCCACTCCTTTGAGATTCAAGATGTTATTTATAAACTTTGTTTTGCACGTGTTTTTTATGTCTACTTTATACATGACAAAGACTTCGCATAAAGTGCTGTACAACTATTGAAAACCAACCGATTTCTCGGTCCCCTCTCTATCTCTATTTGCAGAATTCATGTTTATCGTTCAACACAATTTAGTTATCTATATTTGTAAATTTTTTGTTTTTAATTTGTGGTGGTTTCGTATTCAACAGGGATCCACCTAGAAATTCGCGGTTTGAGCTGTTTTCTATTCGTCCCTTAGTTATAGACCCCGACTTTGAGACGGGTAACATGTTTGGGCTCATTTCAATTTCGGATAAGTACGGGTCACGATCAGGTGGGGGGTCTCACTTATTTGAGCCCGATTATCCATATGTTCATTTATTCAACTATGAGTGGTGTGATCCGATAAACATGCACAACGGTCGGGTTGTTTACCTTGGCAATCCCAGTTCTCATCGTTCGGTTCCATTCTCTACATCGATTGAGATTCGTATGGAACTCTATGTTACTACTGAGGGAAAGGAATCATGTTTTCAACTTTACAATCGCAAGTTTAAGATGAACTTATCAGATATTTGGGATGATAAATCAAATAGCAAGTGTGGTTGTTATAATGTTAAAGGTAAGGATGGAAAAATAAGGATGCATTACATTTTAATAAAGGAAGCAGTAGATACTGCTATGAAGGTAAGTTTTAGAGCAGGGAATCATTGTAGAGTTCATGGAGATATATTTGCTTATTATGGAGGTAATAGTTTTTCTTATGATTGTCCTCGGGGTACAAAAGATTGCTACATGGCATTACTCTCTAGTTCCTATCTAGAGGATGGCCCAATTTCGCTGAAGAGATCTGTGATGGCTGTTCCTAATGACGCCTCCCTCATAATTGAAGCATGTTTGGTGGATGTTGATACAAATGAAGTGATTTTGAGTGGCTGTTACGAATTCTTGAGGCCAACCAAAGGTTGCAGCAGTGAAGGTACACTTGATGGGCTTGAAGGGACAACTTGCTCTTTGGAACTGAAAGTTGATTGGAAATACTAAGCTCAGTGTCTTATATCTACGCGGTTGATATGTTATGTTTTTTATGATGGCTAGACAATCTTAGGAAGGTAGAAATTTATATGAACTTGCATACCGTGTGGTATTATGTTGAATATTAGTGTACAAAATTAGGAGACATCACTCCAGACATAATACAAATGGTATTTGATTATATGATATATTTTTTATCTGCTATAACAAAATAACATTTAATCGACATGGAATGGTCTTCTTACATCATCTTTCCACATTTTCATTTTGCATATGGCAAACCTTACATCAACTTTTGATTTCCCAAAGCAAGAAATTATACTCCATCTGGAACGTCCCCATGACCATTGCCTCTTCCATTTGTAATCCTCCATCAATAAACACAAGACAAGAAACACCATTCCCAATGTTCTTAATCGAGTTGTTTCTAGAGATGCCAAATCTTCCCACTCTCGGAACACTAAACTTAGAACTTGTAGACCCAATTGCATGGCAATTGCACTAGCTTTCATACATAGGCTAAATGGTTGCATTGCCTTGGAAAAATTTGTAAGGAGAGATTTATAAATCACTTCTAAGTGTAGTGTAAGTTACAAGAGTACTAATTAGCTTCGCACGACTACTTTTCAACGATAGTAAAGTAACTGGTGCTCCTTTAAGTGAAATTTTGTTGATTTTAATATAATATCCAAGGGATTTGAGAGTCTTTCGGATCATTGTAGTGAAAGAAAGAATGCTCATGACATCAAGATTTGGGTTAGGGAGAAAGTAAAATGGTCCTTCACCTATATTAATATAACGCCAGGAGACAATGAAGAGCTCAGCAGACAAAGTGCAAATGTCTCTATCACACGATCATCAAACTGTTGACGTGGAAAGGCCAGATTCGATCACGAAAAGGCAGCCACACCTTTGACACCTTCAGGAAAGAATCTTTCCAAGGAGGATGGCGCGCATGACAACACATATTTCCATTTTGAAAAATACCTGCTGAGAGTCCGACCATCGGTACAAGACAAAGTCAACAACGAACTGAGAGGTCATTTGCATATGTTGGAGACAGGATTAAAAGGGTTGACTGCACATATGCACCAACCATATTTGGCTGTGATGTTGAGAAAAGGGCAGATAGGATTAGGATACGAGTGACCCTCTATGCACAAAGGGTCATTACATGAAAACGGAAGGTAGCACTCAAACCTACCATACAAGTTAGCCCAAGGCGACCCATAACACATTTTTCCCAAGTAACGGAGGTTTCCAGTGGCAGGCAATTAACGATATGCGATATTGTGGCAAGTGTTTCGTATAATGTTCAAAATAGAATGTGAAAAGATAAAAATGTAATTGCAAATGGTTGTAACATACGATAGTTCAACTCTAGCAAAAATTCTTAAAAGGCGCATCAAGGTCAAGGAGATAACTCGGTTCCGCATATGCATGTTCCCAAAGTGTCATACCAACTTTATAAAGAGATGTATTGGCATCTTTGGTTACAGGCATAATAATTGTAAAGAGATATCTCTTTTTCAGAACATTTTATAATTTTAGTCTTACAAATATCCTTTGTGTTCTTGAAGGATTTATAAGATGATGATTTTCACAGCTAATGCACTTTAGAACCTTAATCTATTTTTAAAAATAAGAAGATACCTCCAAGGTTCTCTCATTTTCACTACTGCAAAACTTCCCCAATTACTTACACCTAACACATAAGCAAATCTGGTGAATGGTTTCATATGTTTGCTTGTTTCAAATTGTGAATTATCGATACTACAAACTTATCAACCTTATTGTTCTAAGAATTCTTGTTGATGTTCTATATGTGTGCGTCCCATTTTTTCAGTGGCACCCGTCTTTTTTTTTTTTGACTCGCATGAACTTGTTGGAATTTTATATACCAGAACATCAAATACATATACCGGAAGCAATTAAGGATCACATAATGTATAATTTAATTAACCAAATAATACCAAAATTCACACTTTAGCCGACGACTTTAAGTCGTCGGCTAATCCCTAAAGTCGTCGGCTAATCACGTGAGCCGCTATTAAAAAATCGTCACCGATATTCGTTTATAGGTTTAGCCGACGACTTTTTTGGTAGTCGTCGGCTAAAGTTCAAAGTTTAGCCGACCACTACAGCAAGGTCATCGGCTAAAACCTGTTGGAAAAAAAAAATATTTAGCCGACGACCTTAACAAATCTCGTCGGCTAAAACCTGATTATTAAAAAATAAAAAAAAACTTTAGCCGACGACCTTTACATATGTCGTCGGCTAAAACCTATTTTAAAAAAAATAAAAAAGGACACTTTAGCCGACGATGGTTTTAAATGTCTTCGGCTAAAACCTTTTTTTTTAAAAAAAAAATTACACTTTAGCCGACGACCGTTTTATATGTCGTCGGCTAAAACCTTTTTTTCTTTAAAAAAAATAATTTACTTTAGCCGACGACCTTTGGAAAGTCGTTGGCTCAAACCTAATATAAAAAAAAAATTAATTCAGATTTTGGAATCCCAAAACCTGTATTTTTTGCACCTGCAATTTTTATACACCAGCTCCCATTATCAACAACAATCAACGCGCAACACAAAAAACTAATACCATCAATAATATGCCCAACATTATATGCAACACAACGCACAACACATTCAAGAACATTAATTTCATCAACATACTAGTAGCGTCAACAAAATCACTTACACAATTGTAACACAAATATAAATATACAAGAGTACTACAACAACACAACTACAATCCACTACCAAAATCGTCCAAAAGTCGAAATGTAGTAGTAGAAGGATTACCACCATCCCCTAGATCCTCGTCACGAGGCTGTGAAGATGGGGTCTGTTCGAAGAGAGAAGGCGGTGGAGCAGGTGCCTGCAGTCCAGCCTAAGTAATGGTCTGAGTCAGCGTCATCATATAGTCCATCATGGCCTGCTGCTGTCTCTGGAAACTCTCTAACCGCGACTCAGTCCTCTGCTCGCTCTCATGTAACCGCGTCTGAGTCCTCCTTTCATTCTCAGCTCGGAGCTCCCTCTCCGCCCTCAACTGCTCCTCGAGACAAAATGATACAATGAATGATTGAACATTTCGATTGCCCTAGAATGGTCAATCGATAAAAGTGATACAATGAATGATTGAATAACTCGATTGCCTTAGAAAGGCCAATCGATGAAAATGATACAATGAATGATTGAATAGCTCGATTGCCTTAGAAAGGCCAATCGGTGAAAATGATAGAATGAATGATTGAATAGCTCGATTGCCTTAGAGAGGCCAATCGGTGAAAATGATGCAATGAATGATTGAACAATTCGATTGCGGAATTTCCCTGCTTTCGTCACAATAAAAATTCTTCTGGAACAACAGGGATTACTTCCCTGAAGTACACATTCGACAACCAACGACGGAAAGATAGCGACCAAACGCTTACAAACACTGAGGATAGTATCAAGACGATCAATCCAACTAATACCCAATATTACATCGTCCTAAGATAAATTCACCACGATTAGGTCCACCAACCAATCACGGTCACTAAGCTTACTTCGGTATGATTTCCGAAAATTCTTCCATCGCCAGGTAGACCGACGGTAGGAGGTCCACAAGCAATAGGACTATCCCAAAATAAGTCCATTCAAACATGATTTGAAAATGAATGAATGCGGTGCACCAATATCAAAAGGTACACACAGGTTGAAATAAAATTACGAGTATACCTGAGATCATTCGGGCCACCGGATCGTCGATCCTCTTCATCACATGAATCCGGGACTTGCCGGCCCCCGAACCGGACGCTCCCGACTGATAAATACGAGCTCCAACTTTATTTGCTTCCATTGTCTTAAACGACGTTGACAGAGCAGTCTGATTCTGAATCGCTAATTGCTTCGGGGCCTGAGATGCCACCGGAGCCGACTTGGAGTCCTTTCTGCAAAAACGGGCCTTATGCCCAAAATTCCCACAATTATAGCACGCGATAGATGGTTTCAGACACTCAGTGCTGAAATGACCCGGCGTTCCACAATTGAAACAGGTGATGGCCGAACTGGCCACTCGGGACTGAGATCCCGCACGATTATGCGCCGTAGGAGGTCGCTCAGAAACGATAGGACTCACACGAGGCTTCTTGAAGGTTGACTGACCGTCTTCGGATTGATTACACTTCGTTGATTTCTTGCTGACAGATGAAGGTTGTTGTTCAGCAAATTCCTTAGCAGCCGGCTCATACGGGAGAGTTCTCTCGATTAATCCGGCCAGAGTGGCGCAATGATGATTGAGCAATTGTACATGGGTCATCATGGCCTGCATAAAAGTGAGAGGATCAACCCGAACATCTTCTGATCGAGCCGAGTCTTGGGCGCGATTTCCCGACAGCAAGTGATTATTTCCTGGGTTTCGGCCCGCACCGCGGCCTCTCCCCGTGCATCCCCTGACAGCTCTCCCCATACTAAAGTAGGAAGGTCGCATAATGATTATATTTCCCACATGATTATCACGTTATGATTATGTCATGAGATGATGAAAATGAGTATACATGTTCTAACTTAGTGATTATATGAATGATTTACTGAAGTGACATGATTATCTGATGAAATTCTTGAAATGATTATCTTGAACAACTTAACAAGATTAATAATATGATCATCTAGATCGACTACTGAGCAATGAAATGAATTGAGTAATTAATGAGTTAACATGATCGTCCTGATCATTAACTGAGTAATGAAATGAATTAAGTGATTAATAAGTTAACATGATCGTCCTGATCATAATGAATGATGATGTTTGAGGATTGTTAATTGATGAATGATGAATGAATGATTATTGCCAGAAATTATACCATGGCGTTAGAAATCTTTCAGTTCTTTCGGTCTGATTGGCTCGGCATTTGCACAGGTCACACGTGGCGCGAAAGTCCAATGATACTAGTCCGATGACGATGATTTCAAATGAGACATGACTCGAAAGGTAGTATTCAAAACCACGCTCCGATACCAACTCTGTAACACCCCAAACCAGGCGAATATGACAGTGCCGTGAATCCCCGACTGGGACTCACCAGGCAAGTGAAAATGATGAATTAAATAATATAATTGTAGTACCGAACCACATTATATTACCAAATACTCCGATGAGGAGTTTAAGTATAACACACCAGGACAATACCGAATACTAGTATATTTTATATGAAGATAAAATACACAACACTGAATGAAACGGAGTATCCAAATGAAAGTCTGCAGCGGAAATTAAAGGACAACAACATGAATAACTGAAAGATCGGGTCCCCCCTACTAGTATCACTGGGACTTCTCGACGTCAGCATGCTATTCCCGTGCTTTTGCCTTGCCATGACCTGAAAAACAAAATCCATAGCCGGGGTCAGTTACACAGAACAACAATCCTCAAGGGTTGAAAATACACAATCATGATTTAATTGAAGTTATGAAATATCCTTAATTATGAATTACGCTGAAGAGGAGTATCATAGTACGCCCGTAGTGTTCTGTGCAAGTGTACAAGACGAATGACCGGACACACCCGTCCTTGTACCTAATTAGTCTCACGGAGGTAATCTGTTACCGTGTGCACAGTCCAATGTATCACTCCCAATACATGGCCATCACGTGCCCGACTAAAAATTCCACACATCCGCACCCGGCCACGCAATATGAACCCAGAAGGTCATATGAACGAGAATGACCATAATGAATATCAATGAATAATAATAATATGACAAAGTCAAGAATGACTCACCGAGATGAAAGTGATAATGAAGTGATTGATAGTTTCAATGAAATGATTGGAACCGCCGTTCCTCGTTAATGAAGTGATTATTTAACAATTACAAGTCTCAATATGATTAATACAATGATGAATGAGTTATGATTATGAATGATCAACAACAAAAGGGATGAATATCCTTTTAACCGAGTAAGAATCAACTTACATAACACCGGTCACAATTATCCTTCCACGAACAACGTCCTAAATGGTATATCGGTCGCTCGAACCACCTTGAATAAATACAATTACCAAATGTCAATACGATTAAACCAAGTTCATTGGGGCATTATATCGAACACTTTGTGGCCAACTTCGATTGATTACAACTAAACCTCAATAATACCATCCTCAAGTCCCCAAGAAGTGTTTCAAACCAACAAAACATCTTCAATACGATCAATAATCCGTTATGAATATCCAAAAACGTGATTATAACAACAATTAATCGAAAATCCCCAAATCCAACTCGATATTCAAAGTGTTCTTGAATAATCCCTCAATAATCCAATGAATCTATATACAAACTCATAATCATATGCATATCCCTTCATATAACATGATTATCACGTCCAAAATATCATATCTCAACACAAAATCGAAATCCAAGATGTTGAAGAAATTACCTCTTGAAGATCCAACCACTTCGATCCGAAGAACACGAGTTAAATCGAGTATCTATGCTTCCCAAATGAATGAGGATGATTAACATCTAACACTCAAGTGCTTGATGATGGAAAATCCTTCCCTCAAGGTCTCTCTCTCGGAAATAAGTGAAAGAAATGGTGAAAATGAAGGAAAAGACCCGGCCAGCCCTATATAAACTGCCGGAAGTTACGGCCGTAACTCGGCCTTCTTACGGCCGTAACATTCCAGGTCAACGGCCTTACGGCCGTAACCGGCCAACTCGTACGGCCGTAACTCGGCTTCGTCCAAAAACCTGCCGACAGCCTTACGGCCGTATCCGCCCTGACTTATGGGCGTAACTCGCCCTCGTCTAAAACATCTGCCGACATCCTTACGGCCGTACCCGTACGCCTTACGGGCGTAACTCGGACGATACGGCCGTATCCGGCCAATCATACGGGCGTAAGCCCCCTTCGTAAAAATGACCAGGCATCCTGCCTGTGACGTACGGCCGTATCCGGCCAAATCTTACGGCCGTACTTCCTCGTCTTACGGCCGTACGCCGCATCCCTTACGGCCGTAAGTCCCTCTCGTCCGACACATCCTGAAAACACGAACACTCCTTACGGCCGTATCCGGCCCCTCTTACGGCCGTACCTCGCCCTTCGGCCAAAACACCCGGACACCCTGCTCGACTCGTACGGCCGTAATCGGCCAAGCTTTACGGCCGTACATGCTCAACTTACGGCCGTATGCCTCAGCCTTACGGCCGTAAGTCCCGTTCGTCCATAATGGCCTGAAACCAATGACACCTATTACGGCCGTAACTCACCATTCTTACGGCCGTAACTCGTTGCTGGGCAAGATGAAAATCCGACAACTCCAATTCCTCGCTACGATTGATGAATGATCCGACATACCATACGAATGTGAAAGTGAACAGGTCCAACACATACCAAAAATGATACTCCCAGTACAAGACTACCAATACGATGAAAATGATAATATTCCCGTCTCGATCTATGAACGGAGATGAAATGACGATCGGTAACTGATATACGATTACAACATACCAACAGTGAACGCAGTGAATGAATCATGAATGATGAGTGATTAATAATGAGTGAAAAATTTACTGAGTGACAATTACTGACTGATAATTACTGAACGATAATGAATGCATTACGACCGGGTATTACAGTCCAATGGTATAGCCCTGGATTCACGAGTGAAACTTCACCTCTACGTGTGTATATTTTGTGATTATATTTCGCTCACCTCGGGAGGGTCCGACGGGATCACGGAGGGAGTCCAATGGTATAGCCCTGGATTCACGAGTGCGGTTGCTTATGTTTTGTGAATGTGTTTGCTCACCTCGGGAGGGTTCGTTAGGGCCACGGAGGGAGTCCAATGGTTTCGCCCTGGATTCACGAGTGAAACTTCACGGGTGCGTGTGTATTTTATGTCCGCCGAGGATGCGTGACGTGGGTTTTAACCTTGTGTATTGTTGTTGGTTTCAATTGTGAAAACAAACCTTTGGGCTGTGACCCCTATTGATTTTGGAAAGATAAGGATTCGGTAATCCTAAATTATTTTCTATTAAAACTCTTGATGGCATTTTAAACCATTTTATAAATTGTTTTCCCTTGATTTGTGACCTTTCGGTTTTAGAATGTGTTACCAAACTCTTGCCTCGGGAAGTACTTTTCGTTACGTTTGGATCTTTGAGGTTTCCTGGTTATTATTGTTCTTGGAACTTGTATTGTATGGCTCGTATTTGCACTTTGTTCTTGCACTAGCAAAACAGTGGAGTTTTGCTAACCCCCGAGTATTCGGGGGGTGGATGTCTGTTTTTGCATTCAGGTTTGGGAGCATAACAAAGGGTCGGCACGAAGAATGATGAAAGATGAACGATACTAATCACACGAGGATCCGTATGATGTCATTAGTTTAGTTGTATTTTATTTCCGCTGCAGTTTTCTTTCCCATTGTACGGGAGTGTGTTGTATTCGACCCCTGCGTGGGAATGTAATGTGATTGAGTTGTATATTTTTATTGAAAGACCAAATCGGTCTACTGAGTCATTTTAGCCTTGAAGGCATTGTTGAGTTGTTCGATGTTGTTACCAGCCTGGTAGATCCTTGAGTAAAGGTTCTACGACGTGTAATATCCCTGAGCGGATTGGGGGTGTTACAGGTGGCTCAAGGATACAGGCAAGAAGAAGGCATAGACTATGATGAAGTTTTTGCACCTGTGGCTAGAATTGAAGCCATTAGACTATTCTTGGCCTATGCATCCTACATGGGTTTTACTGTCTATCAAATGGATGTCAAAAGTGCTTTTATTTATGGCACAATCACATAAGAAGTATATGTTTCTCAGCCTCCTGGTTTTGTTGACCCTGATCATCCCAAGAAAGTATACAAGGTGATCAAAGCACTTTATGGCCTACATCAAGCTCCTAGAGCTTGGTATGAAACACTTTCCTCATTCCTTGAACACAATGGATACAAGAGAGGAGTCATTGACAAAAGCTTGTTTATAAAGAAAGACAGGAAGGACATTATACTTGTGTAGGTGTGATGAATTTAAAGCACTAATGAAAGGAAAGTTTCAAATGAGCTCAATGGGAGAACTCACTTTCTTTCTTGGTTTGCAAGTCAAACAACAGTCAGATGGACTTTTTATATCACAAGAGAAGTATGTAGCTGACATGCTCAAAAGTTTGACTTTGCAAATGTCAAAACAACAGTCACACCTATGGAGAACAGAGTGCCTTTAACAAAGGATGAAGATGCTGCAGATGTGGATGTGCATCTCTATAG